>JAKUBA010000001.1:0-644009 GCA_030563065.1 Petasospora veronae | reverse complement strand
CAATACACGTACTAACACACACCTTCCTATATGTTCATTCTGTCATCCATGCACGGGCACTGCACCTTGTACAGATATTATGCACACCTTTTCTTGGGTTACAACTGGAAGAGGTTTGCTCTTCTTTTTTACACCCTGTTCATATCCCGGATGGCCGATGAAATAGCCGACCAGAGGCCGGGAAAAGAAGGAGCTCCACCATTGCTCCTTACACCACACTCACGTCCAATGCGACCCTTGCTGATGTCTTTGATTGTTCACTACTACTCTACAGAATGGAGGCAGACAGGATAATAAGTGCATTCCCGAATTGGACATAGCTCCTGTGTGGTAAGTGGGGGATCTCTATGTAGATCGAGCTCTGTCCCCCTATCGAGATCCCTGTGCCTGTGTTGGATTAAGCTCTAAAATTATTGTTGGGCACGCTAAGGTCTCTCGCTTATCAAACAGATTGACTTAACTAGTCTTGATTCTTGATTGGACTGGAAGAATGATGTCTCAGGACCCCACCTCTGGTGCGTGGGCCTGGATCTTGCGCACTTGTACAGTGTAGCCTGCGCCGGTGGTCGTTAGACGTCTGAGACATGATATGATGGACACACCGCTTGTAGCAGCTGATCTATCTGCTGAGATTCAGGTCCCTTAGAACCCAGCTACACATGTTCCATACATGTTAGGTTTTGATTGATAATGAACGATTCACCCTGGGTTCTTACCCCTCAACATCAATCGACTTATAAAACTCATCCAGCAAGTATTCCACATCCAACCCACTCTCCTTCAACTGCAGCACCTGTCTGTGTATCAGCACAACTGCTGTCTCCAAGTGCTGTTTCTTCAACTTTTCTGTATGCAATGTCTCTCTCAACCCTTCAATGTGTGCCTTGACCTGCTCCAACGCCCAGTCAACCAAGTACGACAACGACTGGAAGTGACCATCAAACAACCGCTTATACAACTCAATTGTATTCTTGATGTTCTGGAACTGCACAATCGATATGGCAACGATGTAGTCAGCGAGACGTGTCACGCCAGAAAGGTCTTTCTCCTCCGAGACACGCGAGATGAGCGATTGGATGTACTGTGTCCGATTGTTGAGGAACAAAGTGATAGCAATATCCTTCTGTTCGAGCTTCAAAAGACTCCGAATCGACAGCTCCATTGTGGAGAGGGACAGATCACGTTGGCGCATCGCATCAATCAGATTCTTGAGAATCATGTCACGTTTCGAGGAGACCTTGAGTTGGACAACATTGTGCAGCATGACTTCTTCGTTGGTGCATTGCGATTTGCTTGTGGTCAAGGTGGCTTGAAGATCATGCAAGTGGTCCAATGCCTCATCGTAGTTCTCATTGAACACCAGCACATCAATGTCATCAATCTGGTCGTCAGTCTTTTTCAAAGTTCTTAGTGTGCTGGAGTTGTCTGTACTTCTCGATCTGCTGTGGATTCTCGTACTCAGGTCTTGCAAGATCAGCTGACTGTTTCTGTTCTGGTGGAAACTCATTCTTGAAGTTGGTGTCCCAGGTGCCGATCCAGCAGATGATGTTCCCTCTGTCAATGCCAGCACGTTCAATGAGTCTCTGAGATGTTTCTGCTTCAGACTCTCCTGCTCAGAGATGTCACGCAGCTCATCACACGCCTTCTTGTACCCATCCATGATCTTACGGTAGTGGTCCAATCTGTCTGTCTGGTACACATAGCTCAAGCTGTTGTAGGTGATGTTGATAGCATATGTCTGCTTCTCACCAGTCTGTGTGGTAATTTCAGTCAACTGCACCTCGCGCAATGGCCAACACTGGTCTGGAACAAGCATCTGGGACTTGTTGCTTGTGTTGTTGTCCAGCTGTTTCTTTTGCGTTCGACGCTTTCTCGTAGCAATGAGAATCAGATCATTCAAGAGGAATAAATGTGCTGGCTGGAGAACCTTTAGCGTGGCTGCGTTGAGTTCGTACCAGCGTCCACTCTCAGCAATGATGTGACGGCCAGGAATCGCTGCAATGTACTTCTGTGCTCCTTCAACATGCTTGAACAAGGAGTTCATCTCAGTGGCCCACATCTTCTCCAAAACCAGAATGCTGCTGCGGTCTTTGACGCGTGTCATCTGCTTCCGGCTAGATGACGACTTGGTAAGCTCGCTCTGGTGGTCGAGCTCAAGCTGGACACGGCGCTCAGCCGATTCTTTCATCTGTCCAGTGATATCTGAGAGTTCGGTGATGGCATTGCGAAGGAACTTGAGCTCCGAGGTCATTGTGTTCAACTCGTGGTTGGCACCCTTGAGCTTCTCGAATGTCTGCACTGCCGTAGCACGAATGTCGCCCTGGACTTTGGTGTTCAAGCTTGCCAATTGGGTGTTGAACTTCTCAATGTCTGAAGCTGTAGCATCAGAAAGACGCGTGGAGATAAACGTCTCGGCGTCAAAGGAGGGATCACCAAGGAGCTGGTACACCTTTTCGTCTTGCAAGTCGAGCATTCCGTGCTGTCTCGTGTTGTGTACTGGTGGTCTCCCCGAGACTCTGCGCTGGTTTTGTGGGGGTTCAGGTTGGGATTGGACCTGTGGAAGTACTGCAGTGGCTTTGGGAGCATCGTCAAGCAGCATGCTTCCGTGTTGATTGCGGCTGCCGTTCTGTTGGTGCTGGCCCTGCGCCTGTGGTATTGGTGCCTGTGGAGCCGCTTGTTGGTACTGGCTCAGCATGTCCTTGGGGAGGGCCGGAGCAGGACCATTGCCGCCCGTGAGGCCTCTGATCTGTGGCCCGTCTGTGTAGTGCACCGAGATCCTTCTCTGCATGGCCTTGCCCATCTTCGCCTTGCCCTTGGAGTCGAGTGCCGGGAGCGCCCCGGGGACTGCGAGCCTGTTGGCGTCCAAATTGGCGTCGAAGTTGGCGTACGGGTTCGTCTTGTTGCTCCGTTTCTTTACGTCCATGGCGGTGGAAAGTGGCGGGATCTTTGTGTACCCCTAGCTGTGAGGTGGTGTCCTCAAGGTGTTGATGTTCTCAGTCGCCCGCGCGAATTCCTCAAACATCAACAACAACAGCACCAACTAACCCAAACACCATCAACTACAAGCAGCATCTCCAACACCGTCAAATGTCGCTGACCACAGACGAGCTGAACTATCTCATCTGGCGCTACTTCCAGGAGTCCGGGCTCGAGGTGTCTGCGCTGGCGTTGCTGGACGAGTCGTCTGTCGCTCAGTTTGACGAACGCTTCAAACACGCCGTCCCCATCGGCTCGCTCGTTGGGCTCGTGCAAAAGGGTATTCTTTATTCGGAGGTGGACTCGTTGGTGAGCCCCACTGGTGAAGTGCTTGAGCCTGAGGAGTACAACGAAAGATTCACGACGTTCCATGCCCTGGGAACCAACGCCGCTGCTCATGGCTCGATCATGACCAACAGAGGCCGCTTCGAGGAGAACCGTGGCCCAGACGCCTCCTCAACCCTGAGCGATGTCGTGACAGCAGATGAATCCGGTAAGAGCCCAGAGCAGAATGGCCACCGTGAAGGCTCGGCTGACTACATTGCTGTGCTTGCCACAGTTACCAGGTTTGCTCCTTCAACCACTTCCGAGTGGAGTCCAACAGCACCAGCCACGTTCGCCTACGGTATGACTGAGTCCCGTGCAAAGATCACCATCCTGCCCACAGATTCACAAGGGGAGCAACAGCAAGTCAATCTCCACCATGGCTCGTCTTCCGACATCACAGTTCTTGCCTGGTCTCCACGCGGTGACTCTCTAGTGACAGGTGCTGAGTCCGGTGAGCTGCGGTCTTGGACGTCTGATGGCCGTCTACGCAACGTGATGGTCCACCACACGGCCCCTATCATCTCAGCCAAGTGGAGTCCATCTGGAACACATGTCCTCACCACAGACACCATGAATGTGACTGTTCTGTGGGATACGGCCTCTGGTGTTGCAACTCAGCACTTTGACTCTCTCAAGCCAACAGCAGGCGCGGGCCCACAGACACTCGGTACGGACGCCACATGGATTGACAACACGAGATTCATCGTGCCAGGTCTCAATGGATCTGCCCTTGTGTTCCAGGTTGATGGACGTCTCCCCACCGGAACGCTCTTTGGACACACGAAGCCACTATCCGCTATCAACTTTTACGCCCAGGACAAGCTCCTGCTCACAGCTTCTGACGACCGCACTGTGCGAATTTGGAACGGATCCAACTTCAACAACAGTCAGGTTCTCATCGGGCACTCGCAGCCACTGACATACGCGGACTGGCTGTCTGGTGAGATTGTGGTGAGTTGTGCGCTGGACGCCAGTATCAGACTCTGGGGTGTCGCCAGTGGAAGACTTCTTGATATGGAGGTCACTGACGGTGTCCCAATTGTCATTGCTGCTGTGTCTCCTGACAAGAAAAGAATTGCCGTTGGGTTGACTGATGGACTGGTGATGTTGTACTCCATCAGTGTCAACCAGGAGAAGGCATTGAAGAAGGTGGGTGAGTGCCAGCCTGTGGTGGCTGTTGAAGTGGATCCAGGTAATGTCATCACAAGTTTGTCATGGAGTTCTGACTCCAAGTTGATCACAGTGGGCTACTCGCACACGGAGAGTGTGGTCGTCAAGTCCATCTAATAATAATCCCAACTTGTTCCTATATGATCGTGATGTTTTATCAATTGCTGTTTGTCTGTACTATATAAATGCTTCTTTTTTATGCAGATCCTGGCGTACTAGCTTCTGTCATTCCTGGTGTCGGTGTCCCATCCAGTTTTCTCTTCTTTGCCCTTCTCTTACCCACTGCTGGTCTTCTCTTCAGCTTGCGGATGACATGCGAGTCGAACTCACTGTCGCATGCTGGGCACTTCTCATCATCTGGAACTTCACTCAAAATGCACAAGCACACTGAACAAACAAATCCAATGTCCACCACTTTCCCCGTTTTGAAGCACGAAGCTCTAAAGTCAATGTTTCCCGAAGTCGGCTTGATCATGATCCCACGCAGCGACGGATCGACGAAGAACGCAGTGGCAAAGTACTGCACGAGCTCATCAAGGTCCTCAATCTTCAGATACACACCCGAGGTTGCATCTGCGGCTTGCTGGAGGAATGTCGCATCCCCTGAGAGCTGACACACGTTGATGGGCACTTTCATCTTCTGTGCGGCAAAGATCGAGTTCATGATCGGGATATACTTGAGGTGTTCGTCCGGTGAGATGTTCACAACGAGGACACGAGCTTTCAGTGCTGGATCAACTGTCAGAGTCTTGTTGATGTGTGCCAGCGCGATGGATAACGATGATGAGAGTGAGTTGATTGGTGGTTTCGTTGGGGCTGGTTGGTCAAACAGACGCAAAACGTTCTCGACAAACGCATCGTCAACGGTCTTGAACTGGCCATACATGTGCGCACTGACGTACTTGGAAGTAGTGGCTGTTGGCTCTGGTGTGGCAGATGCTGAATCTGCGATAATGTGGGACAAATTGTGTGGGTGTGGTCGTGTGGTTGAGGCTGGGGAGTCTGGGTATATGAACTTTGCGCCATCAGAATGACTAGCAATAACAGCGACTCGGTTTGCGTTATTGAGGGCCATATGTGCGTTGAGTGCGATCACAAGGCTTCCCAGGACTTTCCTTAGACCCTGTTTATCCCCAAGTGTGTGCCATTGTGCTGGGTTGGTGTCGAGGATGAGTGTCAGAAGCGATGGCGATTCGACTGACGAGGTTAGTAACAGACCCATCAGGGGAGGAGAAAGCACAGAAAAACTCACCACTTGTACCCTTTTGGGGTGCCTCGATGCTGAACACCTTGTCAGCAATTCCGTCCATCGTCGATAGTAGCTGGATGCTGGTTGTTGCCTCTTGGAGAGATAGGTCTCAAATCGAACGTGTTGAACAGTGATAGCTGGCTGATCGATGTCTCGCACGTGACTTATTCTTTGGTGTCCGGGTGTAGATCTTCGCGACTTTTCTCCTGCCCTGTCGACTCTCTAAGCTCAAGCAATGAAGCTAAAAAGAGGTCAATTGTAGCAAATTCGAGAGTGTGAGATACGATGTCCAAACGTTCAGGTGGAGTGCAGAACCAGAAAGGCAGTAAACGTCAAAAGGATGGGAACACACGGCATTTGGATCCTGTTTTTGGCCAGTACAGAGCGCTTCCTGTGTCTCAAGAGGTGCTTGACAGTGTGACCCCAGACACGATTCCGCAAGATGGTGAAAGTTATTTGGCAATGGTGAGGTATGTATTTGGCTGTTTGATCCGAAATGACTGGATTACTAACTTTTGTGCAGAAAACAAGCAGAGTCAGGAAGCACCGTGATGTTCGTGCCGCAGGCGATCAGCTATGAAGAGGAGCGAGATGAGCAAGGAGATGATGAGGACAAAGAAGAGGAAAAGACTGTACAACTGGTATACCGTGACCTCACGGTATTCAGTAAAGCTGTCCTCACAGAATTCAATCAGCAAAGAGAATTGCTTCCAGAAGTGGGCGCACTGCCAATACCCGATGACTTCATCTTCCCCGAGACCTTCACAGCCTGGAGAGCATATGTGATGTCACACGCCCCGTCCCTTGCAATCATCTCCAATCTCGATCTCGAACTCACATTGCGTCTCGTTATGTATTCCACACGTTGGCTTGGGCCTACTACACCACCACGCATTGCGCAATGGGTATATTCCCTGCTCGTTCGTGTTCCTGAAGTGCTCGGCCATTCAGACGTGTCGGTGGTGAGAGAGCTCGGTGTCAGAGCGAAGAAGTTGCATGACAGAGAAGAACTGCCTGAATTCACGAGGATCCTGTGTGCGACTGTGCTGTCTATTGTGGGCCAGTTCTTTGACCAGCGAGATCTATTACGGTAGATGGAGATACGTCCCGATCGGGCAATTTGAGCGAAGATTGGACTCGTCATTCGTCATCAACACACCTTGATAGCAGTAACAGAACGACGGGGTCAGAGTGTATTGCTTCTCATGATCCTAATAACGAAACACTCATAGCTTCTTCACTTTGTACTTTGTACTGTCCGCGCCGTGGGCCCTCGCTTCTCCTCTACCAGCTGGTGTATCAAGAATCAAGAATCAAGAGATCGCTGTCTCTTGCCCTTTCCCGCACAATCGCGCATAACTATCAGCATCGTCCACGGCTGGCATATATAATCGACTGATCTTCCTCTTCCAGCTTCTCCTCTGCCTCTCCACAGCACTCACGCTCTTTAACACCGAACTATCAGAAATGGCCGTTATCACTGTTGTTGGGTAAGTCATCTTGAGCTCTATCTAGCCCTTCCAGCGAACACAAGTACTAACCGGAGATCAGTGCCGGAGTCTCCGGACTCACATGTGCCCTCCAGCTTCTCAGAAAGGGCCACAAGGTCACCATCATTGGCCGTCACATCCCAGGTGACATTGACATCGAGTACACATCTCCGTTCGCAGGTGCCAACTGGAGCTCCTTCGCCACTGATGACCAGGTGTGGGATAAGCAGATCGATACCATTGGGTACCACATGTTCATGGAGTTTGCACGTTCCAACCCAAAGACTGGTGTCTGGATAGTTCCACACCACAAATATGTCAGACCAGAGGAGCTTGGTCCGGATGGAAAGCCAAAGATTCCTTGGTTCTCGTCCCTGATGGAGAACTTCCGCTTTTTGGACAAGAGCGAGCTTCCACCTTGTGGTGAGTTCGTGGCAGGATTCACCTACGACACTGTCACCATCTCAACAACCATCTACTTGCATTACCTTCTCCAGCAATGTTACACTCTCGGTGGTGAGCTCAAGAGAAAGGAGCTCAAGCATATCAACGAAGCTTTTGACCTCCACCACACAGGCAAGAAAGCCGATCTCGTCATCAATGCTACAGGGCTCTATGCCCGTTTCCTCGGTGGAGTCGAAGACCAGGACGTGTACCCAATCAGAGGTCAGATTCTTTGGGTTCGTAACAGCGCTACCAAGCAGGTGTCTGTCAGTGCACCAGGATACGCCGGTGAATCATTCTACATGTTCCCACGCAAAGAAGGTGGCTCGATCATTGGAGGCACCTTCCTTATCAACGACTGGTCGTCGCAGCCAGACCCTGGTCTCACCAAGCGTCTCATTGAGCGCGCAAAGAAGTATGCTCCAGAAATGTTTGACCCGGCACTTGGTAACCCAACTGAGATGGATGTGTTCAGAGAGAACGTCGGCCACAGACCTGCAAGAAAGGGCGGTGTTCGTGTCGAGAGAGAGGGTAAGATCATTCATAACTACGGGATTGCTGGTGCTGGATACCAAGCCTCGTGGGGTCTTGCTAAGGAGGTGCTAAAACTGGTCGACGGTGCATTGAGAGAGACAAAGCTTTAGATCTTTACGTGTATACAGGGTCAGTGTATTGAGAGTACTAATTTGGATCCCTTATAAGATGTATTGATCACGTTCTGGATCACGTGTTTTCAAAATTTAGCCGTTGGTTTTGGAGATAGCCGCAATCCGGGGAAGCAAAGGAACGTGGAACCCCCACCGCTTCGGTAATGCGATTGGCACAATAAATAGGACGCTGAAAGCCCGTTGAATGCCGGTCGGTGATTCAATATCAGTTGTTGAGAGTTCGGTGTTTGATGTGTTCGCAGTGATGTGGCCCGGAGGATTATTACGTCATAACTCCGATACGGTTGCGATTTCCTCCGGGAAACCTAGCGAGAAAGTCTCCGCTGTTAGACAATTCTCTTCCTTTTTCACTCTCCCTCTCTTCCACAGAAATTCATTGTTATCTCCAGCTAACAACTGTACGGCCCCAATCAATCGCAACAATGTCCAAAACAGTCGTTGGTACTCTCCAGACCCCACAGCCATTCCCAGAGTTGGCCAGCAACGTGCTTGACCTCTTCTCGCTCAAGGGCAAGGTCGCCTCCATCACCGGTTCATCCAGAGGAATTGGCCTTGCCATTGCTGAGGCTTACGCACAGGCTGGTGCCGACGTGGCCATCTGGTACAACTCATCTCCAGCTGATGACGTTGCCGCTGGCATTGCAGAGAAGTACGGAGTCAGATGTAAGGCCTACAAGGTCTCTTTGACGGACTACCACTCGATCGATGCCGCTGTTCAACAGCAGGTGGAGGATTTTGGCACAATCGACATCTTTGTCTCCAACGCTGGTGTTGCTTGGTCTGGTGGTTCTATCCTCGATCAGCCAGATGACAAGGTCTGGAACTCTGTCATGGACGTTGACCTCAACTCGATCTATCACCTTTCTCGTGCCATTGGCAAGGTCTTCCAGAAGAACGGTAAGGGAAGCTACATCATCACAGCATCCATGTCTGCACATATTGTCAATATCCCACAACGCCAGGCTGGCTACAACGCAGCAAAGGCTGCCGTCCTCCACTTTGCCAGATCGCTCGCTGTCGAGTGGGTCGAGTTTGCCAGAGTCAACACAGTGAGTCCGGGATATATCGCCACAGAACTCACAAACTTTGCTGATCCAGAGTTGAAGAAGGCCTGGTGGAGTCTCACCCCTATGGGAAGAGAGGGTTTGCCACGTGAACTCGTCGGTGCATTCTTGTACTTGGCTTCTGATGCTTCCACCTACGCCACAGGCTCTGACATTAGAGTCGATGGTGGCTACACAATCATTTAAGCAGGGAGGACCCCTGATACAACTGTAAGACCCGTTTGGAGAGATCTAGTGCATGATACAGCTAGCTCGCAATTTGAATGTTCTGCTTGGTTACCATTGTATGTAGTTTGGCGGCGTGCGCGCTTTGTTTACATGTTACGTTTGTGTCAAATTTCCCCCTTACGTACATTTCATGCCACAAACACGTTTCGCCAACCAGATCGTGCCCCTCAATCAATGAAGTAAAGACATTCCCAATCACAGTAAAGTCCATTATTGCTCTCTGCAGCTCTACAATGGCCCAGTTTGTGCGCAAGAACATCGACATCATCTCATCCACCTCCAGACCAACGACCGGTCAGTTCCAGGACCCAACATCTTCTGGCAGCGATCTTTCTGACATTGGTGAGCCGATGACCCCAAACAACAGTCCTGCTACCAACCAGTATGGGGCTCTATCGCCACAGTTGTTTGAGAACTACACCTTCATGTCCCGCCAAGATCCAGATCTGTCCGCTCTGTCTTTCCGCACAGCGTTGGAGTCTACCAACACGGGTCAATCTTTCGTTGGTGATACAGCTTCCGTGGCCACCATCCTCCCAGAAGAACCACACCAGTTGACTTCTTTGTCACAGCTTCCCCAGAGCTACCAGTCGATTACTGATGTCGGTGCAGTCCCAACACTGCTTTGTGCTATCCAGGGTATCTACAAGAGACTAAGACGTTGGAGAGGTTCCCGCTCACACCAAGAGCCGGACTTGGAGAGACAGCCACTTCTTCCCTCAGACCCTGAACACAGCCCAGATGAGCCCGGAGAGCCGGAACCAGAGTCATTGTGGACCCTTCTCAGTCCATACTACTTGTACTTGGCTATTGCTCTGGTGGTGATCTTGCTCATTGTGATGCTAGTGACAGGAGATCCCACCCTCTTGTTCTTGGTCGTCAGAGGTATGATGTGCTACATCTTCGGTGCGACCGCGAGTTCCATCTTGTTCGGCGATGACTTTTGTCCTGTCATTGAGAGTTCGCCTCATCCTGCTCCAGCAAACTAAGGGTCTTTTATTGCGGGTGAATGCGTGTGTACTTTGAGTAAGAGTTCAAGGAGAGACAGCCGGAGTTCCATCATCTTAGTTTGTAAGCACTTATGTAAGCCAAATTTTCAATGCGCGAAATTTTTTTCTCCTGGCCTCCCCTGGAGCTTCAGAGCTCATCGCATCAACACGGACTGTTTTCTCTGACATCTGTGTTTCTATCAGTGATCTCATCCCAGAGTCTGACCCACTACCAATCCAACACCATGGCCAAGACATCCACAAGAAGCTCAGCGACTGCAGCCAAGTCGCACAAGAAGTTCGATGACAGTATCGAGTACCACACAGCAGAAGAGATTGAGAACAATGTCAGCGAAGAAGAGGATGAATCGGAAGACGAAAGTGATTCTGACGATGCTCCAGAGGAAGAGAGTGTCAGTGCTGGTGTCTCATCTGCTCAGAGGAGGCTGAAAGAGCAGGAAGATCTGGAGAGGGCTCGCAATGCGGAGTTGAAGGAGAAGAGAAGAGCACAGCAGGCCAAGTTCAAAGAACAGGCTGAGTTGAAGAGAAAGAAACAGGAGGATCTTGAAAAGAAACACTTGCTGGAGTTGAAGAAAGTGGAAGAGATACAGCGGTTGAAGGAGGCCAAGCAGAGTGCTAAGCAGGCTGAAGAAGAGGAGTTGTTCCGTGAGTTTGAGAGACAAAGGGAGAGAGAGGAAAAGACACGGTTGCTGAAGAACAAGAGAGTAAGAGAAAACGGAACAAAGAAGGTGGATGGTATCAAGGTCAAGGTGCTACCTACGAAGAACAAACCAGTGAGAATCATCAAGAAGGACTCCCTCCTGAATAAGAGAAAGAAGAAGCTGAACAAAAGACTCTGAGGTGAACATGCCTCCAAGATGTGAGATTCGAGCAGGGTTTGATGCATACATGTACCTGGTTTTATGTTATCCATGGTTTGGAAACTCGTAGCATGGTCAGGTTTGTTGCTCTAGTGGTTGAACGGCTGACTTCCTTCAAAGTTTTGAGTAGAAGTGGTCTGTCATATGGGCTTGACCAGGATGTGTCCATTATACATTTCTCATCCTTGTGGCTGTGTGCTGGGTGTATTGCAGGCGCTCCAACTTGCAATGGTAAGAACGCAACTGCTGGTCCTGTCTGTACTCAGGTGGGCAGGTTCAAGGATGACAAAATCAGGGGTCTAGGTTTGAGGCAATGGCAAGAACAAGTACTATCCACTTTCCTGAGTGATTCTTGCTAAGCATAACCCTTGAAATGTTGTAGGGTACCCCTTCACGTCTCTCAATCGCTCAATCTCTACGGTTATGACTGTGACTATATGCGGTAGTTAAGAGTACTGGCCTTCACTTTTCTAGATGCACTTAGTAGCTCTCGGATCTTTGAGCAACTAATCATCAAACATTATATCATCAGAAGCTCTACATCATGATGTCTACTTCAGATGCTGAGCTATTGTACTTCACAGGGATAGCCTAGTTCTGACTCTCACGAGGAAAATAACTGTATTGTTCTTTGTGAGCTGCAGCACCATGTTGATCGGGCTCGTAAAGCGCGTACAGGGATTAAGTCACCAAGGCGTCCCATCGACGGAAAGACAGGAAGTCTCGGTCCGCCCCGGCTTTGAAGGATGAACGGCTGCGACTTCCGTCCGTGGCATCGTTTTCCGTTTTGGTTCAGTTCATGCAGATGATGCTCATTAAGACGTTGGGGTTGCCGGTTTTGGACTAGAATAACGGCGCTCTCCTGCATTCGGGCGATCCTTACCACTCGAATTCATGCAAGTCTCAAGATCCCGATCTCTTGTTTGCGGTGCGTATGACCACGGCTAATTGAAATTCTCACCAGAAGCGCAACAATCCTGGCCCATGTCTATTCTTACTGCGTGTCGAGTTCTGTGTCAAGAAGTTGCCCACTGCATTGCTCTGGAGGGCGAAAGCGTTGTTGCGGAAGAGGGGCTCGGTCTAACAGACGTTACATCTCAAAGGTAGATCTCATGTACACGCAAGGAGGTCTAACGCTCATCATCCGTACTCTAAGGTCTCTTGAGGTATTTAGAGGTGTCTTCTGAAATTTTAATGATTGATGTGGAGCAGCTGCTTGTGCTGTTGTGCCGTGTTGTGCGTCTTATTGACTCCTCAGACCATCATCTTCGGATGTCTTCAAGGTTTCCAGTCCCTTTCTGAGTCTGCGGATCAATGGATTGTGTGATGGGCTGGGCGCGTGTCACAGCTCCTGGTTCGTCCCAGTACGTGGCTGCCAGCTGGTGGTTGATGTCTGTCAATTTTCAGGAGTATCAGGCTATTTGGAGACACTGGGTGCTCTACAGTCTTTCTCCTACATATTTCACTCGAGTTGTCATCGTTAGTCACTAAGGGCTAAGACATAAGGATAGTATAACCCACTAAGGCATTCATCGATGTTGTGCGATTGGCGGCATTGTCCTTGGTTAGACTTTTGACTTCATGCAGGAGTACGATTGAAGATCTCTGGTGGGTGGTCACTCCAGCTCATTCAAAAATGACGGCAATTGTCCAGCATGCAGAGAGCAGATACCCGAGTGTTTGACGTACTGATGCACTTAAACTATAAGATGAGACGATGGTTCCGGATCGTCATTGCAGGATAACGTTGGTCACTAGCTTGCGGCTTGGGTTTTAAGGCAGCTGCCAGCATGGTTTTGCTGGACTGAGCTCAGAGCTGGTATCTCATTGTGTTGTAGTACGCCAGGGCTGGGAAATGGGCTATGTCTGGCCCGTTGTCTTGTCAGCTTGTGGGACCAATTCTCAAGCAACTGCGGGAGAAAATTATCGGTCAAGAGCCACACGCTGGTGCAAGGCGTATTTCCGGTATCTCAGACACATCCGCCACAAATCGAGCGTTGGCAGTTGGCGTCCTGTTTCCCCGCCCAAAACTTCACGTGCTCCAGCACGTGATCCTCTCGAACTTCTCAGAACATTTATAAGTCACTCAAATTTGGCTTTGAATGAGCCGTTACAGGTCTTGGTAGCTCTTAATGAATTAAGTACTGATACTGGATAGGAATTTCCATGTTTTGGAGTGTTAATTATTTTCGAGCTGACAACATATCGCGGCCACGAAAAAAAGATGTTACGCACCTTCAGGCAGGCCTCGGGCGAGTTTGTTAGGGGGCTCCGGGCAATGCATGAAAATCAGAAGTTGCACCTCGAGATTGAGAAGTTGTAGGGTTGTAGGCCATGCCAGAGCCAGGCTCCAGCTGAATTTCGACTGCTCGCACTTCTGCCATTTCTCAGTGTGACAATATCTTCGTCGTCGACGATGACTGGGTCTGCCATTTCTCAGTGTGACAATATCTTCGATCAGTTCTGCCATTTCTCCGTGTGACAATACGTCGGCTGTTTTTCGGTTGTTGACGTTGTTGTTGTTGTTGACGTTCTTCGTACCATGTTGTCGTCCAACTGATCTCACAGACTACCAATCAACCATCTCGGACGACTGCCATAACACCAGAGTTTCCTCACTAAGCCATGGAGCACGATCTCAATCCGGCTATGCTGAGTCAGATTGACGCATTGATCAACAGTCTCGTGAATAACAGGGACAGCCAACAGCCAGTGGGCCCCAACAACCTCCTCAGCGATTTACACCGTGCCCGTGCCCAGCTGATGTCTCGTCTTGACACCAATGACACTCACCCAAGAGAGACGCCGCTGACTCATGTTCAAGCTACCGCCACGCTTACCCAGCCCGCAGATACTCTCCCACATGATCACAGCACCCAGAGTACTGTCATCCAGAAAGAAGATTCGAGCATGTGGGAAGAAGATGAACTGTCGATAAGTCCAGAGTTTCAGTACATCTACAACAGGACTCTGGCGAATCTACCGATGGGCGTCGTGGCTGCAGAGAAGAGGACAACAAAAGTACTGGCTCACCAGATGGAAGAAGACCTCCACGTTTACTACCTGCTGAAGCCAGGTTTCGCAACTCTACTCTCGTGCCGCAACAGATGGGTGCAGTCGGGAACCAAGCGCAAGATCCACCGCACCCTTCACCGGATCTTTTCCTGCCAAAGCTGTGGACGTACGGTGTCCAACTTGAAGCTATCGGGCCATCTTGCTGAGGTGATCACTTTCCAGAATGACCACATATGTGACATCACCGACTTCATCAAGCATACATTGAAGACCAAGGGATCTACAACGAAGGCTGGATGTCTGAGAGCCCAGATTGAACGAGCCGCCAAAGATCTCGGAGAGCCTTCACTGATAAGGGCATTCACGGTTCTGTCAGGTATGAGAAAGGTAAGTGCAGGGCAAGTGGCGTCAATTCTGTTCACGAGACTCTTGAGCCTGAGAGAGGAGACATCCACCACGCCAAGACTTGCGCCCAAGACCACCAGAAGAGTATCTGCCTCAGCTGAACGTGACAGGCTGAACAACGCATGCGATGCTGTTGCTGGGGTGGTAACCTGCCAGCTTGGATTGGAGTCAAACTCCGATGTATTGTTCAATGCACTCAAGGCATATGGTACACCAGACACAGAGAGAAAAGAAGCCACTACATCTGCATGCATCAAACGGGCTGTAAAGAGCAGTCCGATGTACATTTTCGGTTCGTCTCTGTCTGATCGAGATGAGCTATACGCGGCACTGAAGGTGGCCTTGTCCCAAGCAGAGGTTCATCATGAAGATGGATCATTGGACAAAGGACAGCATGCAGCAGACATGACGTTGATGTATGAGAACGACACAGGTATCAAGATGGATTCGAACCACCTCAGAGAGGAAACTGTTGTTGATATCGAGCGTACCGTTGCTGAGACACTTCGCCGTCGCAAGAAGAAAGGTGCACAAGACAAGGGTGCTGTTGATGACAAGGGTGCTGTTGATGACAAGGGTGCTGTTGATGACCATGAGGCTGCTGCTCAAGCTGCTGCTGGTGACGATGACAATGACAAGGACTTCGTCGTTCCGGCCGAAGTTGGGTCTGATCATATTGCTGTTCCGTCTACTGCCACTTCGGATCCTGTTGATTGTGATGTTGGTACAGGTCCCTCAAGTCGGGTTGAGGGTGCTGAGGAGGGGATCAAGGGTAACCATTCGAGATTTATGTTTCACTCAGACAGTATCGAACAGGTTTGTCTTGAAGGTTCAATGCCGACTGGTTCGAACTCTTCTGGTGCATTACGAAACGTGTTCTTTTCAGTCAAGTACGACATTTCCTTTGTGTCATCACTGTGCACTCCCACGATATCTATCGATGCTTGCCATCTCAAAACGTACCAAAGCAAGATGCCAACATCATTTCAGACCTTGTACATCACCACCGCAACGACTGGCACTAAGTCGCTTCTTCCACTGTCATTCATGCTTTCTCGAGAAGCGGAGTCTCATGCCGATTGGCTGTTCTTCTTGAGAACTACATTCGAGTCATGGGGAGGTCGTGGCTTTGAGCAGAAGTTGTTTTCCACGGACATGGTCACCCTGGTCTCCGACATGGACAAGGGCATCAAAGCAGCAGTCGATGACCTTCGTCATATGGGGTTCGGGTTGAGATCGCAAGCTTGTGCAAAGCACCTTGAAAGGAACTGCTATAAGTACCTCAAGAAGGACAAGAAACAGGAGTTCAAGTCAGGATTCACTTCACTCTGCTGGACATTGGATTGGGAGAACTTCGACAAGATTCAGAAAAAACTTGGAGGCATGTTCTCGAACACTAGCGAGAGGAACATGTCCTACCAAGCTATAATGGAACCCATGGCCCCACTGGTGAGCGAGATAGGGGCTCTTTCTGCCAGCTTCGACTTCAAAACATCAAACGCCTCAGAAATCCTGAACTCATGGATAAGATTCTTTCGGATCATCAACCCCTTTCAGGCAATTGGCCGGTTGCTGGACTACCAAGCCAGTGCCATGTTGAGACAAGAAGACCTTTATCAGTCGAGACTTGATGGAGATGCAACTTTGACGCAATACGGATCAATCCTCTACACCCTCAAAGCCGTCATGGCTTCGCTTGTTGATGTTAATCTTGTTGAGGACGGTGTCTATGAAGTGACTGGGTCAGACTCAAAGAGAAGCGGGTTCCCACTCGTTAAGTTGTTGGACCTTGTCAACAAACTCAACGACATTTGTGAACGCAGAACTTCTTACGCCAAATTCAGGCTCACCAAGTTCACAGAACTTTACCACCAGGACTGTGAAGTCACTGAGATACCCACTATTGACGACCCATGCAAGAGATTCAGGTGCAGTTTTTGCAGAAACCAAGCTTTTGATTACTTTCCGTGTCATCATATATTTGCTGTGATGCTGGCTCAAGGGGGAACTGTCATCATTCAAGACCCAAAAGCACATGTACGCCACATGTTGCTGCCAACAAGAAAGCTCAAAGATGTGCCGCTATTGAACACACATGATGCAAGCATTCCAGCACACAGCTCGATCACTTTGAAGGATCGAGGTCCTATATTCCCAACAAGGCGAGTGGATTATTCCAGCTTGAATATCACAGCAATGTCACTGGTCACAAGAATGGCCAGTCAAGATGATCTGGAGAAGGCGATTGCAGAGCGAGGGCCGATCAAAGAGAAGTCTGACAGGCTTCCAAACTGGCAAGACAAGTCCGCCCAGAAGCGCCGCGGCAGACCAACGAATGCAGAGCTCCAGCGCAAGCTCAATCAGGCAGAGAAGGCGCAGAGACTGCAACGGGCGAAAGACGACATGAATGACTGATCTGTGTATTGGCTCGCGCTATTTTAACTGCTTTATTTGCAACATCGTAGATCAAGGAACAACTGTTATAGAGAGAGTGAGGCCTGTTTGAGCCGGGTCCGGTGTCCGGACCGGTTCTGGCCCCTCATGGGCTCTCTCCCGTAAGCGCGCGCAGCGCGGCCTTGAAATAATGCATGCTACTTTTGGCTCCAAAAATACCTAAAAGTAGTCTTTTATGGCAAATGATTGGCTTGTTTTGTTCGTCAGATCGATAGCTTAACATTAGTGGCATTTTTGTGTATATTAGGGGTGGTTTTACAAGTCAAAATTTTGATCTTATCATGACCTAAGGTTTGAAAGTACAATCTGAGGAACTCAAGAACGTTTTCGTGCTCAACAGCTTTCATGACCACTCTTTAGAGTCCAATTTAACCATCTTCCACGCTTCCAAGATAGTCCAGAAAAATTCAGCAGCCTTATATCGACATGGTCTATCAAGTGAGCAATCAGGAAAACACATTTTTATACGAATTGGTGGTTTGTGAGTACTGGCCGCTACTTGTTTTCATGCTCTACTGCTGATCGCTTAATAGCGGCCACGTCTGCCATCAATATTTGCATGTTCAAATTGCTGTAACTCATTAACCACGAGTGCTAATCAGCCATAATCTCCTAATATATCAAGCGGTAAGCTCCCTCTCTTATTCTATACTGAGTTGGATGCTAAACCAATTATCAAACCTCAGTCTATTATACCGTTTATGTATATGCTGCACCATTTTATACGGGTGCATACCCATAGATGAATTATGCGCACTTTTTTTTGTTGGCCGTTACATATGCTCTAGTGCTCATTATTTTCTGAACTTTTAGAGATTCAGTTATATTTTTGCTGTGTTTTGAAACTCAAAAAACAAATTGGCTGCCTACCAAATTTTTTGACTCATCAGAAACAGCCTTTCAAGGCGATTGAAACCCATCATTCTCAGATTCAATAGAGATGTTCGTAAATAGAGTACCAAAAAGAATGAATATTCGTGTTTGAGGTATCTTTAGTAAGGTGTGAAAGATCAAGTTCATGCCACCTGGTGTCCGGGTGTTTGCTTAGTGTAATGAAGTCAGTTGCTTGGCCCCAGGAAATGCCTGAGATCATGACAGATTAAACTAAAATACCCCACACGCTGAAGTACGTCCGTATTCTCACTAAAATAATCTTCAACAAGAGAGAAAGCGCTGCTCACAACGTCTATTGGTCTGAGCTGAGGGAGCTCACCCGCTCACCTGGACACCATTAGCTTCGCGAATAGAAAACGGGGAAATGCAACATCATGGCATGTTGACTTCACGACACACACTCACTTCAACAACCACCACACAACCATAAAGCCATGTCCGAGTTTCCCAAGCCATTCTCCCATGAGGAGATGAAGCTGCACAAGATCCCACTCGAGTATCGTGACCGCTGTGCTTCGTTGCTGGTCCCGCTCAAGAAGTGTCGCCAGGAGACTCTCTACATGCCGTGGTCGTGCTCGGAGGAGAGACACAGCTACGAGAAGTGTCAGTATTTGGATTTCAAGAGAAGAGTGAAAGAGCTTGAACAGCTTAAGGCTGCTGGTGAGATCTGAAGTCGGTGTTTTGAAGGCTGCGCTGCTCATCGTCTGAGAAAGCTCACGTTGGTATTTGCCCCGCACCTGAGCCCGACACGTTCTACCCTTCACGGTTATTCAATCGGTTATTCACCCGATACACCTATTTATTTGGCACTAGTTACGATTATGCCCCCTATTTATTATCTATATGCAATCACTAACGGTTTTTACTTGAAGTCCGGAATCATTTTGGTAAGTTAGAGCATTCGCATGCACATTTTCTGCGTTCAAGAAGCCGGACGGTCGGGCGATGGTCTAGACCGCTTGATCTGTGAATGTCTGCACTTACCAAGCACATTCTCCCATGAAAGAACTATTTGATCAAGCTTCCATTCCTGTAGGTTGTTCTACAAGATCTAAGATACACTGGATCATCATCGTATAAATTAGCTGTCATACGCAGTACGCATGGTGCTCTCGGTTTGAGCTGATCTTCCTGATCAACCAAGAAAGCGATCGTGTTGTATTGTTATATCGTCACATGGTCATTTGGCAGAGTTCGTGAATACAACCAGTTGAAGTCACTGGCGATCCATGCCAGCCGGTGGCATGCCCATTCCTGGTAGCCCCTGATTGTTGAGGGGCATGGAATAGTAGGTTGGTGGTCCCTGCGGCGCTCCTGGCGCTTGTGGGTGATATTGCATTGGAAGTTGTTGTGGATGCTGGTAGTGAATGATATGTTGTTGCGGGATTGGGGCCTGTTGGGGAATGATAATCGGTGCGGCGCCCTGTAGGACGGGCAGTGGCATGTTCATGATGTGGTGGTGGTGTGGGTGGTGATGTGGGATAGTATGCTTCTTATTGGACATTCTTTTCTTGACAGTTGTGTTGTGGATGGCATGAGCAGCAGCTTCTGGTCCCTCCCGCTTGAGAACCTTCGCATGGAAGAGTCCACATGCGTTACAGAGTGTACGGGCCCCGTTCGGGCCCTTGCGCCACTCTGGAGTCTCTGTGATACCACATCTCTGACAAGCCTGGGGCTCTCTGGACTTTGTAACCCTTGATGGAGCTTGCTTCTGAGGTGGATGGAAACGGTGGAAGTTGTTCTGGGAAGTAACCTCTCCAGCAGAGGATGGAGGAAGAGTGGTATAGCTGTTGTAGTACACAGGAGTGTATGCTGGCTGCGTAGGGTAAGGGGCTTGAGCTTGAACCACTGAGTAGATCATAGGCGGGAATGCTGCTGTTTGAGGAATAGGTGGAGACACCATAGTCCGAGAAGGAGGAGAGGAAGGGTTGGATCCACTGTAAGTAAAAGAGTGCTGTCTCTGGTCCGGCATCGATCTTTGCAAAGGAAGTTCTTGATACTGAGGGGATGATCTTGGAGGAAAGGGACGTTCCTGAAGGAAGAGGTCAGCAGCAGCTCTAAGTTTGTTGTGTGGATCAGTTGACGAAGAAGCCGAGAATGTCTGTGGATGCGGTGGAGAAGAAGCTCTGCTATGAGGTGGCAAGGAGGACAAGGGTGGCAGCCTCTGGGCCTGCGGAGACAGCAAAGGAGCGCCAATGGTGGAGATGGGCGGAAGCCTCACTCTGTCCCCATGGTTGTTGTTCATAACAGCGGCCATCGATTGTTGTTGATGTTCGAGCTTCTGAAAGGGAGCGATTTCCGACAAGAGTGGCTATCTGAGGGTGATGGATGGCTCGCTTTATATATTAGCAGGGGACAGGGAACAGACTCCAGTCCTGTGAGCCTACCAGGTTCCTACAGGTCCCAGCAGCGGCATGTTCCTGAAGTAGGGAATCTGCATCTCTGCAGGCGCCGCAGTACATAATCTGCAGGATCGCGCAGCTGTAAAGCCTATCTCGAAAGTGTCTGGCAAGTTGCGACGAGGTGCGGCAAAACACTGCATAAGAATGCATTTCGCTTATTCAATGAACACCATTCTGCCGCAGGCCGCCGGAGGCCGCAGTCATTGTGAATCTGCGGATTAAATGCCATATCTCATCTGTTAGTCAATCTATTTGGCCTATTCGTCCTCAAATGCACCAGATTTGTCTGATTTCCAAAGCATGTGGCTCAAATCTTATGGCAAAGTGAGAGTATGTAAATGCGGCACACTGCAAATTCCCAGGCACGCTATCGAAGGCAGCTCCCGACATGTGGCAGCCGGTTTTCGCGAGGTCTCATAGTAATTTGTAGGGGGGCAGTTGAAGAAGTGCTCGGCGCAGCCGCGGAAAAAATCTGCGCGAAAATGGGCCTGAAAATGGTTTAGGAATGGGGTCTGGGTCTGGGTTTGGGGTCTCGGTCTGGGGAATTCGTTGTCGATAGAGAAGTTCAGGTTACAATGAGCACAACACTCCTAAGATACACTCCCATAGTCTTCACTGTATCTGCTATTGAGTTGTCATTGGATGATTGGTATCAGTGGCACTAGTCAATCCGTTTTATACGTCATGTACGGTAAGCTAAGCATACCACTAGAAACACCCGTACAAACACCCGGACATCTAGTGGTTTAGCATATACTTTCTTGGCCACTAAAAATAGCTAAATCGATCTATAATACGGATCCAGGTATACAAATAGTTTTGATAAATCAGGATGTTTGCCTAGTATGAGCATACGTTAATGTAGAAGACTTTTTTGGAGCGCCAAATATTTCAGACTCTTCAAATGAATTTTTGAATGAAAATTGGGTGATCAGGACTAATGGCCCCTATGCAATTCTTAAAATTTTCATTGAAAGTTGTGCTCAATTAACAATATTGGGCCGTTTATATCACTATGCTGCTTATCTGGTTGTAATATCATAATATAGAGTACTTGTAGTGCGTCAAAGATCTGTGAAACTAACCCCAACTCCAGCTCCGGCCCGCTCCAACTCCGGCTGCTCCAGCTCCAGCTCTCGAGCGGATTAGAAAGGAAAAAAGGGTTGCTGGACTACCAGGTGGATCAGTGGAGATACTGGTAGTAAAGGATAATAGTTCTATGCTTACATTTAGCCTTTGATGCCCTGGGTCTGGATGTGAGGGGCGCTAATGGTGTCGCTCTGACTTGACTACAAACGCGCCCCCTTAAATTATATGTACTCTCAACTGCAATAAGTCGCACGTTATTTGTGGGGATTGTTCGAAAACTCTGTTCAGTTTCAAACCTCACTAGTCTAACCACATCTCTGGAGTCAGAAGCTGTGTGTGCTGGAAGGTCCTACACATGCATACTGTGCACAAAAGATTGTTTAGAAACCGCCACATAAGCTGGTACAAGGGAAAGTCAAATTGGGGCCTACAAGGGCAGATTTTATCGCAAGACAATCACCTGCTCTGGTAGCACTTTGAACCTTCGACCACGTGCCAAAGATACTGACACTGAATGGACCACAATATGATCACACTCTGAAGCCATACTAGTTACATATAATCGGTGGAGTTGAAGACTTGTTTGAGTGCTGATTTTGTGCGCGTTCAACACCAATTTCTTGCAATGTAACTTTGTTTTGGCTGTACTGATTACTGATTTGAGCAAGTCAGTGAATAAGGAAATAAGATCATTAATGGCGGACCCAAAGGTGTTTTGGTGCACTTGCCTTGGAGGATTGATGGTGAGTAGTTTGTTACTTTTGAGGATGTCATCGAACATGGTTCCTGACAGCATGGTTCCTGACAAAGAGATCAGCAACTGCCGGTAAACAACTTATCAATCCTTTTACCCCTTTAGATACGATAAATAAATAGAGAAATACAACGTTGTTCACTATGGCTCTAGTGCTTGCACATGGCTCATGGCTGAGAGAAATCTGAGTGCGATCAGCAACTCCATCGCCGCGAGATCGCCATTGAGTGCCAAAAGATCCTAATTCCTGCAGCTAGAAATACTAAAAAACTGGCTAGGGATGTATAATCATGCATGTGTATCCAATTTTTTACTAGAAGAGATATTTTGCCCTCTTAGATCGTAGATGAAAGTATATCTGGAGAGCGGATCTCTAGTGGTGTCGCGCTAGCCTCAAAGTAGCTGTGAAGTTGTGGCACTGAAGCTTGAAGCTTGAAGCTTGAATCTCGGTCGCGACACTACTAGTGAATACTGAAGCACGACAAGATCCTCTCAGAGCACGACTAGTGCACTGAGCTCGGAAAGCATCACAGCTGGAATGAATTGGAGCACAACTCGGCCAAATATGATTTGAGTCTCTTTATAACTTCACACATAAGATAGAATACAAGCTTCTTTGAGATCAGTGAGTTTGAACCAATTTCATTACTTCCAACAGAGGCACGACTAGTGCAACTACGTGCACGACTAGTGCAACTAAGGGCACGACTCGCGGTAAGAGGGACGCTCGTTTTTCGTAAGGGGTTACACACGAGAAAACACGGATTGATGATATCTCCACTGAACATTCAACAACACTGCCAAAAAGTGTTTCTGACTCCTGATATCGCTACACACAGTAGACACAAACAAGATCTTTCCGATGGACCAGCTTTGGCTACTTTCTTTATTTCCGCCAAACAGAAGCTCGACAAGTGAAAGGGATTGCACTAGTCGTGCAGTCGCGCCTAGCTGTTTTTTTTTTGGCGCGCCGAGCACGAAGCCTAGGCCAGTCCAATCATTAGAGTATCACTAATAAAGGCACAACTCAACCAATATAGCTCCAGTAACTCCACTATTTGGACAGACAACTATAGCATGAATTACAATCAATATGAGCCGCTTGGGGGTATTTTCTAATTTTTACAAAACTGCCCTGAGTCCCTGATTTCTGGCCCGAGTCTGGACTGGGTCTCGCCAGGTGGGTCTCAGAGTGTGCCCTAAGTCCTGGTTTTCATCTGCTATCTGGTAATTTTCTTGCTCTGAAAACCGGCTGCCACATGTCGGGAGCCCTATCGAAGGCCTCGCGAACAAAATCTATGATATTCATGCGTAATTCTGCAGTTATCGGCCCAGATCTACTTGCGACCCGAGATGTGGACTATAATTTTCTTGGAACCTCACCGGAACCTAGTCTCTACCTAGGTCGCTTTGAAGCGAGTGTGTTAAGCCCTACGGATTGATTTCTGGAATAAGGTTCAAATCATCAGAGAAGGAGTCCTCACCAAGACGACTCACACTCCCAAGGGGCGACCTTATGGCCTGAGAGTTGACCAGGGTGCTATTCATGCAGAGTCAACGTTAACGATTTACCTAACATGGTCGAAAGGTTTATACTCAATGCAGAAGCATTCAAGCGACGTGGTCGAAGGAGTAGACATATAAGGAGGCCATCTGATTCAAGAGATTGGTTGACCAGTTGGATCTGTGTCTACCTTGAAGAAGGAGCAGAGAGGTAACTAGCCTGAAAACGAATATTCTGATGACCCCTATACCTGCAGGAGTGCCACTCAATTTGTATGGGTATTTCCGGACTACGTTAAGAGCTTGATCTGGGAGGGCACAGTGGATAGCGGCGCCTATGCTCTGGTCTTGTTGAGCTTTAAGATTTCTGGCCTTCTACCAAGAGTTTATAAGAGCTCTAGTTTGAATTGCATGCAGGCGATGATCATGCTTCAAATTGGAGCATATGCTACGTCAAACATATATATGATCAAGTTCTAGCTGTCTTATCCGGCTATTTTGAGGTTCCAATATATATGTTATGAGTGATTATCTATACGGCCAGGTACAAGACTGAAGGCTCGTGATCTCGTGATCTACCTTTGCTGCGCAACGAGAACCTTCTCTTTGTAGTATGGCGGCGATCCGTGCTGGCTGTGTTGCCCTTCACTACGCTGCGGGAGACTGTACTACACCATCCCTCATCACATCCCCAGCTGCTTGTGGCATGTATCATAATATTTCGAATTCAATTAGTTGGTAACTGGGGCAAATATATATGTTTTCATGCATGCAAGATACCAGGTGTGCTTCAATCAACTTACTTTGTGTGGGTATTGCGGAACTACGCTGAGAGTTGTCGTGACGGGCACGTCAGTGGATATGGCCTACGATCTAAGGTTCTGTTGGGCTCTAGAAACTGATTCCATCAAGAGAATTGTTGTATCTGTAGGTCATAACCTTCAATTGTGATTTCACTTATTTCAAGTGCTCTAATTTAGTGGATGTAAGCAATACGTATGGAACCCGCGTCGCCGTTCGGACAGTGCTATACTATCGTCGTATGATTGATCTCTATGTCTCAATGATGGAAGCAATACCCATTTACCCGTACACTAGTGCTCTCTCCACTAGAGGCACGGCCAATCTCTGATATCTCGCCGTCTACAGACACGATCCATGATGCTGCAGCACATGATTCGATTTCGCAAAGCTATCTTCTATGTATCACTAACGGCACGTACCTCATATTATAGGCATGATATGATATGATTATCAATTGCAAGTCGAACTAATAGTCCCCTTGTATCAATGGATTATCTGCACAAGCACGGGTGATACTAAAACACTCTGTGTGTGTTGGCCAGATCTATGTTTGAGCATTCAGGTTAGCAGGTGAGGCGCCCCTTCTTCCCCCCTTTCTCCTACAGCTGAACAAGGGTTGAGATCTGTCCAAACCATACCTGAGTTACCAGTTTTCAAGAAGTTCTGATAGTAAGCGGCTTCACTGGAGCCGTTCACACGTCTGGGCTATGATAGGTAATGGCTCTTAATCAATATTAGCATGCGGACAGATCCAGTCCATTCATTATTGGTATGCTAGCACCGCAGACCGCAGACTGCTGATAGGCACTCATCGAACAGGTCTCACATACATATCGTGTATGCAATCGGCACATCCTTCTTCCAATACCCCTTGTGAAATCAGACCCCCGATCCCATTCAAAAGCGAGATAAACAATTTGCCTCAAATTCTCCGTGCTCGTACAGGTATACGGGTGTTTGGTGTCTGCGCCTATCATGACGGATCGCGCCTAAATCAATTATACCGTAGGCAGTGCCTGTCAAGTTTTGTCACCTGATCTGTGCAGAATACGCTACGTTCGACTTGCAAGAGAGTTTCATTTGTTGACACTTGGCACATTGGCGATTTGTGTTGTATTATGAATGCATTCAAAGAAACAGTTGTCTGATCCGGAAGGCTACTCAGCTCTCTCCACAGAGATCCAAGTCCCAGATCGGGTCTAAGTGTTGCATTCGCGGGTCTCGATTACGTCAGCATGGACTAACTCTCTGCAAGCCGATCTTTCCCCTGGCTTCCTCCAAAACAGTTCGGACTGGTCCGGGGAAGTCCGAACGACTCAAGAGTCAAGCAGCTCATCAATCCAACAGGTTAGACTTTTCTGCATAGTCACTAAGCCAATCTGCTCTCGTACATACATGCGTGCTACATTCGAATCTGCGCGGCCCTGAACTACACATTCGAAGGGATGAGCATTAAGCAGTTGCTTCTGTATAAGTTCCCCATATAACCCGCTCAAGTCAATATACCCCCCATTACCTGATTGACTCCGTGACCTGGAACTAAGTCGTATGTTGTTTAAGGTCGAGCAACAGCCTCGAGGTTGGATTTGCGAACGCGCCTCTTGCACTTCTGCTCATCCAACCAACCTTAAGCCTTTGGGATCTTGATTCTGAGTTTTGAGGCTTCAGCTTGCATGTTCCAGATAGAGACAGATGGTGCCATTAAATATTATATACTGGACTCGGTGAGTCGGTAGAGGTGGATTGTCGTACTAGATATTCAGGTGATCTCTTCAAGTCTTTGTGTGGATTCTTCGCTTTGGCGCAGAGGGGCAGGGGGTTCTCAGCACTCGGCACGTCCTTTCATGTTCCCAATTGCGAGAAACCACAGAGGATACCAGTTATCGTAGCACCACCAACGTACAAAGATTAATTCATATCGGTCCGTGGGCGTGAGCTGAAATGGGTTCTTACAGATGTCAAGCAACTGGATGCTGATCATGCGTCGTCTAGCCACATCAAAGATCACATCTCATCGGCTACTGTAACAGCTTTGACAACCAACCAGCCAAGCAACGCCCTCTACCGCCTCTATGATAGATAATTCCTTAATCATCCATCACTTACCAAGTTGCTTTATCGACCCATCCATGTACAGTCAGAAAGTCGTGCTGGTATACCTGGTCCTGAGGCGGTCTTCTTAGGACCTCTTTCGTTACAGGGATATCAAGTTACACCCGTGGCCTCATGCAGTGTATCGTGTGCCATTATTACTACCTAGAAGCAGATGGGGTTCATCCAACTTCAAGCTCGGGCTAATGAGCCAGCATTTATTATCAAAGGCATACATATATCGCTGCCATCTGTAACAGAGCTCACAAGTCTAGACCGTCATCCAAAGCATCTCGGGAGCAGAGGGACCCCATATGGAAGTCATATATCGGATTTCTGGCAGGGTTTCTGGAAAGCTGTGTGCTGTATTGGTCTATGTTTGATCGGTTGTGTTCTATGTTGTACAAGCTGTACACCTGCACTGCATCCACATCGATGCGCTAAGTGCGAAGTCATTGGCCTTGGCCAAATCTCTCTCCTAATATGTCTAACCAATTCAGAAGAATATATATCGAGTGATTGGGCAGTCTACTGTCTATAGATATTGAGACTTCGTATTCATCAGTCTATCTAATCGGTCCAGCAAAGTGCCAGATTCAATTAGACCTCAGACATAGATCGACGCTAGGACAAACTCGGCTAGGACAACCGCGGCTGGGACAACCTTGCCTATCACTGCCAGACGGCTTAAAGAGCCCAGAAGTTCATTCAGCCTAGTCTTCATGACAGATGTGCGTTCAAATGATGATATTTCCTCTAGTATATGTCCTCAAACCGCTTCTTGGCCGTTGATGTACTCAAATCACTCCGCTTGGTGTCTGCCCATAAGGTCCGGCGACTTACACAAAGCTGCTGCATCGATCTTCGCATCGCTGTCGATTTTTGACGTAGATGCCCTTCATCTCACGCCCGCTTGTCCCTTAGCCTAGATAGATGGTCCCCGCTATCACGTCCTGAGGTACACACTTCAGGCACGAATGTACTCTAATCCAAACCATGAGACTCATAAATTGTGCAAGGTCGGGGTGATCGGAATATTGAAGTGATCACTCAAAGGCTCCGACAAACAACATCGGGATTCAACTTCAACCAGCTGCAAGAATGAGCCGGTAACAAGCAGCGGTCGATCGTTTGACACAAAGCGTATATCTGGAGTATACAATCGAGTTAACGACATGAGCATTGAAGCAAGCTGTGGTTACGACACCAATACACGACTGATCCGAAGAGGGAATGTGTATGATATGGACCCGTGCATTCAGGATCGGGGCCTTCAGCTAGGATCGGGGCCTTCTATCTTTTTTATTCCATAAGCATATTTAGCGCCCAGCTAACCTTGTCCCACCCGTACCTAACAGTGTGTACATATTTGCATCAGTTCTGTGTATTGGGTGGATCAATCTTCTCCCGCTGGCATCTCATCTTTTAGTACTCTAACCAACTGCAACCTCAGCTCGGTGGTTTCATCTCCTCTCAGAACGTCACTGATGAAATGAGCCTCCACTTCGAGTTGGACCATCTCCAATGCACCCTTCAGCACACCGACCAAGACGTTAGAGTACCACAGTTCTTTCGATGCTTTCTCGTCATCAGGCAATTCCACAAACTCGGCAAGTGGGTTCTCCTCTAGTATCAGACTGAACGACTTGCCATCTGGAGACCAATTTGTCACAACTGGGGAGATGTTCAAAAATATCTTAAATCCGACCTTTGACAACACTTCTGCCGTCTCCTTGAATGACTGGCAACGACCCGTCCCCGTCTTGGCCAAAAAGTCCTCAATCAACCGTATACCGATGTTGTATCCCATCTTCTCGAGCTGCTGGTTGACCTTCTGGTAGTCTCCTTTGAAGTCACGCACCAGTTGTGCCACCACTGCTCCGTAAGTCAATGTGAAGAGCTCAGCGTTCTGGGTATGTTAGTAGTTGCTCAAAGGGGAATCATCCGGGGTGGCAGTGACTTACGACTTTCTCAACGCGATTTTTCCAGATGTCATCTGTCGCAACCTTTATGGACTTGCTCATGGTCAATGTGTGAGAGATTGTGTGTGTTTGGCCTAAATTCCATCTCGACGTGTACCTTCGAGGGTCTTGTGAAGCCGCGTAGATCTGTTTGGAGCGTCGAAATTCGCGAACATGGTATGGGCCACATATCACCAAGGCCGGGGAAAAATCTTACTGCGATGGGCTGATCTGTAACCTCTTCACACCCACAATGATGGAGGCTTTGCATCATTAGAAGAGATGGCTAAGAGAACTTTGGGATTAGGAAAGGCCGCTAAGCAGCGCAAGAAACAAAAGTCCGAGGATTCTCCATCGACAGCAGAGAAGAAAGGTGATCAGACTGAGGAGTCACCTGCTCCAAAGGGTAATGAGATCCATGTTGAGCTTGACGAGGATGTTGACCCAGATGATGAGCTTGCTCAACTCAGAGGTCTTTGGGAGACATATGTTGCTTCAGACAGAGAGAATGAAATGGTTCTCAACGGTGTCATTCACGAGTGTGACAGACTTTTGAGAAATCAGGAGGAAGGCTCGCGACTTCCAGCAGAGTTCCATGCTCTCTACGCTCTTGCCCTCGCTGAATTGGCAATTTTCCACACTGAGGACGACGAAGCTGAGGAGGATCAGAAGACGCCGGGAAAGGGTGTGAAGGACTTCTTCGATGCTGCTCTTGAGCGTGCTGAATTGGGTGCTGAGCAATACCCAGAGTCTATTCAGCTGAACTTCGCAAAGTCAAGAATCATCCTGGGAAGAATTCCACTTGAGTACATCTCTCAATGGGATATCGAGACCAAGAAGGACAGCAAGACAGTTGATGTCTCTAAACTGCTTGACACAGCTTTGGAACACTATGAAATTGCTGAGGATGCAGTGAAGCTCTTGAAGAACTACGCACTGCTCGATATCGATGTGTTTGAGACCTTTAAGGCGTTGGATGACCTTTTGGATATCATTCAGAACTTTGGAAAAGAGGAGGCTTATGCTGAAGGTTTGGACAGTGACGATGAAGAAGGCCAGGAAGAAGAGGAGGAGATCACCTTGTCCAAGAAGCATCCGCTTTATAAGGTGCAGAAAAGCGAGAAGTACTTCAAGTGGCTTGTTGAGCATGGGTCAGATTTTGGTGACTTCATCACAATTGAGTATAGAGACTTACTTGACAAGGACGCTGATGACCTGACAACAAAGGAGAAGAAGTCTCTTGCATTCTTCAAAGCAGTGTCTGCCAAGATCGGACAGCTCCAGCTCCAGGCTGCTGAGAAGCCTTCCCAGATCTTTACAACTATCACATACGACTCAGATGTTGAGGACGATGCAGAGATTGAAGGCTTCACATCTGAGAAAGCTCAAAAGGAGGCTATCAAGTATACACAAAAGGCTGTTGAGTTCTTCAAGAGAGCCGAGGATGAAGAAGATCCTCAAACGTGGGTTGATGTCGCTGAAGCTGTGATTGCTCTCGGTAACTTGTACGATTATGAAAGCAAACAACAGGAGGAAGCATACGCTGTTGCTGAAAAGAGACTGAGAAGAGCAAACAATGCCACCAACGGAAAGTATCAGGAGATCCTTGACAACCTCCTTGAGAAAGACGAATGAATAATGTACGATCATAGATGACCACTGCAGTTACGTAGAAATCTGCGTATATTCATAAAATGATAGAGGTTACAAAACTAACGTATTCCTCACTTACAAGGTGATAGACACGGTCTTACCAGAAGACGTGAACACAACGTTACCAAGCTTGTCCACGGAAGAAGCAGCGTCACTCTTGGCAGAGGCACCCAAAACTCTGACGGCGAACTTCTTGAAGCTTCCCTTGTACTCAACCTTGACATCCTTGCCAGACTTGGTGACAACAACCTCAGCCTTGAACTTACCCAACTTCTCAAAGTCTGGAATCTCCACGGTCTGCTCACCATCCTCCAAGGCGTACAAGTTGACCAAGACGTCGTCGGTGTAGTCATAGTCTGGAACATCGTTTGGAGCATCAACACCAGCAGTGACAAACACAGAGTTTGGTCTGACGAGGAGTGGCAAGGCCATGAATGAGTGGGTCTCAGTGAAGTGCTCACCAGTGGAGTCTCTGATCTTACCATCGAGGTAGCCGTACCACTTACCCTTTGGAGTGTAGTAAGTGACAATGTTGTCCTTGCTGACAACTGGAGCAACGAGGAACTTGTCACCAAGCATGTACTGGCCATCAGCAGTGACGGCTGGGATGTCATCGTAGAACTCCAACAACATGGCTCTGGTGACAGGAATAGCCTTGGTATGTGCCTCAATAGCCAAGTTGTAGATGTATGGCATCAAGGAGATCTTCAACTTAGTGAAAGCGGCCAACACAACTGAAGACTCGTCATCAAAGTTCCATGGGACTCTGTAGGTGGCAGAACCATGGAGTCTGGAGTGAGAGGAGAGCAAACCGAACTGAACCCATCTCTTGTAGAGTGCTGGGTCTGGAAGATCGTAACCTTCAAATCCAGAGATGTCATGAGACCAGAACCCGAAACCGGACAAACCCAAGGAAAGACCACCTCTGATAGTCTCAGCCATAGCCTCGAAAGTAGACTCACAGTCACCACCCCAATGAACAGGGAACTGCTGACCACCGGCAGTGGCAGATCTGGCAAAGAGACATGCCTCGTTCTTACCAAGCTTCTCTTCAAGAATCTCAAAGACACACTTGTTGTACAAGAAAGTGTAGTAGTTGTGCATGTGGAGAGGGTCGCTTCCGTCATGGTATGTGACACCATAGCATGGGATTCTCTCACCAAAGTCAGTCTTGAAGCAGTCAACACCCAAGTCGATCAATCTGGCCAAGTGTCCCTGGTACCACTTCCATGCTTCTGGGTTGGTGAAGTCAACAATACCCATACCAGCGACCCACATGTCGGTCTGGAAGGATGAACCATCGGTGTTCTTGATCAGGTATCCATTTGCATCAGCCTCCTTGAACAAGTTTGACTCCTGGGCAATGTAGGAGTTGATCCAAACACAGACCTTGATACCGAATGCCTTCTTCAAGTCAGCAATCATCTTCTTTGGATCTGGGAACATGTCAGGGTCGAACTCAAAGTCACACCACTGAAGACCCTTCATCCAGAAGCAGTCGAAGTGGAAGGTTCTGAGTGGGATCTCTCTGTCCTTCATACCCTGCAAGAACGAAGACACAGTCTTGATGTCGTAGTCGGTGGTGAAGGAGGTGGTCAACCACAATCCAAAAGTCCATGGTGGTGGAAGAGCTGGGTATCCAGTCAACTGGGAGTATCTGTCCAAGATGGTCTTTGGGTCTGGACCGTTGATGATGTAGTATCTTGCACCTTCGTTTGGAATGACCACGTTGATTCTGGTGGTTCTCTCAGACTGGATCTCGAAGACAACGTCAGAGGAAGAGTCAATGAACACACCGTAACCACGGTTGGACATGAAGAATGGAATGTTCTTGTAGGTGATCTCGGAGGATGTACCACCGTCTTCGTTCCACATCTCGACTCTCTGGCCGTTCTTGACGTATGGGCCAAATCTCTCACCAAGACCAAAGAACTTCTCACCGTTGGTGACATGCAATTGGAATGTGGTGTAAGTCAGGTCCTTACCCTTGTCATCCTGATGACGGGTATCTTTGACCCATCCAACAGATCTGAATCCGAGCTTGGTCAAGAGTTTCTCCTCGTGCTTGAACTCGACTCCCCACTTCTTCTTCTGAACAGTGGCAGAAACACCTCCTTTAACAGAGACAGTAGCAACGTCTCCCTCGGTGGAAGTTGTGAAGTGGTCGGTGTTGACCGCAGCAGTCTTGAATTCGAAACGTGGCTCCTTGGAGTTGATGTACTTGGAATAGTGATGGTAGTGCTCAATACCAACAACACCCTCGATTGGTGCGTAGACTCTGGTGGTGATGGTTGGGTTGTTCAGAACATCTCCACGTCCCTTGAGGGGAACGGTGGCGGCAACGTTGTAAAGGGAACCGTCTTCGAGAACTTCGGTCTTGTAGGTGTCCTGGGCCCAGTGGATGTTCACACCATCTTTTGGTTCCCACATTCCCATGGAGAACCTGGTGTCAGATGTGAGGGGCAGTCTCTCATGCTGATTGCGTTCGGCAGTCATTGTGATTGATGTTTGGTTGTGTTATGCCATGGTAGATAAGAAGAAGAGGTGCACTGGATCGCAGAGACTTTTATATCTGCAGACTTAGACTTGGGGTTTGCGGGACAGAACACTCAGCAAGGCTGGAACACAGGCCTGTGATTTCAATCTCAGCGAGAGTTGTCGCCCCGAGTCACCTTGTTGGCCCAACCGGGCCCTCACTCAAGCACGCTCTCTGGGCTACACAACTGGCTGTGTCTATGACTCCTGAGTCTTGTACGGACATGTGACTCTCAATTGCTAGGGCAGGCTGCAGTGGGAGAAACATCACGTCGTGAGCCGTGGGAGCTGGCTGAGAGTTGAGACGCTGGCAGAGATGGTGGCTTAGATTGAGTCGGGACGTGGACGCCGGCTCAGGGCTGGTGAGTTAGCCGTGAGAGACCATGAACAATGCTGGTGTAAGTTTAGTGGTCTATTCGCTGAGCGACCATCGTCTCCGCTTTTGCCTTTCCTCTTGGTCTTTTAGCCAACTGTATCTGTTGTGGCGAGATTTGCGTTCATGTTGTAAGTTGTACAGCAGTACCTGGCATCAGCCGTCCCCCAACCACCCATCAGATCTGCACCCCACACCTCTCCGAACACCCGGCCATTGTGAGCAGACGTGGACCGCGGCTCTTTTAGAGGAGGCCATTTGACAATGCCAAGGTCTGTGAAAGGGGACACTTGCTACTGCTATAAGGACTGCTAGCTCCCGACGGCTTTTGACGGCTTCTGCCTCTTATAATTACCCCGGACTTGGGGAGTCGTAGCTTCGGTCAGACCCCCGCGAAATCTCGACGAGAGCTGGCACCATCAAGATCCAAGGCCCCTTTCAACAGTTTGAGCCGTAGCATGCGTACGCGGAGTTCTCTTCCACAGTTATATGGACAAATTGGTCTCAGCGGAGCATCTGACACTGTAATAGCGGGTTTAGGACCATATTTTGCTCCTTATGCCCATGGCACTCGACTATCACTTCCTCTTCCGTAACGGAGGCGGATCCTTCAGCACCCTCTCGTCACAATGGTCGCTAAAAGCTTTGTCTTCCACATGGTATAGCTGTAACAACTCTCCTACCTCGGAGAGTTCTGTCCTGTGAAGGCTTAGATGACTCCCTGGACCTTCCTCGTAGAGAGTGATTACTGCTTCTCCACACCTGTATGCAGGAGTCCGGGGGAAACTTTCGCTGGAATCCTCACTGGTGCCACTACATTGCCGTCATTTGGCTGTCTCTTGTCTCTTGTCCCGTTGTCTAGCGTACCATTTTTTTACCAGGTTGTCTCCCGGCTCCCGGCTCCCGGCAGAATGATTGCAGATGTCTGTTGCACTCCGGGACATGTATACCCTGTATTCGGGTGCGAGTCGTCATAATGACTCAAGAGAGATGGTAGAACAGACCCACAAACGCGGTGGCTTGGTTAACACTTGAGTCATAGAAGTCATACTAATCTGGGGGAACTCATGAGTGGCATATGTCGATGCGTGGTGAGATATTGGTGCCACACGGCTATATATAGTCGGCTGACTACCCTCTCTATTGTCTGCTCAGATCTGTTATAGGTTCAATTCCATCAAATCATTAAACTCAAAGACTTTCATCATGACTAGTATTGATGAGAAAAAGATGAGCACGGATCATCTTGAAGATGCCTCACGGTATACTTCCAACAGTGGTCTGGAGTCCACCACTGGAAAAAGAGCCTTTACAGGCAACTTTGGTGCAATCAATGAACTTGATGAGGAGATGATCAACAGGGTGGCTCAGGATGCCAACGACGATCAGCACGAGCTTGGTGTTCGTGATGCCATTCGTCTGTACAAGAAAGCCATCTTCTGGGCTATTGTTATGTCGGCTACCATCATCATGGAAGGTTACGATAACATTTTGATGTCTTCCTTCTTTGCATACCCATCCTTCAAGGAGAAGTACGGCCAGCCAGTCAACGGTGACGTGACAGACAAGGAGGTTACTGGATCGTGGCAGGTTGCCCTTGCATGTGGTTCGTCTGCTGGTGCTATCATTGGTAACATTCTGAATGGTCCTCTCACTGAGAGATTCGGACACAGAAGGGTCATCATGGTCGCATTGACATTCATGGCTGCCTTCATCTTCATTCCATTCTTCGGTAACAAGGTTAACGATTTGCTTGCTGGTCAGATCTTGTGTGGTGTCACCTGGGGTATCTTCGCTGTTATGGGTCCTTCCTACTCCTCTGAGGTCATGCCACTCGCTCTTAGAGGATACTTGGCCGCTTATGTTAACTTGTGTTGGGCCACTGGTCAATTCATCGCTGCTGGTGTCCTCCAGGCTTACGTCAACAACACTACCGAGTGGTCGTACAGAGTTCCATTTGCCATTCAGTGGGTCTGGGTTCCACCTCTCTTTATCCTCACTGTCCTCTGTCCTGACTCTCCAATCTGGCTTGTCCGTCGTGGAAGATATGAGGATGCTGTCAAGTCCCAGAAGAGATTATCGCACAAGTCTATCCATGACCAGGCACAGAACATGGTTGCCATGTTGATCCGTACCGATCAGTTGGAGAAGGAGCAGCGTGCACACTTGGATGACGCCAGCAAGGGCTGGAAGTCTTACCTTTTGTGTTTCCAGGGTACCAACAGAAGAAGAACTGAGATCGCCTGTATTGCCTTCGCTGGTCAAATTCTTTCTGGTTCCACCTTCGCCTACTCTCCTTCTTACTTCTTCTCACAGGCCGGTTTGGATTCTGCTGACACCTACAAGCTGAACTTAGGAACAACTGGTATTGCTTGGACTGGTACTGTGTGTTCTTGGTTCTTCTTGAACAGATTCGGAAGAAGAACTATCTATGTGACTGGTTACACCATCCTCACTGCTGCATTGCTTCTGATTGGTATCCTTGCTTGTCCAGAGCAGACTCCTGGAATCAAGTGGGCACAGGCTGGTATAACTATGGCTTGGGTTGCTACCTATGCCACCACGATTGGTCCATTGGCATTCACCGTTGTTGGTGAGATGTCGTCCACCAGACTCAGAGCACAGAGTATTGCTCTTGCTAGAGGTTTCTACTCGGTTGTGTCTTTGATCTCCAATATTGTCGAGCCATACTTGATCAACCCAGGTGAGGCTAACTTGAAGGGTAAGACTGCTTTTGTTTGGCTCGGTACTGCCGTTTGTGTTCTTGTGTGGGCCTTCTTCAGACTCCCAGAGACTCGTGACAGATCCTTCGCAGAGCTGGACGTCATGTTCGAGAAGCGTATCCCTGCCAGACAGTTCTCCACATACGTGTTCAGCTGGGAGGACGATGTCAACAAGAAGAACACTCCTCTGGAGGCCTGATCCATTTAGTTTGTACGTTTAGTGTTAATCGATATCTCGATATGTTGATCTCCAATGTAGTGCCTGATACCGGAAATAAGCGCTAACCCACAGATTCATACTCCGAGGCACCAGACTTGGCACAAAATATAGTACAATGGCCGTTGAATTCTTGGCTTTTGCATGTGGCTGCAGTATCGTCTCATCTACCTAAGGCCTCTAGGGGAAAGTCCGAAGTGTTCTGCTGGTTGTTGCACCATGACTGCTGTGCCTTACCTACTTTGGGATCTCATCATGCAGGGCGGACACTGTTTCTCCCCACTTGCCTGACCAGTGATTGCCCTCTAATGGATCAAGATCCGGGCACAACTTTCGCTGGAATCTCGTCCGCTCCTTTACTCATACCACAAAAGTCTACATCTCGGACTCGTACCATTACATTCCAGTCATGTGGCTGCCTTTTTGACCCCGCTATCTACAAGCTCATGCTGTTGTTTCCCCCGAAGGGATGCCTGTAGACGACTTATATCTCCCTGTGGCCCGTGGGACTTCTACATGTGTCAGTCTTACTGAGTCATGACTCACGACAAAAGGCAGAGCGGACATACAGACGAGGTGGTACGGGGTTTTAGCACCTGCTTCATGTAGCTCATGCATAAGCTGGAGTTTAGGGGGACTCCGGAGGGGCCCTTGGTGATAAGACGTTGTTGCGGGTATAGTTCACGGGTATATATAGTGGGCCGATTATCCCCTTCAATGTGTGCTTCGATCTCTTTGAATAGCCTCACCAAATCACAACAGAACTATACTTACATCATGACTACTAGTATTGATGAGAAGAAAGTGAGCATCGATCATCTCGAAGATGCCTCAAGGTTTACTTCCAACAGTGGTCTGGAGTCCACCACCACGAAGGGTGCATTCACGGGCAAGTTTGGTGCAATCAATGAACTTGATGAGGAAATGATCAACAAGGTGGCACAAGATGCCAACGATGACCAGCACGAGCTTGGAGTTCGGGACGCCATCCGTCTCTACAGGAAATCCATCTTTTGGGCTGTTGTTATGTCTGCTACCATCATCATGGAGGGTTACGACAACATCCTGATGTCTTCATTCTTTGCCTACCCATCTTTCAAGGCTAAGTTCGGCAAGCCAGTCAACGGTGACGTCGACAACAAGGAGATTACCGGTCCTTGGCAAGTTGCCCTTGCTTGTGGTGCTTCTACTGGTGCTATCATTGGTAACATCCTCAACGGTCCTGTCACTGAGAGATTCGGACACAGAAGGGTCATCATGGTTGCATTGACATTCATGGCTGCCTTCATCTTCATTCCATTCTTCGGTAACAAGGTTAACGATTTGCTTGCTGGTCAGATCTTGTGTGGTGTCACCTGGGGTATCTTTGCTGTCATGGGTCCTTCTTACTCTTCTGAAGTCATGCCACTCGCCCTCAGAGGATATTTGGCCGCTTATATCAACCTGTGTTGGGCCACTGGCCAATTCATCGCTGCTGGTGTTCTCCAGTCATATGTTCATAACACGACTCAGTGGTCATACAGAGTTCCATTTGCCATTCAATGGGTCTGGGTTCCACCTCTCTTCATCCTCACTGTTCTTTGTCCTGACTCTCCAAACTGGTTGGTCCGCCGTGGAAGATATGAGGATGCTGTCAAGTCCCAGAAGAGACTCTCGCACAAGTCTATCCATGACCAGGCACAGAACACCGTTGCCATGTTGATCCGTACCGATGAATTGGAAAGAGAACAGCGTGCACACTTGGATGACTCTAACAAGGGCTTGAAGTCCTACCTGCTGTGTTTCCAGGGCACCAACAGAAGAAGAACTGAGATCGCCTGTATTGCATTTGCTGGACAAATTCTTTCTGGTTCCACCTTCGCTTACTCTCCTTCTTACTTCTTTTCACAGGCTGGACTGAACTCTTCCGATACCTACAAGCTGAACTTGGGAACTACCAGTATTGCTTGGACTGGTACTGTCTGCTCTTGGTTCTTGTTGAACAGATTTGGAAGAAGAACAATCTATGTTACTGGTTACACTATCCTTACTGCTGCACTGCTCCTGATTGGTATCCTTGCTTGCCCAGAACAGACTCCTGGAATCAAGTGGGCTCAGGCCGGTGTCACAATGGCTTGGGTTGCTACCTATGCCATGACTATTGGACCATTGGCCTTCACCATCGTTGGTGAGATGTCTGCTACACGACTCAGAGCACAGAGTATCGCTCTTGCTAGAGGCACCTACTCCCTCATGGGTTTGATTTCCCACATTGTCGAGCCATACTTGATCAACCCAGCTGAGGCTAACTTGAAGGGTAAGACTGCTTTTGTTTGGCTTGGTACTGCTTTTGCTGTTCTCGTGTGGGCCTTCTTCAGACTCCCAGAGACTCGTGACAGATCCTTCGCTGAGTTGGACGTTATGTTCGAGAAGCGTATCCCTGCCAGACAGTTCTCCACCTACGTGTTCAACTGGGAGGACGATGTCAACAATAAGAACACTGTGGAGAATGTTGAGGCTTGAACCATTAGTTTTTATGTTTACTGTCAATCGATATCGTGGTATACTTGATCTGAAATGTAGACGTACTCTGCCTTTGGATAGACATTCTATAATGCTGATCAGCTATAAGATCTCGGGACCCTAGTACGTAGGCTGGCAAACGCTAATCTCGAGGTCTACTTTCCGAGCCCTCCTAGTGATGTAGTTGTTTGGATATTACATTGAGACAGCCAAAGAGAAGATGATGAATCAGGGCAATATCAAATAGATCTGTGACACCTGGTTCTTGATGTCTCCGATGGCCGGATATAAGCGCTAGACACATATCCTCAATCCCGTACGCCATACTTGGCACAAGATAGTACAATGGCTCCTGAAAGTCTTGTCGCTACATGTTCACGCACGCTGTAACGCTTGGCCTTGACCTACGTCCTCTGAGCGGTTTTGTGGACCCTCTGCTTCGCCTGCTTTTGAACTTCTTTGTGCAGGGTGAACCCTGCTTCTCCGCACTTATCTCAGGGCCCTGTTAAGATCCGGGGGCAACTTTCGCTGGGACTAGCCTTACTCCTGCCACTATATTCCAGTTATGTGGCTGTCTTTTTGTCCCCGCAGCCTACACTACTGTTGTTTCCCCGAACTTTTGCCTGTAGATGATGGGACTTATACAGGTGTGAGTCGTATGACTCAGGACAAATGGTTGGACGGACCTACAAACGAGCCTCGCTCGGACTTTTAGCCCCTGCTTCAAGCACGTCATGCATATCCTACTCTAGGAGAACTCAGGATGGGGTGTTTTGTGATAAGGTGCTGGCCAGGGGTCCAGGCTCCTTCTTCACGACTATATATAGTGGGTTGGACGTCCGCTTCAATACGGTCTTAGTCGATGGCTGTTAAAATCTTGGTTTCGCCAAATCACTACAGAGAAGCATTCACATCATGACTAGTTTTGATGAGAAGAAGGTGAGCATTGATCATCTCGAAGATGCCTCAAGGTTCACTTCCAACAGTGGTCTGGAGTCCACCACCACGAAGGGTGCCTTCACGGGCAAGTTTGGTGCAATCAATGAACTTGATGAAGAGATGATCAACAGGGTCGCTCAGGATGCCAACGATGATCAGCACGAGCTCGGAGTTCGTGAAGCCATCCGTCTCTACAAGAAAGCCATCTTTTGGGCTGTTGTTATGTCTGCTACCATCATCATGGAGGGTTACGATAACATCCTGATGTCTTCGTTCTTTGCCTACCCATCGTTCAAGGAGAAGTTTGGCCAGCCAGTCAATGGAGACATGGACAACAAGGAGATCACTGGATCTTGGCAGGTTGCTCTCGCTTGTGGTGCTTCTACTGGTGCTATCATTGGTAACATCATCAACGGTCCTGTCACGGAGAGATTCGGACACAGAAGAGTCATCATGGTCGCATTGATATTCATGGCTGCCTTTATCTTCATTCCATTCTTCGGTAACAAGGTTAACGATTTGCTTGCTGGTCAAATCTTATGCGGTGTCACATGGGGTATCTTTGCTGTCATGGGTCCTTCTTACTCTTCTGAAGTCATGCCACTCGCCCTCAGAGGATATTTGGCCGCTTATATCAACTTGTGTTGGGCCACTGGCCAATTCATCGCTGCTGGTGTTCTCCAAGCATATGTCCGTAACACCACTCAGTGGTCTTACAGAGTTCCATTTGCCATCCAGTGGGTCTGGGTTCCACCTCTCTTCATCCTCACTGTTCTCTGTCCTGACTCTCCAAACTGGCTTGTCCGTCGTGGAAGATATGAGGATGCTGTCAAGTCCCAGAAGAGATTATCGCACAAGTCTATCCATGACCAGGCACAGAACACCGTTGCCATGTTGATCCGTACCGATGAATTGGAAAGAGAACAGCGTGCACACTTGGATGACTCTAACAAGGGCTTGAAGTCCTACCTGCTGTGTTTCCAGGGCACCAACAGAAGAAGAACTGAGATCGCCTGTATTGCATTTGCTGGACAAATTCTTTCTGGTTCCACCTTCGCTTACTCTCCTTCTTACTTCTTTTCACAGGCTGGACTGAACTCTTCCGATACCTACAAGCTGAACTTGGGAACTACCAGTATTGCTTGGACTGGTACTGTCTGCTCTTGGTTCTTGTTGAACAGATTTGGAAGAAGAACAATCTATGTTACTGGTTACACTATCCTTACTGCTGCACTGCTCCTGATTGGTATCCTTGCTTGTCCGGAACAGACTCCTGGAATCAAGTGGGCTCAGGCCGGTGTCACAATGGCCTGGGTTGCTACCTATGCCATGACTATTGGACCATTGGCCTTCACCATCGTGGGTGAGATGTCCGCTACACGACTCAGAGCACAGAGTATCGCTCTTGCTAGAGGCACCTACTCCGTCATGGGCTTGATCTCCCACATTGTCGAGCCATACTTGATCAACCCAGGTGAAGCTAACCTCAAGGGTAAGACTGCCTTCGTCTGGCTTGGTACTGCCCTTGCTGTTCTCGTGTGGGCCTTCTTCAGACTCCCAGAGACTCGTGACAGATCCTTCGCTGAGTTGGACGTCATGTTTGAGAAGCGTATCCCTGCCAGAGAGTTCTCCAAGTACGTCTTCAACTGGGAGGAGGATGTCAACAATAAGAGCACTGTGGAGCCCGTGGAGGCCTAAGCCATTAAGCTTGTATGCTTACTGCCAATATATCCCTTGCTACTGATCTGAATTGTAGCGCTTGCTGCCAACCCATTGTCACTAGTCGACAAGATCCGGAGACCTAGTTGGTGGACCCTGAAGTCACGGAAATGGTTACGGACATATCCCGAACTGTTCATAGCCGGGTGTAAAGTTTTAACAGGTAATTTACCTCTACACAAGAGTCAGTTAGTGCATGAGTTGTTTCCACGTTACTGAATTACTCGAATCATTATGAAGAGAGACAAGGTCGTGTCACGTACAGCTTGCTCCATCGTACAACCGACCTATCACAGACACATGCACTATACTACTAGGATATCAGAGGTACCAGTATTGTCGTGACTTTGACTATCTGGAAGAATCTAGGAGGGTATCACGGACTCGGCAACCCGCGCACTGGCTGTAGATCCAAACCCCGGCCTTCTCCACACCTGTAGGCTGTAGAGATCTGGGGATAACTTTCGCTGGAATCTCATCCAGTCCCTTATTATACTCGTGCCACTATATTCCAGTCAGTTGGCTGTCATTTGGCTGTCTCTTGTCCCCGCTATCTATCCCACTGTAGTTTCCCCAACAGGACGCCTGTAGATCTCCATTGCGTCTTGCCTTCTGAGGAATGTATACCCCACATCGGTGTGAGTCGTGATGACTCAGGACAAATGGTAGAGCGCCGGAGCGGACATACAAACGAAACAGCTCGGTCTTTTAGCATTTGCTTAATATACGTCATAGCTAGGCTGAGGTCTCGGAGGTGTCAAGAGGGGTGTCTGTCAATGCGTGATTAGGTGCTGTTAGTTCATGGCTATATACAAGAACCCCCGAGCATAGCTCGGGTGTTGCGAATATAGGTGCACGGAGGTAGGGTAAGGGCTGGAAAGCCGGGTATAACCGAGTCGGGTGAACGTCGATGATCAATCCTGATTCCTGATGAAGTTTTTGAGATTCTTATGGCCGCATTACATATACAGGTTTGATCATCAGTTAAGCAAGTTAAAGAATTAAAGTATATATTGAAAGTCATAGTTAATAGATAAAGTAATTGGGTTAAAATGATCGATAAGTATAAGAGACGTAGATCTGGATTGAAGCTGTACTATCAAAAGAACGAAGGCGCGCTACGTCAGATCCGGAGGTGGTAAACGAAGTAAGCTGGTGAATCAATGGTTGTCTGCTGCAGTGGTGTCTGGTGTAGTGGTGCAGTTGCTATCATCTGTATAGGTTACTCCGAGCTTGAAATCAGCGACGCCAACTGAAGTTGTGGAATGTGAAGTTGGTGTTCTCCGATGGAGGAATGTCTGATGGGAGATGTTAGTGTGGAGGTTCTTGCATTTGTTGGTGGGTAGCGGTGTCAAAAGAGGTCAAGTATCTGTGGAGATAAAAGTGAACTTGAAGACACGAACAACAACAGAAGAAGTGTAACAACAACATGAGCAAAACAGAAGCAGAAGAGAAACAAAGGCAAGGGTGAAACGTAAATCTATTATGGGCAGTTTGGTGATGAAGTGTCGAATGAGATGAACTCGAAGGAGATAAGAGTGACAGCGTCAATCTCGAAGGAACGCTCCTCGTCGGCATCAATGGAGAAGTCAACCTCAATGCTCACAGCGTCGTCAATGACAGTGGTGACAGTGGTAGTGGACTCAGTCTCAACACGGTCAATGGAGCCGACGGCCTTAGCCAAAGTGAACACACCATCAGCGTTGTCTGTAGCAAAGGCAATGGAGATAGAGGACCATGGGCCGAGAGCACCTGGGAAGGCCAAGGTCCACTTTGGAGCACCACCGTTGTAAAAACCGGTGAATATTAGAGCAGCAGTAGCGGAGACAATGACAATGGTAGAAGACTCGGAAGCTTCAGAAACCTCAGAAGCAGAAACAACATCAGAGCTCTCAGAGGTAACGACATCAGAGGAGATGGAAGCTTCAGAAGAAGCAGCAGTGTCAAAGCGGAAGAGCGAGCAGCTGGAGCAGACTTCAAAAGAAACAGCAGAGGAGCCAGGAGCTGGAGCTGAGGAAGAGACGGCAGAAGAGACGGCAGAAGAGACGGCAGAAGAGCCAGCAGCAGAAGAAGCAGAAGTCACATCTGAGGAATAGGATTCGGTAGTGGAGATTGTAGTCTCAACGGCAGAAGACGAAGAAGAGGAAGAGGAGGATGTGCAAAATAGACAGGTTTATCTTCCTCAAAGCTGTTGTTGCGGAGGTAGAACAAAACGTTGTGTGTGCTTTCCCAGGTGACACCATCAAAGGACATGGATGAGAAGCAGTCACTCCAAACGGACTTGGTTGTCTTGATGAATCCATTTCTATAGCATGAGTCCAGTAGTGAGAGAACATAACATGGGGACATTTGAGGTGTGAGGACAGAATCTTCGGATGGTAGGTCGACGGCACTTAACAGGCACGACGTTCTTGGGTTGCAACGTTCACCCGTTCACACATCGAACAGTGAGACTGGTTCAGAGGCTTCCCAAAGAGATAACCCTAGAAATGATAGTCTCGACGTGTTCACCTGTGAGGCGTGAGTGGAGTCAATCGGGAGGGTGCAGCTGGAACAACAAACAGTCAGACTGGTTCAGAGGCTCCCCAAAAGGGATAGCCCTAGAAATGAAAGGCTCTCCTTGTTCATCGTGCCAAGCGGTTCGAGTGGTGATAAACTTGGGGGGAGGGGGGCAAAGGAGGATGTCAAGGAATGGTTCACAGCAACCGTCCAACAGCTCTTGCTATATAGGCAGACATGGAGTGATCCAGAAGATCACACGATCTGAAGGATAGCAAGAAAGCGCGGAAGAACCGCGAAAATTACCGTAAACGTATTTTTCTTCGCCCAAAGAGGAGAAGAGAGATTTTATATTATATAGTACTAAATAGTGCGCTGAGTTTCCGCTCCATTGTACACCTAGATCTGCTAGAATCTCATCTTCATCAATTACACAGAGACTTTCACCATGACTAGTGTTGATGAGAAGAAGGTGAGTGTTGAGCATCTCGAAGATGCATCACGGTTCACCTCCAACAGTGGTCTCGAATCCTCCACTACAAAAGGGGCCTTCACCGGCCAGTTTGGTACAATCAATGAGCTTGATGAAGAGATGATCAACAGGGTCGCTCAGGATGCCAACGATGATCAGCACGAGCTTGGAGTTCGTGAAGCCATTCGTCTCTACAAGAAAGCCATCTTCTGGGCTGTTGTTATGTCTGCTACCATCATCATGGAAGGTTACGATAACATTCTGATGTCCTCTTTCTTTGCCTACCCATCTTTCAAGGAGAAGTTTGGCAAGCCAGTCAACGGTGACGTGACCGACAAGGAGATCACAGGTTCGTGGCAGGTTGCCCTCGCATGCGGTGCTTCTGCTGGTGCCATCATTGGTAATATCCTCAACGGTCCCCTTACTGAGAGATTCGGACACAGAAGGGTCATCATGGTCTCCTTGACTTTCATGGCTGCCTTCATCTTCATTCCATTCTTTGCCAAGAAGATTAATGACTTGCTTGCCGGTCAGATCTTGTGTGGTTTCACTTGGGGAATCTTTGCTGTTATGGGTCCTTCCTACTCTTCTGAAGTTATGCCACTCGCTCTCAGAGGTTACTTGGCCGCTTATGTTAACTTGTGTTGGGCAACTGGTCAATTCATCGCTGCTGGTGTTCTCCAGGCATATGTTAACGACACTACCCAGTGGTCGTACAGAGTTCCATTTGCCATTCAATGGGTCTGGGTTCCACCTCTCTTCATCCTCACTGTCCTCTGTCCTGACTCTCCAAACTGGCTCGTTCGTCGTGGGAGATATGAGGATGCTGTCAAGTCCCAGAAGAGACTCTCGCACAAGTCTATCCATGACCAGGCACAGAACATGGTTGCCATGTTGATCCGCACCGATGAGTTGGAAAGAGAGCAGCGTGAGCACTTGTCTGACTCTGACAAGGGTTGGAAATCTTACATTCAGTGCTTTCAGGGTACCAACAGAAGAAGAACTGAGATCGCATGTATTGCCTTTGCTGGTCAAGTTCTTTCTGGTTCCACATTCGCCTACTCTCCTTCTTACTTCTTCTCACAGGCTGGTTTGGATTCAGATGAGACCTACAAGTTGAACTTAGGAACTACTGGTATTGCTTGGTCTGGTACTGTCTGTTCCTGGTTCTTGCTCAACAGATTTGGAAGAAGAACAATCTATGTGACTGGTTTCACCATCCTGACTTCTGCTTTGCTGCTTATTGGTATTCTTGCTTGTCCAGAGCAGACTCCTGGCATCAAGTGGGCACAGGCCGCCATCACCATGGCTTGGGTTGCTACATATGCTACAACTATTGGTCCATTGGCTTTCACCATTGTTGGTGAGATGTCCGCAACGAGACTCAGAGCACAGAGTATCGCTCTTGCTAGAGGTGCCTACTCCGTCGTGTCTTTGATCTCCAGTATTATCGAGCCATACTTGATCAACCCAGGTGAAGCTAACCTCAAGGGTAAGACTGCCTTCGTCTGGCTTGGTACAGCTGTTTGTGTTCTCGTTTGGTCATTCTTCAGACTCCCAGAGACGCGTGACAGATCCTTCGCTGAATTGGACGTCATGTTCGAGAAGCGTATCCCTGCCAGAGAGTTCTCCAAGTATGTCTTCAACTGGGAGGACGATGTCAACAAGAACCACATTACTGTGGAGCCTGTGGTGGCCTAAACCGTTTAGTTTATTCGTTTATTGTCAATAGATCTCTTGCTATTGAGCTTCGATGTAGCGTCCGAGATCAGAAACCTGTGCACTAGCCACAGACCCAGACCCCGCAACGCCACACTTGACACAAAATAGTTCAAACCCCGAGAGCGCGCCACAGCTCGGGGAATGCGCACCAGCCACTCATGCGCGCGCTCTCGCACGTGACATCATGACATTTTTATTGAAGAAGTCATCGCTGAAGATTAAAAGAAATCGAGTACCCATTTTGACGGAGAGACCTTTACCCCAAGAGCGTTCCAATCCGTCATTCAGAGATAAACAAGATGCTGGCATCGCTGAACTGTGCCGGTGAGGTTCACCTTCTTGTCGGGGCTTCACCTTTGACCTACACCAGAGCGCAGAGCATTCTGGCCAATGGTGCAACACCGATTGTCATTACACACACAAGCAATCTGGAAAGAATTCCACAGGGACTGTTCAAGTTGGAAGAGGCTAAGAAGTTGACCATCTTGAAGAGACGGTTCGACATTGAGACCGACTTGGTTGTTCTTGGAAGAGAGAAGGTTGGTGGAATCGTGGATAGAGTCTACGTCAACCTGCCAACGAGTGAAGAGGGCCTTAAGGAACAGATCTTTGAGAAGTGTCAGGTCTACAGAATACCCATCAACACAACAGAGGCTGGGCATCTTTCGAACTTCACGCTTCTGTCGACATATACGGACGGTGATTTCCAGCTGGGTATCACAACTTCAGGAAAGGGATGCAAGTTGGCCAACAGAATCAAGAGAGAGATTGTGTCACAACTTCCGAAGAACATTGGAAAAGTTTGTGAAACAGTGGGTGCTTTGAGGGAGAAGATTCAGCATGAAGATCACAAACTACTTTCCGAACACTTCAAGGCTGACTATGAGAATATCGTCGAAGCTGAGATGGGAGAGCATGAAGATGATGCAGTTCAAACATCGAGATTCAACGCATTCGTCTCTGAGTTCAACATGACCGAATCACAGAAGAAGCTCCAAAGATCCAGATGGCTCTCACAGGTGGTTGAATACTACCCATTCTCCAAGCTTGCCACGATATCCGCTGATGAGCTCTCACAAGCATACTCCTCGACGTCTGAGAATACCTCTGAGACCACTACCTCTGCGCCTAGGGAGCAGAAATTCGAACAAACACCAACCGAAAACATATCATCTGAAGGAGTCCCAATCACAGTAAGTACATCTGACACTAAGACTACAGCCACATCAATCAAGGGATCCATCTCGCTTGTCGGAGCGGGCCCCGGTTCGGTCTCACTCCTGACCATCGGTGCCCTTCACGAGATCAACACAGCAGACATTGTTCTCGCTGACAAGCTCGTTCCACAACAAGTCATCGACCTGATTCCATCCAAGGCTGAGAAGTTCATTGCCCGTAAGTTCCCAGGAAACGCTGAGGCTGCCCAGAACGAGCTGTTGGACTTGGGTCTCAAGAGCTTGCAGCAAGGAAAGAAGGTTGTCCGTCTCAAACAGGGTGATCCATACATCTTTGGACGTGGTGGTGAAGAATACTTGTTCTTCAAAGAGCACGGGTTCGAGCCGATTGTGTTGCCTGGTATCACCTCAGCATTGTCGAGTACGGTGAGCTCGTTGATCCCAGCTACTCAGAGAGATGTCGCTGATCAGGTGCTGATCTGTACTGGTACGGGAAGAAGAGGTGCATTGCCAGTCTTGCCTGAATATGTTCCGTCAAGAACAACGGTATTCTTGATGGCCTTGCATAGAATCCAGGATCTGGTGACAGGCTTGATTGAGAATGGTTGGGACCCAACGGTTCCAGCTGCCATTGTTGAAAGATCTTCTTGCCCAGACCAGAGAATCACACGGACAAAGTTACAGTATCTTGTTGAAGCTGTTGAAGAAATCGGATCTCGTCCTCCTGGATTGTTGGTGTTGGGTAGAGCTTGTGAGGCTCTCACTGGCCCTATTGAGGAGAAGTGGAGAGTCGAGGAAGGGTATGACGTCAAGGACAACGGCGTCACAAACTTCCTCAAGAGCGTTCAGTTTTGAACGCACAAAAGTTATTTAATTGCATTAGTATTTGGTATCAAACGATCCTACCTCTCATTCTCATGATCTTACTAGTAGTTATAAAAGAGGGAAACTAGAGCTCTAGGGATCCGGTATAGATGGTGTACGGGTGTTGAGGTTTGATGATAAGCTCGCGCCCACCGGCGGCATTCACCACGATTCGACACTGGACACCTTTGTTAACAACAGGTCTAGATCAAGCGTCATCTGCCATCAATTCACAATCATTCAAGATGATCTCTGCACTCAGGCCGACTATTAGACGATTTGGTATCAGAAACCTCCATGCGACTGCCTCTTTGAGAACGCTCCAACCCCACGAGGCTGGATTCGTGTTTGAGTGAGTACAACTGTGAAGTGAAGCACCCACAATGCAATTGCTAACCAAATTACAGCATGGACGGTGTTCTCTTGAAGGGGTCCAAGCCTATTCCTGGCGCATCTGAAGCATTGACACTCCTGCTGGAGCGTGACATTCCTTGGATCTTGATGACCAACGGTGGAGGTATCTCTGAGGGAGAACGTGCACTGAAGCTCAGAGAAAAGCTCAATATCCCAGTTGATGTTGACCAGATTGTCCAGTCACACACCCCTATGAAGGCATTGAAGGGAAAGGAGGAGATGACTGTTCTTGTTGTCGGAGGTGACAGGGACTACAGTCGCTATGTCGCCCAGGAGTATGGATTCAAGAAGGTAGTTGTCACTGCCGATTACATCGCCACAAACCAGACCATCTGGCCATTCCACAACAAGGAGCTCTTGGAGTTTGGCCGTCCGGAGCCAGGTATCGATAAGCTCAAGATTGACAACATTCTTGTGTTCAACGACCCCAGAGACTTTGGTACGGATATCCAGGTTATCTCAGACATTCTCAAGAGAAACCCAGACACACATGTTGTGTTCTCCAACAACGACTGGCTCTGGGCCAACGACTATCCAGAACCTCGGTTTGGACAGGGTGTGATACGCTTTGTGCTCGAGCAGTTGCACCAGGAGATTCACGGGAAGCCACTCAACAGAACGATTCTCGGGAAGCCAACCAAGATCGCCTACGACTATGCACACCACGTTCTCCTCATGCGCTCTTTGCACCTCACAGGATCTCCACACACCAAGGCTGTTGAGTTTGGCAAGGAGGTTGAGAACTCGCACATGAAGCAGGTGTTCATGGTTGGTGACAACCCGGCCTCTGACATCATCGGTGGTCACAACTACGGCTGGAACACTGCCCTCGTCAAGACCGGTGTGTACAAGGACGGTGACAAGCTGCCTTGTTGGCCGACCGTTGTGGGTGACGATGTGTACGCAGTGGTGAAGGCTGGACTACAGAAGATGGGGTTGTACTAGAAATACGATAACGATTCCCGAAGTGGAGTGTGTAGCCCAAGCCCAACGGGGGTGGCATGATTACATAATCTCCGTAGTATGTGTCATCATCGAGAGCGTGACAGAAAATGGTGGGCCCGAACCATTTCCGAGACCCGAGACAGATAACAGCGCCCCCTGTGGTTATAAAAAGGAACGGCCCCACTCGCCACCCTTCTCTTCATCCCAACTCCACCCGCACAACAACAACAGCACCACGCACTACAACCACTCCAAGCTACTGGAACACAGTGCTCACACTCAGACAAACCAACGCTTACACCGCACAGACAGATCTCGCTACACACGCCATGAGCTCCCCACTTGAAACGCCCGCTGTTGAGATCCTCGCCACCCAACCAGAAATCAAGAAGCCAAAGAAGAAGTCGAAGAAGCTCTGCCACCACGTGAACTGCACCTCTCCACACTCCATCATCGGTGACTGCAACTTCTGCCAGGGCAAGTTCTGCACACGCCACAGACTTCTCGAGTCCCACAACTGTGCCCACTACCGTGAGGTACAGAAGGACTACCACGAGCGTAACGCCAAGCAGTTACAGGCTCAACAGACGGTTGTCTCCAAGGTGTGAGCTATTTGCACCTGATATACTCTCCGGTTCGTCATGCAACCTTCTCGCTAGCTATGAAACCTTCTTCCTTTGTCATTCACTTCAGCATTTTCATCGCCACACTGATCAGAGATCAGATTTACACACCCTTGGCCCCATGAATGCCCTCGCCACCATCTTCTGAGGTGTCTTGGATACTTTGCATCTTGCTACAATATAATTCATTCCCTTAATAGTCAATCTACGTAGTGATTTGTTAAAGAAACCCATAACTTTTCTGTTAATTTTAACCAGTAGAGTAGATATAATCCTAGTCACCGTGCCTTGAGACCTTTTCCCCAGACACACCAACTTATCCATCCATGCACTTGATAGACTGCGCCTTGCAACCTGCAGTCACCAAATAAATAACGTCTTTTTTGTAATCCTTTTCAAAGATCATCCTCAACCGTGTCCAAAGAGATTGCCTGGCCTGGCTGGAAGGCAGGAAGACCCAAGAATGGACATCCAGAGCATCTGAATGCATCACCGAGAGCACAGGAGCCACAGCCACCGGTCTTTCCCTCAATGGTAAAGTCAACCTCAGCCAGCTCCTCAGCTGTGAACTCAACGCGTGGCGCTGGTGGTGCCTCGACTGGTGCTTCGGTTGTCTCGCCAAAGGCGAACGCCTCACGCTCCGCAAGACCGCATGTGCAGTCTTTGCATGCCTTTCTTCTCTTCTTCCCGTCTGTATTTGGCTCACGGAGACAGATGATGGAGGATGTGTTGAGGGATGTCTCAATGAGTGCCTCCTCATCAATAAGCTCGTCGTCATCAGAGTCGTCGCTGAAGTATCTCAACTTCTTCTGCGTCTCGAGTGGGGATGGAGCCTTGATCAGCTCAGGGAGAGATGGAGTAGGTGATGGTGCCTTGGCGAGTCTCTTGAACTTGAGCTTGGACAACTTGGAGCCAACCTTGGGCGTTGATGGGGTCTTGGATGTGTTCAGTGGAATCGGAGCAGAGGCCATACGGACACATTGCTTGATGGTTGGGTGATTTGGAATGGTGGCATTAGATCCTGCTTCGTCCAAGTAGTAGACAAAGTCGTAGTTGTTGGGCGTCAAGGAGACGTTGCCGAGAACGATGTTGGAGAGGAGGTACTGGTCAATCTTGGAACCAGCGTGTGTGGTGGTGAGCTCCTGCTTCTTCTGTGTGACAATCACATCAGCATTTGGAGACGCCACGAGGTTGTGGTGGAGCAGCAGCAAAACGTTAGACATGGTGTGTATGTGTTTGTCTTGTGCGTGTGTGCGGTGGTGGTAGTGGTAGAGTTGTTCAGATTTACCGCGTCAGTAAGGATCCAGAACTCTTTAGTAATCCACCCTGTTCTTTGCTTCTCGCGCTGTGTTGTTGCTAGAGATGATGGTATTTTTGTGTAGAAATCCTGCTGGTGGTACTCTGGAAGGCTAGGTATCTCTCTGTGTGGGTTTGAGCGAGTAGTGGTGCGTGGTGGTGTCTTGAAGTGCAAGTGGTGCAGGGCTCAAGAGAGAAAAAGTTGTTCCTTTTTGCGGTGACAGCTGTGGCTCGGGGACTGGGAAGGAGGCGGGCCGGGTAACTGTATTAGGTAAGCGTGGAGTTCAGAGAGCAGTTGACGCTTGATTCCCAGCGCAGAACAATGGATTAAAGGCTGAAAGAGAAGATCAGGGTAGGAGCATCAGCAGCAGAGAACCAGCCTTATATACTTCCTCCACCGTCCACCACAGCTCGCTCTTATCAGCCAAAACTCCCGGGCCTTCTTACTAATCGCGCTGGAAATTGCGTCGCGCTGACGATGCCCGGGCTCTGAGTGGCTGTTTCGCCGTTGGGCTGTCGCGGAACTTTCAACTCGCGGACCATAACTCTGTGCTGGCATGAGGCATGAGCGTATAACGGTACTTCGCAGTTCAATCTTTTGTTGCACTCTTCTTCAAACCAAATATTCCAGCTACATGGGTCGACCATTGAGTTTGAAAGCACTTAGTAAATACCATTGCAGACTATGTACCAGTTTGGCCATATTCAGCTCTAATTGTTTCTTGAGTAAAGACACATACTCTTGTGTGCGTATCGTCATCAATCTCTCGTTCTTCTGTGCCTAGTGCCCTTCGCTCACAACAAGAAAGCTGCTCAGGTGGGCCATACCCAACTGATGGTGTCTGTTATGTGAGCGTTTGGTGCTGTACTTTTGACTGACTTGGTGGATTTCACACACAATTACCAAACTACAAGGATATACGAGTGACATCAGACGGTAGGGGTAAACCCTCACGGGCAACTGTACTACTCGTCGTCCCTCGGTGTTCTATACTACAATTCTTTGACCACATCATACTTGCAAAGGCGTAGCTCATGTATCTAGAGCAACAAGTTCACCTTCACTTATCGTGGATGTGAAAAATGGAAGTGGAACTACAAGTTTCGTATCATCAGCACTCGACGTATTACCTAGCTGCTCACCTAATGAGAGACTCCGAAGACTCATGTGATGAAATGATGACATGATGACTAGATGGACATTCCGCTTTTGTTCTTAGGCTCGAGCTCGTCTTCCTCTGCAACGGTCAGCTTGCGCAAACCCTTTGTGATCTTGCTCGGTGTTCCCTTTGGCACAGGAACAGGAGAAGTGGGCGTTGTGGTGGTTACATCCTCGTCCTCTGTATCATCCACCTCAATAGCATCCTCCTCCCCATTCACCTCGTCGTCATTGTCGTCATCATCATCGTCGTCATCGTCATCATCATCGTCATCATCGTCATCGTTCGCAGCCTTCTTGTCATTATCATTAGTCTCGTCCTCCTCTTCGTCATCCTCATCGTCGTCGTCAGGGTATCCACCAAGCTTATGGATGATCTTGTCAACAATCTCATTGTAGTCCATCATACCACCCATACCAATATCACCATAACTGCCAATAATCTTCTCAGCTGGTCTTAACACCTCAATCCATGGCATCTCCTCCTTGATCGTCTTGAGATGTCTCTTCGTCTGCACAGAGTTGTATGCATAACTCACCATCGATGGCGCAAGCAAGATCGGGTACTGTGTGTTCCATGCTCTGATGACGTTCGTCAACAGGTTGTCACAGATTCCCAAAGCAATCTTAGAAAGTGTGTTTGCCGTCAATGGTGCCACAATGAGAACATCAGCCCAACGACGGAGTTCAATGTGTAACACTGGGTCTGTGCGACCTCTCCATGTCGTCCATTCGTCCTTGTCTCTCCATAGCAAGATGTTTGGACTAAAGTCTGTTCTTGACACGAAATGCTCAGCGGCTGATGTCAAAATAATCTGGATGGAGAGCTTGTCCTTGCCGTAAATCTCCTCGAGCTTCTTGACAATGTTCTTGATCTTCGACGAGGCAATCGAACCACAAGCACCAAACAAAACGTGGATCTTTCCATCATCTTCAGGCAAGCGTGGGTCAAAGGTCGGAGCTGACTCGTTCTTGGCAGTAAGAGCGGGGGCCTTGCTTGTTTCAGGACCATCCTCAAGGACGTCCCTGATGTTTCTTGGTTCATTCGTTGTGGACGTACTGTTGCTTCTCGATCTGACTCCTCCATGGCGAATTGTATCCTCAACGTAGAAGTGTGCGTGCATGTCGCTTGTCTTCAAAACATGGTCGTTGTTTGAAGATAACGACGAGTTGCTGAGGTTCTGCGCTGGAGAATGCATCCCTGGTGTGTTGTTTCCCAACAGTCTGAATGAAGGGCTTGGGGAACGGAGTCTCTCTCTGGCAGTAGCAGCAGCAACTGCAGCAACAACAGCGGTAGCGCCAGCACGGCCCCTGAGGAGTGCACCACCTGCTGGAACGGTGCCCTTGATGGACAACTGTGACGTTGAGGGCTGAATGATGCCCTGTGAGACAAGTCTGGATGGGGTTGGCTGGTCCAAGCGCAAGGTTTGTTCACCTGTGTTCTTCAAAGAGTCGTCGCTGGCGTTTCTGCCCTCTAACTCGTTCTGAATGATCTTGTTGATGGAGGCTGCGGACTGGTTGTTGCCGGTGTTGATGTGTGTGTTGAGGATAGGAGGTGGAGAGGGGCACTGTAGGCTGGACATGGCCATGTCAGTAGGCGAGAGAGCCTCATCTGGGTAATCGAGCTTCATACTCTTTGTGTCTGATTTGAATTCAACCATTGTGTGTCAACTGTGTAACTGCGAAGGGATGCTGAGGGATGCGATGGGGGTACCAGCGCGTGGGGAAATCAAGCGGGCGGCAAGGGGAAAAAGCGGGGTCTTAATCGACAATGTGTCTTCTGCGTGAGGCGGTGAGATTGAGCGCTGTTCCGCTTTAGCGTTGTCCTGGAGAGAAGCCGCTGCGTTGATGAGGCTTCTGGTGGCGTTTGCGGTTGCCCTTTCAAACCTCCTGACTGTGCGCGGTGGGCGGCTCGCTAGCAAAATTTCTCTCCTGTTGGCTGACACGTCGCGTAATGGCAGATCTGGGTGGTAGGGCCACTTGCCCCTCGCCCTCGCTTATCTCTCTACAAAAGGGGCCACATCTCCGCTTAGCGTAGTATCATCAGAGTTGTCGTGAAATTTACCTGCCCATCACTTTCTTCTGCTGCCAGTGTTGACATATCTGCCCTTTCCAACCTTGACTCCCTGGTTTCTGAAAGTCTGTGCGACGAATGGCGAGATGAAGTTGTCTGCAGACCCTCCACCGATGTAGTTGTCTAGGATCTTCTCGTTCTGTCTTCTGAGCCAGTCATCATCCTTAAGAGCCTTCTGGTACTCCTTCTGGTCCTCTCTGAGAATAGGCTCCTCAAACTCTCTCTGCTTGTTTGACTTGCTATGCACGTAACCCTTCTTACCCATTCTTCTGACAGCGTTTCTAGACAATGGCGAAGCCAAAGTGAAACGGTCACCTCTCTTGTGCCACTCAAAGTTGGACTTCAGGTGTGGGGTCACCTCTCCTGTCTTAGCATCCACGGAAACAGCACATCTCATCAGTGTGTTACCACCACATCTTGGACAGAAGTGCTTTGGTCTGCCATTCTTTGGAATTGGAAGCATCGTGAAACATGCATGGCATCTGAACATGTAGTTCCTCACTCTCTTGATCTGCAAACCAGACATTGTGTTCATCAAGTTCAATCCAATCTGCATAGAGACGTTCTGGACGGCGAAATCACCAGACACAAGAGCAGTCTTGATCTTTGTGGATTCTCTCTCCTTCTCGATCTTCTCTCCACTGTCTCTGATCATCACCTCAATCAGGTTTTCCGTTGTGATCCATTCTCCATCGTCTTCCTCCTCAATGTACTCCTCATTCAACTCCTCCTCATTTCTGACTTCCGTCTGCTGCTCTGGTACATCAATGTTGGCTTCCTCAAGCTTCTTCGTGATAGCATCAATTTCCTCCTGAGAAATCACTGGTTCTTCTGGAGCGATGGCGTTCTGTTCCTCCTGGTTCTCAAAAGCAGCAGCCTCAGCGGCTAACTTCTTTTCTCTGACCTTCTTACCACCTCTGCGTCTGTTCTTCTTTTTCTTTTCACCAGACTCTGCTGTCTCGGTTTGTGTCTCTGTCACCTCTGGTGTTGGCTCTGTTGTAACTTCTGTGGCCTCCTCAGCATCCTTCTTCTCCTCAGTAGGTTCGGTCTCAGTAGCCTTAACAGTCTTCTTGTGGAACTCCTTCTTCTCACCTGGGTACTGTCTAAGTCTCCAGTCGCCCTTGTTGAGTTCAACTTCAAGCTCATATGTCAGTGCAATGATGTGGATATCGTTGGTACTCAGCACAGCGAAATCACCCGTGAGCTTAGCAAAATCAGTAACCTTCTTGATGAACTCAGGCTTTGGGTGTCTGACTTGAAGCTTACCTCCCCAAAGTTCAAGGTTTCTTCTGGCGTTCTCGTCCTTGATCTCATTGTAGACGGTTGGAGTAGTGAAGAACTCACTAGCAAACGTTTGCAGTGTGGAGACATGCTGTGTGATCAGTGGTGTGGCATCAAGCACCAAGGAGTGGACCTTTGGCTCAGACATTGTGTGTGAGTGTTGTGAGTTAGTGGTAAGTATCCTCTGAAGCCTCTCCACAGTGAAGTCTCAGCTCATCGCCCTATGAAATTTTTTTTGTGCAGGGCCAGCAGGCCATCAAACGGGTTCGCGGATTTACACGCTCAGAAATGGCAGATTACCACTCTACAGAAAATTACACGTCAGAAAATGGCAGCTTTTTCTGGCTTCTGGAACCTCCCACCCAGCAGATATAAAGGATCTTTCTTCTCAATGACTTTAAGTTCCTGAACTTCACACCGTTTCTTCACCAAACACCAGAACATTTTTACACAGCGAAAATATGACAGTGGCATCAGATATCGCAAAGGGTGAGAAGCTTCGTGACGACGGAAAGCTTCAGGAGTCCATCGAGGCGTTCGACTCCGCATTGAGACAGGATCGATTCTCCTTCAAGGCCTACTTGGGAAAGTCAATCACACAGCAGAGACTCGGGGACTACGACGCTACATTGGGATGCTTGCAAAGAGCAAGAGAGATTGCAATGCAGAGAGGTAAGAAGGAACTCCTCGATGACGTTGTCTACAGATTATTCACCGTGATGAACAACAAGGGTGAAGTACAGGAGGCAATCAAGTTCTTGAACACAGCCAAGGACAGAGGTCACAACGCTACTGAGTGTGAAGTATGGCTTCACCAGCTGAAGACAAAGGCAGCCAAGAAGGGTATTGATGTTGATCTTGATATCAGATACAACACCATTGATGAGATTCCTGTCTTCGACACCACTGAAGCTGAGTTGGGTGAGGTTGCCCCTGAGAAGCCTGCATCCAACTCGACTCCTAAGATTGAGGAAATCACATTGGAGGATGAGACTCCAGTTGATTCAGTGCCAGCACCTTCCATCTCTGCCATTGAGGCTGAGAAGAGGGAGTTGGAGAAGAAGATGGCTAACCATGACAACCTCTACCCAACCACCAAGGACATCAAGATCGACTGGTTCCAGTCGACTGACACCATCACTGTCTCTATGTTCACCAAAAACCTTCCAAAGGATGACAGATTGAAGGTTAAGCTCCTTTCTGACAGCATTGACATCGAGTTCCCAACCTCTGCTTCTTCCGAGTTCTTGTATGAGATTGGTCCACTCTTCGCAAAGATCAAGCCAGCTGAGTCTTCTTACAGAGTATTTGGAACAAAACTTGAGTTGTATCTCACCAAGGCTTCGACGATCAAGTGGAAGACCCTTGAGAGAAGTTCAAACTCCGTCCCAGCTGATGAAGTGGACCCTCAGTCTGCTTCTGACCCACAGGATGAGCTTGTTGGCTCTGCACTCAAGTATCCAAACTCTTCCAAGAAAGCTACTGACTGGAGTAAACTCAATGTTGAGGATGAGGAGCCTGAGCAGGATGGTGCTGATGACTTCTTCAAACAGTTGTACAAGGATGCTGATGAGGATACAAAGAGAGCCATGATGAAGTCCTACGTTGAGAGTAACGGTACCTCCTTGAGTACCAACTGGGAGGATGTTAGTTCGAAGACATTCGAAACCACTCCTCCAGATGGTATGGAGGCCAGAAAGTGGTAATCATTTGCTTCATTGACTTGGCTACACTGCATGATGAACATGTTGGAGTACACTGGTTGCATCTTCGGCTCTTAATATTTAGCTAGCTGTGAAAGTATAATTCATTGTCCATTAAAAAGAAGGGTATTATAGTAGTGAGTATCGTGATCGATAGAGTCATTGCAAAGGCATGTGTCTGTAAGTAGTGGATCTCAGAACGTGTCTGTCTCCCAGTTCAAACTGTTAGCAGCCTGTCTGGCGGAATTCAACTTCTTCAACTGTTCCTTTCTCCAGTTTGAGTATGTGTCATTCTCATCATCTTGGTCTGAGCTGACATTTCCTGATACCATGTATTCATTCTCGTGGGACAACGACTTCAATGGCGACGTCATGATCTTTGCACTTCTCTTCTTTGGGAGCGGAAGGTTTGAGCGTGTGTCCATCTTCAAAGGAGAAACAACTTGTCTTGAAGTGGACCTTGTTGGTGATCTGAGCGTTCTTCTTGGACTTCCCTGTAAGTTGGACTCGGGCAGACGAGACAGCTGTGGTTGAAATGCACTGTGTGAGCGAGAGAGCGAGATTGGTGCTCGTAGTTGTCTCTTCTCCTTGATCATGTCAGATGTGATACTGAGAGTGGCCTCGGCAATTGGACTCGTCAGTTGTGGAAGAATAGACGACTCATAACTGGAAAGTGCTGGCTTGTTGGCAAGAGGTCTTCTGAGTGGCTTCTGAACACCATGTGTGGTTGACTGTCGACTTAACGATGGTGGGTTGGCCTTCAGTGGTGAGGTCATTCGGGATGTTTGGCGTGAAGGCATTCGAGATGGCGCTCTGGAGACTGTCCTTGAAGGAGCTGCTGAAGGAGCTGCTGAAGGAGCTCTTGATGCCACTCTCGATGGAGCTGCTGATGTAACCCTAGATGGTGCAGCAGTTGGAGCTCTTGATCTTGATCCACTCAGTACTCTTCTTCCCTTTGCTTCCAGCTTCTTCTGCTCCTCGTCCAACTGATGTATGAAGCCTGCGCCCAAGAAGGCGAGTGAGCCATTGGAGTCTTCAAACTCTTGAATCTTTGATTTCAAGTCATTCACCACTCGTGGTAACTGTCTCGATAATCTCTTTCTTGTCTTCTCCTCTTCCATCAAAATCTTGTGTGAGTTTCTCTGAAGGAGTCTGGAAGAATCTTTTGTGCTCTCCTCCAAGTTTGTACGGTCATCAAGCAACGAAGTGAATTCTTGCACAAGGTCAATGATGGGTCTGTAGGAGTTGTAGATGCTTGTAAGCCTTTCAATCTCCTGTTCATGTTGTGTCAAGACGTCGTCCGTACAAACCTCTTCATTGAAAGCAGAGAACTTCCCTCTCTCTTCATCTGAGAAGCAGAGAAGGTTCCAGAGCTCGACAACTCGGCTTCTTGCCTCTTCCACAAACTCCTGTATGAACTCCTTCTTCTTGAGCTCAAGTCGTTGGAGCTCGTTGGAGTATGCCTCAATCGTATCCATTGATAACGAGTTGTGTGGCTGCTCGAAATCATGAGGGTCCTCATTGAGTCTCGACCAAAGATTCTGACATTTCAGCTTGTAGTCATCAAGCAGAGCGAGTCTTTCAGTACGCATCTCCTTTAGATCTTCGAGTTGTTTGGTGAACTCTGAAATCAGCGCTGTGGAAAGATCGATGCCGTCCTGGTTGGGGTCAGCATTGGTGTAGCTCAAAACTCGCTCTGAGATCATGAAGTAGTCGTTCTTGTGGTCAATTCCGAGCTCATTCCAGATGCCAACAATTGCTTTGGAGGTTTCTTTGAGTGTTGAAAGCCTCTTTTGGACATCCGCCTTGAGCTGATTGGAGAGTTGTGTCATCTGTGAAAAGCGGTCCTCCGACAAGTTGTTCAAAGAGTGGTCTTCAAGAAGGAGCTTGCTCTCGCTGACCAAGATTTCATAGACGTCCCTTGTCGTTGTATGCTTCTCAAAGGCATTGAGAATCTTCATGGTGTGGTCAAGTGTTGGGATTGTGATGTTCTCTGGGAGTGTGAAGCCGTCGACTCTCATTATGAGTAAATTGAGAGTCTGTGAGTACCGCAAGTACTTCAAGAGCCTCTCTCTGTAGTCCTTCAGTACATTGTCCATACTAGACTCCAAGCACTTCTTCAAAGTAAGCAACGTGGTACCATCTTGTGTATCCTTGAGGACAACGTTTCTCTGATAAAGGTCTGGGATGGTTCTGGTACCCGCTGGGTCGTTGATGGTCTTCAACACGGCACGCAAGATCTTGATAGTCCTTGTGTTCTCCTCGTTCAACTTCTGTTTGTATGTCTCCGAGTCACTCAAGAACTTGTCGAATGTCTGTGATACCAAGTCGAACAATGTTTTCTCGTTCTTCTCAATGTCCTGTTTGGAGTACCCAATCTCGGTGTAGATCTCCGATAACTGTTTCAACAACACAGATAGTTGTGTGGAAAGTTCAGCAAACTCTCTGTCTGAGGATGAGTCGTTGATCTCCGGTGATGACTTCGGGTACATGTTCAGGCTGTTGATCTTCACCTTAGTTGGTGAGGACAGGAGGTTGAAGGTGCGTAACCGCGGTGATGGACTGCGGAAGCCGCTGAGCAAATGTGGAGTGTCGGTCCCGTTTGTGTCTGCTGCGGAGCGGCCGTCCCTGTTGTTGATCATGTTGGTGCTCTGGCCCTGTTGTGACACCTTTGATGATGGTGCAGTGGAGGTTGTGTGCCTTTGTTTACGTTGCAGCATCCTTTTCTCCTCTGACAAGTTGTGATGATGCTTTGCCTGTGTTATTAGTCCGGATCGGGCAAAATGTAAATAGATGACTAATGGCTTATGTAAGCCTCACTTGACAGAGTGTGGAAAACGCCGCGATTCAACCGAGCAAGAAATCGGCCGTGTGGTCTAGTGGTATGATACTCGCTTTGGGCGAAGATCGGGAAAACCCGGTTTACAGCTACAGACATGTGAGTGGTCCAGGGTTCAATTCCCTGCCCGGCCCGTTTTTTTTGCAACTTTTTTAGACCTAAAATGAAAGATCATGCTCTCAGGATGTCGGCTGTGCAAATTTTGGTTAATTTGCGCCAATGGTTGGCTGAGAATCTTAATTTGAAGTTGTTGTACTTGCCCCTTGCCCCGCATTCTGCGCGCGTTTTTCCCCTGACGCGTCAAGACTCAACAATCCAAAGCATTCCTTCAGCACCCTCCTGTCAACAGCGATCAGAACACACATATAACTACATCGCCATGCAATCCAGTACACAATATGGTCCTCCTCCGCTCTTTCACAGCTCGCAGGGCTCCACTCCAAGCGGCTTCTGTGGCGAATTCGAAGTCATTGAACTTGGCGACAGCCTCAGCTTGAGCGACGCCACCATCTCCCTGACGAGCAAGAGCAAGATCTCAGTTGGCCGTGCTGCCAACAACACGCTCGTTCTGAGCCGTTTCACAGTGTCTTCTGTGCACTGTATGATCTGGGTTGTGCTGTTCGAGGAGCAGTACGTGCCGCTGGTGTACCTCAAGGACACGTCTCTCAATGGCACATACCTCAACGACAAGAGGCTGACTCGTGGACAGGTTGTTTTGTTGAACCACGGTGATACCATTTCCATCCCCAATGCTGTTGAAATGGAATTCCGTGCTGCGTACGGAAGTGATGAGGGTGATGTTTGCAAGCAGTTGATTGATAACGAGGTGATCAAGAGAGAGGTAGGCCAGTGGCGCCTCAGAAACAGAGTGTTGGGTAATGGCACGTTTGGACATGTAAGGACTGATACCGTGAATCTTTTTTGTTTGTTATGATGTGTTGTTTTCCGGAAGTACTAACTTTTGTGGGTGTTTGCTTGTGAGAACAAGAAGGACTCTACGAGATTGTTTGCGGTCAAAGTTGTGAGAAACAACACTGGTGCTGTGCCATTCGAGGCAAAGATGCTGTCCAAGCTGTCCCATGTATGTGTTCTCCTTTCCATCATTGTTTCCACATGTGCTAACATCTTTCAGCCAAACATCATCAAGGTCTACCAGACCTACACCTCGGAGAACTACCTTTACATCTTTGAGGACTTGTACGTATCATCAATTTTTCGTCAATGGGCTACTAACATCAGTTTCAGGGTGTGTGGTGGTGATCTTTTCTCATACCTCTCTGATGGTAACGCATTGCAGAGCATCCCAGAGTTTGAGGCTTTGGTGATCACGTACCAGGTTATGATGGCTCTCAGATACCTCCACAAGAACAACGTTGTTCACCGTGACTTGAAAGTAAGTTTGCTACCCACGCTCTTGTGTTGATCACCATGACTACTAACAAACGCAGCTTGACAACATCTTGCTCGAATCACCATACCCTTTGTCCAAGATTGTTCTTGCAGACTTTGGCATTGCCAAGTCTATCAGCAGCACAAGAAGACGTGCGTACACCACTGTTGGCACTCCTGAGTACTGTGCTCCCGAGGTTGGGTTTGAGCACACCAAGATCCCTCCGCACATGAAGAAGGGCATCTTTGGGAAGCCACCAACTACAGGCCCAGCCGGGTATGACTACAAGTGTGACATCTGGTCGCTTGGTGTGATCTTGCACATCATGCTCAGTGGTGTATCGCCGTTCTATGCCGATGGGGACGAGATCAGCATTGTCCGAGCAGCGAAGAAGGGCGAATTGAATCTCAATGAGCCCGTGTGGGACGATGTCTGTGTGCCTGCGAAGAAACTCGTCCAGGCCACTTTGATGGTGGACGTGTCGCAGAGGCTCGATATCGATGGGTGCTTCGAGCACGCATGGATCAAGGGACACCTTGCAGAACTCGTGGGTGTCTACAAGAAGATCTGCCTCAAATGAGCGTCTATCTCTTTCTACTCAGCCACTTCTTCGCTCTCCTTCACACCGTAGAACACTCCAATTGAGCCATATTGCGACCCCCTGAGCTCATAGCCTGCTGCAACCTGGAACGTGAGTCGCGAAAGCTCGTTTGGTGGCTGGCCCACGCCCCCGACCGTTTCCATAACAACAGCAAAAAAATGAAAACACAGAGGCAACACATCAACTTGTGTCCTTTGGGCTGAACTTCCACCGCTTTCCCGCTTGTTCTTCAAAGAGAGACGCTTTCTTCCGGTGATTTTCTCTGCTTCTCCTTCCCGCTCTCGACCAGCACTCCACGCCTTTTTTTCGCATCGCTCAAGGACGCGTACCCACTCGCATCCCATTTGTTGTTGTTTTGGTGCCGTGAGTCAGACATCAACAGAAACACCACAGCAACTAGCGAGTCCACATACTGAGCTATTCCTTTGCTAAACAATCTGCTCGTTGTTATTACTACAGCTCCATCTTCTTCACGCTTTAACGCCCCTCAGTCTCAGTCACGAGTAAGACAATCTCACATCCATCACAATGTCTACCATGCAGAACAGTAAGGAGATATCCACGCCAGTGATGGCTCCTGCACTTCCACTAGAGCACCAACGGACCTCTTCCAGCTCGAGAACCGAAGACCCTGTCACGCCTCCACCAAACACTGATACCGACCACGCGACCCCAACTGGCTTCCACTCACCAGACGCATACACACATATGAACACGGTTCCTCCTCCCATGACGCCCTCGTCGCACCAGACCGATCGCAGAAGACTTGGAAACGTTCCACAAACACCATTTGGGGCAGCTACGCCCGGTGGTGACGACGCCACGATGTCGCCTCTCAAGTCACCATCCCAGCCTCTTGACGATGATGGGGATATGCCACCTATTAGACAGATCACGTCAAAGCTCAAGACAAGACTCAACTATGCATTTGTCAAGTACTCACATGGATGGACGAACCAGAGCTTGAGTGAGTTGGAGAAGACGGTAGGTGTTGATGAGGTTGAGGTGTCACCCCAACGCCATCCGGCTGGTCTTGGAGTATTATCTTCATCCAAGAGTGGTTCTCCTTCCAAAGTCACAAAACCTCACCACATGAAGTCCCCCGTTCGTCTACAGCGACACTCTATGGATCATCTAGAAACTGGTGGTGACTCTGCACACGCCGCATTCTTGAACGCCATTTCGAAGAGCAAGTCGCCGAAGAGAGGGATCGTCTCGAGTCCCTCACGAAAGTCACCACTACGCCCACCTCCATTGACACTACAAACGACGAGTCCATCGCGGAACGGAGCTCGCTCTCCAGAGGCAGACGCTATCGAGACGCTCATGTCTCTCTCGTCCCCACAAGCATTCAAGCACAAACTTGACAGTCCACGTGCCAACCTTCCAAGACAACGGCTATCGTTTGGAGAGAAGCTTGCTGACAATGAGAACGCCATTATCACGGATAGTGATACCGAGTATGAAGGGTCTGATAACGAGTCTCCAACAGTGGCCAGGGCCAGGGAGATAGACGAGGACGTTCAGACCGCGAGTGAGCACGAGGATTAATGTGTGCTATCTGGACTCTCTGCATTGCATTTGTACTCTAATTTTGGGTGTAATTTCGGGTGTGATATACTATATATTCTGCGGCTTTCTGCTGCTTCTTTTGTTTTTGTTGTTCATCTGTTGTTTTGAATGTTTATCTGTTGTTCCAATTGTTTACTATTGTTACCCCACACCCCCACACTCTAGCGCGCGCAACTTAATGGTGTCAGTGTTTTCAGGCTTTAACCGAGGGGCAACTTCTCCGCCTTTTGCTGGTATTTAAGTTGGACATCCCCTTGCAATGATAGTCAAGCAGTAACTATTAACTAAGTACCCGCAAACACCACAAACAGCCACAATGTACGACCGCTACACAAAGGTCGTCGAGGCAGAGTTCCCTCGGCTCAAGATGCACGCAACCATCCCCATGGGCGCTCCCCTTGCTATCGTGTTCGACCACTACAGGCTCCAACGAGACAGAGTCAGCGAGTTCCGCAGACCAGTCAACCTCTTCTTCCTCTCAGGCACAGGCATGTCCAAGGCTGTCTGGAGATACCACATCACAAAGCTCTTTGAGTACTCAGAGTCCACGGACGGTTTGGCATGGCAGCTCGTCAACTGTGTTGCGCTCGACATGGTCAACCACGGCGACTCGGCCATTGAGAACGATGGTGTCTTGGGGTGGGAGTACGACTGGCGGGAAGGTGCTCATGACTTGATTCAGGTGGCAAAGGCTCTGCGTCTCACGGGTGACAGCATCGTCGTGGGGCATTCCATGGGAGGATTCCAGGCCATCTACTCTACGCTCATCTCGCCCATGATGTTCAAGTTCGTCATCAGTATCGAGCCAGTCACCCATGGAGATGAAACCCAGAAGAACACATTCCACAAGAAGATTCTCCCTGCACTTGCAGCAGCTATCAAGACTGAGTTCAAGAACGAGAAGGAGTACACAGACTACATGACAACGAGGAGCTTCTACCGCAACTTCCACAAGGACATCCTCACAGAGTTCATCAACTCGGAAAAGATTGTGCACAGAGATGGCTCCGTCTCAGCAAAGACATCCCGCGAGGTCCAACTCATATGCTATCATGCAGGCCTCTCCATCTTCCTTGACGGCCTATCGTTCATCAAGGCAAGCAACACGCCCATTGTCCTCGTGGCTGGTGAGGCGGCCAACTGGACTCCTAAGGAGAACATGTTCGAGGTCAGAGACGTCTTGAAGCATGGTGAGTTCATCTCGATCCCGAGAGGTGAGCACCTCCTCAACTGTGAACTTCCAGATGCGACTATTGATGTGATCATCAAGAGCATCACCAAGCGTATCAAGATTGACAAGACGCAGAAGGAGGATCTTGTGGTGGACAGAGCAAAGTATGACGAGATCTTCAAGCGCAACTACGACATCCTCCAGAGCTCGTTTATCCGCCCAAAGGGAAAGCTGTGATCTAGATATATATCTCAGGTGGTTCTTTATACACGTTTTTCTCAAACCTCTGTGTATACCTCGATGGCCCCTTATCATAATGTGCCCCTTACCATCTCGGTTTTTTTTCATTTTAAGTCACGTGATCTACTGGGCGCCGGCTCATCGGAGAAAGGAAAGAAAATTTTATGCCAAAACCCCATCTCCTCTGCTCAGTCTCGCCAGCTTGAACCCCCGAATACACTTTCGTCCGTGTTCTCACTCCCATTCAATCATCTTCCTCTCCTTATAAACCATCTGTCAAGAAAAAATGGCTTCTCAGGACGTTGTGTTGGGCCTCGTTGCCGACTACTTGGACCGTCAGGGTCTCTCTGACATTGTTGCAAAGCTGAACAAGGCTGCTGCTAAGAAGGACATCAAGATCACCGAGGCTAAGGGATCCAAGCTTGAAGAGCTTATCAAGATTGTGGAGGAAAGCTCTTCGTCTTCTGACTCTGATAACGACTCTGATGATGAGAGTTCTGACAGTGACAGCTCCGATGAGGAGGACAAGAAGGAGGACAAGAAGGCCGATTCCGACTCTGAAAGCTCTGATGATGAGGTTGAGAAGAAGAAGGAATCTTCGGACTCAGACTCTGACAGCTCCAGCTCCAGCTCCGACTCTGATAGCAGTGACAGCTCTGACTCTTCTGACGATGAAGACGATAAGAAGAAGTCTGACTCCTCTGATGATGAAGATGATAAGAAGAAGTCTGACTCCTCCGACTCCTCTGACGATGAAGACGATAAGAAGAAGTCTGACTCTTCCGACTCTGACTCTGACTCCTCTTCGTCATCTTCCTCTTCCTCCTCTTCTTCTGACTCCGATTCATCTTCCTCTTCTGACTCCGACTCCGACTCTGAGGATGAGAAGAAGGAAGAGACCAACACCAAGAAGAGATCCCACTCGGACTCGGACTCTTCTCCTTCAGACTCCGACTCCTCTTCTGACTCTGACTCCGACTCCAGCTCTGAGGATGAGAAGAAGGTTGTCAAGAAGCAGAAGACTGTCGAGTCCTCCTCTTCCAACACCAACTCCACTCTCGACGACTCCCGCGAGAACTCCACCGCATTGTCTGCTGGCGAGGATGTGCTCCTTCCAGGACAGCGCACCCACTTCTCCAGAATCGACAGATCCAAGGTCTCCTTTGAGGCTGCCCCACTCACAGATAACACATACAAGGGTGCTGCTGGTACATGGGGTGAGATGGCTAACGAGAAGCTCTCTCAGGTCAGGGGTAAGGACTTCACAAAGGGTAAGAACAAAATGAAGAGAGGTTCCTACAGAGGTGGCTCCATCACCATGGCTTCTGGCTCCTACAAGTTCCAGGACTAAGCCACACTCACTGCATTGCTATAGAAATGTAATTTAATAATGATCTTACGCTTACAATCTCGACCCCGTTGGTAGTTGGTGTCCAGGTGTTGATTTCCGCGCCAATTCGCGAACTCATATGATTTCAAAACGGCGCCATGATCGCTTTTGCCACTGACAGGAACTCTTGTTTTACCAGCGTTGTCGAGCATCACCCCCTTGCTCACCCGTCTCACTTGCTCTACACAATCAGTGGACCATCCCTAGTCCATTGTCACACTCACATCCTTCAAAAATGTCCAAGATCGAGGAACAGTTCTTTGATGAAGAGGAGGACTTCTCAGACTCCACAAATACTAGTTTCTCAGAAGCAGAAGAAGTGCCAGAGGACGAAGATGCCACATATGGCTCCAGAAGACCAAGAGCCTCTGCTGGTACACGTGCTCCAAAGAAGCAGCTGGCAAAGAAACAGGATGACCCGGCCTCATTCGACCCAACGGCAGACATCCCAGCCGACTACGTCCCCGATGTCGTATCCAAGATGTTCCACAAGAACGACTTCTCATATTTGAAACTCAAACCAGATCATGCCTCAAGACCCATCTGGATCTCGCCAAGTGATGGAAGAATCATCCTGGAGAGTTTTTCGCCACTGGCTGAACAGGCACAAGACTTTTTGGTGACAATTGCTGAGCCGATCTCAAGACCAAGTCATATCCACGAGTACCGCATCACAGCATACTCACTCTACGCTGCTGTTTCCGTTGGGTTGGAGACAGATGATATCATTTCTGTGCTTAACCGTTTGTCCAAGGTGCCAGTTGCTCCATCCATTGTGAACTTCATCAAGAGTGCAACAGTGTCCTATGGTAAGGTCAAGTTGGTCCTGAAACACAACAGATACTTTGTTGAAAGTCCACAGGCTGATATCTTACAAATGTTGTTGAAAGATCCCGTGATTGGAAAGCTGAGAGTAGATACCACCGCAGAAACAGATGCCAATGGGCTGTCTTTGGAGAGGGCACCAACAAGGGGTGACTTGGTTATCCCAGGTACAAAGCCACTGGACGGCATTCCAACCTCTTCAGGCAATGTTGAGGACATTTTCGCCTCAGTTGTTGGTCAGAAGGATGAAGATGATGAAGATGATGACAACTTTGATGCAGTTCATGCCTTTGAGATCTCAAATGACTCTGTCGAAATTGTCAAGAAGAGATGTCAGGAGATTGACTATCCAGTGCTGGAAGAGTATGACTTCCGTAACGACCAGAGAAACCCAGACTTGGACATCGACCTCAAGCCATCCACACAGATCAGACCGTACCAGGAGAAATCTCTGAGTAAGATGTTTGGTAACGGCCGTGCAAGATCAGGTATCATTGTGCTTCCGTGCGGTGCTGGTAAAACATTGGTTGGTATCACCGCTGCATGTACCATCAGAAAGTCGGTGATTGTGTTGTGTACATCATCCGTGTCTGTGATGCAGTGGAGACAGCAGTTCCTTCAGTGGTGTACGATCCAGCCAGAGAACGTTGCGGTATTCACATCGGACAACAAGGAGATGTTCCAGAGTGAAGCCGGTCTGGTTGTGTCAACCTATTCGATGGTTGCAAACACAAGAAACAGATCACATGATTCTCAGAAAGTGATGGACTTTTTGACATCACGAGAATGGGGTTTCATCATTTTGGATGAGGTGCACGTTGTTCCAGCTGCAATGTTCAGAAGAGTTGTGACGACTATTGCTGCACACGCCAAGTTGGGTTTGACGGCAACTTTGGTGAGAGAAGATGACAAGATCAGTGATTTGAACTTCTTGATTGGCCCAAAGTTGTATGAAGCCAACTGGATGGACTTGGCTCAGAAGGGTCACATTGCTAACGTTCAGTGTGCAGAAGTTTGGTGTCCAATGACGTCGGAGTTCTACCAGGAGTACTTGCGTGAAAGTGCCAGAAAGAGAATGCTCCTCTACATCATGAACCCAACCAAGTTCCAAGCATGTCAGTTCTTGATTCACTATCACGAGAACCGTGGTGACAAGATCATTGTTTTCGCTGACAATGTGTACGCACTACAGGAGTATGCACTGAAGCTTGGAAAGCCATTCATCTATGGTGGTACGCCTCAGCAAGAGCGTATGAACATCTTGCAGAACTTCCAGTACAACGACCAGGTGAACACCATCTTCTTATCCAAGGTTGGAGACACCTCAATCGACCTTCCAGAAGCCACCTGTTTGATCCAGATCTCATCTCATTATGGTTCTCGTCGTCAGGAAGCACAGCGTCTTGGAAGAATCTTGAGAGCCAAGAGAAGAAATGATGAAGGTTTCAATGCCTTTTTCTACTCACTTGTCTCCAAGGACACACAGGAGATGTACTACTCCACCAAACGACAGGCATTCTTGGTTGATCAAGGTTACGCTTTTAAGGTCATCACGCATCTCCACGGTATGGAAAACCTTCCAAACTTGGCTTATGCTTCTGCCAGAGAGAGACGTGAGCTTCTTCAAGAGGTTCTCCTGAAAAACGAGGATGCTGCTGGTTTGGAGGTTGGTGATGATGCGGATTCCTCTGTTGGACGTGGAAACAACGTCATGAAGCGTTCGCACAATGGCGATAAGAAGAAGATCAAGGCCCAGAGAACGGCTGGTTCCCTGGCAAGTTTGGCTGGTGGTGAGGATATGGCATACATGGAGTATTCTGGTAACAGAAACAAAGAGTTGAAGGAGCACCATCCCTTGATCCAGAAGATGTACTACAAGAAGGGTAAGAAGTGATTTCTTCCGGTGCAGAGGTTGTGTCAATGTTTAGTGACTTCTTTTAAGTTATGATTTTTAATGACTACTGATGTTTGTATATCGAAACTCCGAAGACCCTCTTACATTACTCAAAGCACTATCCAAACAAATATCATCACCAGATTGTATCCTCAATCGAACGTCCCAGTATATTACACAACGAGCTGCTCGTTCTTCTCCTTCTCCAGTTCATCAACCACCATGTTCTCAAGATCCTCCAAAGACCCTTGGATGTTCAACTTGAATGTGATCACTGTATCCATCATCTTCTGTGCTTTGGAGTGCAATATCTCTCTCTCTTGCTGAACCTGGTTTGACAACTTCTTGTACTCCATGTCAATCGTCTTTGCGTGTTGTTCCAGCAGAAGCTTGTTCTGATTGGAGTTGGACCGCATCTGTTTCAATTCACTGTCGTATCTCTCAATCTCTGCATGGTATGAAGTTGCATCCTTACTCATGGTCTCATAAAGTTCTTCGTAGTCCAACTTCAGTGCCGAGAGCTTCGCCTCCAAGAAGTCCACGTGCTCAACCTTCTCATTGATGGTCTCTGAGAGTGAGTCGAGCTTCTCCTGGAGACTGATTCCCTCATCCTGGGCTTCGTGGATTCTTGAACTGATCTCGTTCTTGAGTTTCTGAAGTCCAAGTCGGATGTCAGTCTTAATATCCTGGCCTTCGAGAATGGCCTCAGGGCGGAGACCCAATCGATCGCCACTCAGCAAGTTGTCCAGCTTGATCACAAAGGAGGAAGCATCAATATCGGGTAAAGTGGAAGCAATTGTGTATATGTTGAAGTTGTACTCCTTGAGTGTGCCTGAAAGCTCCTCGTAAGCACGGTGTGCCTCCATCTCCTTGGAGTGAACAATCTTGGAGATCTCATTCAATCTCAGGTTGACAGCATCAATTGCCTTTGAGACACGATCTCTCTCGTTATCCATTCTGTCAATGTCCTTCGGTGTCAGTCCCTGATCCGATATCTGCTTCTGAATCTGCTTCTTCTCTGCTTCAGCGTTGGCCAACTCACGCTCAGAGTTCTCCATTTCCTGCTTGATCTGCTCCAAAACCGTGCTCCACTTCAGCTTTCGGTTCTCCATCGACTCAATGTATGCCTTGAATTTGAACAAGTCACTGTCAAGTGCCTCTGACTTCTTCTCCACTGAGTTGAGTGACTCTGACTCGATGAGTAGCCTCTGGTAGACTTCTTTGAGTTCCACGTTCTCCTTCTCAAACACACCAGTCTGCTTGACAATATCCTCAGTGTAAACCTCATACTCAGACTTCATCTCATTGTAGAATTGTGTGTAGTCATCAATGTTGTTGAGGAAAGCGTTGTACGACTTGACAATATAGTCAACAAAGATCTTCTCCAGTTCCAGCTCATTGGAATCTGTGTCAACGTAATCCTCAGTCACATCAGCACTGAAGTTTGTGATACGCTCAATCTTGCCCACAAGGATGACCAACCAGTCAAGAATTCCAAGGAACACTGGCCAGTGTTGACCTCCAACTGCTGAGATCTGGGACTTGTTGACAGTCTCCAAGAATGGATACCTGATGTTCTTCAAAACGTAGTAAACTTCGTGCTCGATGCTTTTGGTGAATCTGTAACCTGGATCGACCTTTTTGTACATAAACTGGAATATGAGAACAAAGTCCTTCTGTGTTGGGTTCTTGAGTGTCTTTGCTGTGAGTGGGTGCTTCATTTCACTCTCAAAGTTGTGGCTCACCAAGAAGTCGAAGATGTCCTTCTGCATGTTCTGTTGGAAGATTCTGTCACGCAATGGACGAGGATCCTTCGTCTGGGAGAGTGTCAGACCACCAATACCAAATGATGAGGCCCTGTGTGTAGGGCGGGAGACCGAATTGGCACCGGTCATGCTCTTTCTGTGTGCGCTCCTCAGAGCACTCTGCTGTACCATCTCACTCAAGCCAGCAGCGGAAGTTCTCGTTTGCGACGTTGTGTTCGTTCTTGGTGCACCGATCAAAGACTGTCTCTCAGACATTCTTCTGGATGTTCTCTTCAAGCTGGAAGAAAGCTGCGGGATGTTTGAAACGTTCATGACCTGGTTGAGATCGAGCTGGGAGAGTGGAGCAGCCCCATCGGCTCTGTGCCGCTTGTAGTAGTTATCCTGAGACATTCTGGGATTCCTTGTGAGCTGTTGTTCTCTGAATCAAAACGTCAACAGCAATATGGGTGTCCTCCCTGGATACCTGTCCTTTATGACACTCCTGTGCTGAGTTTGGGGATTAGCTTGTTTTGATTTTTGTTTGTTTTCGTCTTGTGTCTCGCGTTTTGCCCGCGACAATTTGGCAGATTACGGTAACCAGGACAACAACCAAGGTGCGTCAATGTGTCCCTTACCAGGCGCTTGCTGCTCTGTGTGACAACACCCGGACACCATCGTTCACTTGAAAGTTGAAAGATTTTATAGCTGGTCCTAGTCTATAGTCTGTAGTCTGTGGTCTGTAGCGGAGGGCACTGAGCAATGACCTACCAAGGATGGCGTCATATTGGACGTGACCTTGAGGGATCACGTATGCTCGTATGGCCGTCGACTCGAATCACGACACTCCCTTTGAAGAGTGATCCATAACGGTGGTGGCGCGATATCGTCGTCTTTTGTGCACTCACTTGCTTATATCAGTCTCTGTGGTTTTCGGAATCTTGGACCAGACTGTGTCGCTGCCAATGTACTCGTCGGGAATTGGCTGTGAGGTTTGAACTCTGCCAAATCTCGGGAAAGTTGTGCCGCCAAGGCTGATGTTCCGGATGGCCTCATGGTGTGGTCTCTTCTCTTACTCTATCTACACCTGGTTCTGAGGTATGATAAGGAGTTTAGGCCATGCTCTTTTCATGAGTTCCTCACTGGCAACGCTCTACGCATATGAGTACTGCATCCTTAACTGGGAGCTGAACACTCTATGTGAACGCTTGTGGTGTTGAGCGTCAAACCAATTTCAATGACACATTGCCTCCAAACACTTACCATTGTAGTAGATCTAGTTTGACTCGATATCATCATTTTTATCAACCAAAGTCACTCCCCGAGGACTGCGATGATCCTGCTCCGTAAAGAGTACAGAGTATTGGTATCACCATCAAACATGATTCTCTCAACAAGTGTGTTACTCGGAGATAGTATCAACCCATTTCTGGAACTGGTGATACCTTAAGTAGTAGAGTGGTGGAGGTGGATATTACTGCTGGGATGTCAAAGGTGAACCCTTATTCAGAAGTGATGGGGTTTTGTTCATAGCGCATAACCTGAAGCTGGTATTTCAGGTTCGAGACTAGGATCCCGGTGCACTCATATATATTGGTGACGAAATGCATCAAAGTCGAATGTGGTCTTCCTGAAAGCCATACACTGGTGCAAAGATTGTGCAAATAAACCGCTTGATCCACGATTCCACGTCATGCATGTGATGAAGTGACAAATTGCTAGCAATTAATATAGCTGGTGTTTCTGGTTGTCTTGCGTGCAGGTAGCTGTTGACACATAAATTTTAAGCACTATAGCTGTAGAGTTCGAGTATAGGTGTCGTTTGAGAATAGTATTTCAAGCTATCTGCTGGTGTCAGTGTTGAGGTCTAACCTCTCAATCAGGTCAAACCAGCTAATTGACCTATGCATGTACGGGGCCGGTGTCTCCAGCTCATGTGATCTCCTCATGAGACACCCAGAGCCGCGAGAATTCATGAGTTATCATGGGTCGCCTATACGGAAATCCAGAGAAGAATACCTGGTACTCTCGAGACTCGAAACTCAATATAAAATCAACCATGAGACTTTTTGTGGTGCTCCGAAAACAAGGCACTGGCTGCTTGCTTGGAGGATGTATAGAGATCAGATTCCTTGAAACATGCAGCAGCCAGCTATCGGATTGTGGTGTCTGGGTGGTGTCTGGGTGTAGATGAGATGTCCGGGTGTTTAAAATTTCTGGACATTAGGTAGTTTAATGTGGGGCTTCTAGTGACTTTAGTGGAGATATAATCCACTAACCAGTATCTTCCTGATTTATCAGATTTTTCTGGCTGATTAAATGTACCTATTTGTATACTTCAGAATTTTGAAAACTCGACCCATCATCCGTCTCAGCAGTTGGAATATGTTTTTTGGGAAGTTCACTTCATTTCCTGGTCTAATTTGACGCAATTTTTTTAGTTTTAGCTGAAAACACTACGTACTGCAGTGTAGCATTAATAATGGATAGAAGTAAGAGTAATGACAGTGCTCTAGTGTATTTGAAGACGCAATCATTAGATTTATTCCACTTTACGAATTAGAAACAAGCTTCTCATTGGTCAGCAATTGGTCAGCCAGGTACAGAACCTGGTTAGCGCAGCAGCAGATCTGTGTGTGGTTCCAAGGATGCCAGCGCTAGTCATAGCAGGACTCTTGAATAAGCACAAACGAAAGCCAACGTCTTATCAGGCATATATCCGAGATTCATACGGGTATACTTGAATAGTGTACTTAAATGAGTCAGTTATCTTGACTTCTACGCTGATGCTTTCTCGCTTGCATATGCGATGGAAAAGATAACCTTGTTACCCGCGTATGGGAAATCGATGAAACGGACAAAAGACAGAGCTGGTGCGGTTAAGTGAAAAGTGACATCAGGATTCAGTTACACTCTCTTCACACCAAGCGTAAGGATCACTACAACACAGTACAATTTAGCCGTTTCCTAAATAGATGGTTCGAGGGTGCGCATATTTTCACGCGCCGCACTAGCGAATGATACCTCATCTCCAACTCCAGTTTTCCGTCGCGCCAGCTTGGGTCGATCACAATGAATAAGGGTGCCAAGCTTAAGCACACTGCTTTGCCTTTTCCATTTTTTCACACCCATATTCTTTCACCTTGCTCTTGCCTGCTCAGTGCTGTCGAAGTTAGAGCCAAAAGTTGGAACTGACACCTCTAAGATCGAACAGAGAGTCACACATAACGAGAGACGACAGATCCAGAACTTTACACGATGACACAACCACAGAGAATCGTCTACGTCGGTGGGTCGTTTGGTGGAATGGCATCAGTGAGAGAGTTTATCAGACTTTTCAGAGAGGAAGAAGTGGCCACGCAGAAGGAGATCGAAATCTTTATCATCGAGCCTCGTGCCGGATTCATCAACTTGCTTGGAATCCCGCGTGCAATCATCGACGTTGACTTTGCAAAGAAGACATACATGAATGCGGAGAAGTACAACATTAACTTCACTACTGTTGAATCGGCTGATAAGGCGACCAGACAAAGTCTTCTGTCAGCAGAGGTTAACGAGAAGCTCCCGGAGAACCTCAAGATCCACTTCATCCAGGGCAGATGCGTCTCGTTCATCGACAACCACTCCCTCAACTACCAACTTGAAGGTGGCGATGAGATCAAGATCTTGAAGTTTGACTACTGTGTGTTTGCTACTGGAAGAAGCAGAAACTGGCCATTCGACCCAGTTGCTCTCACGGAAGACCAATATGTCACTGAGATGACCAAGAGCAAGGCTCAGGTCGAGGGAGCAAAGGTTATTACTGTCATCGGAGGAGGTGCCTTGGGTATTGAGATCGCAGGTGAGGTTAAGGAGACGTATCCTGAGAAGAAAGTTGTGCTGGTTCATCCACATCCATTTGTTCCACCTGAAATCTACTCCTCGAAGAATTTCAAGGAGACACTTGCCCGAGACATCGACGAGTCCGGCGTTGAAAGACAGTTCAACACCAGAATCGAGAAGGAGTTGGAGAATGGTAACTTGGTTACTACTGACGGAAGAACACTGGAGTCAGACTTGAACATGTGGTGCAACTATCACAAGAACAACATCGAGCCATTGCTTCCAGTTTTCCAGGACTCTATTGAGCTTGACAGAAGTGAAGTCATTGTTGATGAGAGACTACTCATGAAGGATCAGACAAACATCTTTGTGGTGGGTGATGTGATCAACCTTCGTATTATCAAGACATGTGGCGGTGCTTGGAGCCAGGGCACACACGTTGCGCAGAGTTTGTTCAATATTCTGGTGAAGGGCAAGGAGGTGTACTCCACAATTGACATCCCAAACTGGCCTCATGGAATGACCATTGTTGTTGGATCACACAGAGTCATCTCTCAGTGGGATGACATTGGTGATGGAAAGGTTGTTTACAATGACAAGGCTGCTGTTGGTTACTACGCAGACTACGGCTGCACTGACATCAGGGAGAAGCTGAACATAGATCTGTGAGAAGACAGTGATGACACTTTACATACACAACACCGAGAAAAAGAGTATAAACAAGATTGATATCTAGAAACTTTAGCTTGCCTAGGTCAAGGTGATAGACAGACTACACTCAGAGGTAAGACTTGTAAAAGGAGAGGTATACACAGTTGTAGACTTCCCAATTGGGTCAATTTGAGACAGCTAGTACAATTACGGCCCAACTGGCAACATCTGCTCTCTTGTTTATTAAGTTCCACACCAAATAAACCGTAAACTCGAGACAATACACACGTGAGTTAGTAGCAGTGATGATATTTTCCACTGTCGATGAGTTTGTGATTCTGCCCAACTGGGAGCGTTGACGCGCGTCGATGTGTCAGATGACAGACACGAGACGCGCGTCGATTCAGCCTTCACCATCTCCGCCATGGGCCACACTCTCAGCCATCAAGGTCAAGATCGAACCATGTTGTTGAGCTCATCGAAGTTGGTCGGTAAGGGTCCGGGTCCGGGTTGGTTTTTTATGCGAGTACTATGGCTTATGAAGGGTGATGTGAGATCAGCTCCAACATGCCAAAATCTGGGGAGCTAACATCTAACACCTAACACCTAACATCGATTGTTGGCGGGGCAACACATGATACATCTTATCACTTGAAGGATCAAGATTCAAGGATTGATACAAAACCAAACACACCTGAGACCTGAGACTTGAGAATGCGAGGCATGTCTACTTCGGGACACCTAGAAAGCGTCACAGACGACCACTGCCATACAACACCCAACTGAGAAGTCTCACATCTCATGTCACTCAGACATCGCAGCTCACACCATCAGACCTCACTTTTGCCGCACCAATCCATGCGATCGCTGGACAACTTTCTTGAGACTTGATCCATCTATGCCATATAAGAATATCCTGGGGAGAACCCATGACTGGCTTCAAGTTAACAGAGCTGATTCACAATACAGGTGTGGAATCCGGATTGGATGCCCAAGAGACTGTAGTACACTGAGCCTTGGGCCTTGGCTCATACTAATTTGTATTAAAGGAAAAGTGAGGTGTCCGATCAGACTAGACTAGTCGGTGAACAAAGACCAGGGAGGGTGAGACTCTGCTATAAAAACGTACGGAGCTCAGTATATACAACTCCACATGAAAAGCTTACAGATGTGTTTATGGTAAGTCAACACCAAGTGTCAAGGCTTCCAGGATACCTTATCCATGGTTTTTGTGCCAATGAATTTCTTTTGGAAGCCATGTCTACCAGACAGACAGATGGAAAGTGCAAGAAGCATGGATATAAATACCCGCACGCAACAAGAGGAAAGCAGAGAAGTTAGAACATCACCTAGGAACCAGGAACAAGAAAGATCTGATCGACATAGTGATGACGTGAAATGCAGGGAATGTTAAGCTCAACCTTAAAAACATCCCGAAGAACTTGTTCATATCACGGGCTCCATGGACAGCTAAGAGGCTTCACCTTTGTTACCAAAACAACGCAAACCACAACCACTACAGTTACGGATTAAGATCGCATAGAGTCGAAAACCAATACAGCAGTTCACAGTACCCTCTTGCTGGCGTCTTGAAATACGCTAAATTTCTTGGGCCTTGTGTTGATACCTGTTGAAGGATGCGAATTGGTTTCACAGTCTGGAGACCACAAGGCAGGCTGATCGACGTTGTGTACAACTCCACGAGTGTTGTCTTGGTGAATGCATGCAGAAGTATGTGCTCTGATTATATCGTAGGGCCAACTTCTTCAAGTTTTGGCAGAGGAGATTTCCTAACTCGGACGGTTGCAGCAAAAACAGTTCAAGTCTGGCAGCATATGCGGGCTGATACATTAGCCAGCAGAGAGTTGCATCAAAGACCCATGCCCCGCGCTACAAGCTCAGAATGAAAATATCCCGAATCTCTTTCGACAGGGTTACTTCTGCGAAAGAAACCTTGACTGTTGAAGTTTATATACAGACAGACACCTCCCTGCTCGCTCTGTCGTTTACCGACAACTATCGACGCTCAATAACCCAACCCATTTCGCTCGTTCAGAACAAGAGCAGATCCCCCGTACATTCTGCAACACAGATCGATAACGCGGATCTACGGCAACGGTTTTCATACATTCCCTTCACGCTTTCCTCAACTATCATACCAGCCATCAACCTTTGAGGCGGCAGTGAAACAATTCCACAATTGCACAAGGCACATACCACAAACTTTTCTCCAATTCCTTCCCTAGGACATTTCCAATCGGGACAGTGTAAACAACAAAATGCTGAAGCTCTCCAGATCTAAGTCAATCAGGGACATGAAGATTTCTGCACCGATCTCTCCACCACCTCCTCTTCCCACTGAGACTTTTGAGGACTTCTCACAACAACTCCAGCAACCTTTCCAGTATACACCAGCAGAATCAATGAGCACACCACGTACACTGCAAGACAACACAGTCATTCTGATCACCAAGTTCGACTTCAAGGCCGAGAACAGACATGAGCTTACGGTTGGTGTTGGTGAAGCAGTCAAGCTTCTTGAGAGAAAGGGCAATGGCTGGATCCTCGTCAAGCCCGTGGGCAGAATCAGTGAGCCAGGATTGATACCAGCCAGTTATGTCAGAATCGTCAGATTGAGCAAAGAGAAGTCAAACACACATTCCGACGAGAAGTGGCTCTCACAGCCAGATGATGTTGTGACTGACAAGAAAACAAGAGCAAGAAGCCAGGACCTCCAAACTGCCCAGAAGATGGTTGAACGTGCTGCTTCCCATGCATCTTCATCCACAAACTCGTCCATTACCTCTTCCCCAAAGGAGAGAGACAATACAAAGTACTCATCGGTTGATACTACCACATCCGAGTCCAGTGCTGCTGACTCCAACAACTCTGATCAGACCTTCTTTTCCTTTGGCACTCCATTCAGTGAGCCTGTTTCCCAATCAAATGGCCCTGCTGTTCCTATCTCTGGCCTGGTTAGAAACGCCAACACATACAACGGAAGATACTGGTACAGAGTCGACATCACAATGAGTGACGGAAAGAAGAGATACCTCTGTCGCTACTACCAGGACTTTTACAAGCTTCACTGCGGAATTGCTGAACAGTTGTCATTGGATGCAAAATTGGGCGAGGACAGCCAGGCTTTGATCAACTTGCTCCCAGCTCTTCCCGACCCGATCCCAAGACCAGACTTGACGACACTTTCCAACATTCTTCTTCAAAGATGCCAGGGGCTCAACGTTTACATCTTCAAGATTGTCCGCAATAAGTCAGAGTTGAACTACGGAGATGTGCTGTCAAAGTGGGCCGCACCTCGTCTTGGAGACCTCGAGCTTAACGGTGAGACGCAACTATCGAACGATTCGATTGAGGAGCTTCTCAAGCCGATCCCAACCAACATCCCTAAGCAGGCGTCAAGCAAGCCACAGCTGACGATCCAGACGTCTGTGACACCTCCACTTCCAGCTCCACAGATCCCAAACTACTACCATCCAACATCCCGCTCTGCTTCTGTGTCAAGCAACGTTTCCTTCAGCACTCCAACAATGCCTAGTGCAACCTCTCCTAAAGTGTGGCAGTCACCAACATGTACCCAATCGGCATTCTTCCGCACTGAGGGAAGCTCAACGCCTACGATCACAGAGGGCCAGGAGTTGAACCAGCAGGCCTGGCTCACCTCTCCAACGGAACCTCTGTTCTCAGACAAAACGAAGAAGCGCAACATGAGCTGTCCTACTGTGGGCACACTTACTGAGGAGGTTGAGGAGAATGTGAAGGTCAAGGTGTACTACAACAATGACATATTCGCCTTGAAGTTCATCAAGGGTCCAACATCGATTGGCAACATCAAGGAGAGCATTGCAAAGAGATTGGAGTGTGAGACAGATGCGTTGAGACTGTACTACAGAAATCCAGCGAAGAACTACTTCTCTCCACTGGTTGATGACATGGATGTGGACACTGCATTTGAGCAGTTGAAGGTGAGCATCAAGGTGCACATCTGGGACAACAAGATTTAGCATGGATTATGGAAGATCAGCGGGTGCTGTTCGATAAAGGCGTTGTTATGACTGTACTGATGAATGGTTATTATTTTGGTTCCATACAAAGCTGTTTTGGTTATGAATGAGTAGATATTCTTGTATTCAGACTGTTATAGAGTCCAGGTATTCCCAGGGTACAAACAAGATGGGCCCGAGTTTTCACGAGTCCATCATCGGCTGTCGTTGTTTGTTTACACTTTGGATGGACACGACTAGGGCCTATAATCCGGCCAGCTTTGTTGTGACCCGGCGTTCAAAAGGAAGGCTGTCCAGGACCCGGGGGAGAGAGACCGATTGGGCTTAGAAGTTCTGAGCTGATCTGGGAATCTAGAGCCGCAAACTTACGGGGAGCTTTTCGGGCCTTGTGCATCGGGAACTCGCACAAAAGCTGGACGCACAAGCACAAGGCTCCTACCCGATTTGAAAGTAACAACTTGACAGTTTGGACTCAATTGAAAGCGGTTTCGGACTCTTGGAGTCTTATTCATGAGTTTTGCTTGCAGCCTTTGAGCCGGAGAACTCTGTTCAGCGCTGGAATGCTACTTAGTGCCTCGTTCCCAACAAGTCCTGTCAAACTGGAGTTTAGGCGCCATGAGCGAGATCTGATCCTGGTCCAAACGCCCACGCAAAGCCCAGATCCCGAGGCCAAGGCAGGGACGTCATGAATAATAAGAGCCTGTGCTTAACCGAAGACCGTTCACATAGACAGCTCTACCTTTGATAACTTGCTTTCTGCTAAACTAACTAGTAACAACTAACAACTCACAACCCAACTACACAACAACGGGGCGATAGATATGAAGCTTGAGCATGTTTTAGTGTGGACGCACATGGTCGCAGTCCGGCAGCTCTGAGCACAGTTGTGCAGAACAGGCGCGCACTGCACAGAGCCTGTCAACGGTATGCCACCCCCAGAAACCTGTTGAGCGGCGGAGTAGCGCACACAGCAGCCAGACAAATCAAAGGTCAACCCGTCAACACACTAAGAGCACTGGGAAACAGCCCTCGATCTCTAAAAACAAGCCTGAACCATGTTTTTGGAGCGTTCACTCAACCAGAAGGCATCTATGCGACGACGGAAGAACCCATAGGTCGCCCACATTATTGCGGAGCTGCACTGCCTCGCCGAAATGTAAACAAACATCTGCAAAACAAACTGGTGTGCTCACCAGATCGATATATCCGCTTCCGGCCGTCTAATCGTGCGCAGAATCCAGATAAGCTGCTGGGCCTGGGTCCCTGGGAGTCTACTTGACAGGGAGGTAGAAGTTGGAAGTTGGAAGTTGGAAGTTGGTTCTGTTTACCTTTTGTTAGACCTCATGCATGCACAAGCTCAACAGCTCATCAACTTGGAGTCATAGAACATGTCAGAGAAGGCCCTTGCGTGCCTGTTTCTTTGACTGTCCCTTATTGGTTGATATTATTAAGTGCAATCTTTGGTTGCACCTACCACTAATGACTGATAGTTTCACACCTGAAACCATCTTGAAAGCTTCGATCTGCTATGTCATACAGTCAGCCCAAGCTCACCAGGACCAAAACGAAGTATATATATGTACAGTACAGCGCTGTGAGCAGCCATGGTCCATGAAAATCGAGATGCTCAAGGACTCGGACCCATTCTCAAAAAGTCATTGAAGTCCATGCTCTCATCATCGTCATCGTCATCCAGCTCATCCCCGTTTCCACCTTCTTGATCACCCACGTCATTCAAAATGGGCAATGGTCGCACCATCTGTCCAAAAATACTCATAGAACTGAAGTAACCTCCCACACTACCACTCCTCGAGTCTCCGACTCTAGTATGAGGCGTTGAAGCCTGTGACCATCTCCGATGTTCACCGACAAACCCCTTGTCTCCCTCCTCACCAACAACAGTGGCCCTGTCAACAGTTCCAACACCACCAGTACTGGGAACACTTGCACCATCGGATTGCTCACCAACGCTACTGACACGACGTGATGGAGCATGCTTCCTCCTCAGCTTCTCCGCAGTAGCAGTCCATGGCTTCTCCTTGACCATGAAGATGATGGTATCAACACAACAGCTGAGCGGGATCGTCACCGCCGCAGCAAGGGCGAGTCCATACGGGAGCTGTGAGCCACTGGGGCTCGCATACAACCATAATTGAATGACGGTAGCCGGGGTCCAGACAATGACGTATCCAAGTGGATACACGACCAATGCATTGAGTTCCCGTTTGGCAGACTGGCGACGTCGATCGTTGGTATCTTCGGCAATGAGCATGATCTCTCGCTGGAGGTTCTTTGTCATGAACTCCATCCTGTCTGCTCCTGGTGGTGGGATGTTTGGTGTGTTGTAGATGTTTCGTTTGCTGCGTTGGATGTGTCGGAGCTGGAAGTTGAGATATATGATGATTGTGGCGTATGTGACGATGATGGCGATGAGGTTGAGGTACTTGAAAGACCAGTCGTTGACGATCCGCTTCCAAGCTGGGACTGCAGCAACGCTGCAGATATGGTTGTTTTCGTAACCGTATCCTTCACCGAGGAAGACCAAGGAGGAGACAGCTGGTCCAGTGGTGAGTCCACAGATGACGCAGAATGTACGCAAGCGAAAAAGTCCGCCTTCTTTGACAGTAACGAACTTGGGGTCCGGACCATATATGTCGATTCCCTTTAGAATGGATCTTCTCAGCAGAATGATGTCTTTGATGCTTTCGAATGTGCAAGAGAAGAAACGCAGCTTTCGTCGGTATTGATGTGTCAAGTTCGGAAAGAATATCACGACACCGTTGTGAATGGTGATGCAGAGCATGGTGTAGTCCGAGTAGAAGGTAACCACCGAGACAAGGAACCCGAATCCTTCACAAAAACGTGCATCAAAAGTTGGCGAGTCGAAGAGAATACTGAGAGTAGCGATTCTGCGTGCGTTGATGACGAGGAGGAACAAGCACTTTGTATAGTCCCACATGATGAGCAGCGCTAAGAGTTCGAGCCTGAAGATGAGCCTGCGCTGTGGGGCCATTCGTACCCATAATATGATACCGACTGTTCCAATGACCACACCAAGGAGGGACGCAGCGAGCTCACAACCTTGCAAGATTATGATCTGTTGGTGCGTGAAGGGGTAGAGGAAAGGGAGTGGTGGCTCGGACATTGTCCGGTCAGTGGTGCGCGATGTCAAGAGATTCCCTTCCAGCACAGGACAGGACAGCACAGGAGAGGAGAATAGGGAGATGAAACAACGGAGACTTCGGGTGGCGTTGGAGTTGAATATAAAGGCACCGAACTCTGTTGCAAACTCTGTTGAATCGCAGAGTCTTATGGCCTAGCGTGAGACATTCCCCCGCGGACTTCTGTGACGCACAACAACAGGTTATATATAACCCTCCGCACTCCGCACAATCGATGCCGTTCAGCACCGAATAGCAAGACTGCTGAAAGACTGTGGACTGTGGGGCGCTGGGGGCTGACCTATCTGTTTTTATTCAGTGCTCAAGATGTCCAGTGTTAGATGCTCGGTGTTCACAATGTTCTGTGCCGATAGAATGCTGCACCGAAGCTCGTAAATCTTCCTCCGTGGTGCAGAACACAGGAGATCTATAGCTCCATCACTGCTCAGCGACTAGTAGATCGGTCAACACACACTCGACTCGGCCCGCTTATTCCCACCGTGATTGGGTGTTTGCGGTTTAGGCCTTAGGCGGGACAGGCGGAGGCGAGCCATCGTGTGCCTACCATACACGTCACAAAGTCGTCACGGAGACACCAAAGAGAGGCCGCGGAAAGAGATAATAGCGGTGACCTGTCACCTTTGTCTCAGATGTGGGGATCCTCCACCAAAGGAACAGGACCCTTTTCCCGCTCTCAAAAGTCATCTCCCAGCGCTTTATGATTGTGTTCAGGAGGTCCTGAGCCGGGCCTAGGACGGTTATGAAAGCGCGAAATTACACAGGGGTTACCCGGCCGGGTTCGGCCACCTCCAGCTCTCAGTCCGAGACTTTGCCAAAAGCCCTTCCTCTGCAACTCTACTCAGACGTCTTCAGCCGGACAACTTGACACAACAACCGACCACGGCCCCCACATACACACAGTCTTCTTCACACAATGAGCTACACATACGGCAACGGCATGCCATTCCAGACCCCGGAAGTTACAAGCCCACACTGGAGCAACCAGCTCTACGCCAACACCGACCAGCACCAGTTTGCCATCCACCAGCCACAGGACCTAACCTCTGAGAACCTCATGCTCAACTCCAAAGAGGAGTGTGACCTGATAGAGGGCCAGCTCTTCCCACAGAATAACTTCACATCTCACCAGGTTGGAGGACAGCTGGACAACGATGCAAACTATGCCGTCATTAAGTCTGAGCAGGATGCTGACATGCTGCTCCACCAGCACAGCTTGGGCAGCTCTTCGGACAAGTCCTCGCCTTCCACCATCTTCAACAACCTCCCACTTACGGCACAGGACGTGCAGAACATCAACAATAACAACAGTCTTCAGCTCGATGACAAGAACGCTGGCCTCTCTGAGCACGAAATCGCCAATAAGAGAAAGGCACAGAACAGAGCTGCACAGAGAGCATTCAGGGAGCGTAAGGAGATGAAGCTCAAGGAGCTCGAGGACAAGCTCAACCAGTCCGAGCAGGACAAGGGCGAGCTCAAGAAGCAGCTCAACGCACTCAAGAAGCAGAACATCGTCATCACAACTGAGAACAAACTTCTCCTACAGAAGGGTCCAGCCAACGCACACTCACCGTCATCATCACTCCACCTTTCAAACACAGACGGCGAGTTCTCGTTCCCTGTCCAGGACAAATACCACGACACTGTCACACAATCAAGGAACCAGCTCAAGAACGCAGATATCCCATACGAGTACAAGAGACTGACGATTGAGGAGGTTTGGGAGTACTTGAACAACCTGGACTTGGACTTTGATATTGACATCGTCATGCGCAGACTCAAGGGAAATGAGGTGTGTCATAATGCTGGCCCGGCATACCCTCTCCAGATGGTGGATGAGATTGTCCGGGAAGAGCAGAACCAGTAGTGATTCAACGTGGTTGGTAACAAAGGGTATTTTTCAGGTTTGTATTGTATGTAGTCATCCACAGCTATACACTAGTTCTTTTCATCAAGGATCTTTGAAACAACACCCATCATTTTGATCACCTTCTCGTCCTTCCACCTTCTCCCGACAACTTGAACACCCACATGACCGCCGTGGTACACGTCCGGGTCATAAGCTTCATACGCAGCCTTGTCATCCTCATTCTTCGGTGTGTATCCCTCTTCCTTGAGATCCACATCCTTATCGGCTCTAAGCACAGGTACCACACCAGATGGCCAGTCCAACCCATTCCAGACATTCGTATACCCGGGGTAGATCATCTCGAGATGTTGAGCGGTGGGATACACGGCAACAGGCATCAACAACCCGTCAATCTGTTTCCCCGACTCAGTCAGTTTGGCAGTTGCTGCCCACTTCTCAATGAACTCCTTAGCCATTTTGGTGCGTTCTTGTTGCATTTCCCAAGATACAGACGTTGGAAGTGACTTGTACGCGACAAGGTAGTTCAGCGCACCCTCGATTGGCTCACCCGTCTTGTCTGCGTACTCCACCAATCTGTCAGCACCACCAGAAGAATACAACCGTCCAACAAGCATACTCATGCGATAATGAAGATCCTTTGGGTCCCAGACAATCACTTCATGTCCTGCTGCTTTGACCTTCTCGACAACCAGTCTCATAGCTCTTTGAACAGGAGGGTGTGGATGAAGAACCCCATCTTCGTAGCACACCGCAAACGTCAACTTGTCCTCAAGCTTTAAGTCCGAGTCCCAGATGGAGTCCACCATATTTGGATCAGCATCGTGCAAGCCCAAGCCGGTCATAACATCTCCATACATCTGTAACAAGTCCAAGGATGTTGTAAGCGGGCCACTCACCGCAGGAACGCTCTCACACCCAGCAAACAACGTTTTGCTTCCCCAGCTTGGCCATCTACCAGATGAAGTCTTCATAGAGAACAATCCTTGGAAAGAAGCAGGAACTCTCAAACTCCCACCAATATCACCACCGATCCCCATGGCCGAACCTCGCATCGCAACAAGGACGGCCTCACCACCAGACGACCCACCACACGTCAGGTCCCTGTTGAACGGGTTATTCGTCACTCCCCAAAGATGGTTTCTTGAGTCAAGCATCATCAGTGCAGTGGGAACGTTGGACTTTACGTAGAACACCGCTCCAAGGTCACGGAGAGTTGAAACGATGAGGGAGTCATCTTCTGCAGTAGCATCGGCTAGACATGTGTATCCAAGTGACGTTGGGATGCCCTTGACTGACTGGTTGTCCTTCAACGAAACAGGAAGACCATGGAATGCACCCTTGACATTGCCAGTCCGCTCGTAGTACTCGTCCAAATCCTGGGCGGTTCTGAGACCCTCATCAAGGAAGATCTCAGTGAGACAGTTTGTGAGTTGATGAGCAATGGTTGCTCTGTGTGCAAATGCCGATGTGACTTTGTATGCGGTCCACTTCTTGTTTTTGATATGTGAAAGAAGCTCAATTGGATCTGTCTGTGTGATCTCAATCTCCTCCGATGTGAGATATCCTGACTTCTCAGGCCAGTCGTGTACATCCTTGACTTCGGGGCCTGGGAGCTTGTCTTCAGGGACGAGCCACTCCTTCTTGAACTTTGCGTCACGCTCTGCAATCTTCTTTCTGGATATGTCTTTGTAACTCATCTTGGTCAACGGGTACTCTGCATGCAATGTATACATAGTCTAGCTAACGTGTTGTCTATGCGGGAAGGTATAGGCACAACCTTTATATGGTGGTGATTGTGGGGTTCGGCTTTGCGGCTCGGCCGGAGATTGCCCGCCACCGATATCCCAAAACGTTCAGTGGTTAGCCGATATAGAACTCAATCCCCTTGAGTTTGTTCGATATATGCTCCTTTGCTCCTTTGCCTTTGATGGTTGCTTGCTGTTTATCCATTGAGTTTCTGGTCCGGGAGATGGAGTGTGAAGGGTGAAGTCTATGACTCCGAGAAGTAGCCTTTCGATACCAAAGACTTCTCCGATCAAAACTCTTAATTCTTGACTTACTACTACCCAAAGAGTGTCATCCGGTCCAGCCAGCAACTCACAGATACGACGAACAACAACTTATCCTCAAAGCACTTGTCTTATCTTCTGATCCAGTAAGACGTAAGACGGTCACATGCAAGTGCGGCCCGTACCACTAAAATTTGGCCTCTGGCCTCGAGGTCATCGCTTCGTTTAACCTGATCTCGTTTAAAACCACTGCCAACAACACCAAAATCCAACAGACCAGCAGCACTCCTGTTCTTTCCCCACCCAACTCATCAATGCAGCGATGAACGCAATCAGAAGCTTTCTCTGGGGTGCTCCACCTTCAGACCCGAAAGAAGCCAGACTGCTGTTCAAGATCGACTGGTTTGTCCTCTCATACGTCTGCTCCGTCTACTGGGTCAACTACCTCGACCGTTCCAACATCTCCAATGCATATGTCTCAGGGATGAAGGAGGACCTCGGAATGCACGGGAACGAGTTCAATATCATCAACACAGTCTTCACAGTCGGATACATCGTCGGTATGATCCCGAACAACTTGATGCTTCTGCGGGTGAGGCCAAAGTACTGGCTCTCCTTCTGTTGTTTGATCTGGGGGATCCTAACACTGGGATTGTTCAAAGTACAGAACTATCGTCAGATCTGTGCCATTCGTTTCTTCCAAGCGATCTTTGAATCTTCAACCTTTTCTGGGTCCCATCTGATTCTTGGAAGTTGGTACAACGCCGAAGACCTTGTCGATCCACACACTGGCAGAGCTATGACGTCTGAATTAACCAAGAGAACTGCAGTGTTCACCGCCTCTGGTCTCTTGGGTTCAATCTTCTCCTCATTCATGCAAGCGGCAATCTACACGAACATGGACGGATACCGTGGCCTCGCTGGATGGAGATGGCTGTTCATCATCGACTTCCTCATCACAATGCCCATCTGCATCTATGGTTTCATCTTCTTCCCAGACACCCCGGAAACATGTCGAGCTTTCTACTTCTCGCAAGATGAGATTGACCTTGCCATAGCAAGAGTACACAACCCACGGATGGTACACCGGTTTGACTTGTCCGTCATTCGTCGTGTCATTGGCCGTTGGCACTGGTGGGCGTTCTCCCTCATGTGGATCCTTGGTGGTGAAAACGAGTCATTCTGTTCAAACTCACTGTTTGCACTTTGGTTGAAGAACAGAGGATACTCGGTTCCGAACGTGAACCACTTCCCTATGGGTGTCTATGCAGTGGGGATCGTTTCAACGTTCGCTTGTGCGTTGTACATTGACCATACTGGCGGGAGGTATCATTGGCATGTCGCCATTTTCATCTCCGTGTGCATGGTAATCTCAGCAATCATGATTTTGACTAACCCATTGCACCACCAAGTCCAATTTGCGGCTCAGTACATTGCTGGTGTCTCGTATGCTGGACAAACGTCCTTCTTTGCATGGGCAAACTTGGTCACAAGACACGATCTCCAAGAACGTGCTGTGGTTCTTGCGTCCATGAACATGTGGAGTGGTGCTGTGAATGCTTGGTACTCACTCTTGTTGTACAAGGCAACATCTGTGCCAACGTTTAAACCAGGTGCTATTGCTATGATCTGTACAGCTGTCTTGGCTGCACTCCTTGCCGGTGTTATCAGAGTCTTGCAGTTGAAAGAACAGCGAGTAACTTCCTCAGTGTTGGAAGGAGAGGCGATCAAGGAGTTTGAAGCAGCATGAATTGGCTACACCGTTCGTTGTATTTACATAGTAACATGGTCATTAGTTCATCACATTAAATAAGAGACAGCTCATCACTTCTCCGGGAACGCATTCTCCAACCGTGTAGCCAAAACCAAAAAGTCCCTTGTCTCAAGTTCTCCATAATATCTCAACCCCTCCATAAACCCACTGAGGTGCTGTCCAAACCCATCGAGATACTCGTTCAAATAGGAGTTCAATCTCTCCAGTCTCTCCAAGTTCTTGTTGTAGTCATACTCCTGCTCTTTCAATCTGTCATTGTACTTCTCAAACAAATCATAGTTCAAAAGAATCAACACTTTTCTCAACGACAACAAGAACGAGCAGTATGCATTGATGATCTGGAGAAGTCTGCTGAGGATCTTGATCAACTTCTCCGTAGTCAGGATTGAACTCTTGAGAACTGTGTTCAAGAAGGACTGCAACACACCCGACATCTCCCCAAAGTCCTTGACATTCTCAAATCCTTGCATCAACTCCACCCAGTTCTTATCAATGATGTCATTCGACAAGAAGTCGAAGTAGATCCTCAAGAAGTCCTTCATGCGATCATGGAGAGACCTGGCACGTGCGATCCACTTTGGAATCGGCTTGTCAAAATGACGGTACTTCCAGACCTTGTTCTTGTTGATCTCAAGCCACGTATCACTCAACTGCTTGTCTGTGTAGTGGAGTACCAAGATGTGTCTGAACATCAACTGGTACTGGATGATCACAGTCCGTGATGCGACCAAGTTCAACGGGAACGGAAGGATCAACTCCAAGTTGAGGTAGTTAACCGAGCGTAAGAGTTCAGGAGAGTTTGGATCCTTGAACAATTCTTTATCAACGTCCAACGTCTGGGAAATCAGGTTCTTGAGTGACTCAAAGTTGTTGGACTTGAGAGCCTGCTCAGCATCAATGGCCTCAACTTTCAAGATCTCCAGCAAGTAAGCATAAATCGGCTCTTTCTCCAATGTCACGTTGAGTAGTTGGAAAATAATGTCCTTCTTCTTCGTAAATGTCATCTCAAAACTTCTTCTGAATCTCGATACAGCGACCTGATCAGGGCGTCTTTTGAAGTCATGTCCGCTCAAAGACAAAAACTCAACTATCTTGGAAGCATCCTGCAACAAGAAGTAGTTCTCAAGATTTGTCACAACATCCTTTAACTGGTATCCACGAAGAAAGAGATCCATAATATATCTGTTTGCAGCAGAGTATGCTCGTTCCAGAACAAGGAGAAGATTTCCACCATCAAGGTCATCCACCGCTTCAGAACAAAAGGAATCCAAAGTCACACCACACTCCTTGAGTACGTTCAAGTACTTTCCAGTGTGTAAAACCTTGAGTTGTAGTTCCTTATCAACAAACTGTCGTGGTAGACCATCCTTCTTGATCACATACTTGGAGTCCCAATACTGCTCCGAGTTGAAACTGTTGACCTTGAAATCTCTGGCCAAGTCTGTCGTGATGAAGAACTCGCCATGTGGGTCATTCAGATCTCCTTTTGTGATCCAGTCGTTGAGCATAGTCACATAACTCCTGCTGATGTTCTTAAAGATCCCCTTCAAAAACTCTCGTGATTTCAGGTCACCGCTGTTCCCAATGATCTTCTCTTGGACAATGTTCAACACCAGTCCACCTTTGACACTGTGATAGTTTGTCGTGTCAGAAAGGAGGTCAATGGATCCAGTTTCTTTCAAGTCCTGCCTTATATTGTCAATGAAGTTGTTGAATGCCGACGATTCGTCCTCTTTACGCCTCATGGCATTCAGTTCGTAGATGCTCTGCACAATGTCGTAGAGATGCTTCATCTTGTAAACAACAGTAGACTTCATCTCTTGTTCAAACTGCCTGAGCGTGAATGACTTGTTGAACTGGAACTGCTTCTCAATCTGGTCAAGGAACATGATGTACACCTTCAAGAACTCTCGAACCTCAGCCACAAGTGCCTGCACGACTTGTCCATGCAAGTCCACGTTGTACGACTCCGTGAAGAAAGTCAAGACGGCAAACATCTTCGATACCAGGACCATTCGCTTGGTGACATCCTTCAAACTGGTGTCCAAGTGTTTGTTGATCTTGTAATCTGGCCCAGCCATTCTCGACTTGTTGATTCTCGGGTCGTACTTCTCAGAGTAGCGGATGTAGGCCCCCTCCAAGCCCATAAGGACGTACAAGAGGTCCTTCACGATGAACGCCTCTTGGACACGCACATCACGGATCTCGCTGAGTGAATATGGCTTGACCTTCTGGTGCTGGGAGTACAACGGCTGCGTGTTGACCAAGCGCGAGCTGACGGTGGGCGCGTCGTCGACAAACACGACGGAATCCTGCGGCGGTTAGTACTTCAGCTGTGGTATACTGAGCGGGGGCAAACGTACGTGGAAAGCACTCATGAACCGGTTTGTCTTTGTCCTTGAACACGCAGAAAGTCGTGTAAATGCTGTTGTTGTTATTGTTTGTTTGTTGTTGTTTTCGGTTTGGCATCGCATCGAACATATTCGCGAAATCATGGTTATGAGCACCGTCGGCCCAGCTTTCGCGAATTTGTGGGAGGTCGAGACGGAGGTTGTTCGCCACTCAAACACCAAAGAACCACCAAAGTTTGGTTGTTTGGCCACTAAACTCACTCAAATACGCACAATGTTCTTGACAAGAAGTGAATACGACCGTGGTGTGAGCACGTTCTCCCCAGAGGGCCGTCTTTTCCAGGTTGAATACTCGTTGGAGGCTATCAAGGTGAGTTTTGGCGACATTGGGACAACACACAACACACAGCACCGTACTAACCTACTGAACAGCTCGGATCCACTGCAATTGGAATCGCAACATCGGAGGGTGTGGTATTGGGTGTTGAGAAGAGAGTCACATCCTCATTGCTCGAGTCCTCGTCCATTGAGAAGATTGTGGAGATTGACACACACATTGGCTGTGCCATGTCTGGTCTCACGGCCGATGCCAGATCCATGATTGACCACGCTAGAGTCTCGTCCGTGAACCACTCTCTCTACTATGATGAGGCCATTGGTGTCGAGTCGCTCACACAGGCTGTGGCGGACTTGGCTCTCAGATTTGGTGAAGGTGCATCTGGAGAGGAGCGTCTCATGTCGAGACCATTTGGTGTTGCCTTGCTCGTTGCCGGTATCGACAAGCAGAAGGGTCCACAGCTATACCACACAGAGCCATCGGGAACTTTCTACAGATATGACGCCAAGGCTATCGGATCGGGATCTGAGGGTGCACAGGCTGAGCTACAACAGGAGTATCACAGCTCGCTTACACTCAAAGAAGCCGAGCTCCTCATTCTCAAGATCCTCAAACAGGTGATGGAGGAGAAGCTCGATGAGAACAACGTCCAGCTCAGTGCTGTTACCGAGGAAAAGGGGTTCCACATTTACTCCAACGAAGTCACGGCAGACATCATCAAGGTGCTGAAGGAGCAGGAGACTGATGAACCAGTCGAGGCTTGAGCCCTGTGTATAACAGTCAAAAGGTGTACATCATCACATCTTTATATTACAGAAGATTCGTAGAACATTACCCATATACACAGGGATCATTCAACCAGGTGTGAATACTCTGGCGCCTCCTTGAGTTTCCCATTCAAGAACTTCTCCAATTTGTTTGCATTCTTGTAGTAAGTTGTGTTCTCGCCGTTGTAACTTCTGCAGTTCTGGAACACGAGCTTCGAATCGTAGACAAACTCCTCCATTGTCGAGTAGTGGTCCGCCTCAAGCTTCTGCTCCATCGTACTGAGGTCCATTGGTTCCTTGATGACCTCGTAGTAGTCCGGCACCTCTTCCTTACTCACCGGCTGTGCGAATGGCCATGCTGCTGGGTTGTTCTGGATCTCAGTGAGGAGATGCTGCATGAATGCGTGGTGTGGACTTCTTCTTGGTCTTTGAGCCAGCTCATCCATTTCAGGAGTCCACCCTGCTTCCTTGAGGCCGGGTATTGTCATAGGGTCAATTGGGGTGATGTTCTTGAGGTCCTTGAACTGCTTGAGACCCGGTCTGATGACATGTGATTGTGAGAGCTCTCTGATCTTTCTCTGGATTGCAGCCTTTTGGAGCAGGAGGATTTTGGCACTGTCGAGGTATCGGATACGTGGTAGCGTTGAGCACTGCATTAGCGTACCACCTTCGTAGTCCTTGATGTATCCCATCCAGATGTGTTTGTCCAGCGTGATCTCCTTGGTGAACCCCTGTTTCTTGAAGTATCCAATGGCGTAGTTATCAGCATAGGTGAGGAAGTACTTGATTGGCGATGTGGCATGGACATAGTCCTTCAAGTGGTTCATCAAGTGAGCACCATAACCTCTGACTTGTTCTGTAGAGCTGATGGCACAGAACACGATTTCTGCAAAGCCTCGACTGTCAAACGGTCTGTATGTGATACCACCAACGACGGTCAAAGGCTTTCGCACAACAGCCATAGAGAGATGACTTCTGTCGTAAACAAGTCTTGCAATGTACTCCCGGGGCATCTTCGGAAGCTGTTTCTGGAAGATGTTCTTGAGACCAGTCAAGACCATCATGTTTTCCTTTGAGTTGTCGTTGTTAACGACTCTGAATTCGATCTTGCCCTCACGCTCCTCAAGCACTGATGGTCTCTCCTTGAAGGTGTACTCCTGTCCATCAAACTCAAACGTGGTTGTACGTCTCGCTTCTTCATCCTCATCCTCCTCTGGCTGCTCAGACTCTTCTTCTTCCTCTTCGTCGTCATCTTCATCATCCTCGTCATCATCGTCATCACCATCCTTCTTCTTGTCATCATCCTCAGTCTTGACAGTCACCGCATCGCCCTCGCTGTCCTCCAACTTGGCTCTTTTTGCCAGTGGCTCGTCGTCGTGCTTGTCCAATGCAGAACGCTTGCTGTCGTCAGTCATCCGGTTGTTTTCTCCGCTTCGTTGATGTTTGTGCCTTTTGTTGACGTCTGAGAGAGCTCGATGGAGAAATGCTGGTGCGCGCCCGGTGAGCTGACAACACCCAGACACCACACAAGAGGGGTAAAATATTCACCTACACAACAACCCCCAACCACGTACACAACTCCATTCATGACCAGGCGTTTTCATGGTATCCAATGTTTGAGCTTCTTCCAATTGAATTTCGAATTTATCTGGTTGAAGGTCTGCCCTACATTTGCGTGAAACCTCGGCGCGTGTCAGACCATGGCGCTGAATCCTCATGGCACAAATATAATATCCTGGTTTCCTTGTGGCTCACGTGGCTGCTCGGGGACCAGGGGAGACCGCTACCACGCCATGAGGATGGCTAGGTGATGAACACGGATCTGTGTATAGGGTAGTGCTGTGGACCGGGCTGGCCCTCCTCTCTTGTGGTGCACCGACTGGCCAGAGACTGGATCTTGACCATATCCTCTCCTTTGAGCTGGGAAGTGGTGTTTCCGCTGGTGGTTGGCCGGCTCGGTGGAGAAAGCACAGTGCACTCGTTGCTGCTTACTGTGAGGACACTACAGATCTACCAAAACTACAAGGACACACGAGGGACTGCAGACGATAGGGGTACACCCTCATGGGGCAACCATACTACTCGTCGTCTCTGTGTGTTCTTAACTACAATTCCTTCATTTCGTGCTTGCAAAGACGTAGCTCATGTATACTCAACTCCACTCATCGTCGGTAAAGTCAGCTTCAAAGTCAGCCATAGCGGCCTCAGCCTTTGCCTGGACCTCTGCCAGTCCACTCACTTCACTCAAGTACTCTGCATCGTTGAGTGCCCTCTTGACAAACTCCCAGCCCTGGTCCTCATAACCCCCGACAACATTCTTGGAACAGGCTGAGCAGTAGTCGTAAGCTGGTGCCTGTAGCTTCATCGTCTCATGTCTGTCCAGGAATCCTCTGAGTTGATGTGGAAGTGGACCCAGAATGGTCTTCTCGTTGGCGTCAGCGTACTGTTTCTTTGGGTGTTGAAGGAGGGATACCAACAGCTCAACACCGAGCGATGAGGCCATTAAAGCAACTCCTGGACGTGTAACAGTACACATCTGGTCAAGCGTCCGGTCTGTGAGACTATCAGTTGGAGCAACAACGTCATTGCAAAAATAGCAGCCCAAGTTCCCTTCAACACCGTGTCTCATCACCAAGTAGCTGTCAAAGCCAAGAGCGCAGTTGATCACAATCTTCTTCTTTGAGTTTCCAATCACTGTCGGTAACCATCTCGTCTCACGTGAATCAGTCAGCAAGAAGATGGCGTCATGCTCATCAATCAACTTCTCCATTGTCTCAAAGTCCTGCTTCTGCTTCTGCTCATTTGTCACCGGATGGCCAGCCATCGGGATCTCGAGCTCATACCCCTGAGCATCCACAAGCGGGAAGATCCTCTTCAAAGCCTCAGCAGCAGTCGTAGCCTTGACAGCACCAACATCCTCAAAGTTGAACAGTGGTTGTCTGACCGGGTTGGAGAAGGACACAGTTCCATTATCCACAAACGTAATCTTGCGCACTCCCCACCCAAGAAGCGCCCTTGCGACGTAGCTCCCGAGGGTGCCACTGCCCAACAACAACACTTTGGTACCTTTGACAACGTCGAGGTCCAACTCTGGCGCAACTCTCCATTTCATCAACTTCAGGTTGAGATCCACGGATTGCTCAGCCAGCTTGACTGGGTCGATCAACGCGCCGAGATCAGCCACTTTGGGACTGAGCTTGCCCTGACTGGTGCGCTCCCAGCCTGTGGCCTTTGTGTGGTCTGTGCCTGCGCTTTCAAGGACAAGGGTGAAGCTCTCTCCTGATAGTCTGTACACGTCCAATGTGACTGTGGTGTATCCATAAATCGCAAGTGCAGCAAGGAAGTTCTGGACGAGTTTGGATGGGGATGGCGTGAGTGCGGAGTCGATGAATCCAACGTGGACATGTGTAGTAGTGTTCAATGGGAGAGTAGTGAGAGGCTGCGGAGCACCATCTTGAATGACAAAGTATGACTTCTGAGAAGGTGTGGATGTGTTGACCCACTTTACGAGTGATTCTGGGAACTCGGTGATGCGGGCGGTGCTGGAGATATTCCATTGTGACGAGAGTGATGGCAGTGCAAGCCAGTAGTAGAACTTGAACTTCTTGAGGTCCGCAAAGCTGATGATTTCAAATCTGTTCAGGAGAGACGGGTCTTCGAGCACCTTCTTGGAAACAATATCGTCATAGATGGTTGCTCCTGCTGATTTGATGAACTGTGACTTGTCAAGTTTCTTGAAGTCCTCGATTGTGTTGAAGTTGGTGATATACCCCGGAATAGGGAGAACAGAGCCAGGGGCGCTGACCGTGTTAATAATCAATCCCCAGGTGATAAAAAGAGGTGGTACTCACTATAAAGACTCATCAAAGTCATCAAAACTCGAAGATGACAACGATATCGCCGTGCCTTCACCAATTGGGACACTCTTGATGCCCACTGTTGCGGAGACAGCCTTCTTCGACTCATCCAAGCGGAACTTGTCCAATTTGAGTGTTGAGAGCCGCTGGAAAAAGGACGCATCCACAAATGACTGTGCTGAGGAGAACTTGAGACGCGTTTCAGACATTCTGATGGTGGTTTTGGAGCTGTTTGTGGTGAACGAGAAGTGCTGGTTGTGACACCGATGATCACTGGTGGCGTTTCCCGTTATCAGAAGTGGTGTCCGGGTGTTATGCTTCAGGGGCTAAACTCACTACTTGTCCGGTGCGTGTTTTAGTCAGGGGTTGAAATAGTATACAAAATGGGGGCGCAATCAGTTGTCCTCCAAGGTCATGTCATCAAGCTCGTCCAACAACTCGTCAATGTCCACAGCTGGAGCGTCCTCATCTTCATCGTCCTCGTCCATCTCGTCGTCGTTTCTTGGTGGTGGAGCCACGTTGTTGTCCTTGTACAGGTTGATAGCCTGTCTGAGGTCCTGGTCCTCCTCCAATTCCTGGAGGAACATCTCGTAGTCCTTCTCGGCACGCTCCGCATCCTGCTTGGCAGCACGGGACTCGTCGTTGGCAACAATGTCGTTGTGCTCCTTGGCCATTCTCTTAAGCTTCCAGTTACGGAACTTGCGCTTCTTGAGGTAGTACTTCTTGATAAGCACCACATCTGGCATGTTATTGTCGTCAAGGCCGTCCCACAACTCAGAGTTGTAGTTCGAGTTGGCTGGGAAGTAACCCATCACAGTGTCACCCGGGTGGAGAATACCACCGAGGTGTGATCTGACAAAGTACTCACGGTCATTGACACCCATGTCAACGGATCTAGCAACAGTAACGTCAGCGAGGACGTGCTTGCCCTTGACGAGTCCCGTTGGCTCAACATCGAGAACAATGAATTCAACAAGCTGTCCGGCGTTGGAGAGTGATGGGAATGGCTTCTTCCAGTATACCGATGGGGAAAGGTCAGCAATCTGGAGTGTGTTAACGTCCATGAACTGGATTGTGTTGGTGATCTTGGAACAGATGACGACACGGGAGACGTTACCCATGGACTGGGCAAGCTTCTTTGGGAGAACAACAAGGTCATCTCTGCAGATGGGCACGATCTCAACGGAGAATGTGAACTTATAAGAGTTGTTTCCTGTGTGTGTATCTTGCGAAATAAGCTCTTCGGATCTCTTGGACTTGATTGGGGCGACGGAGTTGAGGAAATCAATCATCTTGAGAGCATGAGATCTCTGTGCATAGAAGAAGTCAAGACCATCACGAGACTCCTGGATGGAAATGGTATCAACGTGAGCATTGTGCTTGAGGATAAGCTGCTCGAGGAACAAGAATGTTCTCTTGTGGGCAACCTTTTGTCTGATCTGGACGGCTGCTCTCCATGTGTTAACGGTGTAGGACTTGGCACAGTCTGGACACTGCATGGCCATGACAACGTACTCGACTTCGAAACTCTGCTGGATGATGGTGTTTGTCATAGCTTCACCCTGAACGGTAAGCTTCACCTTGATACGACGAGAGTGCGGCTCTGTCCAGATAAAGGAGGCATCAATGAGTCTCACCTTGTTCAAACCCTTGAGTCTTCTTAAACACAGGGCAAGCAGTTCTCTGGATTCCAAAGCGGCTCTGATCCACTGTGTAGGAGGCTGGAGGAAACGCTCACAGTTTCTGCAGAAGGACAAGTTGGCTTCACGTGGGATACCATCAGTGATGTCCACGGTGAGCTTGATACAGTCGTAACACATCACGAGACCGGTGGAACCGTCCATCGGAACACCACAGTTGCAACACAGCACGGTGGCTGCGACCTGCTGCTCAGGGTTGACCTGGAGAGGCTGGTACGACATTGTTTTGGTTGTGGATAAGGAGTTTGAGAGTGCTTCTTTGGTGGCAACTGAGCTTCGTTAGTAAGAGGAAATTTTTCTTGTGGCGGATGGTGTGGCCCTAACGGGTGATGAGGTGTTATGTAAGCAGACTAGGCGTGATTATATAATGGTGATTATGTCATCTTTTAAGAATGATGATGTAAGCTAGACTGTACGGTAAGGACCACATCAAGTGTAGCTGGGAGAGATAGAGAAAGAGATCCAACTAGCAACGTACCTCTTGGAACTGCTGTGGACTCACACCAAAGAGCACATCAAATACAGACCTAACACCATGATCAAGCTTCTCAAAAGCCTTCGCACACAGTGGCTCAACAGTGGCTTCATCACGCCGATATCCACCTCTCTCCCACGCGACTGTCTCCAAGCCGAACGCTCTCTGCTGCTCTTTTGTAAGCTCAGTGGTATTCTCAGCATGCTCTCACTAGCGATGTTTCTTGACTTCAACCTGACCAATACACACGTCAAAGGGCACGCTCCTCATCTGTCTTCGAGGGCGTTTTCCAAGACAGTGGGAATCTTGTTCTTCCTCCTGGCCATGGGAGCACTGGTTCTGGGGTTGTTCAATTACTTTGAGAATATCCACCGGTTCTTTGGCCAGAGAAGGTACACAGGTACCAAGCTTCCCACTCAGTACTTTGTTGGCGTGACTGTGGTGTCTTTGCTGGCTGTCAACATCGTGCTGTTGGTGGACTCGAGGTACTGGCAGTGACTGGGGACTCGGGAGTCCGATAATGAAGTGATGACTTGATGGATAATGATGATATTTGCACACTTGTTTCGACATAAATGATTGTAGTATATCAGAGAAGACGATTAGACTGCTGAAAATACAATTATCGTTCCAGGTTTGCTGAATAACCCCTACTTATAAGAACACCACCAGTACCCCAAGACCAGGGCTCACAACGCAAATTTAGCAGGGACAGAGAAAATTCAAACAGCGCACCATAACAACAACAACACCTCTCCAACCAAACAAACCACAACCACCCAAAAATGAGCTCCTACAGAGGCCAACGCAAGTGTAAGAGTTGTGGATGCACAGACTTCACACGTGACATCCTTTCCGCGTCGTCGGACCTCGCGTGTTCCAAGTGTGGACGTGTCTTTGAAGACGCTCCCATCGTCTCGGAGGTCACCTTTGGGGAGACATCCAACGGTGCTGCCGTTGTGCAAGGTTCCTTTGTCGGTGCTGACCAGTCCCATGCGACGTTTGCAGCAGGTCCACGAGGAAACTCGATGGATAGCAGAGCCAAGACACTGGCAAGTGCAAAGAGAAAGATCAGAGCTGTGGCCAATTCCCTTAAGATCCCAGAGTATGTTGCCGATGCCGCATACCAGTGGTTCAGTCTTGCTCTGGCAAACAACTTCGTCAAGGGAAGACGGTCCCAGAACGTGGTTGCTGCGTGCTTGTACGTGGCTTGTCGTAAGGAGAAGACACACCATATGCTCATTGACTTCTCCGCCAGACTACAGATATCTGTGTACTCGGTCGGTGCTACCTTCTTGAAGATGGTCAAGATGCTCCACATCACAAACCTCCCGCTTGCTGACCCGTCCTTGTTCATCCAGCATTTTGCTGAGAAGCTCGATTTTGGTGATGAGAAGGTCAAGGTGGTGAAGGATGCGGTTAAGCTCGCTCAGAGAATGTCTAGCGACTGGATCCACGAGGGAAGACGGCCAGCCGGTGTTGCTGGTGCGTGTTTGTTGCTTGCTGCAAGAATGAACAACCACAGACGAACACATTCAGAGATCGTTGCAGTGGCACATGTTGGTGAGGAGACGCTACAGAAGCGACTCAACGAGTTCAAGAAGACCGGAACAGGAAAACTCACAGTCAAACAGTTCAGAGAAGGACAAGAGGTGCAAGCTACTGCTCCACCATCATTCCTACGGAACCGTCAAAAAGAAGCTGATATTGCTAAGGAGATGCTTCGTGGACCAGCAGATGATTTGCAGCCCTTGCTGAGTAAGATCAACGAGACACAGAGTGATGGCTCAGCGAAGACCGATGCACAAGTGAGTTCACGCGACCGCAACGATGAAGACGAGCTCCAAAAGCTTCTCGTTGGTGTTGATTTGGACTCCAAGGAAATCTTGGAACAGCTCGAAAGAGTCAAGCAGAGACAGAGACGTGATCTTGAGAGACGTGCGCTGACGAACAACATCAAAATAAATGGTGACTCGACACCGGGGACCCCACGCTTGTTGGAAACTCCGACACCAAGCGAAGGTTCTGCTGTTGAACTTGACGATGGTGGTGATGCTCCTCAAGAGAGGGAACCAACTGCACATGAACTCCTCATGTCCGACCCAGACAGACCACGGAACTTGCACATGCTGCCTACGACATCGCAAGTTCTCGAGATGGTTACATCGGACCCAACCAACTTTGATGACATCAACGATGACGAGATCGATATGTTCTTGCTCACGGAAGAGGAGTCCAAGCTGAAGGAACGTGTCTGGACGGGGCTCAATGAGGAATTCTTGTTGGAGCAGGAGCAGAAACGACTCAAGGCAGAGGCCGATGAGATCTCGGGACACCAGCAGGCTCGCAAGAAAAGAAAAGCCCAGCCAAAGTCTGAGAAGGATGCATTGGCAGAGATTGAGACAGACGGGCTGAACGGTGCAATCAAGGATGTTGAGGGAAGCTCTGCTGCGCAGGGAGCTCGCAATATGCTTTCGAAGAAGATGCAGTCGAAGAAGATCAACTACTCTGCTCTCAACATATTGTTCGAGGAGGGAAGCTGAATAGATTGGGTAATTTTAACGTGTTTTTATGGGTTTAGCAGAAATAGTAGGAACATGAGTCGTGGCCGGTACCAGATGAGCAGATCTTCAAAACTTCACCATGTCCGACAAGACACAATGAATACGATTGCGATAACAACACGAACAACATCAAAGGCAATGCTTCTTCGACACAGAGCCACCACCAGATCTGTGCTCCATCAATCACGGCTCTTTGTGCGCTTTTTCTCTGAGCTTCCAGAGCACGCACCGGGCCAGAACGAGAACGAAGCATGGCTCGACTCTCTCCCAGACAATCCAGACATATACTCAAGTGATGCCTTCCACCGTCGAATCACCGAGGAAATCCACACAGACGACTCCTTAATCACACAATTCCAGAGAACGGACTACAGATTCATCAAGGACAACCCAGATGGCACGATGGACATTGCGCTCCAGATTCCAAACGCATCCATTCGGTCTTCGGCCTTCTCTGGACTCTCTGCCAAACAACGCCCCAAGGCAGAGAAGCAAAGTTTTGCAGATGTCAGAGTGATCCGTCTGAGGTCAGGAAAGGGTGGACATGGCTGTGTGTCGTTCTTCAGAGATGCCGGAAGATCTATTGGACCACCAGATGGCGGTGATGGAGGGATGGGTGGAAACGTCTATGTCCAGGCCGTGAAGGGAATGACCTCGCTGAATAAGCTCAGGCAGAACTATGCCGCACTGGATGGAGGAAACGGAGCTGGAAGACAACTGGATGGTAAGAGTGGTGCTGATGTGGTGCTCTCAGTGCCCGTGGGAACATTGATCAAGTGGACACCAGACCCCAAGATGTTGAAGGAGCGGTTAGAGGAAGGTAAGGAGATCACGGAGGTTGAAGTCAAAGCAAGAAGTCAGGACATGGATGATATTGACCCAAAATTCATTCAACTCACCAGGGAATCTTACGCACCAGGTGAAGGATGGATCTTCAAGGAGACAGACAAGGGAGAAGGATGGCACAGAGAGAAGGGATACTTCGCCAAGCTGGACAAGAAAGTGCAGAAGTTTGACAGAACAACGATCCAGGCAGAACTTGATGGTGATTTGTTCCCACTTCATGGATTGGACTTGAGTGTCCCTACAGAGAAGCCGGTGTTGCTGTTGCGTGGTGGTGCTGGTGGTTTGGGTAACATGCACTTCTTGACTGACGAAGTGCGTAATCCTCGATTCTCAAAGGCTGGAAGAGCACATCTGGAGACACATTTTGTGTTTGAGCTGAAGCTTCTTGCTGATTTGGGGCTTGTTGGTTTGCCAAATGCTGGTAAGTCTACGCTGCTCAGAGCCATCTCGAATGCCAGACCAAGAGTTGGCCACTGGGAGTTCACCACACTTCAGCCTACGATCGGAACCATTTCTGTGGGGATTGACAAGCCTTCGTTCACAGTTGCGGATATTCCTGGTCTGATCAAGGGTGCATCCCAAAACAAAGGAATGGGAATCGACTTCCTTCGCCATGTCGAGCGTTCCGGTGGTATCGTCTTCGTTGTGAGTCTCGGGAACGAGGACCCGGTAGCAGACCTTGAAATTCTTCTTGGTGAGATGGGAAGCAGAATGGACGGCAAGAACGTTCTTGTTGCTGCCACAAAGGCAGACCTCGAGGGATCTCACGAGAAGTACAAGACTTTGAGAGCATATGTCGAGGAGAGATACTGGAAGATTGTGCCTGTGTGTGCCATGAAGAGCGAGAATGTGGAGCAACTTGTGCTGATGATGGGAGAGTGCGCTGGAAAGCTGTGAGATGCTGGATTGTTATACTATGAATATGTTTGTATATAGAACCGAAGTGAATAACTGTTCAGAGTGTGATAAAACCATCCTAGAGAGACTGTGGGGACTTCTTAACTATGTGTTATTTGCCCGTGGAAAGTTGGCAGCTCATCGCCTAAAAAAACTTATCACTCGCACCACAGCTCACAAAGGACTAACAAGAACACCACCAAATCACTCAGAAATGTCCGACTTCAAGTCTCTCGGTGTGCCGAAATGGCTCGAGGAGTCACTGAATGCTATGAAGATCTACCAGCCAACAGCCATTCAAAAAGCGTGTATCCCAAAGGCGCTCGCAGGCCACGATGTCATCGGAGGAGCCAAGACCGGTTCTGGTAAGACAATCGCATTCGCTGCTCCTATGCTCACAGAGTGGTCGAACGACCCAGTTGGACCGTTTGGTATTGTTCTGACTCCTACAAGAGAGTTGGCTCTTCAAATCGCCGAACAGTTCATGGCTCTTGGTGCGACAGCCAACATCAAGGTTGGAATCATGATCGGAGGCCAAGACATGATCACACAGGCCATCCAGCTCAAGAACAGACCACACTTCATCATTGCCACACCAGGAAGACTTGCAGACCATATCTTGCACAGTGGTGAAGATACCATTCGTGGACTCAGACGTGCCAAATACCTCGTGCTCGATGAAGCAGACAGACTCCTCACAAAGAGTTTCGAGAAGGACTTGGAGAAGTGTCTCAGTGTACTTCCACCACCGGAAAAGAGACAGACACTCTTGTTCACAGCCACTGTTACAGATGCAGTGAGGTCACTCAAGGACCAACCACAGAGAGAAGGCAAACCTCCTGTGTTCATGCATGAAGTGGAGACAGTCGACAAGGTCGTGATCCCAGACACACTGAAGATCGAGTACATCTTCCTCCCGTCCTACGTTAAGGAAGCATACCTCTTCAGTATTCTCACACATGAAGAGAATGCCGAGAAGACAGCTATTGTATTTGTCAACAGAACACACACAGCAGAAGTTCTCAGAAGAACACTACGTCTTTTGGATGTCCGTGTTACATCGCTTCACTCTGAGATGCCACAGATTGAGAGAACGAATTCCCTTCACAGATTCAGAGCCGGTGCAGCCAGAGTTCTGATAGCCACCGACGTTGGTTCGAGAGGTTTGGATATCCCATCTGTCGAGCTTGTCGTCAACTATGACATCCCTGCGGACGCTGATGACTTTGTGCATAGAGTTGGTCGTACTGCCCGTGCTGGAAGAAGTGGTGAGGCCGTGTCGTTTGTATCTGAGAAGGATGTCGACAGAATCTTGGCCATTGAGGAGAGAATCAACAAGAAGATGGACAAGTGTGAGAAGATCACGGATAACGGTGTGATTAAGCACTCTTTGACACCAGTATCTGACGCAAAGAGAGAGGCACTCATGGCCATGGACAAGGAGGGATTCGGTGAGAAGAGAAAGAACCAGAAGAGAAAGGCTGGTTTGGACACTGAACCAAAGAAGAAACATTCCAAGAAGAAGTCAAAGAAGTCTGTTGAGTGATTGCTCACACCACCGATTGATGGCCTCTTACGTGCATATCTATAGTGCATCACATGAAACGTAAAAATGTAATGTACATATCTATGAACTTGTCGAAAAAAACCATACTAAAGAAACTGTGAATACCAACCAATGCAAATAAACCAAGTAATCATATGCCAGATCATGAAATTGAGTGCGATCAGAAACCCTTCTTCTTCTGCTTTGTGATGTGAGCTCTGAGGGATTTCTGCTTGTCACGAAGAGACATCTTAGCCTTACCCTTGACGTCTCTCTTGTGGATCATCATGACGAAGTTCTTCTTTCTTGCCTTCTCACGGTTAGTGGTGGAGTGTGGAGCATCACGCTTACCCTTACGGGAACCGAACTTGTCTCTGTCCTCACGTCCCTCCTGAGCCTGTGCAATTCTCTCCTCACGCAACTGCTTGTACTTGACTGGACCAACCAAGGAGGAAGAAACAACCTCGTCCTCGTTGTTCAACTTCTTGCCCATGATCTTCTCCAGACCAGCCTCGGTTCTCAACTCCTGGATCTTCTGGAAATCAGCTGGGGTAAGAATACGTGTAGACAGAAGCTCTCTGAATGCGGCTTCTGGGTCCAAGGCAGCGAGCTTGGCGACAACCTCCTCCTTATTTGGTTCCTCAGCTGTCTCTCCATCAGCTGGTGCCTCAGCCTCATCATCAGACAAGTCAAGGTCAGAGTCAGCATCCTCCTCTTCGGCATCAGCCTCCTTCATCTTCTCATCCTCGTCTTCTTCATCATCACTGATGTCGTACTCCTTGTCTGACTCAACATTGACCCAGTCACCCTCGATATCAGAAGCCTCAACATCCTCATAGTCTACCTCCCAAGCAGCAGCGTCGTCTTCATTCTCATCACCGACAAGACCCTGCTCCTTTCTCCACTGGATCAACAAGTCCAAACCTGGAATACCAGAAACATCGTTCTGAACACCAAACTGTGGCAAACCACGACTCTCACCAGCACTGATCTCCATAGTGGCAGTCTTACCACGGTCCTTACGTTTAAGCATCTCTGGAGCAACCTCTCTGTAGAGAGAGATCAAACTCTTTGCGGCAATGTTGACCGACTTGGACTTGGAGCCCTTGTACTCAGTCAAATCATGGAGAAGGGTCTCCTCAATAGCCAATGGGTTTCTGGCAAGAATCTCACGAATAGTGTTGATACCAGCAGCGGCAACCTCTGGGGCGACACCATCAGAGACAAACTCATCAGCGAGCTTGCGGACAACAACGGTGATGGACTCAGGTGGGACCAAATCGTGCGAAGCCTGAGCAGCAGCAGCCATGATCTGTGTGACATCTCTCTGCTTTGGTGTAAGGTACTTGAGGAAGAAAGAGTAGATACCCAAAACGGTAAGCTTGTGAGTACCGATAAGTCTTGAGACGAGGTTCATGAGGCCAATCTTCTGCTCAAGGTTGAACTTGTTAGCGTTCTTTCCATTGAGGTGATAGTCAAAGATCTGCTCAGCGAAACCCTGTGGGTCACGGAGGAGATGAATAGCAGAGAAGTTCAAGTATGTAGCAGAGTGTTTCGATCTGTCCTTCTTCTTCATCTGCTTCATGGCGTTGTCGAGTTTCTTCTTAGCCTTACCGGACTTCTTACCAACAGTCAGCTTGTGCTTCATAGCACCCAAGTCGAATCCATCTTCGTCTGAGTCCTCCTCTTCGAAGGCAGCTTCTCTTTCCTTATCAGCACCAAGGAAGAACTTGACACCGGAGTAGGCAACCTTTGCGTCTGGGTGGATGGTGGCTTGTGTCATGATCTCAACGGTACGTGAATCGTCCCAAATACCACGTCTCCACAGCTCTCGTGTGAGCTTTGTGGCCCAAAGACCCTGAGTGTCCTTCTGCTCAAGAAGGTTGAACAGGAGTGCTTGTGTAGAACGGTTGAGCTTCTGGTTCTTGGCACCAGTGTTCATCGTCTTGAGCAATGTGATGAGTGTGCTGTAGACCTGGTGACGGAGAGCCTTGGAGTGCTGAGAATTGAGGTTGGCAGCACCAGAGTAGGCAGCAAGCAATGGGAAAATAGTCTGGATAAGTGCCTCTGCGGTGATGACGTCCTTGTTTCTCATCATGACAAGACATTGGATGATCTTCTCTCTGAGGTCTGGGGTCAGGACTCTGTGGTTGTTTGTGATGAGTGACTTGAGCTCATTTGGGAAGTTTGATGTCTCCTTTGGGTAACAACTGCACACTGCAGTGACAAAACCAATCAGCTCTGCAAATTCGTCACCGTCCTGTCCACCAGGGTTGGCCATGAACAAGTCTCTGAGGGACTCATAGTGCGCGTACTGCTGGAGGAATTCTTCTCTGTACGACTCCGGGTCACGCTTGACCAAGTTCTGGAGAAGAATGATGTTGTTCGGCAGGATGGCTGCGCCTCTCTTCTTAACCATCGTGGGATAGTTTTGTAGTGGTGCAGTGGTTGCGGTTTAAAAGTAATCTGTGCTGCTTAAGATCAGAAGCCTGTAGGCACCAAAGAAAAATTTGAGAGGAGATGCGGCGTGCGCAAACCAGAGCTCATCGCTTATGTAAGCGGGGTGGAGTCGGAGTTCGCGCGGGCACTACTACGCACACACTCTACAAGCTTGGAGTTGAAATCGAAAACACACAGTGTTTATTGTGTATAGAACTCCTCATAGGTCGTAAGCAGTGAATATATCTGTATCAATTGGGGGCGTTTGTTTGCATTATGTCGTCAAAAGGAAGAAGAGTGGGGCATCAACAAAGCAGATTGGGTTGGAGGCCATCTTTAGAACTCAAAGTTGACCTTGGCACCAATGTCTCTAGCGCTCTGGACGATGTTGGACATCTTGACAACCTTCTCAGCGGCGGAGTCCAACTCGTTGACAGCGTAGATCTTGAGACCAGACTCATCAATCATCTTAGCAGCCTGCTGGTAGTTTGTACCCTGCAATCTGACAACAATTGGGACCTGAACACCAAGGTTCTTGGTGGCGGCGATCAAACCCTCAGCAACGTAGTCACATCTGACAATACCACCAAAGATGTTGACAAAGATACCAGAGACGTTGGCCTCGGACAAAATCAACTTGAAGGCGCTCTCAATGGTCTGTGGGGTGGCACCACCACCACAGTCCAAGAAGTTGGCTGGCTTACCACCGTACAAGGTGATAACATCCATGGTAGCCATGGCCAAACCGGCACCGTTAACAAGACAACCAATGTTACCATCCAACTTGATGAAGTTCAAGTTAGACTTGGAGGCCTCAACTTCATCTGGGTCCTCCTGGGTCAAGTCTCTCCAGTTGAACACCTCCTCCTGACGGTAGGAAGCATTGTCGTCGAATCCGAACTTGGCGTCCATGGCGAGGACCTTGTGGTCAATGGTCTCGGACAATGGGTTGATCTCGATCTGGGTGGAGTCACGCTCAGTGAAGATCTTGTAGAGCTTCTGGACGGTCTCGGCGGCCTCCTTCTGGGCGTGTGAGGTGAAACCAAGGACGGAAGCAATGTCAAGAGCCTGCTTGTCAGTGACACCAGCCTCAAGGTCAACTGGGAAAGTGTGGATGGCGGATGGATCCTTAGCGGCAACACCCTCAATGTCCATACCACCCTGAGCGGAGGCAACGATCATTGGCTTCTGAGTGGCTCTGTCGAGAAGGATGGCGAGGTAGGCCTCGGTTCTGGTGAATGCTCTCTCGACAACGTAGACGGCAGTGACCTCCTTACCGGCTGGGCCGGTCTGCTTGGTGATGATCTTGTGGTTCAAGAACTCCTTGGCCAAGTCTCTGACCTTCTCTGGGGAGTCGACGAGCTTGACACCACCCTGGAAACCGGTGTCAAAGTGACCCTTACCACGACCACCGGTCAAAGCCTGAGCCTTGATGACGAGGTCTTCGGTGTTGAGTCTCTTAGCGATCTCGAAGGCACCTTCTGGGGTAGTTGCGGCATCACCGTTTGGAACACCAACGCCGTACTGTTGGAATGGGTGGTTAGTATGCTGTTGGTTGGAGGGGGGCCTCGGCCGAAGCGCGGGCGTGGTGTGGTGTCACAAACAAACTCACTTCTCTGAGGAGCTCGGCGGAGCGGTACTCGTGGATGGAGAGGGATCTCTTCTGGGCCTGGAGGGCGGTCTGGTGGATTGTTAGTCAGGGGCTCGTTTTAGGGCGAAAGAAGCGCTGTTACGCGGTGTTTCCAGGGCAGATCAGAGAAGGTGTCGCCATCTCGTGGCGGCCTTATGAGGGGATCGATCGGGGTGTTTATAGCGGGCGGCAGAGGAGGCCTGAAAGCGCTGGAAACACGCGCAAAACAGCAGGGACGGACGTACTCTGGAGACGCTCAGCAGGGAGCGGTTGACGGACTTGAACAACATGGCAATTGTGTGTGGAGCGACGTTGGAAGGGCCTAAAATGAGTGCGCCGGAGGGATTTTCATGTGGCAGGGAAACGGGCTGTCTATATAGTCCGGAAGTGGAGAAGAACCGGGGGAGTGGGGTGGGCAGTTTGGCACCACGTTATACACGCGCGTTTTGGGAGGGGCCGGGGGAGGAATCGGGGAGGGCAAAAGGGTGGGAACGGGGCCGGGTGCGGGGGCTCTGCTGTGTGCTCATTGAGGTGCTCGGTGCTGTTGAAGAGGCCTTTGGAGGGTGTCAGAGGTCTGCTCAGGGGCCCATGTTCTAAACTCCACCGATTATCAGCTGACACCATCCCGTTTCGTCCGGAGAGCGGTGGTGTGTCTGTGGCCCGGGGCGAAGAATAAGGGGGTCCTTCATGATGACATAAGCAGTGCACTCTGGCTTACCTAATCTGAGCGCGGAAAAATTAGAGCCCTCATCGCAGATTAGCACTTGTCTCTCTCTTCCTTGAGCACCAACCAACCACAACAACACCACCGAATGTCACACGTCAAGGAGATCAAACAGAAACAGGAGATACAGGCCCGCTTTCAAGTCGCGCTGGGCCAAAGCACGGCACACGTATCAAGCTGGCTCAAGCCGCAGACCACACAACCCACATCCACAGTTGAGGATGATCCCTCCAAAACAGCATTCTTCAACCTCCCCATCATCAGTGAAGGTTCTGGGCTCTCTCTCGCAGGGATATCAAGTGGAGCCACTGACGACTCACAGATCAACACCATTGGTGACTACGTCAAGTCGGGCAAGTCTCTTGCATCCCTCAAGAACAAGAAACAGAGAAGGGACAGACCAGATGGATTACAGAACCGTGTCAACAAAGCAGATTCCAAGGCTCTTGCTGCTCTCAGGAACAAGATGAGAAACTCACAACGTGGTCAACAGAAGGAAAAATCAGCGACGGAACAGCTCTTGAACAAAGTTCAGCCACGTCAGGCCCAACAACAACAGAGTGATGACAGTGATGACGAAGAAGTGGTACAGAAGAGCACAAAGAAGTCATTTACGTCGATGTTCGATTCGAAAGTCAAGAAAAACAAGAAGAAGTGAACTCCGAAATCTTCCAGGATCAACCCAACTCAATACAGCTTGCGGCATTCCAACTTCCTGCCTGCCCAGGACACAGTTCAACCAACAAAAAATAAGTGTTTTAGGTTTCACCAAATGCATGTCCTTCATGGATACAGAGGATCACCGAAGTCTTTAAGGCTTCAATTTCTACCGTTTTCAATCCAGAATCTCATCAATCTGGGGGCGGCCTCTCAGCTATGACCTGCCTTGGATTCACAATTTATCCACACCCGGCTGAACAGGTCACAAATTCAAGGCAACAAGATTACCGCTTATTTCCATCGCGCATCTATGGTCACCTCTTCTTTCCTGTGTGCTATTCACCTCTATATGTCCAAGGACTCCTTCCAGAACCTTCCACTCCACAGTTTTACAACTCTTTGTACCCTTTCACAGACCCCACGCCTTTGTCAAGTGCAGATCCGTCACTGAAATGCATGACGTCTTTGCCCAAGACATGCATTCAAGACATCCATGCGCCATAAGATCTAGCCAGCCCCTTCAGCCCCTTGGAACTTACCAACAAATAACCACATAAGCTCTCCATATCTAGAAGTTGACGGTCCTGATCACCAACTAGACCATACATGAACACCGGGGATTAGACTGGTTGCATGCTATTGCTTTTGAGGTCCATACCTATGGAGATGGGCTTACATTTCCGGTCTTATCCAAAGGGAACACGCATATATGGCAATCAATGACACTCACACGAGTCTTTGGAGAAATGTTACAAAGGAGTATGAGTAGATAAGCACCTCGGTAGCTTGTAGGTCTCTGCAGCCAACAGCCTATCAGACTTTTCAAGGCGAGCACGCATGTGGAGACCAACTATATGAGTGATGATCGCGCAATGAAAGAGTGATGTTGCTATGGTGTTTGTCCTTCCAACGTAGGTGGAGGTGACCTACTTGGGTAGTATGTGATGCACTTGTGCGGACAAGGTTGAAGCAAGGTGCACACAGTTCCTTTTCATTCGAGGCGCAAGTTGTCAAGGAACGCCCCTGAAACCGACGTATATATAACAACGTGTACCTTAGTCATGGCTTGTCTTCCGCATTTGGACAACAGCTATTGTTGAAGCTATACCAGCTGCAGATCAGCTACAGATCGAACATTCAAGTAATTATAGTAATCAGACATACTAGCATGTGCATGATGTATCATTAGACCGCACCGGTAAACATGAACAACAGGGTGCAGAACCATACCACAGAGAAACACAAAACAAATGGACACAATGAAAAGTGGAAACCAAAGTGAAGGTCATTAAGATCATAACAAAACCACGGGAACGTAACCCGAAAACAAATACCCCAACAAAGCTCAATGCCGAGCACCAATCATACCAAATCATCTCAAATTAGTAGTGCTCTTCACCTTTTTCAAACCCCTGATACCTTCATCACCACTGGACCCATCTGGTCCTCGTTTCTTGATATCCTCCTTGGAAGCAGGGGACGACAACAACGAACTCACAGCGACCTTTCCCGGTCTCTCATCCGTCAACGTGACAACCGACTGGCGATGATCCAAAGGCACGCGACGTGGCTCCATATCATTCTCCTCCGTCTCCTCCTCAGCGTAGTTGCGAGCAAGACCCTCCGTCACCATCCCGGTGATCGATCCCTGTGAGTTTCTGCTTGAAAGGGAGGAGATGGATGACTGAGCTGAGTACATGGTCGAGTAAGTGGATGTGGAGCTCAAGGATGTAGTCTGTCCACCGTGGACTGGATTGTTGTTGTAGAACTCAAGCAGTGATGGACGCAGGCGAGTTGTCAAATGTGCCAGAGATGAGCCAGAGCGACCAGGTTGTTGAGGTGAGTGTACCAGTTGTTGACCAGGAGGATATGGATAGTGTTGGGTCTGCAGCTGCTGGTGTGGCTGTTGCTGGAGATCCTCAGGAATCGACCGTGGTGGATATTGTCTTGATGTGCGTGATGGTGGTGGAGGAGGTCCAGATGGAACATGTGGAGGTGGGAAGTGTGTAGGCAATGAGTCTGTTCTGCGCTGTTGGGGAAGAGGACCCTGAGCCGTTGGAGAACCTGGTGTATACTGGATGTGTGGAACCGAAGTAGCGTTTCTTGCTGGTGGCTGGTGTTGGAGGTGTGCAAGTGGATGTGGGTGCTGGTACTGTTGTGAAGGTGGCACGGCACTCAAACTCACCGTGGAAGATCTCTGCGAAGAGCTGTTCGACTGCGATGGAGTGGAAGGACCAGACACCAAAGGAGAGCTGTGATGTGGCACTGGGTTCAAAGGGTCCACAAACACAGATGGCTGTCTCGTACTTGAGTTCTCCCAAAAGTGGATAGACTGGTTTCTCTGAGCAACGCTCTGAGAGAATGGGTTCATCATGACACCGCCTGGCTTCTGTGGTGCAAAGTGGTGGACATGCTGCTGCTGCTGTGATGGAGGTGGTTGGTGCTGGTACGGTAGTTCAGCCGGTGGTTCTGGGGTAGTGGATGTTGCACGCTGGTGGAAACTCTGTTGGAGCTGACTCAAAGGCTCAGAGTAGCGCTGACCGCTGGTCTTCAGAGCTGGAGCAATCTTGACAATCTGCTCACCCATCTTCAAAACATCACCAGTTGTAGAGCGCTGAAGCTCATTAACATAGTCTGATCTCATACTGATGTCACGCTGGTGTGTAGCAATGTCCTGTGTAGCTGCAAGAACCGACTGCTGTTCTGGAGGAACTGCAACGGAGGTGTTGCGAGAGTTTGCCGGTGTCTGCTGTGGAGAACGGAACCGCGGTGGACCATGCACCTGCTGCTGTTGAGGAATAGATGTAGATGTGTTCGGAAGGTGTTGGAAATGCTGGGGCTGCCCATATGGCTGAGGAGAATGGGTATGTGGTGGAAGGTGCTGCTGAGCTGGCATGTACACAACCTGCTGCATCTGCTGAGGATGTGGATGTTGAATTGGAGGTTGCATTTGCTGATACTGCTCCGCTCCTGGTGGAAGGGAATAGTGGAGAACCTGGCCTTGCATTGGATGGTGAACTGGGTAGTAATACTGTGGCCCCGGTTGAGGCATGGATGTTGGGTTCGGTACTGGTGGGAACTCAGGAAGTCTCAGTTGCTCTTCTGGAATGACTCTGTTGGAGGAACGTCTCTTGATAAGTACCAGACTGGCCTCATCACCCTTGCGGAAGGCACCTGTTGAGTGACGAAACTCCCAAATGAGGTCATCACTTCCACGCTGGGATGGCGCAGAAGCTGGGGCTTGTTCGTTGTATGTGTCAAACACCTTATGGAAACCATACATGTGCAGCTGTCTCACAAACGACGAAACGTTGCCATGCTTGAAGTATGTTGTCAAGGCGGTAGCAAACTCCGTACATGGATGAAGGGCAAAGACCCCATCTTCGTCACCTCGCGACCACCATATCAAATGCGCCAGCTTGGGATCGCAAAGCATGTTGTAGAGCTTTTGTACAAATGCTGTCTTCTTAGGAGCACTTCCTGTGGATGTTTGGCTCGTGTTAGTGTTCGTTCTCCATAACTCGGCCCTGGTGTCTTGTGCTGTGTGCATCGTTGATGATGACTGCTCCTGGATACCCTTCTTGGGATCCGAAGCATCTGAACGGTTGTACTTCATTTCTGAAGTGTCTCCCTTTGACATCTTGGAAGTCTTGTTTGTGAGTGGGAAACGGTGCGTTGTAGAGCGTGGGAAGATTTCTGAGGAAGCTGACGGTGGTCAGTTCTTCTGAAGGCCTCAAAAAGTGCCTCTTGACGGGGATAGATAGTAGTAGAGGCAACCGATAGCAAAGAAGCAAAGAAAGTTGTTCAATATGGAACAGACACTGTACTCATTCACAGAAGAAGATGTGGTGATAGCTCGAATTGCTTTGGTTGGGATTTTGGTTGCACTGAGCTCAACAAAAGATAGCAAGCGTGCAATACAAACAGTCGTTAGGCCACTTATTAGTGACAGATGTGAAGAGTGTCCTTGCTTGGCGGAGAGATGAGATGATGCGTTGAGGTCTCGGGAAAGACGATCTCTGTTGTGTGGAGTTCGAAGTGTGATAGCAAAGATTGGACCTCGGACGCGGTGTATGGTTGCCCGACGCAGAACTTGGCCGATGTATGTGGTGCCTGAGTGGTGATGGTGCCTGAGCAAGCTTGAGCTTTGGGTGAACCCTTATGGCAGATGTGTATGTCGTTAGCCTCTGCTAGTCGAAGCGTTGGCCCTTTGATAGCGTGGCCCGTGGATAGGTGTGGGCTTTTATTTGTATTTTCTTGTTTTCTGGACTTACAGGTGGTCGTGAAATTCTCGAGGCGCGCGCACCGTGCCCAAACTCGGCGATGCGGGACTCGGTACGCCAATGCATCCGTATGCATACACCGCCTCAACAGTTGCAGGATAAAGCTTGGGGACTGCATGATAGGTCTTCTTGTCATCGAGGCACCGGGGGGCCAACAAAGCCTGCAACATCGCAAGACACCAACCATAGTTTGGGGTGGGCAATGTGTGGGTGTGTCTTGAAATGGTTTCTCTTTTGATCGGATGTTCTAGCCTTTGTCGTCAGATACTAAGAACAACTTTTGACTTTTCAGCGATCGTGCCGGGATTCTATGGTCGAAGGCGGGATCAGATCTGTGGCTGCACTGATAATTTTGGAGGAACATGTTCATACAACATATTGCTTCAGTAGCATAACCGTCGCTTGTTTACAGTGGAGCAAAAGTCTTGGTTCAAGTCAAAGATGCTGGGGAATGAGCAGAGATCTTGTAGCGAACGAGATGGAGTCAGAGCTATTGCAGGCTGTAGTGAAAGTTAAATCCCTGACTTTTCAACATTTTAAAGCAGGGTTGTTCCAAGTAATAGCATGTCTCGGGTGGTGCATATGTCTTCCCATGGCCCAAGAGATCGAATGTATCTCAAAACCTAGGGAGACAGCTTTAATCATGTCATTTGTATGAGATGTAACTTTGTAGTTGACACGTCTTCGATGGCCTGGGGTGCTAGTACGTTGTTATACTCAACACGTGATATGTTTTAAGTATAAACATCAGATATTGCGTCGTCGTAAATGGATCTAGCTTAGAAGACATGGAGGAAGCTTAGAGACTAAGATGCACGGTGGATAGTGCCCTCTGACCAGTGACCTCTGATTGCTTATTGTTTGCGCAAACGCAAACTCTACGAGTCTACATGTGTTCCTCCTTCAAAACGAAAGGAGGGGGTGTCTCAGGGGAGGAGCAAAGTCAGGAACACACGAGACATGTCAGCCTGCACTCTATGATCACGAGGTGATCCGAAGCAACGGAACATTAGTTTTGGTGTCTCAGATGCTGCTCTGAAGGGTGTCTCATGTACCATCTGTAGCTCTTGACTAGAATCATGATGGGATGCCCCGTGTATGATCGGTTCTATCACATGTGTTTATACTCATATTGCTGAGCATCGGGAACAACAAAACAAAGTGAGAACGTACGAGCATGAAGTTCGGCGAATCATGGACCTACGCAAAGGAATCACAGTGTTCACTCCACCTACACATTAGGGTCTTATGGGCTATGCCTCATAACGACCTGCTTTGGCCCAGACGGACATATTCGCTTGATCTATATCAGCCATCGGCCTCTCAAGTCAGAGATCCGCGACTGCAGTCGCACTGCGGTTTCCGGAAACTGTTCTACAGCTCATTAACAGAGTGTCTTTGAGTTCGCACCGACCTGCAGATGGTACCATAGCCTGCATATACCGACGTCGCTTTCTCCCAGCAAATGCTGCATGCAGCGGTGTCTAAGCGCGGAATTGGCTCATTTCGCGGGCGATAGCGCAGAGTTAGTAGTAACGGCTGCTCATCTCTGCATGAAGACTACATAAAGTGTGTGAGCACCAGGGACCAACCTTTGCCTCAACACGATATTGAGCCTGCGAGTGGATGAGAAAAGAGACTAAACGGTAAACCCTGAGGAAGGAAAGAAACTCAAAGTGGGTGCGATCCAAGCACAGACCATGAGGCTCGCCAAATAGCCTCTTTTGAAGAGTATTAGGGGCCCGGAAGGTTATGGTAGCTGGTCACTGTACGCTCATGTACGTTCGAAATACGGCGCTAGACAATTTCCGAAGACATCCTGTTGAGGCTCCGAACCACCCAGAGAACATCAAGTCTGTATATACAATCACACACCCGCAACTAGTGGCCCAGCTGTTGCCCAGGTTGTTTATGTAGTAACGAAATCTTAATGCCGCTCTTTGTGTGCACGTTAGGTTGTCATATAACCAAGGCGCAAGGTCTCTCGAACAAGTATCTCATTCAAGGCGGCGAGTTACACAGCATTGACAACACATGCTAACCTCCATCCTAAACATCCGCTGTTAATGTCGAGCCTGGCTACTTAGAGGGTGGCAACACTTTGCTTTCGGATGAGAATTGTCAAGCTGGTTCACCACAGACTGTCACGGAAGAGCTAGCCGTAATAATTATTTCGAACAATCACCTCCCATCATCTAGTATCCTGCGTTGTTATACCCACTGCGCACGCAGAGGGAAGATCCAAGACACATATGTCTAGAACCTTATGCTTGCTCACGGAGTGATAGGAGTTGATGAGCTGCTTTTCCGGGGCATATACAAGCAAATATGGGCGCAGTCGTGTACATCCACAACCAAGTTGGAGGTTAGCCATCAGCTCACTATCTTCCTTTTGGTGGGGGGAAAGGTTGGGAAGACTCGTATATATGCAATGGTGCATTCAACTTCTTCTGAAAGATCACGGAATCGAAGTGCTGAACAAATTGACTCAAAGTTAGCAGTGCCACTTAACTCTAGACCCTGATTATAAACCGTGACATGAGATGACGGTTTTGTCTCATGATGCTAGTACATGCTACCCCTGGTCTTGGTCAGCTCTAATTCTGAGCTGGATCATTCCTCATCAGACAGAGTTTAAAGACTTCTCATTTATACTTCACGTCACTGACAGTCTTTGCACAATACAGTTCAACAATATTTACTCCACAGCTTGGATAGGGGATGGCTGATAATGCATGAGTGCAAATGGACATGATATATAAGGCCGCGCGGTCAATAGGTTAGCAAGATTTTGTCGGATCTGGCACCCAAGAGGTTGGTAATTAGCTGTCAAGAGTTGGGATCTATATGAACCTCTTTGTAAAGGTAAGATCTCAATGATGCCTGGCACCTGTGTGTACCTTGCTTATGGAGCTAAGTGGGCAGGACTCTGTACTGCTCATCTCTACGGGAGAATATCGAAGAAGAAGGAGGGATAGTATTGTATCTTGTATGCATGATGTCCGGTGAGGTATTTCGTGCGCCGTAGCATGCTTTGTGATTTGTGATGGATCGGTAACCAAAGCGACGGGTGACATCTGTTGTGTTGAAACTTGACATGAAAAGATAGCCACAAAAACCTCTGCCGCACAGGGTTGGAGGTTGGACTGTGTTTAGCATGCGCTGTCTCAACAGTCAGCCGCATCTAGAGCTGAACCTCTGCACTAGTGCACTTCCTCGCACAACTACGCGGCCTTCAAAAACCAAGGCGTCTACTGTCTCTGCCACTTTGTAGTCCGAGAACTTCTAACAGGCTCTGGGACGTCGAGCTTTCTTTTGTATGGAGCTCTGACACTCAATCAGTTCAAAGCATCCATAGAATCTGATATTAGAGAGAGCCCAGGGCAGGCAAACTCCCACGCAAACTAGCTCCGCAAAAGATATATTCACCGAACAAGCATCACAGGTGTGCCACGAACAGCTGTCACCACGCCATCTAAATCTCTCGAGAACACGCCACTCAGACAGCAGGGTATATGGTCCTCTCCAAAAGGTCCAAACCCATGCCTTTCTCACCCAATTTCAAGCAGTTATCCAGAAGGACTAACAGCAGAGTTGATATAGATCACCCAAAGACCGGTTTCGAAGCAACTCTCAAAGCTGGTCATCTAGCTTATAGACTGTTCAGGTTGGCCAAAAAGGGGCTTCACCGTCTCTCATGGTCTCTATAGCAACGCGTTGCGTGCGCTAACGGGCGGGCTGCGCAAAAGGACGTCGGCACCTGCAGCTTTAAATTCACTGCATGAGTTGGGTTCGCCAGGGACGTCATGGCGGAGTTGGGCTGTGACTTTGTGTGGGGTGCTACCTTCTCAAGTTGGGGATTTGAGTTGAAGGCCCTATGGTGGGATCGTGAACAATGCCAGGGGTTTTTCTCCAGACGTTATATACTGTGATTACAAGACGATGGTTGGCTCAATGTTGGTGGCCGTTTACAGAGAGATACCGAAGCGATATACACAATAACTGTAAACGGTTGCGCATATGTGTTGCCGTTGAGCTGCACATCTTCAAAAGCTATGCTTGCGCCCCTCCCGATGGGATATGTCTTGATCGTTGAATCGCCGGGACATCGGGCCAATAAAACCCTGGATCAGAATGTTAAGGAAGTTGGTTATCGGAGTCGATCTCATCTGCAGACTGCAAGTCACTACGCGAATGGCCCGATACTTGCCTGATGTCGTTGTTGCATGGGCTCAAAAGGCTCATGAACTCCAGTACAAGGATCAGGGCCCATATCTTCCATAGACCAAGATACGAACCCATTCATGTTGGAATGTATCAACACGTTTCAACACATGAGTATACGGAGTCCAATCTCGCAGTACTGATCTGTGGGAGAAGCATTTTGGTGTCTTCTGGAGCGGTTTATAGTCAGCTAGATGATATGCCATTCGTGATCATGAGTGATGATCATGCTGTGCGCACAAACTTCTTTCTTCACCGGGGAATGATTACTTAAAAGTGAGCCCCTGAGTCCTGTCCATATATGATTACGAGTATATTATTAAGGCTGGATTCGAGGGGCTGGAATTGAACCATGACTCGAGGCTATACGGCCCGGGACATTTGGCCAGCTTATATTACTGTTATCGGGGATAATCGTGCACTGATCCCTCCCTTTGAGAGAGCATAGATGGTCAATCATTCAAAGACATCTGTTCATTTGCAGCAGCAGCCAGCAATGACAGTTTGCCCTGGCATCGACCTTAGCCACCACGTATTCATCTGCAAAGAACGGATCAATCATCTCCTTTTCCGCGTTGGGACCGCTTACTTCGGGCCCGTTCCCGGTTAGGGTACGAGGACCACCCTCTACAAACAGTCGACTAGCTGAAGGAATATATATATTGGCCTCTGTGTTGGCGGAGCATCGAGGTCTCCGGAATGGTATTCCCGTGTAAAGTCTGTTGTCATAGTTCAAACTGTGTGTCTTCTCCCATATCAGTTCTAGCTGTTATGGCAGGGAGCTCTGTGTGTCTCTGTGAACGGACAACTACAAGAGCTTAATCGCTCACAGCCCTTTCTTCATCACATCCCACTAACAGTCCGAAAACAAAAATTGGACTAGATCTAGAACCTAGTTAATTCCATGATCTTCATCTGATTCGTACCGTGGAGGCTACTTGAAGGAGAAACGCAAGGCCTCAGCTACGCTGGATCCCGCGTAATCACCACCACCGTACACAGAGATCCACACACTACTACATATAACTGGATTAAACGAGCAAAGAAGGCAAAACACCGCCTTGCCGAGGATCTTCTTATGTCCCCTCTCCGCGTACACTACCCAACTATCGGACAGATCTCATCGCCCGCTCAACCCCGAGATCACCGGAGTAAAAAAACATGTATGCACATTCGCCCTGCTGACAGCTCTAACGCCCTCGAGAGCAACGCTAGTGACTTGATGCCTCACACCACAGTGCACCTGTCAAAAGACTACGCTTCCTGTGTCTTGTGCCCCAAATGGGAGCGCGTACTTTTCGGCTAGCGATACCTATAGCTGGTTGCATTGTGATGCAGGGGCTAGATCATCAAGCACCCATGGAGCGCGACACACGCGGATCTCATCACGCTAGTACAGCCCACTTATATATTGGCACAATAATACTCCCTACATACATACGCAAAGCTTAACTGATGACGTTGCTTGTATTTATAACCTCCAGCGTACTCCGGATGATAATGAAAAAGGAAACAAAAAGGACAGTTACTGCAAAGAGAGAAAGGAGTGAGAAACTATAACAGATGACACATAAAAAAAGATAGAGCGGAGAAACCTCAAAGATCGGGTACCTCCCTGTTCAACAGTCATCGTCAATTATCCTTCATCACATGTATCAAACTCCAAAGCAAGCAAATCAGATGATCATGATCCGACATAACATGGCATAGGCAGGGATTGACACAGTCAACAAAACACAAGAAAGAAAATAACAGAAGACTCAAGAGGGGGAAAAAGAGGCAGCAGGACAATACACGTTCAGAGAGGAACGAGGTTTGACCCAATAGATCATACCATGGAAAAAAACAAAAGAAGGATAGTTGTGAATGGAGAGTGGAATGGGAAGAGCACCAAGATGGAGTAAACTACCACCTTACAAGATGACACACTTCTTCTTCTTACCGCCGGACTTCTTGATCTTGTCCTTGGTCATCAAAGAAGCTCTGGTGGCAGCCTTGAACACTTCGTCAACGTTGTAGTTCTTCTTGGCGGAACACTCAATGTACTTGATAGCACCGATCTTGTCAGCAACATCCTGACCCTCAGCAGAGGAGACTGGAGCAGCACCTTCCTCTCTCAATCTCTGGATAGTGGCTGGGTCCTCTCTCAAGTCGACCTTACAACCGACCAAGATGATTGGGACACCATGGCAGAAATGAAGCACCTCAGAGATCCACTTCTCCTGAACGTTCGACAGAGACTCTGGAAGGTCAACGGAGAAACAAATCAAGACAACGTTGGTGTCAGGGTAGGACAATGGTCTGAGTCTGTCGTAATCTTCCTGGCCAGCAGTATCCCAAAGAGCCAACTCGACTCTGCGTCCGTCCAAGTCAACGTCAGCAACGTAGTTGTCGAAAACGGTTGGAACGTAGATGTCTGGGAATGTTCCCTTGGAGAACACAATCAACAAACAGGTCTTACCACAAGCACCATCACCGACAATGACGAGCTTTCTTCTGATATCTGTCTGTAGTTGGGACATGTTGTGTTTGGCGAACGGGGTGTAAAGCGTGAGTTTGCTTGTGTGTGGAGGGAATGTGAGTGGACAACCGAGATGGTATGTAGTTCACTGTGATGTGAAAGTGATTGAAGAGTTGAACAGGCGAGACGCTAGCAGTATCAAATGAACGAAATACGATGACGTTCTAGAGAGTTGGTGTTAGTAAGCTGTTTGTTTACGTTGAGATCCCCAAAGCACTAGCCACGGGAGAAAAAAAGACCGAGATCACAAAGATTTGAGGAACTGATTCGCTTCGTGAGCCATCAATCGGTGAGAAACGATGGTGTCCCTGAGATTCTTCCGTGTAGATCTTGCTGTCTGCAGGCGGCATGTGATACCGACGCGTTATCACCACAAAAGCAACACGCCACACCATTGCCACGAGCGATCACCCACGATTCACAGCGGTTGGAGAAGAAGACTTCACACAAAAGATACCAATGCATGGCCCTGGAGTGTTGGACGATGTAGTGTGAGGTTGCCGCCCGTTGTGTGGTGTGTGTGGGATACCAGAATGGAGCAAAGGGACGGCGGCGGCAAGCCTAAACACCAAACACAACACAGGCCGGCAGGAGGGCAATCATCAGGGCGGTATGATCGTGGTAGAAGCATGTGGACAGTGCATTGGAGAAGAAGGGGAATACGTACCTGTTAGATGCTGGTTCAGGGGACGAGTAGCGCTGTGTGCGGGTTGTTTCCTTCCTCTTGTGTGGATCAGGGCTTTGTTTATTTTAAGAAGTTTTCAGCATTTTTTGGCCGTGGGCGAGTGAAATTCTAGATGTCTGGATGTAGAGGCAAGGCACGCTGCCCGGTCTCCCGATTTCGCGGGTCGTTCGCGCGCTTTTGTTCCCCATCGGGCGCTCTATCGCGCTCAAGGGGATCCTGGTTTGAGAGGTTCTATCCTTGCTGACAGGGGACGGCTGGCCAGGAACACGGTCAAGGTGATGGGAATGAGGTGGGAAGACAAAGGGCTCCGGAACACCTTGGTCTATATCTGCTTGATCACCGTTGCACCATCCCACATCCTACACTCCCATAGAAGGACAACTATAGTCGATCGAGATCTTAGGCCGGCTCGGGTCTGTGAGAGATCTACAAAAATTAGCGGAGTTGTAGCTGAGATGTGCATCAATGACACACGCGCATCACAACCAAATCACCATCTGGCATCTACGTACCACAATGCGGACTGAAAAGAACAGAGGTTGTATCAAACTAACAATAAATAAAAGCAGAGGTCGGAAGGATTAGATTTGTGTGTCTTCCTTTCTGGAATCTCAACTCATGAAGCAAGGGGGGATCATAACAATATGCACTAAACAACCAGGAATCAAGCCTTCTGTTCAGTACCATTGGCCAACACCTGCTCTTGTTGTGTCAGGAACTTGGCGTACTTACTCGTTGTGTGGATACCACACTCAGTCTTGGCCTTTCCTTTCCAACGGCCGGCTCTCTCATCCTCTCCATCAGCAACTGGAACTGTGGAGTGGTAGTCACCAACAGATCTGTATCCGAGATCCAGCAGTTCGTTGTAAGGGACATTGTGTTCCTTGATGTACCCGAGCACCTGTGCAAAAGACCAGTTGGCCATTGGGTTGATTTTGATGATGTTTGATGTCTCGTCGATCTCGAGAATTTGGAGTGAGTTTCTGGCACCGCCCTGTGATCTTCTTCTTCCTGTAAACACCGCAACGACATCCAACTCGCGGTATGCCCTTTGTGCTGGCTCAACCTTGACGAGGAAGTCGTACTTGTCCTCATCGGTCTCCCAGAGCATGTCACCGTACTTCTCGGTGAACTCTTCTTCTGTGTGGCAATTGGCAGGTTTGTAGATGTTCAGCTTGTTGGTTGGGTACTTAGCCTGGACACTATCCACGAGGTCGTGTGTCTGTGGGAAGTGGTGGAGGGTGTCCAAGAAGATAAGCTGGACATGATCACCCTTGTTCGTCTTGGACAATATGTCGATGGTGACAAGTCCTGTGAGACCAAAGGCTGTGGTCTGGTAAATGTCTGGGAAGTTGAGGAGGGACCACTCGATAATCTCCTGAGGTGAGAGATCAGCTAGCTGCTCATTGAGGTGGTCAAGATGCTCCTGTGTGAGAATGACTTTGTTCTTGATGTTATATGTCTTGAGGTCAGCGGAATCCATGTTGGTGTTGCTGTCAGTGGTCATTGAATTGTGTGGATGCGACTAATCGATATGAATATCGGACTGTACGGGTGGCTAGGTGTGGCGAGTGAGTGTGTGGGTGGATATGCGAGATGTCTTTCGGTGATAGACGGGGAGTGGGTTCAATAATAGAGAGAACAGGTGCAAGATGGCTTCGATCTAGAGAGAGAGATGATGACTATATGTAAGCAGCAAACTAGTTGCCAGGAGTAAGAGATTTTTTTTAGCCACTGTGATTGTGGTGCTCGTCTCGGCCGGCAACCGGGACTCGGACTCGTCTTTGTTCTCACTAATCACGTGAAATCTGGGAATTGGCCACCTGTGGCTTGTGATATGGCTGCGATTTGAGTATCTGTGGCTGAAATGTGGCGCATGCGCCACTTCGCGGCGGTGAAAAAATTGCTGACTTCCCGATTAGGAGATTCTGGGCGTAATTTGCGGCTATGTGTCGATAGCATAAACACCCGGACATCAAACTTGGAGCGCCTCTGTTGACAAGTTAGTTGGAGGTCAGAGCTCTCACCCACCAAGGTTCGAGCTGAGCCCACAGCAAGCCATTTACACCTGTACATACCATCCAGCATGTCACAAACAAATCCAGTCCAGCTTGAAGAAGAGATTGAAAGAACGCAACAAGTTTTGAGCCAGTTGGTGGGGTCTTTCATCGAGCTCGGAATTATTGTTCATGACTTCCAGGGCACTGAGTCCTCACGAGACGCTCTCTCTCTTCGCTTGAACCATACTGTTGATGAACTGAAGAAGCTGCAATCGCCAACGACGAATCTCCTCGACCAACTGCCGGTTCCACTAGATGTTCTACAATATGTGGAAGATGGAAGAAACCCAGACGTCTACACAAGAGAGTTTGTCGAGACGACGAGGAAAGCCAACCAGCATCTGAGAGGAAAGATGATTGCTATGAAGGACCTAAGGGATGTTCTCGGGAAGAAGATCTCTGTTGAGTTTCCAGAGCTGGATAATGTGGTGAAGGATATCATCCACAGAACGGATGGATGATCTAATATATGATGAGTAACGCGGGGTAACACAGGGCGTAGACATAGGCGGCTTTTGAAAGATATACGAGCACATATCTAGGTCTATCAAGTGTATAAAAAGCAATATATTAAGAGTCAGTGGTCAAATCACAATGGGTAGAGGAACGTCTTGTTCTCCAAGTCAGTCAGATCTAGAGCAGCGATGTTCACCTCAACCTCTGCACCGTCTGCATCCTGAACAATACCAATCTTCTCCTGCTCAGCAATGTGCTCCAATCTTTGGACATTTCTTCTCTTGAGAATGAACCAGATCACCATAGCTACCACTGGGGCAAGGCCAAATGACAATACAATTTGAACGATCCAAGCTGGGTAGTATCTTGGAGCATCGTTTGATCTCCACAACTGTGGTGAGATGAGGTTGGCAACTGCATAACCAGCCATAACGAGAGCACCTCTGGTAAGTCTCTTGGTGTATCCAGTACAGGATGTCGTGGACCAAGAGAACATGACGATCCATGGAATACCAAAGATTGGAGATGCTAAAGTCAGCACGGCAAGGATACCAATCTTGTTGTCCCATGGAAGTGCAACGGCACATATGGATCCGACAAAGGAAGGCACGGTCCAGAAAACAGTGGCGAAAGCTGATGTGTTTGGGAAGTACGTGAGCAGGACAGAAGCAATGACGGCGCACAGAGCTGCAAAGCCACCAGAGGCAACAGACACAAGTGTGGAGTCAAGATTCGAGATACCACCCATCTCACCGAAGAGCAAGTTCTGCTGGTATGGCAAGTTGTTTGCAAGCATGATGAGAAAGATGTAGAGAACAAACAGCCATGTGATTGGGTCCTTGACGGCCTCAACGAACTGGTGCTTCTTGAAAACCTTTTGCTCGATGGAGGAGTTGGTGGTGCGCTGAACACGGCGGATGATCCAGATCTTCTCCTCGGTGCTGAAGTACTTCACATTCGTTGGGTTGTCTGGATAGAAGAAGAAAATGAGGATGTTCAAGATGAAGGTCAATCCACCGATAATGATCATGAAGATCTTCCATGGAGAAATGGTTTCCGTGGCATAGAGCACACCGTAGGCGATGAAGCCGACAGGGATAGTAACACCGAGACAGGCGGAGTAGAACAATGGCGCAGCAGCGGCCTTCTCATCAGCAGTGAGGAACTGTGCCTGAGTTGCGTTGATGATTGGAATGACGACAGACTCAACAAGACCAAGGCAGAATCTGACAGCGAGCACGCCTCCGTAACTGTTCATGGTGCATGACAAGAATGTGATGATGGTCCACAAAGCGGTCAAGATGAGCAAGAATCTGCCAATTGGGAGCTTCTGCATGAGATATGTTCCTGGCACCTGGCCAACGATGTATCCAACGTAGAAGAGAGTGTTTGAGTTACTGTACTTGTCCTGGTCGAGCCCTGTGTCTTCATAAAGTCCGAGGATTGCAGCATACGACAAAGTTGCCTTATCCATGTACAGCAACAAGTTCACGACAAATGCAAAGGAGATAATGAACCATCTGACCTTCTTCGACAACTTCTTCTCCTGCTCCGGAGTGATCTCTGGGACTTGAGAATCATACTGCTGTTGGAACTGTAGTGTGACATCTGCATCACGAGAGTTTGAGATCTTGAAGTAGCCTTGACCGACCGCCTCCTCAGCGACACTTGGTGCCTTTCTCTCCTCTGAGTCACTCATTATGCGATGATGTAGAAATGACAATCAAAGCTCATCTCTCTCACTAGGCGGATATCTGTTCCTTTATAAAAACACCCTCCCTAGTGATATGAACCCTAAAACGGGGGTGCCACAGCTCCAAAAGCCGCGGGGGTGTCCTATTTGGGCGACACCGCAATGCACTGAACAAGCCATGAATTTGCACCATCAAATGGTCACAAGATAGGCAACAAAAACTGTGGCGTTCAAATAATTTTCGCTGCAGGACGTCTGGATTGTGGATTGTGGACATGAATGGCTGTTGGGCCGTTGTGCCTGCCATCGGGCATAAGGCAAAGACCGCTCCGACGCGATTTCCGTGTTTGGCCAGCTCCCCCTGAGGCATTTGGGCCGCTTCAGCATTGCCACAAGGCAACGGCCTATAGTTTTGAGGGCGTAAACAGAATAGCTATGGACATGTGTACTAGAGATGATGTGATATTATATAATAATTGTGAAGTGGAGTCATCTTGATGATTACAGCTTCCAAGAGATGACATTGTTCTCCGCGATGGCCTTGGAGTTAAGAACATGCGTGATGTACTTTCCCAAACCAACTTTATTTTTGTACTGTGGGTGGTTCGAGAAGTGCTCAAACACTGCACTTCTTGTGACAGAACCCGGGGTCTTGACGCCATCCTCGCCACTGATAAATCTCTTTATCTCCGACTCTTTAGGCAGGCCAAAGTTGTGAGGGTACTCTGTGAATGTGACGTTGAACAGTTTGTCGAGCTTGAGGGATGAGTCCGCTCTGAAGAATGGTGTGAGTTCCTTGATGGTCACCTCAGCTGGGGTCTTGTGCTTCCAGTTTGGAATGGACTTCGACTTGGTGATGAGCTTCGATGTGACACCTTCGTTGAAGTCAGAGTCCTGCATGAACTTCTTAGCAGCATGGAGCTCATTGGTGAGAGCCTCGTACACGTTGGACTTGGATCCACGCTGCAAGAGCTCGAGGGCAACCTTGAGTGAGAGTGGAGACTTGGTCTTCAATGTGGCGAGTGTCTTGCTTGCAAACTCAGAGTTGGCAGCCTCGAGATCAGCAAAAATGGACTCAATGGTGGATTGTGGGTGGAAGACTCTCTCGAGCAACTGGAGCTGTTCTGGTGAGTACTTGAATTCGTAGTCGGCTGGCAATGGCTCAGTGAAGTCCTCAATGACATTGTTGATCACCTCGAACTTGTCAGCGTTCTTGAGCGAGACGTTTGTGATGGCTGTGGTGAGTTCTGGGAGTCTGTAGGCTGGGACGTAGTGTGTTGCAAGACCAGCAAAGTATGCATCTCTTCCAAACACGTTCTCACCAGTGAGGGCCAAGTACCATCCCAAAGATGATGAAACGACCTTGTTCAATGCGAATGTTGTGCCAACGTCTGGGGAGAAACCAATGTCCATCTCCGGCATGGCCCATCTGGTGTTCTCAGTAGCGATTCTGAATGGTGTGTGGATGGAAAGACCAACACCACCACCCATTGTGATTCCATCCATGAGCGACACGACTGGCTTTGGGTATGTAGAGTAGAGGTAGTTGAGCGAGTACTCCTGCTGGAAGAATTCTAGTGAGTCCTTCCAGTCTCCCTTTGTGTTTGACTCGACACATGATGCGACATCACCGCCCGCGCAAAAGGCACGACCCACGGACTTTTGGATGATGACATCGGTGACTTCAGACTTGGCATACTCTTGCAAGCGTGGATACAGCTTTGTGATCATGGATGCATTGAGGGAGTTGAGCTTCGATGGTCTGTTGAGGGTGATCACCTTTGCGGCGTTGACGTTGTGGAAGAGCACGTCGTCCTCGGTGGTGGTGGATGACATTCTGAGGAACTGGGAAGAGCGTACGGAGCGTGCGGTGCGTGCAACAAGCTGCTGTCTGTTCAGGCGTGTGAGCATGGTCCGTCTTGTGTCTGGGTGAGTGTGGGTGGAGAGGGCCTGGCGCGCTGTTTAAATAGATCAGCGTGAAGGTGGGGAAGTCGACCCTTTCGGCCGTTGTGTACCGGCAAAAGTTTGTCTGTTGCGCGGGATTCTGGATTGGCGATAATTTGGTCATGTGATGAGTCACGTGCGAGATCTTGATGACATAATCAGCGCGAACCTGTCTGATGTCCTGCTCGGGGCCTCGGCGTTCCTCTTCACTCAGCCGCGAGATCTTTTCGTTTGTCGTTTAAAGCCTTTAGAGCTTCGATCGGATGATCTTTCACTTGTTTCTGGTTCACTTGAAAGCGTTCTTTGTTGGAGCTCCATCTTTGTGCTCTCTCTCGCCGTCTGACTCCTTGGTTTCCGCAACAGATCTCTCTCTCTCCCACTCTTTCAGCCACAGTCTTTGCCAGATCTCTCGCCCACGTTCCCTCCCGAGATGACCACCATCACACACAGAAAGAACCCGACAAAGCCCATCTACATCGATGTACCGGCCTCAGACGCACCGATCCAGGCACTGAACGACTTCTACTGGACAGACCACACAGAGCCGCACACGCTCAGAAGAAAGGAGATCTTGAAGAAGTACCCACACGTCACGAAGCTGTGCGGGCCGGAGCCACTGACCAAGTACATCATCTTCTGTGTTGTTGCCCTCCAGCTATCTGTCGCATACCACCTCCGTGACAAGGACTTCTTCTCATGGCGGTTCTTCCTGTTCTCATACATCATTGGTGCCACGGCCAACCAGAACACATTCCTCGCCATCCATGAGCTCAGTCACAACCTCGCGTTCAAGAAGCCGCTTTACAACAAGCTGTACGCCATCTTCACCAACATCCCGATCGGAATTCCATACTCTGCCTCGTTCACCCCATACCACCAGCTGCACCACAAGTATCTCGGCGATGAGGTTCTCGACACAGACTTGCCAACCTACTACGAGGCCATCTTCCTGTCCAATGTCGCGGGCAAGTCCTTCTTCGCCACGTTCCAGATCTTCTTCTACGCACTCAGACCAATGTTCATCACACAGATCAAGTTCACCTACATTCACTTGTTGAACATCGCATTCCAGGTGTTTGTTGACTACCTGATGGTGAAGTTCTGGGGTTGGAAGTCCTTGTTGTACTTTGTCTTCTCCTCGTTCCTTGCCGGGTCTCTCCACCCATGCTCTGGCCACTTCATCGCAGAGCACTACATCTTGGACCCACCAAAGACGTACAACCGCAAGACAGACGCCCCTCCACTCGAGACATACTCGTACTATGGCATTCTCAACCTGTTGACATGGAACGTCGGCCTTCACAACGAGCACCACGACTTCCCGTACATCGCCTGGAGCAAGCTCTTTGCGCTTCACGATCTCGCCAGTGAGTTCTACGTGGACCTCCCTCGCCACGAGTCGTGGGTCATGGTGATTGTGGACTTTGTGACAGACGGAAGAGTCAAGCTGTACAACAGAGTCAGAAGGGAGAACAAAAGGGAGAGACACGTGAATTAGGCCGCGTATGATGGTCAGATGGTGCGATTTCTTAGCGAATACATGTGTTATTGCTCCACCTAAAATTATCTCCTGATCTGGTGATGTTGAGCCGGGCGAAAATTTATAAGCTTAAAAGCCAGCTCCGTAACTACTGACAAACTTACAACTTCACCAAACAACCACCAAACAACCTCAATATGAACCTCGAGACTCCTAACACGCCAATCAGAGAGCAGATGGAGGCGCTCGTGCGCCGCAAACAGCAGGAGATCATTGCCGGTCTTGAAACATTGGAGCCTACTGCCCGCTTCCACGCCGACGAGTGGTCCCGCGGTGCCAACGAAGGTGGTGGTCGTTCCTGTGTCATTGAAAGCGGTGAGACGTACGAGAAAGGTGGAGTCAACATCTCTGTCGTGTACGGTAAGCTCCCACCAGCTGCTGTCACCAGAATGAAAGCCGACCACAAGAATTTGAAGGCATTGGATGATGGCTTCGTTCCCTTCTACGCATGTGGACTGAGCATGGTGATCCATCCACACAACCCTCACGCACCAACCACACACTTGAACTACCGCTACTTCGAGACATGGAACCCAGATGGGACTCCACAGACGTGGTGGTTCGGTGGTGGTGCCGATCTGACCCCATCGTACCTGTACGAGGAGGACGCTGTCCTGTTCCACCAGAAGCACAAGGAGGCACTCGACGCCACAGACGAGGCACTGTATCCAAAGTACAAGAAGTGGTGTGACGAGTACTTCTACATCAAGCACCGTGGCGAGACGCGTGGAATTGGAGGCATCTTCTTCGACGACATGGATGATCGTGAGCCAGCTGTGATCCTGCAGATGGTGGAGAGATGCTTCGACGCCTTCTTGCCATCATACCTCCCAACCGTGCAGAAGCGCAAGGACCAGCCATTCACCGAAGAGGAGAAGAAATGGCAACAGCTGAGAAGAGGCCGTTATGTCGAGTTCAACCTTGTCCTTGACAGAGGTACCCAGTTTGGTCTGCAGACCCCAGGATCAAGAGTCGAGTCGATTCTCATGTCGCTGCCTATGACTGCTGGTTGGAAGTACAACCATACCCCGGAGGAAGGGTCTAGAGAGGCAGAGCTGCTCGATGTGTTGAAGAACCCAAGAGAGTGGCTCTAGTTAGAGTTAATTTACTTGTACATACGACAAATTGTTTGTTCGTTCACCATTTCTAGCATTCATTAAACATCTGCAACGATCATCTTCTTCGAGGGTCACCGTTGTAGCCCTGTGCTGGTGCAAGTCGTGGATCCGATGGTGCTCGCTTGAGTCTTGGGTCTTCTGTACGGCGGTCAGCATTTGGGATGTACACATCCCGTGCTCGACGAGGGTCGGAGGTAGAAGTTGCCCTTTTCTTGTACTCCTGCAGATTCATCTTCTTGGGACCGTTCATTTGCTGAGACTCATCTGGTGGTGATGGGCGTTTCTGTGGCAGAGACGTGTTGCGGGATGTTGCCTTGCTCCAAGACAATGCTGGGTGTACAGGCTTGTCAAGAGCAGCTTCGGAGATGTTGTCATCCGTAGAGGAAGTTGCATTTGCAGAATCATCATGTTGCACAGAACCACCATCTTCAAGATAATCGTCATCAAACTTCCCATCAAGCTCTTCGACCCAGTCCAAAGGAGCCACCCTTTCACCTGCAGCCCGGCGTCTTTCCAACTCGACCCTTTGCTCTTGTCTCTCAGCACGGATCCTCACACGCCCAGCACGGTCCATCTCACGGAAAGTGGATTGCAACTTGTCAATCGTATTAGCCCCACCGTTTTCCTCAGTTTTGACCGCAACGCTCTCCTCCTCCATACCAAGCAATGGCTCATCACCAACAATCAAGGGAACATCGCCGGCGTATCCGGCCTTCAGAAGCTCAGATTGTTGTTTCAATTCCTTAGCAATAGCCTCCTGTGCTGCTCTTTCTTCCTCCAATCGCTTCTGCTCCTCAGCAAGACGTTCACGCTCTTCTCGTTCTTTGACAGCCTTCTCAAGCTGGGCCCTGATGAGCTCGTCCTTCTCTCTGATTCTGTCTTCTTCGGCCTTTTTGGCAGCTTCTTCAGCTCTGATCTTGGCTTGTTCCTCCTCCTCAATTCTTCGAGCCTCTGCCAGCTCCTTCTCCTTGATGTCACTCAGTTTCTTTTCCTTCACAGCATTGATAATCTCTTCAAGGATCTCCTTTTGCTCTTCTTCAAGCTCCTTGAGTCGAAACTCCCACTGATCCACGGTCTGCTTTAGATTGTCCAGCTCCGCTCTTTCACCTTTCACCTGATCATCATTCAACTTGATCTTCAAGTGTGAGTAGTAGTCACTGCCTGCGTTTCGATACTCCTCGGCGCTGTGGTAAACGAGCAATCTGATCGTTGGTGAACGGAAGTCTGATTCCTGCAACAACTTCCAGCGATCATGAATGGTTTCTCTTGTCTCAGGCTCGTCTTCCAGGGATTCCAATGCCTGTTTGAAGAACATCTGGCAGCCCTGTGTCAGAGTTCCACCGGCAAGGAGTGCCTGCTTCTCCCTCACAAGGATCCTCTGCTCAGCTAGCAATTGTACCACGTCATTCATCTCAGTAGCTACCCTTGCAATCTCCTCAGAGTTCTTGATCATCTCCTCTCGCATGATACGGTATGGATCCTCTTCCGCTTCAGGTGACGGTTGTTGGTCTGCTTCTTGCTCAGCGGCTAATGCGGTCAATGGTGCCTCATCGTTGTTGTCCACCGGGTCACCTGCACTCGATGGCAATGGAGTACGGTCAGAATTCTCTTTCTTGACCTTGACGCTCGTGTCCAATGGCTGCATTATCGTTGTCTGGTTACCGCCTGTTTCAATGGTGAGGCAACATGATCACCCTGGATTGTTCTCTTGAGCGCACCCTCTGGCACTCATGAAATAAAACCGATTCGCGATTTCGGGGTTTGATCTACATCATCAGTTCAAATCACAGTCTCTTTCTCTGTATACAATGAAAACTCTAGTTAGTCGATAGCTGCTTGGCAAGCTCAGCATAGTACTCGATCAGCTCATACTCAGTCTCGAGTGTCTCCTGTCTGTATGCGACTCTGATGTCTGGAACATTGGTCTTTTCCACATCATTACCCTCGACACCGCCCTTTGCAAACTGCTTACCGATCCAGTGCTTCTTGATCTTGTGCTCCCAGCCACTCTGAACGACAGAGTTCTTGGCCAGTTCACACATGTCCACATTGGAGAGCTTGTAGATCTGGGCAGCAACGGAGTACTCCTCGATCAGTGGCTCTCTGGTGTATGAGAACTGCAATGGGTCATCTGTAGAGAGGGACACATTGAGACCACGCTTGAAGTAGTATGGGAATGGGTTCTTGTCATAAGTGAGGAACAAGGCATTGTTTGAGAGTGGAGACATGGCAACTCCGATCTGGTCCAAGTAGTACAAGTACTGAACAAATGGAATCTTTCTCAACAGAATACCGTGTGAGATACACTCGGAGGTCAAGTATGCACTAATGAGATGCTCTGTGTCACCAGCTTCACCAGAGTGTGGTCTTAGGACGAACGTGTTGAATCCTCTCTTTGCTCTGTAGTTGTTCAAGTGGGACAAGTTGGCGTAGATGTAGTAAAGATAGTATGAGTATGGTGGGTTCTGTGGGGAATCCCAGAGTGATGGGATTGGGTACTTCTTGTGGAATCTTCTGTCAATCTTGGACTCATCATCGACCGAGTCGAAACCGATAACTCTCTGAAGGAAGACATGCAGCTTTGGGTCCTTCGATGGATCCTTACTCACTTCGAACAACGGCTCAAACAAGTTTCTGATGATCTCTTGGAAATTCTGCACCTGTCCTGTTCTCTTGTAGATGTCATACAAGCGAGGAACCTGGATCAACCATCTCACATTGTGACTGAGATTCTTGTTGTCAATGACCCAAGCAGCAAGCTTACTCCACTCCTTCAAGTCACGACCATACACGGAGATTCTGTACTCACACATCTGATACTTGGAGTTCTCCAAGTCACTAAACACCTCCTTAGTGATATCGGCCAAGTATCTTCCCTCAATGTAGTTGTCAGTCTTCAAGAAGATCTCTCTCAATCTTGACTCACCGATTGGGTTGTACTTCAGGTTGAACTTGTCGAATCTGTGGAATGTATCCTTGTGTGCATGCATATCCAAAGTGTCAATCGACAAGTCGTATGCAGTCAAGTTCAAAGACTGGAACACCTCTTCCAAGGTCAACACCTTACCATCTCTGAAGATGACCTTCTCCTGTGGGTGGTTTTTCATCTTGTGCTTGATGAATCTGAGCAAGTGCTTCTGGTTCATGCATGCGGAGTGGTGAACGTGTGTATCGACCTTACGCACGTTGTAAAAGTCTCTGTGTGGGTTCTTCTTACTCACAGAAGTCTCTTCGTACTCGTTCAAGAGGTAGTACAAGTTCCATCTGGCCTCGAGGTACTGGAGTCTTCTGAAGGCGAATGACTTTGCTGGACCATCGGAAGAGATCGACACGATCTTCTCCATGTCCATGTAGTAGTCTCTCAAGCTTGGGATCTCAGATGTCAGTGGGGTGTCACTCGAGTCAACAAACTCAAACACGTCGTCAGTATTACGGCGGAATGAAACGGACGTATCAGCCTCTGGGATAGGAACCTTGGACAGGTCGAATGTCTTGGAGTCAGGTGCAGCAGAGTCTGGGATGATCTGTTTGTTGCTGTAAGTTGGCTTTGGTGGTTCTGGGTAGATGACCCAAGAGTCCTTGTTTTTTGGGTTCTGCTCTGGGGTCTGGAAGGACACGGTCTGGTACTTCTTTCTGAGCTCACGACACTCTTTGATCTGCTTGTAGAGCAAAATGAGTTCTGGTGATGGCTTTTCGTTGGCCTCATGGTCATGCTCATTGATAGCACCCAGCTTGTAGGCAGAAGAGAGTTTTGGCTTTGGTGGAGGAGGTGGGTGACTGCTCAGTGCTGCCAGGGAAGGTGACTGTGGTGTTGGCTTGAGAACTGGTGGCGGTGGCGGATGACTGAACTGAGCCGATGATGGTCTTCTCTTCTTTGGTGTGTCTGTGAGTTCTTCCAGTGCTCTGACCTTGGCATCTTGCTCGTGGATGGTCTTCTCCTCTGCGTATGTGAAGTTGGTGGAAACTGAGTGGACTCCATCGAACTGGTCGTCCTCTTCCTCGGTAGATGGGCTCTGTGTGCCGTTGGTAGGGATGTCAATGGCGTCTTCGAGTTTGGCTCCTTCGAGCGATCCCGGAAGTGCAGCACCAGATTTATCTGTCATGTCGGTTGTTAAGTGGCACGAGGAAGGGTGTGGTTGTGCTACGGTGATGAGGTGGACAGGCAGCTAGATCTCTGTGGGCTCTGACAGGTTTTCGTTTGGTGGGAATCGCGTGGTGTGGGCCCGTGGGCAAGGGAGGGAGGAGGGTGGCGAGAGCCTACAGGAAGGATTTTGTTTGGGGACAGCGGGCGGCAAGAAGAGACGAGTGGCCAATCAGGGAGATCGGACTGTCGGTGTTCTGCCGCCCTTTGTGTTATTCGGTCGTTGTACAGAGAGAAGGAACGAACGAACGGACCAACGAACCCACAGACGAACGACCACTTGGAAGCGGTCTGACAACAACCAAAGTGGATCAGACATATCAGTCATTCGTGAAAAAAATCTATGAAGCCTTTAGACAAAAACAGGCAACCGATAGCATGACTAGGGTGACAACACGCCGAAAGAGGTTAAGATTAATAGCCGCTAACAGCGAATGTGGCAGAGGGTGAGATCGCATTTCAAAACTCGCACATAAGGTGCACCCCGCGAACCCCCTGACAAGCACCTCAGTTGGTCTTCAGCTCCAACACCGCCAGCGACTCCACGTGCTTCGTTTGGGGGAAGAAGTCGTATCCTCGTATCGTCTTGAGACTGTATTCCTGGCCATTTGCAGTTTCGTTGAAGAAGAAGCTCAGATCTCTGGCCTGGCTGAACACGTTGCAGGAAACATAGACGATCAGAGATGGCTTGAAGGACGACAGTTGTGTCAAGTAGTCGGCGTTTGACCCCTTGCGTGACGGGTCCAATATCACGATTGTCTCCGCTGGATTGAACGTATCAAGACCTTTGAAGATCTCTTCCGAAGATCCAAGAATAAACTCAGCATTGCTCACATTGTTCAACTCGGCGTTGTGTTGCGCAAAGGCAAGACTTCCCTTGGAGATCTCAATACCAATGAGACGACCAGCATCCTTCGAAAGTGAGATCCCAAAGAACCCAGACCCACAGTACGTATCAACAATGTTCTTATGCGTAGTCGGGTCAATGTACTCTCGGATGTGGTCCAGTAGAACGGGGAGAATTGAGTTGTTGTTCTGGAAGAACTCGCCAGCTGGGAACTGGAACTTGTACTCGTTGATCTGCTGTGTGATGACTTCGGTGTGGTTCGTCGTGTACTCTTCATTCCCATCCATCGACTTGTCACGAAGCAGCACAGTTCCAAACTTCTTGTATCGCCTCACAATATCTTCAAGTGCAGGTCTGTCCTGTGTCAATGCACGTGAGAGGACATCTGTGGCAATGGAGCAGCTCTCGACATTGAACAAGCCCTTCCCAAGTCCGGCTCGCTCAAAGCCCAACATGATATCTTTTCTGTTGCTGTTGAAATGCGGTGTCAGTTTCGTTCTGTATCCATACTCAAGTGGAGACCCAACCGTTGGTGAGATGGGAAGCTGCTTTGAATCAAACCCAAACTGTTCATACGCATTGCGCACCACCTGTGTCTTGAACTTGATCTGGTCGTCGTACGCCATCATCTGGAGCTGACAACCAGAGCATTTCGTGAAGTACTTGCACCTGACAAGTTCATCATTCCTTAACGTAGAAGCAGTCTTGAGTTCGAGAACATGCCCCTCCGCATAGTGCTCAAAGTGCACTCCAAGTTCCACCTTGACGATATCCCCCTCGGTGGTGAATGGCACCACCACAACGACGCTTCGTGATGGGTCTGTCTCTGAGGGACACATAGCAAGACCACTGCCCGTGCTGGACATTCTCAGGATCTTCAAATCATCAACAATACGTGTGTGGCCTCGTTGTCTGTACTCATGGATCGTATTGAATGGGATGGTAATGTCGCCCAGATCCATCTCGCGCGCCAGGACTGAGATCTCGTGATGCAGGATTCCATCAGAGGCGGTGGGTTCTCTCTTTGTCTTGGAGAGTTTCTTCTGTCGTTGACGTTCACGTTTCTTGTTGGTGTGTGACCGTTGGTGTGGTGGTTGTGTGGATGTGTCACCGTGATGATGGGTTGGCGTGAACTCATCGACTGGAGTTTGTGCAGTGGTATTGGCGCTTGTGAAGTAGAGGCATCGTGAGTGGATGGAGGTCCATACGGCTGCTCGTGTTGATGACCTCAGAAGTCGTGGAAGAAGGCCGCTGCTCATTGCGTGTCCTGATGTGGGTGGTGGAGTTGATGGTGGTTACCTGTAAAGTGGTGCCTATGAAAAACTTTACTATGGGGCCAGCATCCACAGGAGAGCACGAACACTAGCAACATCATCGTCCCAGGAAAGTACCAACACTGCCATAGACATACTACACCAATCACAAGATCTCCCGTGTCACATCCCTTGATTATATTGCTAACTAATCGCATGTGACCCTTGGTTTAGAGTCAGGGCCCTACGTAGACACTAAGCACCTCGACTGAACTTACAAGGTTCCTTGGTCGATCTCACCAGTCACAAAGAGGCCAGGCAAAGTACCGTACGTTGCCCATCCCAAGCCAATGGAAAGGCCCGGTCCTTTAAGTAAAAAGGTTTCTTCCATTCCAAACGATTATACAAAGCTGATGTGAAATGCCCTGACCAAAAGCCTTCTTGTACGGGGGCCACTGTTGACCCGTCAATTTGTGGCAGACCGACACCAAATTCTCCAACCCGTGAGACGCGTAAACAAACAACGAAACTACATCTAAGGACGACAAACAATCATCAATTCAGACCAACCATAACAAACATGTCCAACCAGAAAGAGTCCAAGCCAAAATCTCAGCTCACCTACTTCGAGAAGCAGCGCGACGCTCTTGTCTCTGAGATCGCCGTCTCCATGGAGTCCGTCCTCAACAACATCAACGCCCTCAACAGATCTCTTGAAGGTGCAATTGCTGTGGGCAAGGAGTTTGAAAGTGTCTCAAGTCTCTGGTCCAACTTTTATGACGGACTGTCTCAGCAGGAGAAGCTGATGATGCAGACCCATGGTGCAGTTGCTGCCCAGGAAGAAGCCACCGACACTCAGGAGACAGAGATCAACGAAGATCAAGCTGACGACTCGCAGGAAGTCATGGATGTTGACAACGAAGCACCTCCTTCTTGATTTGGTCTCACACCTCACATGATATTACATCTCCTGTGGCGCTTGTGAAAAGACGTCCTTCTCCGCGATGACCCTTCGTTACCATCCAACTTCGCCACACCTTGTCTGACCATACCAACGTCACTCTTCAGAGTGTTGCACCGCGTCTTGTTCGGCGAAGCATCCTCCTTTGGTGACAGTACGTCGCTTTGCTGCTGTGCATTGTTGATCAAGAGGGCAAGACTCTCGAACACTTTGGAATAGCTCCTTGGACTGGAATGGAAGCACTCAAAGTATTGGCATCCCAACTTGGCTGCTGACCGTTGCAAGAAGTGGACATTTGGAACTTCACCACCGTTCTGTTTGTCCAATCGACACTCAGCTCCAAGTCCAAGCAAGATCTTGTGTGCACCAGGACAATGCGACTCGACTTCAGGTATCCACCTGTCCTTCACATTGTGAAATGACTCCGAGTTGCCCAAGTTGAAACAGATGATGACTCCTTTTGCGTTCGCATAAGCCAATGGTCGAAGTCTGTCAAAGTCGTGTGAGCCGGGGAAGTCCCAAATCTGAAGCTTGATGGATGTGTCGTTGTTGAAACTGATGACCTTCTCGTATGTCTCGAACACGAGGGAAGTATGTGCCGGAGTGAAACGTTGGTTCAAGTATGTGAGAACAAAGGTCGACTTGCCACAGCTCAGATCTCCAATGATGACAATGCCTGTGTCCGCGGTGGCTTGGGGTGGCTTCTGTGTGGGTGCTGGAGTGCTCGAAAGCATGGTGTGGGCGCGTGGCGTTGGTGCTGTGGGACGTTGGAAGTGAGGAGCATTTGCAAAGGACTTGGTTCGTGTTGGGGTCTTGGGGTACTGTATCAAGGGTTGGCGTATGTGGGCTTCGTGCTGGCTGGTTCCTCTTGTCGTGGGCTTGCTCTTGTGAATGGGGTGGCTCCTTTGGAGTAGAGGTGCCAACTCGGAGTTCTCGTCATGGTGTGGAAATGTTCTCATCTTGGGATCGCAAATCATGGAGTACGTATTAGTTTGCGTAATCGATCTCAGCCCGTTTCTTGAGTTTGCCGGTAGCCGCCTTGGATCGGTGTGTGCCAAATGGATCGGTGACACAAAGTCAGCCATAACACTCCCGCGAGTTCAAGATCAAGCACAAGGCGGAACAGTTAACTGACACGTGGCTATAGAAACACACTACGTGGATATTTAATTCATGCATATCATTGAGTGAGCTGAGCAAGAAATCTTTCAGCAATGTGGGTTTCGTAACATTCGTAGCAGTTCGTTGGTAATCGTCCGATCACTTCTTCTTGAGGTAGTTGTGGAGGTGGCTGACATTGGCCCTTTTGGAAAGACCAACTCTGTAAGGAATACGTGTTGTCTTTGAACAGAGGTCTTCCAAAGTGGACTTACGTTTCTGAGCAGTGCGGTTTGTGGAGTTGGCAGGGACCTTGGTCGTAGAATCGTGGTTTGGTGCCGAAGTTGGAGAATCTGCTGGACTGGCTGTGGTACCCTGTGATGCCATTTCAGAAGGCTGTTCAGTGTTAGCATGTGTTGCTGGCTCTTGCTTCGGGAGTTCTGTGCAAGTGAGCTCGTCCCTTGGTTCCTGTGTTGGCTCTTGTGTTGGTTCTTGTGTTGGTTCTCGTGTTGACGTAGAAGAGGACTCCTTCGATAGAGCCTCAATAGCCAGTAGTTCCGGCTCATCTGAATCTGAGGATGAATCTGACAATGATACTGTCTGATGACTTTCATTGTCTTCTTCTGGTTCTCGAGGCAGGTGTGGCTCCTCTTGGACCGTGTCCTCGTCAGTCTCATTGGCGTCTGTATCTTCTTCCAGCGGCTTCAACGTTAGCATAGGGGCAGCCTCAGTAGTGGTGGTATCTGCCGCATCAGTAAGCTGTGTGGAGTAGTTGACTGCACTGAAGTCATTCTGAGTCATAGAGAGCTCGTAGTTGTCCGGGAGGAGGATCTCGAGGAGGTTGGGGGCCCTGCCCTCTGGGCTCTTGTACTTGTCTGGCTCGGTTCTTGGTCTCTTGGGCATCATAATGCGACCTGCGGATAACCGAGGTTGTCTGGCATAACGATCAGGTGCACTTCGTGGTCTCCTTTGATTGAAGGCTTCGAATAGATCAACTTTCGGAGACTCATCCTCTGAATCCATGATCTCCATATCCAACAGCACTGCGTCGTCCGATTCTGAGTGGTCTTCTCCGAGCCCATCTTCAGCATCAAATCCAAGCATGGAGCCAGCTGAATGACTATCTGTGGAGTTACAGATATCTCCCATCTCTCCATGCAGAGTCTTTTCCTTCAACTTCGGTGCTAGTTGAGTCGTGGAGTACTAGTAATTGTTCCACGTGACTGGCGCGGTCAATCGGTCTTCACGCGTCACGCGTCAACAAAACGCGAAACGCGAAAATTGGTCACGTGTACCACCGCGCCGGCCAGCCAGCTTGACTCTCATCCTCGATTCTCTGAAAAAACGTAGTGATTCTTGAGTTCTGTCCCGTGTTACACTTTGCAAGTTTGGAATACTCCAGCTGTCCACTCGTTATGGGAAACTGGTATGACCATTCAGAGCTGGCCTTGGGAACGTCGAGGACAATACACCTATGACACAACATTCGCTCATCAACAAGCAAGGCAATACCAGTGACAATTCAGAGCAACCAACCCGAGCTTGACCAACAATCGGGACGACTCATTATACCAACTTGATCAACCTGTACATCAGCTCAGACTTGGAAATCCACACCCGAACACCACACCCAGTCGCATTCGTCTCTGTCGAGGCCAGTGATCTCTTATTCATTCGCTGGAGAGAGTGTGAGATGATCCTTTGGTTCATCATATGTACTTCGAGCATGTCAGTGGTCCCTCCCGTGGACTTCTGATCAACAGTCGGCCCAGGATATACCTTTGTGTGTTCTTCGAACACCAAACCTCACTCAAGAGCCGTGGGATGTGCTTATCCTTCTTGGATTGGTTCGTTCTAGCTGCCTCAATCATGGTTTGGGTATCGCATCCCGGCAGTGTCGCACTGGTCATCACCGTCTCAGAAGTCATTGGTCGAACACTGTGATTCATCTTCTCTCAATGAAGGCTTTGAATGATCAGGTATTTCAAACTCACAGGTCGAGCATCCAATCGATATGAGGTAACATCCCTCATGGACTCCACAATCCCGTGGAAGGTTTTTGTTTTAGCTGGTGATTGTTCTTGCTCCTGTTGGAAAGAATCAAAACCATGCCAGTCATGAAGAGCTCTGTTCACACATGGATCATAGCGGGGGTTTGTTCTGTGTATTGTGTTCACCTTGGGACTTGGATTGCTCTGATTTGCCCGTCAGTTCATCTGTGGTGGGGCTTGCCAACTGTGCTGAACGTGTCAAAAGTGCATATCCTTCCATAGCTGACGACACATTGAATATTCGATTTTCACGGTCAGAAACTGCTGCTGTCTCTGGGCCTCGAGGATGACGGGCACAGCCAGTGTTACCCATTTATATCGTGGTCAACCAAGTGCTGTGATCAACATGTATCCGACTTGGGTCATGTGTCTGATTCCCGACAGACTGGGCCGGCTCCGTTTCTGTACGTTCATCGAAGGTTCATGTGCTATGGTGTTGTGGTCAAAGACTTTTCAAGGCTGGTGTCGATGGTATACCTCAACCCGGGTGGAGAGCTCCTTCTACAACCTTTTTTTCTTTCCGCAAGTACTGTCCTTCCTTTTTTATGAGACCGAATCACTAACTATGAACACAACGGGTCTGTTAGGCCGACTGCCCAGTTATAAGAGCCCAGGATCAACAGCATGACAATGTACGATACTGCGAGACTGGCAAACCCATACTTGTAGCTTCTTGGTGACTTCAATGTGTAGAGCTCCACCACAAAAGTACTGACAGTTGACAGAGTTCCACAGTAGCCATCCTCAAGTCCTTGTATCATGTGGCATGAGAGCTGTGTGTTGACAATGCGCCCGCCTCCATGGAGCTTTCCTCGGTTGACGAGGTTCAGAAAGGCCAGCACAAGCGTGGCAGCGACATTGACTGTGAAAGTACCCAGTGGAAACCCTTTGATCTTAGGATTTAGCCACTTGGACACGTAGTATCTTGTCCAACAAGCAATTGGTGATACGATGCAAGCAAAGGTCCAAGACCTCCAGTTTTTGATGGCGATGAGACATATAACTGCGACCCAAAGGATGATACCCAGCACGGCAACCATACTTTCAAGTGCACGCAGCATGTTCAGTGGTTGGTCATAGAGCTTCAACATGTGTTTTCCCAGATGCAGACCTCCAACTGATATGCAAATGTGTGCGATTATGACCGAAGCTGCTTCCATGATTCCATAAGCTCCATTGCGGTAATGGTAGTACTCTCCAATTTGAATGTCTGCAGATTTGACGAATGCCTCGAGTATCAATGAACTGAATGACGAAAACGTTCCACAGAAGCCAGTAGTGATCCCTGTGTATAGAAGGATCTGTGCTTTGGGTGTATCACCGAAGTCTCGCCATACCCTACTCGATTGAGTAGCCATTCCAATGATGACACAAGCCGCAAAGTTGGCCCATATCACACCTCCAAGGAATGAACCATCGTATGTTGTCAGAACCGTGATTCCTTTTCGTGCCAGAACGCCTAGAATGGCAAAGAATGTGAGAATGCACAAGAGCTTCGCTTCCTTGAACTTCGCTATGGGCTGCTTGGGCGATTCTTCAGGCAGTGACTCACACAGCTCCAGAGTCTCTCTGTCCTCTTCAGCAATGGGTGACTCTGCTTCCATGCGGCGGTGGTCTTTGATGTCTGATCTGTCAGCTCTCAGGTGCAATTAGTCAGGACTCAGAGCCAGTGGTTGTGTCAGTGTGTTGTACCAATAAGCCCGCCAACCGCTAACTGCCAAGCCCCGCGTAACACCGGTACGAGCGAGTTATATCCGTGGTGTCCGGGTGTCAGGGATGCCATAGACGGTCCACACTGCCGAATATGGAAGTATAACCCGAGTTCTTTTCGCGGGGCAGTTCGCGGATGGAAGGGCGGTCCAAGATGCGCAGTTAGACACGAGCCTTCGACTGCAGCTTGGAGATGGCTTACGAAAGCAGACATCTTTTCGTCTTCCTGTGTCTTCAACATAGCTCTCTATTCACGGGGCAACTCATCAACATGGATCACGACGACGGTCCAGACAAAAAGCGTCTCCGTGCACTCAAGTCCTGTCTTGTTTGCCGTCAGAAGAAGACTAAAGTGAGTCATGTCCCATGAGAATCAAGCTCAGTATGAGTGAGGGTGTTATTGCTATCATCATCGCCACCCACTGTGATGAGCCAGACCAGGACAGAGTACTAACAGACATACCACAGTGCGACCAGCTCAAGCCAATATGTGGATCGTGCAAGAAACGCAAAGACCCACACCTCTGTCACTATGAGGAGGCCCAGTGGAGCGTGAAGTTGGGTAACAACTCCCTCGAGACCACACACATTGCCAGTCCAGCCGTGACTTCCCCCTCCATGCCTCACAAACCACCATACAATGACGAGCTTCGTACCCTGAACGAACGCATCAGATCACTGGAGACTACTCTTCGAAACAGTACACCTGGTAACTCTCCTATGTCTACAACCAACAGTTCTAATGGAACAACTACTGGATCCAACGGACACCCCATCAACCATGCTACACCAGAGGACCTTGAAGTGTTGCATTTCCAGAAAAATCACTACACGGTCTATGGTATGCCTACCCAGGGGGCTCTGTCGTGGGTCTCGTTGTTGAGAAAGGACGTGTACTTGAACTGCATCCATGTATCTGTCAAGAACAGAAATCGGGTCCTCGGTCAAAGTCAAAAGAATGTCGGACAGGATGTGCTGTTCAAGAACAAGTTTGAGAAAGAGACGGACTTCAACGCAAAAGTTGCTGCTCCACATAAGCATGACCATGCGGTAACGAAGGATCTCTGTGCTTTGATTAAGGAAACGATCGTGGATCAGAAGCTGGTCTGGATTCTTGTCGACAGATTCTTTGACTCGGAGTTATATTTCATCATGCCTGTGTTGGAAAGGGCCAGCTTTTGTAAGCAGTTGGAGGCTGTCATGGGCCGGAGAGACACGAGTAAGACTATCAAATGGAACTTGACAAAGAAAGTACAGTACACCACCATTGGAATCTTGTTGATCATCATGAGATTGGCTTCACTTTCCTTGTACAATGCTGGTAAACCGGTGCATCGTGAGTTGACTGACGATGACAAGTACATCATTGAGAATCCAGTCCCTGAGACGGTCTTGAGAGTGACAGAGAAATGCTACCGTGAGATTTTGACCTTCAGACAGGTTAAGTTGGATATCTTCCAGTTCTGTTTGATGCTAAGGCACTACGAGTTCTACGCTCCTGAGGAGTGTGATTGCTCAACTGCCACCGGAACTGATCGCCTTGGACAGATGCTGCAAATGGCCCTCCAAAATGGTGCAACGAGAGAACCGAGTAAGACTGGTGTACCGCTGAAGTTGAGAAACTTGATGAGAAGACTCTGGTATTCTGTTGTTCATTTTGACTTCTACACGCTGATGCAGAGTGGCTCTCCTTCTATCATCGATCCAGATTGCTTCGATACAGACTTCCCACACTTGGATGAGAGTGATAGTCCTTTGGACTACCAGATTGACAAGATGTTCTCAGAGCGTGCCAAACTCTATGAGATTGCACAACCACTACTAAAGCTTATTTTGAATGTGAAACAAGCACCAACCGTTCGGAATGTCAATGCCCATCTCCTTCCCCTTGAGGCATTCATGTCCTCGCTCTCTACAATTGAGGAAATCATGGCCAAACCAAGTGACACGGTCATCCAACGAGCTCTCAAAATCAAGGAGTTCTCTATGCTGATTGATATTGTGTCCTTCGTCAACATGATCTACTACCACTTCTTCATTCACTTCAACAGAGGAAATAACCTCAAGATGTCGATGTTTTACTTGCTCCGCATGTTGTCCAACTCTGCCTTGGTGTATCCTGCCGTCCAGTTCTTTGACCCAGACAACAAGGAGTTCGACTTGACCAAGCACTTTGGTTGTGCAATTGCTGTGATTCAGAAGATTGAGTTGGCCTTGCACAGAGTTATCCAGATCTTGTTTACATTGACAAGCCGGATGAAGGCCTACAAGACTATGGTGACAACTGCAGGCCCTAATATGTTTATGCTGATTGACAACATTGCAGAAAGCGCAACGTGCTCCATGAGACATGTTATCAAGGGATTCGACAACATTTCCGACTGCTACTACCATGCGTGGGTGGTGAGTAAGTGTCATGCTTACATATGCAACAAGGTACTGAAGATGGAGAAGGGTCCACTTGGTGCCATTACAACAACCGACGTCCAGTTTATTGCCAGTTTGAAGAAGGAGATGTACAAGGATGGGACCATTTTCCAGTTCACTTTGTCTGACTTCCAGAAAATCTTTGAAGGTATGAAGGGGCTCACTGCAGTGGATGAAAAGATGGCCCAGTTGGAGTCACCAGAGAGCACTGATATCCTGACTGAGAATGACAAGCGTTGGCTGGAGCAAATCATCCAGGATATGTCCGTTCAGTCTATGAACATCCGCAACGAGATTCCACTGGACTCGAACTTCAACTTCCTTGGAAATGGTGACCCTGAGGCTGGCTGGAATATTCATCCCTCTGCAACCTCAGATGGGTCTTCCATGTCGGACAGTGGTATCAGCATCTCGACGACGCCAACCAACGTGAGCGTGGTGAATGGGCATACAACACAAGAGCCACAGAAACTTGTGGATAATCTGCTGTACCCAGTGACAGATCGTGTTTTTGTGCCTCCAAATGCTTCCAATTTGAACTTCGAGGAGTTCTTGTATCAGTACAGCGGAATGTTCTGAGCCGAGGTGGATGGGTCTGTTGTCGTTGGATGAAACAGCAGTTCTGTTTGATTGCTGTTTGTTGGTGTGTGCGGTGGAGCTGGTTCCGTTAAGAAGAGAGGGAAGTTGATCATTGGCATTGTATACTGGGGGATATGATATGGCCTACATACAGTCAGGCTGGGATTCATGGTGATTTAGGTATAAATAAGACGCTGTTGCTTTTTCAAGGTTCCGAATCTGGTCCGCGTGCAGTATATCAATAAGGAAACTAGGTTAACAGCCACTCGAGCCTAGTAGGAGTATACCGATGAGGACGTAACACAAAGGGAGTTAGGAACTTCGCTGTTTGATTGGTGTCCCGCAAGACTTCAGCCAATAGCTTGTACAACATTTTCGGTGCCCATTGCCCAGTACTCCCAGAAGCAATCCGAAAGGGGGGTTTCATCCGGCCCGCCACTGGTTTTGTGTAGCGAGTAGCGAGTCCTGTGTAGATGGAGATTTCGGGGTAACGTGAGATTTGGGATGCGTCAGAGGGGGGCAGTTCTGCCCTCGGAAATCACGTGATGGCAGACCCTATTTTTTAGGCGCTGCACGAGCGACTTGTTTGGACCTTCAGCCATGACCGGGAGTTGAGCGGGATTGAGTCTTTTTTTGTGGAATCAAGAGGGTAAGACACGGAAATAATACAGCAACATTGGCAGAACAGCCACTAGAAAGAAGGTTATTATAGCTTGCAGCTGGAGTGCGTTTTGAGCATGCGGGGAGAAGAGCCACGGTGATATCGGAGGCGGTTGATGATTCTCCAGAGCGCGGAGGAGTTTTAGATCAAGGAGGATGGACAACTGGACACAACGCCGCACGCCAGGCGCCACACTAGCACCTGAACTTCCCATAAACAAGATATCTTATGCTTTCTACTTCTCACAATGCACTCCGAGCAAAAGAACACCCAACAGCAACTTTTTAAACCCAATAAACGCCCCCTAAAACCATGCTCCACACTTTGTGAGGTCCTTCGCGAAACAAAAAAAGGTGCCAAGATACCCTCGGAACTCTTGCAAACTTTGGTGCATGCCTCTGCACATACAGCGAGCTGGGAACTATCATCATACGCTATTTGTCATGAACCTGTGAGACACCTCTTTGTTGGAGGGTTATAACAGTGCCGCACTTCCCTGGAGCAGCAACGCACACTTACACTTGCGCTATCCGTCTACCTCACAGCACATCTGCTCTTTACTCAGCGAACACCACCTCATCGCACGGCCAGCTTCCAACTGTTTCTCTCAGATTCGGGTGATATCCACATTCAACCTCGCTCAGACATATTCCTGCTACTACACCGGGTGCAACATCTCCACATACCGAAAGAGACCCACCAAGCAAGCAGCTACTGCCGGCTACTGATCGATCTATCTCGAACCACACTACGATCGTCATGGCTCGTCCATATCCGAAACCCTCTAGAGAGGTTACACCAAAGATCGAAGTGACTGAAACAGAGTTTGATTTCGAGAATGAGAACAATGGAACTCAATCATCTGACAAGTACAAGACTTCAAAGGCATCCAAGGCTTCTAAGAAGAAGGAGAAGGACGTCAAGACCAAACACGGCTCCAGTGCTGATGCTGATGCGGCTGCAAACAAGAAGAGAAACAGAGTACCCATTTCATGTACCATCTGTCGCAGAAGAAAAGTCAAGTGTGACAAGAGAAGACCTGTCTGTGCTGCCTGTGAACGAACTGGCGTTGCACATCTCTGTCACTACATTGATCCACCTTGGGCCCAACCTCTCTCCAACGAGGAGTTGAAGACGGCAGATCCAGTTGAGAGCGAAGTCCAGAAGTTGAAGGACAAGATCCAGAGCTTGGAACAACAACTCTTCTGTCGTATGATGGATCCTAACACGCCGCAAGATCTACCAGAACCGGAATCCAGTGAAGAAGAGGATCAGAATGACAGTCTCAATTTGGGGAAGAAGTTTGACATGCTCCATATCAAGTCCACTACAACCGTCCATCTGGGTGCTACTTCTTGGTTGGCTATCATGAAAGGTGATCCATATCTTCGTGTTCTTTGGGCTCATATCTTCAAGATGAGAAAGCAGGTGGAGGAGTTCAAGTACAGAAAGAGTTTGATGAAGGGTCAAGCCAACTCTCCGATTGCGCACCATATGACTGCAATGACACCCAGAAGAATGTCACATATGTCTGGACCACCAACGCCCATGGGCAAGTGTCCTGTTGCACATACTGAGATTTTCAAGTCCAAGGTCCAACAGCAACAACAGGCACAGCATTCACAGCAGAGACCCAAGGCTCGTCAAGACGACGAACAACCACAAGCACAACTTTCACCACTACTTGAAAAGGCGGAACCAGAAGCCACCTGCCCTGTCTCAGGAAAGGCTGCCGGAATGGGTAAGTGTCCTGTTGCACACGACATGGAGTCAACTGACGATTCTCCAGTTGTTGTTGCTACACCTGCTACATCCTCCAAGAGATCGCGTGAAGATGATGAAGAGACGATGGAGGATACCGAGAGCCCCAACACCGAAGAAGACGACCGTGTGTGTCCGTTGATGATTGGTGACAACTCTTTCCTTGGTGGTAACTTCAAGGGATCTGACTCTGAGGGGACTATGCCGCTGGACTTCTCACACAAGAAGAAGAAGACGCGCAGTGATTCAAGTGAAAGCAGTAAGAGCGCAGGAAGACGGGTGCTGCCTGAGGAGATCAAGGCTAACCCTGTCGGGATGATGCAGAAGTACTTGCCAACGAAGAAGGTGTTGTGGCTGTTCATTGATCGCTTCTTTGAGGTATTGTACGTCTACTTACCGTATGTTGACGAAGTTGCATTCAAGGAGGATGTGAGAACCATCATGGGAAACCCAGATGACGAAGACCAGAAGATCACCATTGATATTCGCTCCGGTATTGACTTTGCTCTCGTGGGTACGGTGTGTATCATCCTACGTCTGGTGTGGAACACCCTTCCTGCAAACAACTCCAACAAGCTTCTCGGAAAGGCTATCAGCACGAAGACATATCCTGAGAACATCACCATTCTTGCAACCTTGAACAAGCCGGAGAACGAAATCCCACTGGCTCTCATTGACTGTGTCAAGCACTGCTTCTCCAATTTGAAGCTCATGCGTAAGTCGAGTTTGAAAATTGTTCAGTGTGGTCTGTACCTGAGATACTACTTCATGTACTCCCCTGAAGACGGTGATGGTGCCGATGGTGGTGACTCGCAGATCTTCCTTGGTATGATCATCCAGATGGCCATCAGTATTGGTCTTCACCGTGACCCAAAGAACTTCGAGAACTTTGGTAACGAGAGACAGAGACATCTCTGGAGAAAGATTTGGTTTGCACTGTTGTCGTTGGATGTCTCACAGAGTGTGAACTTGGGTTGTCCAAGAGGTCTCCAAGGAAACGAAGAGTTCTCTGACACCATGATTCCTGGTTCTGCAAAGGATGGATTGGACCTGGAAGAATTCAAGGATGATTTGAGAGAGCTGAGTGTGATCAAGAACATCCATACACAGGCCAACCTTGATCAGTTGATTTCAACGACTATGAAGGTGTTGCTGAATGTCAACTCACCAGCCAAGAGAGACCAAGTTGACCTATTGATCAAGGAGTTGTTGCACAGCATCAGTGGCTTTGGAGTGACTCATGATGAGTTTGCTCTGCCACAACTTGGTAAGATTCTGGTCAACAGGGCTAAGGGTGAGCCACTTTTCAGCTCAGGTACAAGGGCTATTCAGTTCAGAGCTCACGTTCTGGTGAATATGTTGATCTACTTGCTCAACTACATTCTCTACGTCCACTTTGAACCAAGAGGCGCACAAGATCCACGCATGGCCAATATTGCAAGAAACTACGCTCAGAAGGCATTGAACTGTGCTCTTGAAGGTTACAGAAACTGTACGTTGTTCTTTGACTGTGGTTTGGAGTACTTTGGTCCAGGTGCTGACTTGGTTCTTTCTCCACTGTTGCTTCTTGTTGGTCATCGTTCTATGCAGTTCATGGTTTCCTTGATCCTGAGATCGAGATGTGGGCCATTCATGAGAGCCAACACTGGTGAGATTCAGAAGGATGGAAGAGGTTCTATTGAGCCTGAGAAGGTGCAGAAGAGAGTCTCAAGTGATATCAATAATGATGAGGCCAACAATGACTCGTCACTTCATTCAACGTTTGATGTTGATGTGAACTCGGGTGAGATTCTCTCTACCATCTTGTTGGATCACATGGTCAAGTTCCACCAGTTGGCTGAGAAGCTTGGTAAGAAGTATCCATACAGTTGGAGAATGGGTAAGGCTGTGTCCTTCTTCATCACTCTCTTGAAGAAGCCTGCAAACAATGCGAAGACTGTGGTGAAGTCTGAAAACATCAGAAGTGCTGAGAGCCCAAACACTGGTGAGATGACGAATTTGGTGAACAACATTCCGATTGTTCTTTCTGCTGACGAAGACGAGTTGAGAAGATGCCCTGTGTTCATGAAGGCTGAGGAGAGTGCTACAAGATCTACTGTGAAGAACCCAACTCCGCAGCGCAAGACACCTCTCCTTCACCATCACCAGAGAGTCCAGATGCAGTTCCAACAGAAGCAGTTGCAAGAGTTCCAAAAGATGCAAGAAATGCAGCTGAAGCAGCAGCAGGAACATGCTCAACAGGTTCAGCAACAAGCTGAGGAACGTCTGTTCCAGCAGCAGCAACAGCAGCAGCAGATTCAGTCTGTTGCTTCATCCCCGGTGTTTGGTATGTTTGGTCCAGGAGATGGTACTACAGAGTTTGGAGCCGGTGCTCCTGTTGGATCTCCATTCCAATTCATGAACAGTACCGGTGCCGCCTCTGACATTGATGCTGGTGAACATCTCGGAGGTATGCCTCCACCTGAGGTGTTTGTGAACCTCAATGAGGCTGATAGATCTCTTGGTGACATGTTCGGTGTGAGTCTTGCCACGGGGAACCCGACTGGTGCTGGAGGGTTCATGGCTGAGATGGCGAACATGGACCTCGACTCCACGGACTTGGAGATGCCGCTGGACATGAACATTATGATGAACGGCAACTGGTTTGTTTAAACGGTGTGTACTCGCTAGCGTTCTAATGAAGTGGTGAGTACTATTGGAGCGAGCTGTGTAGCGCGTATGTCCGCCCGCCGCCCGGGTCTAGCTCCGAAACTCCGCGGCTTCCCAACGGGCAATTCGGGCGAAACATCTTTTTTCCGAGCTCCGTTAGTTCCATAAACCCCTTTGCTGGGGCGGATTTGAACACACACTTCTTTCTAATCGGGGGCGTACACCAAGCAGGAACCAGCTCACTCGCCACGGACAGACACCAGCTCTTCTCAGCGGTTCCGACAAAGCTTCAACGACTCCCACGCCGGCAGACATCGCAGAAACCGGCCCACCTCAAAGGGTCCTCTCCACGCTATCCCGAGAACAAAACAACCGACACCGCTATGGCCGACACCTCGCAACCTTCACCAGCAGGCCTGGCGTTGTACGGTGATCGAACAGATCCGGAAAGAGACTCCCAGTCGCCTCCTCAGAATGGGAAGTCACAGAGAAAGAGAATGCGTGTGCCAACCTCGTGTTCTGTGTGCCGAAAGAGGAAGATAAAGGTACGTTCACCCACAGCCCCTCCACGATGATCCGTTTACTAACAACAAACAGTGCGACAAGATCAGACCCGTGTGTGCTGGCTGCTCCAAGAGTGGAGTCAGTCATCTCTGTCACTACGAAGAACCACTGTGGGTCAACTCCAAGGACCTGTGGAAGAACTCCAAGCCAATGAGCCCACCTGCTACGGAATCGGCCCAACAAAGTAACGGCGCCGTGCCGGCAACAGTGTCCACTCCAAGCATCCCCAGTACGAACGGGTCAACTGGCTATACCAATGGTGATACCCTTGAGGCTCTGAGTGCGCGTTTGAAGCATATCGAAGCATCCATTGCTGTCTCTGACCTCGCGAGATCCGGAGGATCATTCCATGATGCAGCACCAGCACCAGCACCAGCTGCTCACCAGTATGGATCATACCCTCAGCACCAGCAGCAATCCAATCAACGATCAACTGACTTCATTGGGAGCTTTGAGCGCATCAGTGGTCCACTGTACGACTTCGATCCGGAAGAGACGATGGACTTCTTCGACTACCTACCCTTCGTCATCAAGAAGTCACGTTTGGAATACCACGGTGGTCTTGATCCCAAGTCCATGATCAAGAGGGATCCACATCTCAAGATTGTCTGGATACATCTCTGGAAGACGTTTGACAAGTCACTACAGGGAAATATCGACGCCAGTGAAAACGGCATTGGTCCAAGTTCCACCGCAGGGATCACCCACTATCAGGGCTTCCATGATTTCCTGGATTTGAGAAAGGAGAAGCGTGCAGTGAAGGCAAACACACAAGCTATCCTGAATGCTGAGGAGAGTCTTGACAGTATCATCTTGAAGTTCCTGCCGTCACGGAAAGTGATTATGACCCTTTGCTTCCGTTTCTTCAAGGTGGTGTATCCTGTGCTGCCATTCATCAATGAGAACTCCTTCCTCAGTGAGCTTGAAACGATCATCGGTACATTTTCGGAGCTTGACCGCTGTCCGTCGAACACCACAATCACATCGAAGTACGACTATGCCACACTTGGTCTGTTGTTCCTGGTGTTGCGCTTCGGACAGATCACCATCCAGAAGCACGAGATTGAGACAAGACCGGAACTTGCCTGTTTGAAGGGCATAGAGATCCATGCTGGTTATGTGATGGTGGCCAAGAGATGTCTTGATCATTACAACTTCCTCCGCAAGTCATACAGTCTGCGTGTGTTGCAGGTGATGCTCTACTTGAAGATGTACTACCGCTACTGCCCTGAGGATGATGATGTTTCCGATGGTTCCGAGGGACGTATCATGCTGGGTACCATCTACTCAGTCGCTTTGTCTTCAGGACTCCAAACCGATCCTGCTGACCTGGTGAGTCTGATGAAGTCTCCAAAGACGATGTCGTATGGGCAGCTGTGGAGAAAGATCTGGCACAAGATTTTGGAACTGGACGCCACCCAAGCTGTCACGCTTGGTGTCTCTCCTAATTGCCCGAACGATGCCTCGTATGACACTCAGCTGCCTTCTCTCGAAGAGGATATGGATGACGTGGACAAGTTTGTCGTTGAGGACTTCAAGTTCATGAACAAGAAGACGGCATTGTATCGTAAGACTGCCAGCTTGTGCTTCAACAGACGTCGCAAACCAACGGTTTTGCAGATGATTCACTTGGTCAAGGAGGTTGAAACGTTCATGAACGTGCACTTTGGTGGACTCAAGGATGTTCTTGGTGACACCACGCTCAAGTCGTACGCCAAGGTGAAGAAGGTGACTTACTTGTACGAGATGAACTCTTTGCTTCTGGCATTGAAGATGCGTGTTATGACACACTTCTACCATAAGGGTCATACCCGCAAGATCTTTGAGTTGTTTGATGAGTGTTTGACGCTGACTATCAAGATCTTGAATTCATCGTTGAACTTGTACTACAACATGGACTTGTACTTCGATGCAGGGTACAGAATGTTGCTGAGACCAATTGCATGCAGTGCTATCACCAAGTCCACTCTGGTTATTGGTGGATTGTTGGCAAAGCTGTCGCAGTGTCAAGCACTGATTCCAATCACGGATACAAGCCGTCTCAAGCTGAACAATGATCTGTTTGTATCACTGTTGAACAACCTTGATATTTCGGTGCAGTTGACTACAGCTGTGAATGGGCCATTCTACAATGCCCAGCGGATGATGTTGGCTTTAAGACTCTTCTATGACAGACTCAAGGATACATCGTTCAACTTTGACCATGCTGCTCTGGAGGCAACAAACCCACGCCGTGATTCTGCTGTAAGAGCAACCATGGCTGCGGACCCACACGGACAACGCATCCATAACCACGATATCCATGTCGTCACACCTGATGAGATTCCAAAATCAAACATCTTCATGTCGCTTTTGGACACAGAACTTGCCTACCTCAAGGCCAAGACAGAGATCAGCATCCAGGAGGTGCTCCAGCCGTTGATCAACACAAATGTCGTTCAGACGCCAAACGTGAATCCAAGTGGTACCGGAAATGGTCAGTTCTATGATCCAACAGTGGACAGTTTGACTGGAAGTCGTGGGTCTGTGTCAGTGCCTCCATTCAGCACCGATGCACTTGGTTCTTCGGTCAACATGAACAGCATCTTCAACAGGGACCTCGCTAACGGGTCATATGACACTAACATATTGTCGAGTGAGGAGTACGCAAGCCTGTTTGGTCTGTTTGATGACTATAACTTATTGAACCTTGACCAGAACGTGCTGAAGGGTCTTTAGTTGAGTGAATGATCACAAATATCCATGTGATACGGGGCCTGTAGAAGCATATACGTGAATGAAATCATCGGTACTGAGAATCGCAAGTTCGGGGCCAGTTGAATGTTGGTCTATATCTAGGTTGCTGTATAATGTTGTCAGTTTGAACCATCTCATGAAAGCCTGATACGGGATGGTCTCGCGGAAGTCCGACGTGTTCGTGGCACCAGCTACGTGCGCTGATCAAATTAAAGTGTGCGTTGTTCAAAACTTCAAGGGAACTCGAATGCAGTGACCACGTCTGTGGCAACAACAAGCTGGTACGCTATGAGGCCGCAGGCTTTCGAAAATATGTGGTACGTGTTAACGGCAAAGTTTTGAATGGATTCAAGTTCATTCTCCATCGCTTTGAACCATTCTGCGGATTTTAATTCCATCGCTTCTTTGAAGCTTTTCGGTGTGCCTATAGTTTGACCATGAGCAGAAACGTCAGTCAGGTAGTCAGTCATCGATCGACGTCGAGTCATTAATTTTATACCAGCTTGCAGGGTTATGTCAAATATTGCTTCTCAACTGACTGACACCGACGTGGTTCGAACTATAGGAATCTTCTCTGACAGGGAGACTACAAACGAGGCTGGCCACTGCACTGCGTGTTATACACTCAAGGGCTTGGTGGTCCCTCAGTATCTCTCATGTCATCCCAATACAAGTTTCACTGCATCCAAATCGTAGGTTATCATTCGTAAGGGTTTCTCGCTTCTATGCTCCCACGGGCCTGCGACCTCAAACTTTTTTGGAGGGCCCAGGGGGAGGTGAATGATCAAGAGTGGTCTATAGTCGACAAGAAGGTTTCGGCCAGACCAATGTGTGTGTGGGGGGCTTGCCTGAATTGAATACCTTGCTGGATGGTGGTATGAGGTCTGTGAGCGTGAGAAACCTAGGGGGCTGATAAGTTTCCACTGAGAGCTTATAAGCACACCATCCTCGTGTATGCTTGAGAATAAGAAGAAACAAGCAACAACGCTATTCGACACCAACATGCCTCCAAGGAAAGATACAACAGATCTGCACAGTCACACAAACCAACCAGGTTCGAGCTGAAGGCTCTGTTGCCCTTCGACAAGAGACTCGGTTCACCGGTGTCGTATAATGTATTTACAAACCGTGACAGTGGTGAGCCATGTAAGGGATAGTGATCATAGTTAGCGTGGAGATGGGTTGAAGAAGGACGTGCCGAGTCTGAGGTATGTGTCTGTCTGTGTGCCTTGGGTGTCGATGAAGAAGGCACTCTGGTGCAAATTCAGACTGCGGACTCGTTGGATCTGAGCGTATGGTCTTTATGTAGTGAAGGACTTGGCTCCTATGCTCTATGCTGAGCTTCTGGAGCTGTTCGTTGACTAGTAGTAGTACTAGTACTAGTAATTGTAGCACGTGATATTCACGTGATCGTCGCGCTTATATCCGCTTTGGGAATCACGCGCCGAGAGCGTGGAGCGTGGGGCGTGGGGCGGCTTTCCGATCTCATGACTCTTCAGCTTCACAAGCTTTATAAAGGCCCGGATGTGGAGCCGCTGTTGCTACTATTTGTCTAAGCCAAGGTCCACAAAACTATTCAACTACAAAATGACTGAAGAGAAATCGCTGGTTTGTGAGTATCTCGAGCTTGAGATCACAGAGGACTTCGAGTACTAACTTACACTATAGTTGCCCCTCCAACTTATCAGTACGACAAGGAGTCGCTGGACGTCTCAGATGTGTCCTCTGATCCAATCCTGCAGTTCAAGAAGTGGTTCGACGACGCTCAGCAGGCTAAAGAGTCCATACCTGAGTCTGTGAACTTTGCCACTGCCGAGCTCCCATCTGGCCGTGTGTCGTCTCGTGTTGTGCTCTTCAAGGAGCTCGACCACCGTGGCTTCGTGGTGTACTCCAACTGGGGTGAGTCTAAGAAGGCACGTGCTATCAAGTCAAACCCACAGGCTGCACTCACATGGTTCTGGAGTGGCCTTCAGAGACAGGTCAGAGTCGAAGGTGTTACGGAGTTTGTTGACAGAGCTACCTCCGAGAGATACTTTGCAACACGGCCTCGTGGCTCTCAGATTGGTGCATGGTCCAGTCCACAGTCAAGTGTCATCACTGGCCGTGAGGAGTTCGAGGACGTTTACAAGCAGAGAGAAGCAGAGTTTGAGGGTAAGGATGTGCCATGCCCTGGCTACTGGGGTGGCCTTAGAGTCGTTCCACTTGAGATCGAGTTCTGGCAGGGACGCCACTCCCGTCTCCACGACCGTGTCGTGTTCAGACGTGCCAGTGCCGAGGATGAGTGGAAGATTGTTAGAATTGCTCCATAGATCTAATGCTGAAGTACATTTGGTGGCTTTTTGGTGGCAAATAATAATCGCTCCCCATTGTAGCCGAGAGGCCGTTGTGTCCCCGACAGGAAAACACCAATGGCAAACACCTTACAGCAGCCAAATCTCCCAACAAAACGACATCAACAGCAGCAAAACCACAAGAAACATGGATCTTCACAGGTTGAACGAATCAATGGATTCTACAGAGGGTCTGGCGCGCAAAAGGGCGAGAATACCCAACTCCTGTACCATCTGCCGAAAGCGCAAAGTGCGCTGTGACAAGACGAAGCCCGCCTGTCTTCAATGTGTCAAACGAGGACTCGCTGAAACGTGCGAGTACGAGGATGTTCCATGGAAAGACGAGACCAACGGAGACAAACCTCAGCTTCAGAGGATCTTGGAGAGTCTCAAGACCATTGAAGCAGTGCTAAGTCCAGTGCAAGATCAAAATCGACAGACGGGCCAAGGGCATCAACAACGAGTTCCTCCAGACTTCTACAAACAACTCGGAGTCAACCCCAACGAAACAGTCATCACACATGATTATCTACCCTTTGTGATCCCATTCATTCTACGCAAGTCGCGTGTTGAGTACTCTGGTGCATTGTCTCCCCTACACTTCATCAAGAAGGATCCTCATCTCAAGATAGTGTGGATGTACATGTGGAAGGCATTTGAGAATGCCATGGCTGGCCAGCACGGTTCCCAGGATGTGCCATTACTCACCCGTGATCTCAAGCTTGTTCTCCTCCAACTCTGGCACCTCAAACGGCAAAAAGTTGCACTCAAGGCCGAAGCTAAGCTCATCCTGAACGCAAACAACGAGTTGACTACTATCGTCATAACACATCTTCCCCCACGCAGCACGATCAAGGTCCTCTGTAACATGTTCTTCACTATATTATACCCATTGTTCCCGGTTGTGGACCAGTATCTGTTCATGGATGAACAACTACCCTCAGTCCTCGGGCCATGGGACTCATCAAGCGACACCATCACACATCTCGACCTGACAAACACATACCCACATGCCATTCTTGGCTTGCTGTTCATGGTAATGTCCTTGATTGACATGGGCATCCAAGACGAGGAATACGATTCCAATCCAGCATACACACCGCTCAAGGCCATCAACACACGGACGTACCACACAATCGCACGCAGATGTCTGGACCAATACGACTTCCTTCGCAAGAACTACAGTCTCATTGTCTTGCAGGTTTTGTTCTTCCTGAAGGTATATTACCGCTACTGTCCTGAGGATGATGACGTGTCAGACCAGTCTGGAGGAAGGGTGCTCATTGGAACCATATACACCCTTGCTCACTCGATGGGGCTCCATGCCGATCCAGCAGAGTTGGGTATGCGGTTGGGACCAGGAAAGAGAGCTGATGCGTACATCAGACTGTGGAGACGGATGTGGCACAAGGTGTTGGAGATGGATGCATCTCATGCTGTCAGTTTGGGTGTTGTGCCGTTTTGTCAGTCCGATGACATGTATGACACGGAGCTTCCGTCTTTGAAAGATGTTGAGAATCCGGATGACGAAGTGGAGAAGTTTATTGTGGAGGACTTCCAGTTTTCAGACCGCAAGACAAGACTGTTCAGAAAGGTTTCCTCGGTGTGCTTCATGAGAGCCGGCAAGCCGACGGTCAGAGAATTCTATGATTTGGCAGCAGAGCTCGAGGACATGTTGGAGAATGAGGTGGGGTCTTTGGAGCAGCTGTTGAAGTTGACTGATCATCAGATTCACAAGACGCTCAAAAGAGTTTCCCATATGTTTGAACTGAACACATTGATCTTGGGGCTCAAGACACGTCTTTTGGCTCACTTCCATGAGCGCGACGACACTATTGTTGTGTTCAAGCTGTTTGTCGATTGTCTGGGTTTCCTTGTCAAGTCGCTGAACTCCATCATGAATCTGTGCTACAATATCGAGCTCTATATCGGGAACACGTGTGTGAGCTACCTCAGACCTTTGGCCTTTGGCTCTGTCATGACCTCAGTCATGCTCTTGGGATCTTTATTGGCAAGAACATCACATTGTTTCAATATCGTGCCTGCATCGAACATCAAGCGGACAAAGCTGATCAGAGACCTTCACAACGCTGTCTTGTCGCAGCTGGAGAGAGCAGTCTACATCGTCAAGCTTATCAACGATGGTTTCTACAACTGTGAGAGACACGTTCTTGGTGTTGTCTACTTCCTTCAGATGATCAAAGATCCAATGTTTAATTTCAACACTGCTGCCAATGACGTGTCAACAAGGCCTCCGGCTGCGAGCGCACCAGATGCCCTCCTGATCAGTCCAGAAGATGTGCCCAAGTCGAACTTCCTCATTGGTCTTGCTGACGAGGAAATTGTTTACATGACATCCATGGTGAAGTGTGACATTGGGGACGTTGTCAAGCCACTGGTAAACGCTCCTGATATCCACTCATCGCCGGTTTCTGACTTCCCTGCTGGAACACCCTTTGCAACTATCTACGACCCAGTAAGAGACCAGAACACATATCCATACGCACCAACACCAGTTCAAGTCCCACTTCCATCGGTTCCAGACCTCGAAACGTTCTTTGTTGAAAACAACCCATACTGGCTGAGAACAGCTGTCCCACGGACGGACAAGAACCAGAACCATGTCAGCGATCCACAAGCCACCACCGAAGCCTTTGCTGACCTGACCGGGATCTTCAATGACGACCTCGGACTCTTCGACATGGCTCTTCCGGACAATTTCCTAGACTATTCCGAAGGCGTGTAATCCAATGCTTTAATATAATGCTTTAATCGGAATTGGACGTGTTCTAAGCATGATCGCTTGTAAGATCAACATTTTTGGTATGGCCACGTCTCGTGCGAACTTACCGGAAAGTCCGAGCCAAGGGATCCATCCCTCTCACACTGTAGCGGTAACAACACATCAACAAACAACGACGCGAGCCGGCGCTGCCCCAGTCAACGAGCAACATGGACTCGTCTCAAACACAAGAGGATCACTCTCCCGGGCAAGCAAAGAAGCGGCTGCGAGTGCCAAACTCGTGTGTTGTGTGCCGGCGCCGCAAGATCAAATGTGATAAAGGCCGGCCATCATGTGGTGAGTGTGAGAAGCGCAACATCGCTCAGCTATGCCACTACGAGGACCCAGCATGGATGGTGAGCTCTCTTGAGACTCTGGGAAATGGGGTCTTGGCCTCTTCTTCTGTCAAAATGTCCTTGTCTGCTGCTGGCATGTTTGACCCGTCACCGCCTGCACAGCCACAATTGGCCCAGAAGAACGAGCTGGACGAGTTGACGATGCGTATCAAACACGTTGAAGCAGCTGTGAGTCTCACAAACTGGCCAGTGACCAAGTCTACTGGCAACAAGACGTCCACTATCACCGAGCGCAACGATGACTACGATCCCAACGCCCTCGTCCAGATGCACGATACACAGCCCTTCTTGATCCCCTTCGTCATGAGGAAGTCCAGAGCGGAGTACCACGGTGCTATGTCACCAATCCTTGCCATCAAGAGGGACCGTCAGCTGAAGATTATATGGCTGCACATGTGGAGTTATCTTGAAAAGGCCATGGCTGCTCGTGTTAGTGCTCTTCAGTCAGGAAAGCCCAATGAGCTGAACACAGGGGTGTTGAGCAAAATCTTATTGCAGTTCTTAGAGCTGAGAAGACACAAGACCGCACTCAAGGAAGAATCTGCGCTCATTGCTGATCCAAAGAGAGATTTGGAGAAGCTGATCGAATCTCATTTGCCACCTCGTCGAGTCATACATGCTTTGTGCTTGAGGTTCTTGGACAAGATTTACCCATTGATGCCGTTCACCGAAAGGGCACCGTTCCTCACTGATGATATACAACGCATTATCGGTGGATATGTTGGCAGCTCCAAGATCACGATCAACATCATTGGAAAGTATGACATTGCCAGTCTCGGTATTCTCTTCATGATCATGGCAATTGCTGCTCTATCCCTCGACCAAGGCGATTTTGCTCGCAACCCAGATCTTGAAGCACTCAAAGGTGTACGCACAGCCATCTATCCGTACATTGCACGCAGATGTCTTGAGCACTACAACTTCACACGCAAGACGTTCACCATGAAGGTCCTGATTTTAATGTTGTACATGAAGATCTACTACCAATACTGCCCTGAAGACGACTCAATCTCAGACTTGACAATGGGAAGAATCATGCTGGGAAACATCATCACTACAGCCACTGCCAGTGGGCTTAACGAGGATCCAGGCAAAATCGGGTCAACCTTGGGTAGACCAGAGGCACAGCTGAGATTGTGGAGAAAGTTGTGGCATGCGATTATTGATATGGATGCTACTACTTCTGTTTCTATTGGCACGCTCCCATACTTCCAAGACGATACAACTTATGCCACCGAGGTTCCAAAGTTTGAACCAGGTATGACACCAGAAGAAACGTTTGTGATGGAAGACTTCAAGTTCCTGGAGAAGAAGACGGCACTCTACAGAAGAGTTGGAGAAACTTTGTTTCTGAGAGGAAGGAAGCCAACAATCGGACAGTTACGTGAGATAGTTGATGAAGTGAATGCGTTTGCATTCAGAGAGATTGGTACCTTGAAGTCGGTGCTATCGAGCAATCCAGTACCTTACGTCAAGTTGAAGAAGGTGATGTACTTGTTTGAACTGCACTCGCTCGAGTTGATTCTGAAGAATCGTGTTTTGACCTATTTCCACGATCTCGACAACTTCAAGATGGTGGCAGAGCTGTTCTCATCCTGCCTGGCACTTGGAATCAAGATCTTGAATTCGGCTCTCAACATCGTGTACAATATGGATCGTTATTTCGGACACTGTTATGCCTTCTACATCCGCTCACACGTCGTGAACTCTTCCTTGCGTGTCTTTGTTTTCCATGCATCCTTGTTTGCTCGTTGCCTTCAGTCTTTGAAGGTCGTGCCTCCATCTGATCATGTTCGCACGACTGCTCTCAAGAACCTTCAGGCAACGATCCTCATCAACATGGAACGTTCCATGGAGCTGTTCACGTTCTTGAACAGGGGTTTCTACAATGCCCAGCGTGTCACACTCGCCACCACTTTTTTCCACAGCATGTTGAAGGATCCGTCATTTGACTTTGACAAAGCAGTCCGTGAAGTTACAAGTCGTGCCCTCCCGCAAAACCACACCAAGGCACATGATCTGCACACCATCAGTACTTCAGATGTCCCACGTATGAACTTCCTCATGACGCTGGTGGATTCCGAGATTGACGAGCTACGCACTTCAATGGAATTCAGTCTGGTTGAGGCCCTCCAGCCACTGGTTGGTGGCCGTCTTCCTCCTCACATTGAAGGAACGCCAATCTTTCCTCTTGTTTCCATGCCTCCCAATGTCTATCACTTCGGAGGACGTGGTGCTGCTGTCTCGATGGAGGGCCAGCGAGAGCGCATGGAGCTTCAGATCACCCGTTGTCTTGGGTCGCGGTTCAAGCATATACATCCAACTGGAAAGATTTCGGATATCTTTGGTGATACCACTATGGATGATGATCCAAATGTGCAAGCATCCCGCTCTCTGAGTGGTTCGACGAGCACTGGTGGCTTTGGAGCACCATACACTCCTGATGGACCAGTACAACAGAATGATCCGGCTCCAAGTTCATTGACCGACACTGACTTCACTGAGCTGTTTGATTTGTTTGATGAGTACAACTGGTTACAGACTACGGACCAGAATATTTTTGGTAATTTGTGATGTATTGAATGATGACATTGTGTGGATGAATGTAGGGTGTACTGTAGTACTCAAACGGCATCCAGTTCGGCAAGTAACTCCTGAACTTGTGTGCTCATCTGTTTGTTGCTCCTCTCTAACCTCTGGAGCTCCAAGATAACACCTTCAATTTCGGCATTGTGGAACTCCTTCTTTATCAGCCACGGTGAGTCCGCATAAATGGTTCCAATAAGAAGAGAAAGGTATGGGATGGACTCCTGTGTGGCCTTGCCGTAGAGTTTGTGGAGTCCCTTGATGATTTCTGGTTCCTTGGATACCTTGAAACATGATGAGTTTTCAGTCAGACTGAACAATAGTCCAATGTTCAAGAGTTGTAATTCTGTGTCTGTGGTTGTGAGTGCTGTGTTCAGAGACTTGGTGATGAGTGATGGGACGTACACACTGTCAAACTTCTTCATCGCTAGGACAATCAGGAGTTTCAGCTTCAAGAGTTCTGTATGGGTGTCGCCAGTTCTGTCCTTCATCACAAAGGTAATTGCAGCTTCAAACTCCACTGGAACTGAGTCCTGGGCTGAAATGTGAGCTTCCAACACTAGCAACAGCATGTTGTATAACTTGCGGTCAGCATCAGCAGCAGTGTCCAATCCAGTCAGCAGGTCCATCAAAGTTCGGAGTAGAGAATTAGATAGCTCTATTCCCTTCTGTAGTAACAATGTCACCCCAATAAACTGTGGTGTGTGCTCTTCTCCTAGAAGTGCCAAAAACTCCTTGAACAATGTCTTGCACGACTTTGATGCCTTGAGAGGGAACACATTCTTGGAAGAGCTCAAGAGACACTCCACAATCTCAACTGTTTCAATATCAACATCACGAGTATCGTCAACCTTACACAGGATGAACCCCAAAACAAGTGCCATCGATTCATCATTGATGTTCAATTCCCGCTTCTGTATAGGAGGAATTCCTCTGTCCTTGGTGAATCTGAGGAAGTCTTGATCAAAGAGGCTGGTTGCCAGGTCAAGGAGAGAGGATAATGATGGCTTGGTGCCAATCCCATCAATGATGAAGTTGTACTGGTCGAGAAACTTTGCGTTTGATCCCTGAGCTCGTAGGTTTGTGATGCTCGTGACATGGTCGTCAACATGACTCGTGGTACTGGTATCTGGTTCGTGGTCCTCGATCTGGACAAGGTCATCTGAAGTGTTTGCGTTCGATTCGTTTCTTTGCTTCTCTGCAAGATGGCTCCGTTGCATGCCATATGTTCTTGTTGTTCTGTTGACTCGTGCCCTATCTTGATGTGGGGTCGTTGGTTCCTCTGACGTTTCAGGTTCTGGAGTCTGCTGTTTGGTATCAGTGGTCGACTCGGATCGGAAGGTTTGGGATTCAAAGAAGCGGAGAAGCGACTTGTGCTCTTCTGGTTCCTTCTGCTTGCGTGGTGAACGAAGGGAGATCTTGTTCAAGAAGGTTGTGCGTGGCTTAGAGCTGGGCTCTTCGATCTCATCAAGAAAGTCCCAGTCATTGGCCGGTTTCTTTGTTTCGGGCAGTAGTACAGGATGAGTGGTTGGAGTGGTTGGAGTGGACTTTGAGTCAGAGAAAGACTGAAGCTTCTGTGTGAGATCAGAGACCCTGGTGCTGTGGATTCCAGAGTTCAAGGGAGATGCCTTGCATGAGATTGGAGATGAAACATTGGACTTTGGAGTAGTCACTGGAGACCACGTCGGCTTGGACTTTGATTCCACAAAGAAACTGTTTAGTAAAGGGGACTTTGGTTCGATTTGATTCTTGTTCAGAGCCTTTCTGGACTTGATTCTGGGTGCAGGCTTCTCTTGCTGTGTCGGTTGCTTGAGCTTGCGTGGAGATCTTCGAAGTTCTGTAGGTGGTCGTACAGGTTCTGTGGAATCAGCTGACGATGTTTCAAGTCTGACCCTTTTCCTTGACTTGTAGCTCTTTGCTGGGGCCTTGGGCTCTCTCTGCACTGGTGATGCTGGGGTAGCTGGTCCGTCTCCTGTTTCCTCGATAGAGGTGCTGATGGTGGTCTCGACAGGCTTGAAACGGGTAGGTGAAAGCTCAATTGCGGGCTGAAGTAGCGACTGTCGTGAGTGAGAGCCATATACCCGCGGTGGCATCTTTTGGTACTTTGAATTGGAGGGCTGGTGGTGCTTTAACGTGGCCTTGGTGGAGGCATGGTGATGATCCAGGCGCGCTCAACCAAAAAGGGACGCGTCTGGACATCGACATCAACATCAACATCAACATCAACACTACCTTTCACTTCAACATCACCAGCAAACCCTACACAAATCCACTCATAGTCACAATGTACGGAGATGCTGCCAACAAACTCGTCGTTGAAGCCAAGCGTGCACAAAACATCGACTCTCTGACCGTGTTCCAGGACGAGCTCGTACGCGCCATCATCCGAGAAACCAAGGAGCTTGCCCGTTCCACCGAACTTGAACTCGATGATGACCATCTTTCACAGTGCCACACATTCGTCGCACATCTTGCCATGCGTCGTAACAAACGGTGCCTTTTGGCCTACGAGCGACTGAGAGCTGACAAGCTGGACCAACTTGCGTGGGAGAACATGGAGCCCGAGATCCCAAACCACAGCGAGACGGAATACTTCCGCAACTACAGCGAGGTTCTGGTTCAGTACAAGAGTGCCTTCCCTGATATTGACCTCTCGGGTTCATTGGAGCCTCCAAAGGACGTGTTCATTGACGTGCGAGTATTAAAGGACGCTGGTGAGATCCAGACCGAGTACGGTGTCTTCAACCTGACAAAGGACTCTCAGTTCTTCGTGCGCAAGGCCGATGTGGAGCGACTCATACAACAAGGATATCTTCAGAAGATCTAAGTGTTTGTTGCAGCTTATGAAATGAATGTCTATTGGTTGAGCTGTTGTGTATTGCCATAAATGCGTAGTACCAATCGCTGATAAACACCCGCACACCTCTCTCAGATCGAGCTCCAAGCTGCCAACACAACATGAACATCAACAATGACGAGCTTGTCACATCCAGCGCATCAAAAACTACTCTTCTGCCGCACAAAGATGACGATTGAGAACGGATCTAGCTCTAGAAGAGCTATTCGCTCGAGAAGGAACTCAGTTGTGCGGAGAATCGCCGTCAAGATCCCACAAATGGCCACAGTAAGTCCCCAACTTCATACACGAGTTTCAAGGAGCATCATGACTAACCTTGCACCAGAAAACCGTCCTGGCACATCATGATGACATTCACCCGCTCAGACGGTCCTTCTCCTCGTCCACAAATATCCACAAGGATTCGCCGATTAATTTTGAAGAGGCCAAGCACAGCCTAGCACCCTTCACTGAATCAGAGAAGGACGCTCTCTTTCAACAATACGTTGACTCCTTTGACTATGACGTACTTCTGTCCAACGAAGAACTCAAGATCATTGATGATCAGCAAAACGCCAACTACACGCGCTTTCTCGAGGCATGCCACTTCAGAGAGAGCAACTACACCGAACTCATTGGCCATGCTACAAGCATCATCGACCAACTCAGTGACCTCACAGTCAAGTACGATGCTGTCACAAAAGAGACATTTGAATTCCAGTCTCAGTCGGATGCATTGATCAACGAGTACAACTCATATGTCGAACTGAACCAGGATCTCAAGGGAAACTTCTACTACTATGAGCTGCTCAACACAATCACCAGAAAGCTGAACAACCCAAGTCCCAACATTGTCAAAAAGGACTCTTTCAGAAAGATGCTTCTACAACTGGACGAATGTATCGTCTTCATTGAGGATCATAAGGACCATAAGGAGTACGATGTTGTGATAAGAAGGTTCAAACAGTGTCTCACCAGGGCATTGACACTGATCAGAAACTACGTCATGAACAACCTCAAAACCATCAGAGATGACATCACATCCAAAACAGCAGCTACAAAGCCAAACTCCGTCACAGAGGATGCTCTGATCTATACCAGATTTGCCTCAGATGGAGAATACTTGACTGGTGTCTCTACTGAGCTCTGCCAGCGAGCATCGACTGAGGAATATGTTGGTCTTCTCAATGACTGCTACAACCTCTACTTCTCCATCCGTTCAAAACTCCTCCAGCCAAAGATTTCAGCACATATGAGTGCAGCCACCACAGACAGAAAGTCCCTTGTTCAGTTTGCTCAAAGCAACATATCCTACTTCACCAGCATCTTCAAGGAAGAGCACGGACTCTTCTTCAAGTTCTTCACAGAGGACCACGATCACGCACTCACTGGATGGTTCGAACAACTCTCTGAACCTCTGTACGACACACTTCGTAACAGTATCCTTCGTGAGCAGTCCCTCAACTCGCTCTGTGAGCTTGCCACTTTGCTTGACAAGTACTACGAGTATGACGAGGACGAAGAGATATTTGAACACCAGCTGCCAACCCCAACGAATGATTTCTCTAACATCGATCTCGGCACGGTCTTTGAACCAATTCTCCAAGATGTTCAATCTCGTCTCGTGTTCCGTGCGCAGGCATATGTCGAGGACAAGATTGTCAAGTACAGACCTACAGCAAGAGACTTCCAGATCGGGCACAGACGCAGTGTTGTGGGTCAGCTCCAGATCCCAGCTGGTCAGCCTGATCAAGATGGTGCTGCTGTTGATGATGATGCGTCGCTAGTTATGGCTGCTAATGTCAAGAGCACGGAGGGGTGGTATCCTCCTCTCAGCAAGGGTGTGGCTCTCCTGGCGAAGATCTACCAGTTGGTGTCCTCTTCTGTGTTTGATGACCTGGCCCACAACATTGTTCATGACTGCATTGTCTCACTCAGGCAAGCATACCGTGTTGCAAAGTCTACTACGAGCACTGTGGATGCTGATTTGTTCTTGTTGAAAAACCTGTTGATGTTGAGAGACCAGGTGCAAACCTTTGACATTGAATATGTGAGCACAGAGACTTTCTTGGACTTTAGTGGTGTTGGTGATATCATCTCAAAGATCAGAAATGGTGAGAACCTGATGACTGATGATGGGTTTGTTGGTCTTGTTAGGGAGAGTGTGCCAAAGGTTGTGAAGAACATGATTGATGCCAGAATGGAACTGCAGACTGAGTTGAGAAACGTGGTGCATGCCTTTACCGAGGACGTTGTCAAACAGATTGTTGACCCAATCACCAGTGGCACTGTCGCTACTGCTGATTCTGATGTTGCAAAACTACAGGCCAACATTGAGGATGCTTTCCCAAGAGCAATGAGTCAGGTTCATCTATTCATCGACGACGCACAGGTTGTCACATCGTTGATTGACGGTATCCAAGAACTGGTCATTCAGAGTTATGAGAAGTATTATGAGCACACAGGCCAGAATATCAACAACTCTGTTCATGTCGTGGAACCGGACACTATGATTGCATTCATCGGTGAAGTTGTGAGCAGAATGTTTGAACAGCGCAATGAGGACCCGGTGCCACCTCCAACTGAGGAGTTGGAGGCATTGTCACTAACTGGCAGCTCGTCTCCCATGAAGTCGTCGGTGTAGAGCACAGGCACATATGCAGTTGATGAAAAGTTTTGTGAATTCGTAACGTCGTTAAGTAGGCTGTGGTTGTGAATGTTCATGATGCCTCTTCCTCCTCGTCCATTGGGTTGTATGTGTTTTCAGCGAGGATTCGGTTGAGCTCAGACTTGATAAACGAGACTTTTGCGCCATCAACCAGAAGATGTGTGTCATCGAGCTCCTTTGTAAATGTTAGTGGTGGCTCAAGTTGGAAGAGATAGATATACCCACCTGGATCACGATATCGTGACGGTCAGAGTCGATCTTCACGATGAGAGCACGAATGGAAGGATCACACTCGATCATGACACCTGTACTGTTGTTAGAACTTGCGCTGGTAAATTCAGTGGTAGCAGATGTACGGACCCTTGATTGCTCTAGGCATCTTCTGATCTGTTTTGTGGTAGTTTGGTAGTGGATAAGAAGATGGTAGTTAGTGTGGGATCTCGGTCAGTAGCAGCGGTTTTGGCTGGGGCTATTGGCCCGTGTCTTTTTGGCAGCAACATGGCCTACTTCCTGTGCACACTGAACTCTCCTATCAACAAAAAGGAGCTCTACGGCTTCAATATCTACTTCGTGCCATCTACAGCATCTCATGTAGCCAATATTATGTTTTTATTGGAGGGAGCACGTACCCAAAGATCATCATCAGCCCCATCTCATGTCTTGCTCTGATCAGCCGAAGAAAGACGGAGTAAATCTGCTCAACAACCCGCCAGAAACAGTACCAAACACGTTGGAAGCAATGTTATTGGCCTTACCAAACTTGTCACATCTCGTGAATGCCAAAGTGTTGGTCATGGTGAGGGCCACTGCGATGAACACCAAGATCAATGAGAGGAACTGGAACTTCAAGAAAGCCAAGACTCCCAAAGCAATCCACAGTGCTGGTGATGCATACAACATGACCCAGAACACCTTAGAGTCAATTGGATTGATGATTCTGTCCGGGTTGGCAGTCTCGAACACCCATATGCTCTCACCGTTGTCGTCTGTCTCGTTCCACCAGCGAAGACCAACGAGGAGTCTTCCAGCAATGTTCTTCACGGTCCAGAAGTCTGCTGCGAGAAGTAATATCACCGTGATGAATTCAAGGATGCTGTTCAAAGTGTTAGTTTGGGGTTTGTTGTGGGACAATGGTGGAAATGAAGACGTACAAGTTGTCTGTGAAGAGAAGGCCAAAGAGATAGGCAAGAAGTGAGCCTGCAAAAGTGTTAGTAGCTGAGCAGTTGAACGCACGCGGGGTGAAACAACTTACCAAACCTAAATGCAAGGAAGAAAATAAGGGCAATTGGATGTGATGACTCGGCCAGTCTCTGGAAGAGGGTGCGTTCCTGTGGTGGTGGTCCAGCAATGCCGGTAGTTTCAGACTGCGCAAAAGTTGTTAGTTTTGAATCCTGTAAATGCGAGTAGGTAGCTTGCCTTCGTCACATACCATAATCAATACTTCTGTGTTGTGTCAACTACGCCTTGATGCCTCTTTTGCAGCCCTAATGGAGGCCGATAATGCCTCTTGTGCCACCTCCAAATCGGCTACGTGGTGTGGTTGCTTGGTGTTCGGGTGTTTTCGACGCACAGGCAGTGGCCTGCAGCGGACCGGACTTCTTCAACCCCCACGAACTCTTCCAATAGAGAACCTTATCTTCTCAGTAGAACCTCTCGGTCCACGAGCTTCTCACTCACATTCCACAGTACCAAGTCCTCAAAGGTCTGCTTGCTTCAGCAGCGATGGGTTTCTCGATCAAACAAAAGATCGATGTCTGCCTTATGGCAGAGGCTAACCCGGAGATGACACAGACTGATCTCGCATTGTGGGCTCAGAAACGATTTGACTCCTCCAGGGCCCCTTCACAGACAACAATATCCCGGATTCTGGCACGGAAGGATGAGCTCATCTCACTGAAGGAACACGAATTCAAACTCATCCGCAGAAGACGTTCAACCAACCCATTACTACGAAAGGTCTTGATTGAGTGGATCACACAATGTGTCTGGAACAACATCCCCATCACTGCTCCAATCATCGTGAGCTCGGCGAACAACTTCTGGAAGCAATGTCCTCCATCTATGCGAGACGGTACTGGCGAGTTTTCCTTCCGTTGGTGCTCGCAGTTCTTGTCCAAAGTCAACATCAACCTCGCTACCATCGAGAAGGACCTCTACTCGAATCGACTCAAGGTATGGACGTTTGAAGAACGAAGCAGCCTCAAGACACTATTACAAGGCATCGACCCCAAGAAGATCTTCACACTGGACGAGGTGTTCCTGAGTTATGACCTGCCCTTGGACAAAGCACTCTACAACGACAGTTCCGACTTCATCACATGCATGCTTTGTGTGAACGCTGATGGCTCTGAGAAATTGGACCCTCTCATCATCGGTCGGTACGAGAACTACCCTGACTTCGAGGGTAAGTCTTCGGTGAAGGCTGCAAGCAAACATGGTGTGGGATATCACAGCAACAGAATGAAGTGGCTCACATCAACGCTTTTCTACGACTGGCTCTCGGTGCTGGACAAGAGACTTGCTCTCCAGAACAGGGACATCATCATCGTGTTGACTGACTCAGCCTCTCATCGTGTTGTGAACATCAAGCTGCAAAGGATTCGACTTCTCTATACATCGTGCAACTCAAATTTCCTGCCAATGAACTGGGGAATGGAGAGCGAGTTCAGGCTCAAGTACAGAATCAAGCAGTACGAGTCTCTGATACAACGGCAGAAGAGGGCAGAAGGACGACTATTGACCAAAGAGGAACAGGTATTCGACGTCTCCACGACGTTTGACCTGATTAAAGCCGCATGGAAGGATTTGGCAACCACAAGAATCCAATCCGCATGGAAGCAGTCCGGAATTCTTCCTGATGCGGTTACGCAGCACTATGTGAGACGCATGCTTTTCGATGACTCCCTCGAGACTGAACTCACCACAATGATTGAGAAGCTCTATGTGAGTGAGCAGTGGGACGTTCTATCGTTGTTGGACTTGTCGGTGGAGCAGAGAACCAACAAGACGTTTTTGTCCAACGAGGAGATTGTTCAGAGCTGCATTGTGGACAGCTACGACGACTTTGACCATCTCACGGGCCAGCCCAGAAGAGCCCCATTCTCGCATACCCTGGGCCAGGAGTTTCAGAGGCTCAGAAGACTGGGAAAGCTCCAGAATGCCATGGGTCGTTTCCCTTCAAGTGGCAATGAGATGAATTTTGACAATACCGAACCTTTTGACTTCGGCAACCTTCAGTTCGACACGGACATGATGGACTTTGACATGACAGGTTTCGGTGACCAACCTCCATCAAGCTTCATCACTCAACTCCAACCAATGTCTGAACTTGCTCCTTCTCTTTACAACGACCTTGACTCAAAAGTCGGCCTCAACCACGTCAACGGCATGACAGACTACCGGACACCAACGTCCTCCATTGGAAGTGGCCGTGTCTATCCGGGCATGGATCTCTCCGATGCAAACAACCTGAACATGATGATGGGTGTTTCTCCTGTTGATATCGACCCTCAGAACAGGCTATACACCGTGATGAGTTTCATGAACCTGATACAACAAGACCCAAGCTGTCATTTGTCCGAGCGGGCCACCACAGAGGTGAGTGCATTGTATGACCATCTTTTGAAACAGATTTCATATTCCAACACTCCTGTATAACTGCATCCTACCACAATATACTTATCTAATGTTTCATCAATTGTCATAACAAGCTAAATATGTACATGGCTCGATCCAAGAGTCAGATCGGTTCGCATGGCTCTATGTGTTATCCAGCCCTGCTTCCCCCCCTGCCTATTTCTGTAGCTTTTCTCTCTCAGCTTCAAGATCAACACCGTACTCATTTCTCAGCTTCTCCTCAAGTCTCTTTCTCTTCTCAAGAGACTCTCTCTTCATTCTTGCCAACTCGGCCTTGATCTCATGTGGCTCCTTTGGGATCTTGTTGGTCGTCTCAGGATCTGGCCAGAAACCAGGAACGTTGAACTTCTTATCTGGGTTGACACCAACGTAGTACATCACACCAATAGGCGTCAGAAGGTAGAAGGTGAACTGTTCAGCGTGTGTTAGTATTGTCCAAGGAGTCATTGGTCCGTCACGAAGGATCCAAGCAGGCAGCAGAAACGTACTCTGAAAAGCTCCAGCTGCGATCTTGTGAGTTTGGGAAATGTTCTGGCAAGGAAGGACAACATTTTGAATGGATTTAAGCTTCAAAGCCAACACTTGGACACACAACGGAGAGCTCTTCAGTGCATGATGTTGAGGTGATGCTTCGGAGGGCAAAAATTCGCGGTCATTATGTAATCAGATTTGCAAACCCCGATACTTTCGATGACAATTATACTCCCAAAAGTGATCTGGACTTCATTTCAAGTAGAAAATTGGCCTATCACAACGTCTAAATTCTACACATTTCACCGATGAACCGTTTGCTCTCTCGCAGCTCGCCCATTTCCCGATGTTTATCTGGCCAACCAGCGAGCGCGCTTATGTCATCCACACAAATTTTATTAGCCCAACCGCATCACATCTCATCTCATAACCACAGCACTCGTTACTCCAGTCTTTCACGGTCTCTTTCTACACAGCAGATGTCCCCAGAACTCAAGAAACAGAAACTCGACATGTCTACCGAACAGCTCACAATCTGCACACACAACGGCTCTTTCCATGCCGACGAGGCCCTCGCCGTCTACATCCTCCGCCTGCTCCCAAAGTTCAAGAACGCCAACCTTGTGCGCTCGAGAAACCCAGATGACTGGGAGAAGGCCGACATCGTTGTTGATGTTGGTGGTAAGTACGACGGTACCAAGTTCTTTGACCACCACCAGCGTGGTTTCGAGGAGGTGTTTGGTGAGGTCAACGGCTTCACTTTCAGCACCAAGCTCTCCTCTGCTGGTCTTGTCTACAAGCACTACGGTAAGGAAGCCATTGGTGAGATTTTGAACACACAGGACGACTCTGTCAAGGACTTGCTCTATTCTAAGGTCTACGCTGAGTTCATTGAGTCCCTGGATGCCAACGATAACGGTATCAACAAGTACGCCGAGAAGGACCTCAAGCAGAGATTCAAGGACAAGTCCATCACTTTGCCATCCATCATTGCCAACCTCAACCCACTCTGGACCGAGAGTGATACCCCAGCTGACTTTGACAGACAGTTCCTTGTTGCATCCCAGCTTATGGGTAACGCCTTTGTGAACGTTGTCAGAAGCTTGGGTCTCTCTTGGTTGCCAGCCAAGAACGTTGTTCAGAAGGCTTTCGACAACAGATACGACGTTGACGCTTCTGGAAAGATCCTTGTCCTTGATCAGTTCGTCCCATGGAAGGAGCATTTGTACAACATTGAGAAGGAGAGTGGAAAGCAGGGTGAGACTACCTTTGTGTTGTTCTCTGACTCTGGTTCCAACTGGCGTATCTCCACTGTGCCAATTACAAGCACAAGTTTCGAGAACAGAAAGCCTTTGCCTGAGGCATGGAGAGGACTGAGAGATGATGCTCTCAGTGAAGCTACTGGTGTTCCAGGCTGTGTGTTCGTTCATGCTGCCGGTTTCATTGGTGGTGCTAAGACTCAGGAGTCTGTGCTCAAGTTGGCAAAGATGTCCCTGGAGTTGTAAACGGTTCTACTGCATTTGGTTCAAATAATTTTGGGTTGTGTACTTCTGGTAATCTATTCATGATAGATACATGTGTTATTTATTGTTCTCAGGTCACATCGTTATGTATAGTAGCGCTCAAAGGCTTGTCTGTGGTTTAGGGACCTGTTGTTCAAAGAAGAGGTACTGGGCGGGGGACTCCGTTCTGTTGTCGGTGAACAGAGCTGATGTGATTGCATGGATAAGTTGTCCATCGGACACATCAAACAAGAGTTGGCAGATCAGGAAGAGTCGGGACATCTCGTCAAACTGACGGTCCTTTGGACTTGTGTCTGTCTTAGGCTCTTTCAAGAGAAAGAGGCGGATGTTGATGGTGAAATGGCAAGTATCCTTGACAAACGTGATACCAACAATGTCGCTTCTCAACTGAGCAATATCAAAGTCCTGATCAAATGCATAGTCACTCTCGTTGGCAATGAGGTTGGTGACAGAATAAAGCAGGACAAGTGCCTCTGGTTTTGCGATTGGGATGAAGAGGGAGTAGCTTTGCTTGAGGATTTTCTTGCTCTTTCCACCAGGGTACACTTCCTTCTTGAATAGGTGTGTAACACGTGGTTGAGGGTGCTCAGTATCTTCCAATAGCTCAGTGAGGAACTCCATATTCTCTTTCAAGCTGTCCCAGGTTGAGCATGGCGAATACCTGAACCACTTTGGGAGACCGAATGAGCTCTTGAACTTGGACAAGATATCGACGTACTGTGGGAACCCTTCTTCTATTCTGTGTGGTTGTTAGTATGAATTCATCTCAAGTACATCAATGGCAAAGTAATTTGTAACTCACTGATCTGTAATCCAAAGTCTCCACTTGTGTCGCATCCGGTTCTTCAGGTTACCTTCGCAGGGCATGTAGAACATCAACGTCTTCTCATCCATTGACTCCTTGAGTGATTTAATCATCAACTCTGCCTGTCTGTCCTTGGAAGCAGCAGCAGCTTCTGAAGATGTGTCAACATTGGTTGGAAGTGTGGAGACACTGGAGATCCGGAGAGACTGGTTCTTCAAAGTGTTTCGTCTTGTTACTTCATGGTTGACTCTCTCGGACGGAGTCTCTGAGGCAGCACTGGCACAATGCACCCGTGTGTCTTCCTCTTGTTGCTGAAGTCTCACCGCTTCTCTCAATTCTTCAAGTCGACTCGCCAGTGTGTGTACCTGTGTCGGTTCCTGCTCGTATACTGGGTTGTGCTCTTCCTGCAGATCTTTGGTGATCTCTTCGTTGTTGGGTTGGAGATGGTCATCAGACTCTGTGGGGAGAATGGAGGCGGTAGCATGTGAACTTGGCCTGTTGGGTTCTTCTTGGGTAGACTCATTGTCGTGGCCAGGCACCTCAACGTGTATGCTGCTGCTGGGTTCTTCTTCTGCAAGATTGACCTGTTGTGAAGGGTCGAGGCTGGAAGATGGCTGATGCTCATTGCCTTTACTCTCCTTCGTTTCAGTAACGGATGTCTCAACAGTGGCACCAACAAGACGTCTAAACGTCCTTCGAAACCTCAATGGACTCTCGTGGCGCTCTGGGGAAGTTGTCGGAGTCTGGGTTGGGTCTGCCATGGGTGTGATGCTGGGGGTGGTTAGGGTGGTGGAGATCCGCGGTGTTCAACGAAAGCAGCAGTGATGATACGACCCCAACGGAGTTAAAAGTGTTATCAGCGGTGATTTGCACGACAGTCATGTCACTCCGCTATTTGTGTGGATTCCTGTGAGAGTTAGCTGTTTGGGGTGCTATTGTGAGGTTGCGGGATTGGGCCTCCGTCTTTGTGTCATTTTCAAAGCACTCGGACCCCTTGCGTGTGTCCTTACAGGTTCATTTCAGTGGGAGTCTGCTCCGCTCGGATGACGCCATCTTGACAAGTCCAACTGGAAGCCTCGGAATCCTCAGGGTGTGTATATTGAACTCCGTGACAGGTGGAGAGGTTCGGTCGGGTTGTTTTTCGTTTCGGAGCGTCATAACCATCAGGGTGGCTGATCCCGGAGTGGTGGTGTTGTGGCCGGAGTTGCATATCACTTATAACCAACAAGGTCAGCTATTCCCTGCTCGTTTGACACGTCGCTTAGGCTATCAAAGTATTTAAATGCTCGGGCCCGCTCATCTGTCTTGGTGGCAGAGGTGATACACCTTTAAATAAGCCTTCACCGCACAACTTCCCCAGATGAGATACGCCATCACCGTACAGAACAGACAGCTCTTGCTTCCTTCTCTTGAAGAGCCAGTCGAGCCTAAAGCTATGCTTCCACCACTTGACACATTCGCCTATTCTTCACATCATGAGAGGGAACACCTCAGAAACATGAGCATTGAGCAGATTATGCAAAATGGAATTGCTCCACCCGTCAGAGACTACTGCTCTCCATGGAGCGCAGCCTTCACAGAGAGTCACAGCCGGAGCTCCTTCTCCAGCTCTATTACCTCGAGAAGAACATCAAGCATCTTCGAACCAGTTTCCCGTCCCTTCTTTTCCATGTCTGGCTCCATAACGTCGTCTGCAGCTGAACCACTCTATTCACAGTACAAGAGATCAAACTCCAACGCAAGTGACATGTTCTCAGCTGCATCGTCAGTATCATCCAGTCGAGGATCATCAGAGTGTGGCTGTGACTCTTGTGACACGGCACTTGATGTGCCCAAGAGAAGTGCTGTCATGACCCAGCCCATTAGAGGAGTCCCGGTCAACACCGCCCAAGTACCACGCACAAAGCTTACATTGTCCCACCTTCTTCAGTCTGTGGATATTGAAGCTTCCACAACTTCACTGCTTCAAAACAAAGGAGACACATCTGAATCAATGTCGCCGCTGACTGTCTTCAAGAGCTCAGAGGTGTCTATCCCAAGTAAGGTGTCCATCCCAAGTAAGGTGTCCATCCCAAGTAAGGTGTCTAGCTCGAAAAAGGTGTCCATCCCAAGAAAGGTGACAAAGAAGCAAAAGCCACGTTCAAGACAGCTCCAACAGCACATTACCGGCAAGTCGTCGAGACAGAGAGTTGGTCCATCGTGTGACCTCTGCAGACGGAAGAAGATAAAATGTGATGCATACATTGAGGTTGTGGAGCAGGACGTGGACGAGTCCTGTGTTGAGTACGATCCAGAGACATTTTCCATTACTGACAACGCTCTCAGATCCCGTTTCCTGACCACAAGTGAATCTCAAGATGGGTTCAAGCTCCTGTTCTCCCATGGGAAGATCATCAAGTTCCGCAATTGCTCATTCTGCGAGGCCAAGGGACTGGAGGCGATGTACGAGCGGGGCTTCACCAAGGAGGACACTGTGCTCCATTCTGTGCTGGACACGATGAACAAGAAGGTGATGAAGAGGCTCTGATGTGAGGTGGTAAATGACAAGAAACAGCTGTGAGTAGCAATATCCGAAACAACTTTACAACAAAGAAAGAACGTAGAGTTTGGCTACACGCACCCAATTAGGCCGAATGCGGAAGTGTGCCCTGCCCAGATCTTTTCGCGCGCCGAAGCATCTCCGCCAAAATGAAGAAGACAACCATTTGAAAGGAATGTATCTCGTTACTCTGAGCGCTTCTACCGCAAAACACCTGCTGCAGCCACAATGACAGCTATCCCTACAGTCAAGCAGATTGAGCAGTCCATCGAGAAGAACAGGACCAAGAACACGTATCTTGATCCCCAGCACTCGCTCCAGTGTCTTCACGATCTCCGCGCCCACATTCTCGCCAATGACGATGGCCGCACTGTCGAAGCCAGCATCAAAGACAGTACCACACCAGGTGCTAGTCAACGGACTGATTCTGGTAGTGAAACCACTTCGCACGCTATTGTCGTTCTTGCAAGTGTTTTGAGACTCTCAAAGAGAAACGACGCCTATATCAACCTGCTTGATGAGGAACTTCTCTCCAAGATTCTCGGCTTTGTCTCCAAGTCACTCACTGCAGATGTCATCATTCCTATTCTCCGCATCCTTCTTCTCCTGATGAAGGGAAAGATCTTTGATACACTCCTCACTGATGAGTACTTGGTGCCATTACTCAACGCTGTGAATGGAAATTTGGGCTTCATCGATGTTCTTGCAGCAAAGCTCTACGTGGAGGACGTCGACTTGATCGTATTCACTCTCGAGTTCCTGGACGTATATGTCAGCATTGATCACCTCCAGCTGAACTCCACGTCACACATGCTTGAGCTTTTGCTTTGTTTCCAGAACTCCGAGTTCTCATTGCTCCTTAATCACTACTATGATGATCCACGCTTCTGTGATGTCCTCCGTGAGCCAGTCAACAAGTTGCTTGTGTCGTTGCAGAAGATGTACAAAATGCTCAACAGTGTGAAGATCAACGAACTCTCGTCCTTCCAGCAAGAGCTCGTATCCAAGTCTCTATCTCAGCTGCCAAACCTTGCAAGGGCTAAGGAGCGAGACTTCATCTTGCAGAACTATTCCATGTTACAGCTTCTGGATCTTTACTTCTTCTTTGAGAACCCAAACATCTCCTTCAGAAAGGCATATCATGAACAACTCCTCTTCAACCTGAGCAAGGAACAGATTTTCCCAGTCACACAGGTCTCATACAAGATGACTAACAGAATCTTGGGAATCTTCGAGGCTGACCCAAACCCATACCCAAAGCTTGGAAGAAGTTTGTTCCTCAGAGACATGCTCCACTACTCTACACTTGCCAAACTTTTGGAGATCTGGAATGAATCCAAAGCACACGTTGAGGATTTGGAGATCGTGCTTCCGATGATTGATATTCTCTACACCTTTGTGGACACAAACATTGAGGAAGATGAGCTCGACCTTGTGGGAAGAATCAACGAGTTGTTCAAACTTGTAACATACGAAGAACTCCGCACAATCCAGCTCAACAACTTCAAAAACGAGGTTGAGACATTTACACGTGATGAGACTGCCAGCTTTGATACCATCTTGAAGGAACAGGTATTTGAATTTGTCAAGAACCAGCGTTTCCTTCAACTGGCCAAGGGAGCATGGGTCTATGCTGATCTTCCATCGTTCAAGAACTCCTCGCAGACAAGTTCCAGTTACTTCTTCATCATTCTCTCGCCAAACTTCAGACAGCTGCTCTTCAAGGAGTACAAGTTCAAGACATCGAACACGCCAAACATCGACAAGTCTGGTACTGCCATTGACATCTCCTCCATTGCCAACTTCAAGATTGAAGAGATTCACCAGGTTGATCATACACTGCAGCAACAGCAAGAGGAGTCGAGCAGGCTTATCAATCTCGTTGACAAGACGATCATCAACAAGATCACCCTTGTGAACAGAAAGGGACGTGTTCTGTTCACGTTCTTCGCTAAGAAGAGTGACTCCTTGATCTGGTTGGATGGTTTGAACTTGCTCATTGGAAACCACGAGGACCTGTCGGAAGACTTGAAGTTCCAGCTTGACAAGCTCTTTGATATCAGAAAGACAGTGCAGTTGCTGAACTTTGATGATAGTTCAAAGGCTCCAGAAAGTGCCATCGGTGGAGAGGCACAGTCTCTTGAATTCTTGGAGAAGCTGGCGTCAAACTTCTACTATACTTGAGCCTGGCCTGTTGATCGGGAAGCTTGCCGCTCATCTTTCGCCATCGTGGATTCCAGTTGGAAAGAAGTTTCGTGTACTATTAATAACAACATCATCACTTTCAGTTCAAAATATGCCAATTCGTATCTATTACATCACCGTTATAACATTCACTTCTTCTTTGGTGTCTTCTGCTTCTTGAAGAAACGGTCCTGGTCAGCAGCTCTATCTGTCTTCGTCTTTCTGTAGATTCTCTTATCACCCATCTCTTCTCTAGCCTCCTGCTGTTTTCTCTTCTTGCTGTTGAGTTTGACTTTGTTGTTCTTCTGCTCCTTGAGATCCTTTGCTGAAGTCTTTTTGTCCTTCTCTGACTCAAACCATGTTCTCTTTGGTCTCGACTGGATCTCCATCTTGTACTTGAGGATGTTCTCACCCTTACGAACCTCCATCTCAGCCTGGATCATCTCCTTCTCGGCCTTCTCCTCCTCCAAAATCTCCTCAACAACTGCAGCCTTGGACTCGATGAGCTTGTAAAGCTCTTCAACCTCTGGCCAGTTCACCTCACGACCAACTGTCTTGCTCACCTTCGTGTTTGGATTGGTCTCTGTGCTCTTAATAGCATCCTTCACGATGGCTCTGTCACCTGAACTCTCACCCACAAAGGAGATGGACTTACCTTCACGACCACCTCTCGCAGTACGACCAACTCTGTGGAGGTAGACGTCATAACTCTTTGGCATGTCGAAGTTGATGACAACTTCAATCTTTGGGATATCAAGACCTCTCGAGGCCAAATCTGTACAGATGAGGATAGGCACTGTCAGATCCTTGAAGTTGTTGATGGACTGGATACGCTGATCCTGAGTAAGCGAACCGTGAAGCTCCGACACCTTCAGACCAAGTAGACCCAGCACAATTCGAAGCTTGTGTGCTTGTTCCTTTCTTGCAACAAAGATGACAATTCTCTGGTCCTTGGTGAACTTCTTAAGAATGTTGAACAACACTGAAGACTTGAGGTGGTCTCTCTTTCTGATACGGACAAACTCCTGGACCAACCCTGTAGCAGCCTGTTTTGGAGGGTCAATCATGATTCTGACTGGCTTCTTCATACCCATCTGAACGAGATCTTTGATCTTCGAGTTCATGGTAGCGGAGAACAGCATTGTCTGTCTCTTTGTTGGCAAGAGCTCAAGAATTTCAGTGAGCTCCTTTTGGAAACCTTCTTCAAGCATTCTGTCAGCTTCGTCCACAATCAAAATCTCAACAGTGTCAACACTGAAACTCGAAGAGTTTCTCATGTGGTCAATGAATCTACCTGGTGTAGCAATGACAATATCTGGTCTCAACTTCAACTCCTGTTCTTGCTGTCTCAAGTTCAAACCACCAACGGCAAGACCAAAAGAAAGGCCATTCACAAACTTTCCAATCTTCTTACCAACGTCAGAGACCTGAATAGCAAGTTCTCTTGTTGGTGCAAGAACAACAACTCTGGTAGCAGCCACCTTTGATGGCTTGAAAAGAAGTCTCTCGATGACCGGAGTCAAATATGCAGCGGTCTTACCGGAACCTGTCACGGCACCAGCAATGATGTCCTTACCCAGAAGTGCAATTGGAATAGCAGCACCCTGAACTGGGGATGGTTTTGTGTATCCAAGAGCAGCAAGACCCTTGAGAACAGGACGAGAAAGGTCAAGTGACTGGAATGTCTTATGCACGTTCTTCTTGGCGTCCTCTGCTTCTATCACTGGAGCATAGAACTGTGCCATCTCTTCTGGTGTGTCCTCATCCTTCTCCTCATCGGACTCATCTCCGGTAGGCTTGAGCTCTGTAGTCTTGTCTTCCTCGGACTCATCTTCCTCTTCATCCTCGTCTTCATCTTCTTCCTCGTTCTCTTCCTGCTCTTCTTCATCAATGGCCTTCGTTGTTGCACCCATTCCGAATCCATCCATAGCAAGGTCGTCATCATCTTCGTCTTCCTCCTTCTCGTCATCACCTTCTGACTCTTCGTCTTCGTCATCGCTGTTATCCTGCTTGGATCCAACAACTTGACCAAGACCACCCTTTCTTCTGATGATGGAGTCAAGGTCAACGTCCTTCTTCAAATCGTCTTTGTCGTCACCCTTGAAATCCCAGCCTTCAAAACCGGTCTTAGCCTCACCATCCTCAAGGTCAAAGTTGAAACCTGGGTCGAAGTCCTTGGTTTGGTCCTCGTCAGAGTCAACCTCAGCCTGTTTCTTGGACTTCTTCCCCTTCTTCTTGGTCTTCTTAGGGGCCTCTTGCACAAGCTCTTCGGTCTTCACTTCCTCCTCAGAGTCGAGGTCTGGAATATCCGAGTCAGAGTCGGAGATTGTTGGAACATCACCGTTGATGAAAGAAAACTTTGCCATTGTCAACCGAGAATTAGCAGAGAATAAAGCTCGTTTAGAGACAAAAGTATTGTTACTCCAGACAAGCTCATCGCTATAAATTTTTCTTTCGCGCCAAACTGCTTCGCGAATACTTGACGTTTCCTGATTCGGAGATATTGCGAAAACCTATCCCAATGGGGTTCATATTGCGCAACTGGCTCCAAGGCTTACTGAAAATGACAACACGTACCAAACACAGCTCCTTCAACGCTTCGGCCTCAATCAACGACAACTTCAACAACTTTAACAGCACCAATGTTAAGCACAGTGAGGCATTATGCCTCTGGATTTTCCAGACTCCCACACTACACAGAATTTGCCTTCAAGACGGGCGACCAGCTCTCTCCTGCCACGATCTTCAAACAAATCGTCATTCTCCAATCATTCTACTACGCCACCGCCGCAGTGTCGTGCTACCTTGTGGCGTGGTTGCAAGGTCTGGTATTCGACTGGGCTTGGGTCTTCTCATGGGAGACAGTCACGCTTGAGAACTCCGTGGGCGTTGCGCTCATCGCTATGTGGCTGCTTGATGCGTTCGTGTGTGTCCTCTTCATGACCATCATCGTGGGACGCTCCAAGTTGGCGTGGGACTTTGCATTGACAATCCACGCAATCAATCTGGTAGTGGACTGGATTTACACGGGGAAGTTCCCAAGCAGTCTCATCTGGTGGGCTGTTCAGGGTGCCTCGAGTGTCGTTTTGGTGTCACTCGGAACATATACATCAAGGTGGAGGGAGCTCAGGGACACCTTCTTTGAGGGGTTGGCTGATGCTGAGATGGGTCAGGCTCGTGGGCCAGCTCAAGGGATTGAAATGACTGATCAAACAGCAACGCCCAACACCTCTACAAACTGATGATGAACACTTCGAAACACATTCTATGCATGACACTCCACGTCAAAATCTCTATCCAAAAACGTCCAATGAAGCTAATCTAACAAAAGCACTGACTGTTATTGTCTTCCACTGTTCGGTCCACCAGACTCAGTGTAGTAGCCTTTCTTCGTACCACTCTTCCTTGGAATGACTTGGAAGAAACGGTAGCTCCCCAGTTTGGGATATCCCCATACTGCACTCCAAAGCTCTGATTCTCCGGGTCAATAACACCAAGCTCGATCTTGGTCAAAATGGACTCTGCGACTGCTTGGAACACCTTCTCGACGTTCTCTCCTGTCTTGGCGGATGACTTGATGTATCTGATACTGTCGCCTCCTTCAATCCCAGCCAAAAACTCCGTCACATCTTCATCAGTGACCACCAATGAAGGATCTGTGGAGGAAGCAATGTCGCACTTGTTCCCAACCAGCACCCCGCTAGGGTTCCTGGCAAGAGCCTGGACATCCTGCCAGTACTCCTTCAGGCTGAATAGTGTTGCTTTGTTTCCCATGTCAAACACTAGTAGCACGCCAGCGCTGCCCCTGTAGTATGACCTCGTCAGCGATCGGAAACGCTCCTGACCAGCAGTATCCCATAACTGCAGTTTGAATGGCACTTCTTCCGCCACTGATAGCACGCGGGAGCTGAACTCAACGCCAATAGTTTGCGCAGATCGGGGTGGAAAGTCACCTTGTAAAAACCGGTGAAGGAGGCATGTCTTTCCTGTGGATGACCGCCCCACAATGATGATCTTAGCGAGGTAGTCGTAAGGGTCCGGGTTCACAGACACCACGGAATGAGCGCTGTGTTGTGAGGTTGTGGTGTTTTCTCTGTGTCGTGTGGCCATGTGTGAGTGCAGCAAGATGTGATGTGTGTGGTGAGAATACCGGTAGCGCTATGGATGGGAGTTTGGTTAGCATTCACATGTCTTCGAGAGATAATGCAACCGAGTCCGTGGTTCGGCAGAACGCGAAAATGTTGTGAGGCAGCCAAAAACTAGCGGGGCTCATAACTCCTTGTCCCACTAAAAAGTGAATGGGGAAATCAGCGTTTAATACGTTCTGGATACTTTATATTACTACATCTTGAGGTTCTTTGTGCACACCCATTTACTCAGCTTGTTGATTTTCTGTGTAAATTGTCCAAGTTTTGAGGACCGAGTGTCATGTCTGTAGCTCGTCTTCAAGGTATGCAAGAAGCTACCCCTTGTCAAGGAAGTCTGTAGCATTTCCCGCTTGAAAGAAACACTATGTCAGCTTATGATTAATGCTTATCGGTATCCAAATCTTCAAGAATTCTGCAGCTATAGTCCATTAAAGCTTCTCAGGCTTGATCTCTATCAATCATCAGATCTGATTGTCCCGCGGGTTTTGGCTGATCAGCTGCATTAATTGTGGTATTTCCATTCTTAATCCATATATATCGACATCTCCAGATCTTTCAAGTCATGAATGCTTGATGTATGTCATAATTCTTAGCTATAAGCCAATTAATTCATGATGAAATTTCAAACCTGTCTGGAAAATGGAGTAGACTTCTCATTTTTGTGGTCTGAAATAGTGACCTGAAAAGCTGATTAATTTTTGAAATTCACAATCTTGGTGGAATCCCCTAAAATTGGTACTGAAAAATCATACATTTTCTAATAAGGAATCTTTCATGGACAGAACTCCAATAACGTAAGTATTCATGAAGTTGTTGAATAAAGAAGGTAGGATTCTGGCCAGAAATGTTCGGGTGTATATCCAGGATGTTCGGGTGTTTACCCAGAATGTTCGGGTTTCTTCCGCCATGGGAGCTCACATCATATGTCGAACCGTATTTTGTGATCACTAGTTTGATTAGATCGGAGCTCTGAACAGCTCTATTAAATTTTGCATATGCGTACGTCGTAGTTACATCTTAAGCTGCAGTAATTCCGAGTAAACTTGTTAGCTCATTATTGTCAGCCGGAATGCCTACCAGTAGTGCATTTCCTATTCAAGCTGACCTAGAAGCTCCCTCACCATGCTCAGAGCGTCGGATGTATCGTCTTTGGCCTCGCCTTCGGCAATATTTTCATAGTTGAACTTCAGTTCAGCTTCATAGCCTTTCAGAACAGGTATCAGTCGCTCTGACTTCACACCATATGAAGAAAGCTCAGATTTGAGATCGTTGTCTTCGATGAGAAGCCATGCGATCAGCAACATGATGCTCTGCAAGACATCCAGCCCACCTTCAATCTTTTCCAAGTACATATCGTCAAAGGCATAGCTATCATTGACAGATAAGACAGCTTGATCAATCTTTTCAGCAAACTTCAGTACAACATTGAGGCCCTTTGCACCCTTGGACATAAATCTGTTGATGACTCTTACTCTCTCGTCAGATCCGAACGGAAGAAACACCATCAGTCCAACGAACAACTTGATCACCATTCTTTCATTACCAGAGAAAAGCTTGAATGCATTCTTCAGGAAGTAGTTGCTGCGAACAATGCCATTGGCCAGATCAATATTACTCTTCTTGTTGAGTGAGTCCATAGCCAACCCACTTAGTTTGAGGAAAGTTCGGAAGCCCCATTCACCGTTCTTCATGATCATCAGAAGGAGCTCAAACCCTTCATACTTCACAAATGCATCATATCCCTTTGAATCCGTAAGACAAACAGCCAATGCGTCGACAACGTCTTCGATAGACTCATCATCAGGGGTGAACTCCGCGGTTGAAAACTTTGAGAGTGCAACAAGCAAGATCTCTACCCCATATGGGAAATCCTCACAAAATCTCACTTTGTCAAGACACACAAGCTTGTAAACAAGGTCATATGTCAGGTCCAATAATTGTCCTGTCACCTGTTCTTCGTTGAAGCGTGACATGGCGATAAGGACATCCTCTGTGAACAGCGCCTGAACCTGGCTCTTAAAGGAGTTGTATTCACATAGCTCAGCAATCATCTGTATAGCCTGGGTTCGCAGACTGAACTTCAACAGGAACCGATTGAGAATTTTGGAGTAGATGAACCATTCAATGAACCGTCCTTGGTGGACTTCGTATTCGTGGTCAATCAAGTCAGAGAGTGTGTATGAGAGCTGTTCAACAATATCCTCGTTGGGGTGCTCTGCGAGAGTCTGAACGATTGGGGACAGAAACTCATGAAAGTGGAGCAGAGCAGGGAGCTCGGTGATGCTTGCAAGTGTTTTGGCTTGTGCATATAGAGTTGTCTCTGTCTCAAGGAACTTCAGTGGCTCGTCTGGAAAGTTCTCTCGAAGCTTCGTGTTCTCATCAGCGGTAGCCTGTATATCATCAAAAAGCTTGATCAGCCACTCCACATTCAGCTTGATTTCCTCCTTGTCATCTTCAGGGATCTCGAGCTTCCGGCGTTTCAACTGGAGATCTGTTAGTAGATGACACCAGGGGCAGATCTGGGGAAGCGATGTACTTACGTCGCTCATGGCTGAGTTGTGTGTTTGGGCGTTGAAGACAAGGGCAAACCAGCAACTTCTGACTGACAATTCAAACAACCTTCAAAAGACGGTTGATACTTTCACGTTCTTTGTTAAACGACCAGAAGCTCGGAGGATGAAGTCCGCCAAAAGCTGTCGCCATTACCGCAAACGTCAACTTTCGCGATTTGGCGGAAAATTTGTGGTGGAGCCAAAACAAAGGCCTACTCAACGTCACTGTTGACACGAAGTCAAGCGACTTTTGAAGTGCAAGTCTTACAGAAATGCAGTGTGCCAGTAAGTTGAGATCACTGTGATTATGCCACTCAAAAAACAATACTAACATGTTTCCAATAGTCTCAGGAGAGCCTCCAAGAGAGCCAGTTGTGTCGCCAAAGAGCGGCGCCATCTTCGAGTGGTCCCTCGTGAAAGCATACATTGACGAGCACCACAAGGACCCAATTACATCAGAGGAACTCACTGTCGAGGAACTTATACACATCAGAGTGCCGGTATACCAACAACCACGCACAGCATCTTTGCACTCGGTTCCTGGCCTTCTCTCTGCCCTTCAGATTGAGTGGGATGCCACTGCTCTTGAACTCTTCCAGCTGAGAAAGCAGCTTGATGACACCAGAAAAGAGCTTTCAACTGCTCTCTACCACCATGATGCTGCTGTAAGAGTGGCAGGCAGGGCAATCACTGAACGCGACCAAGCAAGAAAGGCACTTGAAGCGATTTCCACATCCGTCAGCGGGGGTCAACCAATTGCAATCACAACAGATCAACCGGTCCAAGAAGACTCAGAAGACGTTCCAATGAGTGGAACAACCATACCAGAGAACATATCAACTGCTATTGCAGAGGCAAATGCCGAACTTTTCGCTATCCACAAGTCCCAGAAGAACAAACCAAATATCACACTGGACGCTCCCCTTACAAGCCTTAACGTGGAGACCATCAAGACAAAACTGTTCAAGAATTTGGCATCAACAAGCACATCATCGGACAAACAGATCTACCTCACATCAAGCACAGGAATCACATCTGTGTACGATTCAAAATCCAAGTCCTTCGAGAAAGATGACTCAATCCCAAAGAACACCAAGATCTCGTCCATTGCAAAGGCCAAAACATTCACAGCTATTGGTCTCACAAATGGACATGTCATTGTTAATGACAGCACAATAAAGTCACAGAGTGAGCCAATCGTTGCACTTTGTCCACATCCATCCCTGCCAAACCTGCTGGTATCTTTCGACAAGTCTGGAAAGTTTACCGTTATCAACACAGAGACACCAGAGGTTGTATTTACATCTTCGCTTCCAAGTCCAGTTGTTACTGCTGATATTCACTCTGACGGTGCCCTCGTTGCTGCTGCTGGTGTTGACGGAACAATCTCCATCATTGACTTGAAGACTGGTGATGTTTCTGCATCCTTTACAAGCGAGATCACGAACACTACACTGACAGCACTCAAGTTTGGTACGAATGGTTACTGGTTGTTTGGAGCCTATACATCCGGGGAGGAGAACTTCATCCTGGTATGGGACCTGAGAAAGAACACATCATCCAAAATTGTGCTGAACTACACTGCGGAGAAGATTTTGCTTGACAAGTCGTCACAGATCTGTATTGCACTCTCCTCTTCGAGCGTTGAGATTGCACAGTTCAATAAGTCGGCCAAGTCCTGGGTTAAAAAGGCTGCATTGGAGATCGAAGGTGACGATGACATTCTGGATGGTCTGGTGGCTGATGATTCCAAGCCTGATGCTTTGGATCTTGCAGTTGTGACGGCCTCGTCTTCGGTTAAAACTCTTACAATCGCTTAATCCTCGAAGGCAGTGATTGATATGAGAAATGTGTACTATATAACAAACACAAACCCTTGCAATTGCTACAACAACTCGAGTTATAGTAGTTCATTGTTACCACCTGCCGGACTGAAAATTACCCGCAAAATCATCAGCGTGCTGGAATTTACTGCGAGTATTTATCTTGCTGACATAATCCGCGTAGAGAAAAAAAAATTCAGATGCCCCTCATCGCATCACTGCTTTAGACAGCTGCCTCTTAGTTACCTGACCCCATTAAAGCTTTGATTCACACACATTTTGAAGACATGGGTAAATTCACAGGAAAGAACGGTACCATGGAGCGTCCTGAGCAGGGCAAGTTCGAACGTGGTGAAGGTGATTTCAAGAAGAGTAGCAAGTACTCTAAGGACAAGAAGCTCAAACAGAATCTCAGAAAGATTGATGGCCAGTACAAGGATGCTGTGAGATCAGCAGCAGCTACTGAGATGCTTCTGCAAGAGGACGTCGGATACTTGGAAGCCGAGGGAATGGAGAAGACATATAAGTTCAAGCAGTCTGAGATCAAAGAGAACGTTGACCAGACTACTGCCAACAAGGCGTTCAACTTGGATCTCAAGGAGTTTGGACCATATACACTTGACTACTCCAGAAATGGTACACATCTCCTTATAGGAGGTGAGAAGGGACATGTCGCATCCATGGATTGGAGAAAGGGTGAACTCAGATCAGAACTCCATCTTGGAGAGACAGTCAATGCGGTCAAGTACCTCCACAATGAGCAGTACTTTGCCGTTGCACAGAAGAAGTACACTTTCATTTACGACCACGAAGGAACAGAATTGCACAGACTCAAACAGCACATCGAGGTGAAACATCTTGAGTTCCTCCCATACCACTACCTCCTTGCCACAAGTGGAAATAACGGTTTCCTCAAGTTCCAGGACACATCAACAGGTCAGCTTGTGAACGAGATCAGAACAAAGACGGGTCCTGTCCAGTCTATGACTCAAAATCCTTGGAATGCTGTTATCCACCTCGGAAGTGGCAACGGTGTTGTTTCCCTCTGGTCTCCAGCTGCCAACGAGCCACTTGTCAAGATTCAGTGCTGCAGAGGCCCAGTCAAGGACATTGCCATCGACAGATCAGGAAACTACATGGCTGTTGCCGGTGCTGACAAGTCACTCAAGATCTGGGATGTCAGAAACTACAAGGAACTTTACTCATACTTCACACCAACACCAGCATCGAGTCTACACATCTCCGACTCTGGTATCATGTCTGTCGCTTGGGGTCCTCACGTCACCGTTTGGAAGGATGCATTCAAGACCAAGCAGAACTCTCCATATATGAACCACATGATTCCAGGATCCAGAATCAACACGATAAGACATGTTCCATTCGAAGATTTGCTTGGTGTCGGTCACACATCTGGTGTGTCTTCGCTCATCATTCCTGGAGCTGGTGAGGCCAACTTCGACTCCCTTGAGATCAATCCATATGAGACTGCTAAGCAGAGACAGGAATCTGAGGTCCGTTCTCTTCTCAACAAGCTTCCTGCTGACTCCATCTCTTTGGATCCAACTTTCATTGGTACTGTGGATAAGAGATCAGCTACACAGAGACTCAAGCCAGCCGAACTCGCTGCCTTGAACAAGGCAAACCAGGAGACAGAGGACCAGAAGCTCGAGCCAAGACCAAATGTCAGAGGTAAGAACTCTGCTCTTCGTCGTCATATGAGAAAGAAACAACAGAACGTTATTGATCAGAGAAAGCTGAAGGTCGAAGCTAACTTGAAGAGAGAAAAGGAGCTCAGAGCACAGAAGGTTAGACAGGAAAGAGGTCTGCCTGAGGAGAAGGAACTTCTTGGACCAGCATTGGCCAGATTCAAATGAAGGGTTTGAAGAAGGCTATTTATGAATAGAGATCACTACCAGAGTTCATACTTGTAGAAGAAGCTTATTTACAGATGTGTCTTACATCTTGTCGTATCACATATCAATATCACCCTTGAAGCTGAGAATGTCATCCCATCTGGCGCCGTTGATATCAGTCTTTGCTGTTACAGTGTTGACCTCCTCCGGAGCATCAAAGTTCTTCATTCCCTTCTTTGATGCAACAAGAACCAACCCTCTTGATCTGATGCTGTCAACCAAGTCAGGAACAAGCACCAGCAGCTCGGATGGAACAATCACACCCAACAAGTTGTTCAATGTGGCAAATCTTGTAGCCTCCTTGAGTGAGTGAGTTGTAGGATCCTCAGACTTGACAACATCAATGGAGAATCTGTTGGCAGAGCTCACCTCAAACTTGTCATCTGAGAAGTGCACACCACTCATGTTGAAGAACACTGGATAGTTTGGCTGCTTCCAGTTCAGAATGGAACAAACAGATTGATTGTTGGATGAGAAGACAAGTGATCTTGTGCGCTTAGCATTGTGTGAACGAAGTTGTCTCACATGGTCAAAGACGGTATTCAGCACAGAGTCAACAAACTCATCAAGATCAGTGGTGTCTGGAAGTGTCATTGGGATTTCTCTGACTTCAGCCTCAGTTGGGTAGAGAACTTCGACATTGAGGTTCACAAACTCAGGGAGAAGACCGAGGAAGTCGTCAAAGAGGATGTAGTTGTTATCCAAGATTTGGTTCAGAGTTTTGAAGAATTCAACCTTGGACAATGATTCTGGGAAGATAAAGTTGTCAATATTGTAGTTGGTGAGTGATTTGAGCTGATCAACAGACAGCTGGAACAAAGGTAGTAATGTCCCCAGGATCTCCAAGTTCCACGTTGGACAAACAATAGGGGTACCATCTGCCAGTAGAGAGACGTTGATCTTGACGTAATCACCAGAAAGAGATGATGAGGTCACAAAACTCAGAACAGAATTCTGGACGCCAACGTTGTTTCCACTCGTGGACTTCCAGTATGTGTCGTATTTGGAGATTTCCAAAGGTGTTCCCGAGAACGGATGAATGACCTGGAACTGGAACTTCAACTCACCAACGTTCTTCACTCTTCCATCGAACAACGGCAGCACTGCAGAGTTGTTCAGACCATCGTTCGTAACATTCGTAAAGACATGGGAGAGAGCAGATGTCTTAGCAATGAGCTTTGTACCGAAGGATGGGAATATCTCAAAGTCAATCGAAAACATATCCAAGGAGTTGATCTGGAAAGCCACAGTGTTCTCTCCATCGGTGACAGGAAGTAACACGTTTCTCGGAACCACGTCACTGATTCTGGAACTGATCACAATTCTGCCTGGAAGCGATGTAGTAACTTCATCCTGGTTCAAAACAATCGAGTCCTTGCCCAAAGAGAAGTGCAATTGAAGAAAGATCATCTTCTCCAAGAAGTTGTGACCGTATCTTCTCAGAGGAATGATAGGTGGCGGCAAGGAAAGATCTGGAATCATGTCAAAGCTGAAGGCTTCTGGGTTGAGGGAGAAACTTGGCGGCTGTGTGTTTGGTGAGAGGGAGATAGATGCAGAGTTGATCTTCAAAGGTGAGAGCAAGTTTCTGGATGATGACTTTTGTTGGAGAGCTGCAATCAACACGTTCAAGACACCTACATGGCCCTCCCAAGAGGAGTAGTACAACGGTGTGTTGTTTTCCTCATCCTTGATCTCAATTTGAGCACCGGCTTTGATTAATGCTTCTGTAGTTCTTGGGTGACCCTCACTTGCCGAGTAAAAGATTGGTGGCCACTTGTTAAATCCATCAACGGCATTTGGATCAGCACCATTCTGTGTCAAGAGTGGAACAAGCTTGAAGTTTCCAGTCTTAGCAACCACGTGTAGCGGCAGAAGACCTTCCGCGTCCTTTTGGAACTCCTTCACCTTTGGCTGCTTCAACAGCAACTCAGCAGCCTCAAAGTTTCCAGACTTGCATGCCACGTTCAATGGAAGGTACTGTGGATGTGTTTCAGAGTTTACTGGAGCGGCATCAGCACCCAGTTCGAGTAGAGCCTTGACACACTCAAGATGATTCTTGTCAATGGCCAAGAGCAAGGGCGACATGGAGTCGTAGTCAAGGTCATTCAAGTGGTCAAGAGTCTCATGTGATGAGCAAAGTAGTCTCACAAGATCAGTTCTGCCCAGCTCAGCAGCGTAATGTAATGGGATTCGACCACTGATGTCCTTGGAGTGTAAGTTCAGCTCTTTTTGTATACCCAACTCAACAATAAATGCTCTGCTTTCAAACAAGTTACAGCATGCCTCGTGTATCACCGTTCTCTGAGACAAGTCATCTGATGTAGTCAGTGTGATCAAACCAGAACACTCGTTGTAGAACTTTGAGAGGATTGTGTCTGTAACCTTCGTTGTGATGGCAAGGAAGAATATCTTTGTAAGCTTGAAGCCCGCATTTGGTCCCTTTCTGACTCTTTCAACAAACTTGTCAAGCAAGTGGTTGACAGTGGAAGAGTAGGCAATATTGAGGAATTCAGAGTAAACCTCATCAATCTCAAAGTCATCGACAAGAGAAGAGACCGGAGCTGCTGGAGAGTCACTGGTGAGTTGAAGATTGGACATATCCGTGGAGGTGATGGAGTTGTGCTTGATACCAGGTTCATTCTCGTAGTCAAATCTGACAACGTGCTCTCCCTCAGCCTTAGCGTCAAGCTCGACCAATGAGTTAGCACAAAGGTCACTCAGTTGTGATATCTCGGATCTGTTGAACACAGGCTGGACCGAGACTGCTTTCGAGAGGTAGAGCTCTTTGGTATGCGATTTCGATCTCTTATCCCACTTCTTCAACACCTTAGAGAAACCAGTTTGGTTCAGCTCAACAAACTGTTCCAGTCTGTCCAGGTCTCTCGAGAATCTCTTGAATGCATCGTACAGTGTGATGTAGGCAATTGACGTCCTGGAACCAAGTCTGTTCTTAGCAATTGCATCGTTCTTCTTCTTGACCAAAATGTCGAGTCTGATCTTCAAGTCCGACTCCTTCTCGAGGTAGAACGCATTGACCTTTTCCAATTCTCTTTCGAGTCTGAAGAAGAAGGAGGTCTTGTTATCCTGTAGTATTCTTTCGACATCAACTTCTGCTCCATTGCCATTTGGGACAGCGAGGAACTTGATCAACTGAGCAGGTGTGTTAGTAACGAAGTGTGAAAAGAGGCACCACAATAACATACTTTTTTGAGAGCCTTGTAATTGATGAAGTGGCCAACGTATTCGGGGAGCTCCAACTGCCTGGACTCCAAGTATTTGCCGAATTTCCTGTTATTGTTTGTCAGTATAGGGACCTTGGATGTGATACAACGGAAGACAACTCACATATTGGATCAGAAACGTGAGTTGTGATTAATCAAGGACCAAGAGCAAGGACAGTACCGGATAGTGTGAATGCAGTGGATCAACGCAATGTCTTCTTGTGAGTAGAAGTGTTGTTGCTGTGTGAATGGCGATGGGTAGTTGAAAATGTTCCTGTGCAATTATTCTGCACCGTGGGCTTATGGATGGAAATTAGAGGACAATAACGTGTGCACGTGAAAACTGCGGGCACACTGGAAAATTCCTGTTACTCTGCCAGCCGGAAGGTGCCGTGTGTGCGTGTGCTTGAGCTTAGGCCTGGAGTGGTAAGGTGCAAGGGACAGGCCCCACGTCAAGGCCAATTTCACGCACAAACACGTGCGCCGTTGCGGGCCGGTTGATGGTGATAAGCCGGTGCGGCGGTGCTAGGAAATGTCCGGTTCCTGTATTTACGCTGAAAATGGCAGTAGCGTAATTATCAGCACTAAGAAAAGGCCAGGCAAGCTCCTCCAAAGCAATCCGAATCGCCAATTGTTTCAACACCAGCAACATTTGACAATCATAACATGGACAAATGGGGAATTGCGAGTGATTCAGGGACGTTACTGGTCATGAAGCAACTTTGCCACCTCGCGTAAGCTCTTGTGGTGTGTCATGAACTCGATGATGTCTTGCTCATCCTCAAACGAGACAGAGTCATGGAGCTGAACAAGTTCGGCCAATAACGGTGAAATATCATCCGTGGTGACAACTGGCACTTCCTTCTTCTTGTAAGACTGCATCACCTTGACTAGTCCTCGATGTCCTCCGAAGAGATTCGAAACCACTGTGCGGGCGTCCATGAGCGACGCTGCTGAGAACGTCTTGCACGAAGGGCTCATTGGAGACAAAAACAACGAATAGGCGTGGTCCCTCTCCCTGGAAAGACTGTAGAGTCTGTTATGGTGTTAGCGTAGTCCAACAGGGCGGGCGCAAGGGGTAGATTGGTGGTGTGTGCGTACTCGGCGGTTAACTCGTAGAAGAGCTTATCTCTCAAGGGTGTTTCTGGAGCAAGAACGACAGTGACCTTCGACTCGTCAATATTGCTGTACTGGCTCAATATCTGGCGGCATCTGGAGTCAACCTCCTGGAGGAGAAGACCAGCATCGCTCTCGTTGGTGTCTTCGTCGTGCGGCGGGAAGGCCACAACGAAATGGACAAGCACAGAGCCATTCACGGCGGTCCGGGTGTGAGACTCAGAAACAATGGACATGGCGTGCTCTGGTGCACTAAAAGACCCCGTCGACTGCAAACGGTGAGATCGCCCTGAGAGAATCCAAACGTAAACAAAGAAAGCGTGCGCCTACCATGGTTATGAAGCACCGCGGAATTTCCTTCGCGTTCCACAAAAATTTGAGGAAATCCATCTGTTTACACCACCAAACCGGACACCAAAACAGCAGCTTCAAACACGGTGGAAACAGCACAGAAGGCACTATTTTGCACTGAATCGCAGATATCAACCAATCAGCAGAGCAATCACACAACCCCGCTGATACCGCTTGAATCACAGCTCACATTACCCCTTTTCACCTCTCTTCCAATCACCTTCGCCACATTGAACTATTTGCCTCCTGAGCTTACTGGCATACACATATCTTCGAAGTTTCCATACGTAAGTACGAACCCTCTGCACTTGAAGTCTCACCGGCTTGTCTGGAACCATCAACACCAGGGACCGCGCTGGAATCCAGCTTTCCTTGGATTGTTCAGCTTTGATGTGCTAATCCCCTTCGCAATCAAACCCTCCAGGCGCCGATGGGCACCAGATCAGTGCAAAGAACCAATCTGATCAACCATACTAACACAGACCACAGATTTGAATTTCCAACTTTGACCCATCGACACGAATCTAGAGATGGAGTCTGTTCTTGATTTTTCACAACCGTTAGATGTTTCCCTCTTTGACAAGGTCGTCGAAACCTTCTACACTGGTTCTGGCCCTGAACGTACTGCAGCACAGGACATTGTCACCAAGTTCCAGGACCATCCAGACGCATGGCAGAGAGCCGATCAGATTCTTCAGACCTCCCAGAATCCACAGGCTAAGTACATTGGTCTTTCCATCTTGGACAAGCTGATCCAGACCAAATGGAAGCTCATACCCGATGACCACAGACAGGGTATCAGAAACTTCATTGTCAACATGATCATTGCCATGTGTGATGATGACGACGCACAATACACCAGTCAGAGAGCCCTCATCAACAAGTGTGACTTGACTTTGGTCCAGATCGCTAAGCAGGACTGGCCTGAGAACTGGCCAAACTTCATTGCAGAACTTGTTCAGTCATCCAGAGCAGGCTTCAACGTCTGTGAGAACAACATGGTCATTCTCAAGTTGTTATCCGAGGAGGTTTACGATTTCTCCACCGACCAAATGACACAAGCAAAGACCATGAACTTGCGTTCAAAGATGCAGCAAGAGGTTTCTGAGATTTTCAAGCTCTGCTTTGAAGTCCTTGACAAGTCTGACAAGCCATCATTGGTTGTTGCCACATTGAACACTGTTCTCAAGTACTTGCAGTGGATCCCACTCGGATACATCTTCGATACAAGCTTGTTGGAGCTTTTGACCACCAAGTTCGTGGTCCCACAGGACACAAGGGCCATCACCTTGAAGTGTTTGACCGAGGTTGCTGCTCTCACTACTTCTGAGTACGACGAGAAGTTCGTTGCTATGTTCCAAGGTGCAATGTCACAGGTGGCTCATGTCATCCCTCCATCCGTTGATTTGAAGAAGTCATACGAAGTTGCAAACTCCAACGACCAGGCATTCCTTCAGGATCTCGCCATGTTCATCTGCACATTCCTCTCGAACCACGTTGTTGCTTTGGAGCAGAAGGAAGAGGCCAGATCGCTTCTCTTGACATCACACGAGTACTTGATCCAGCTTTCCAAGATCGATGAGAGAGAGTTGTTCAAGACTTGTTTGGACTACTGGGGAAAGCTTGTCTCTTCACTGTTCCAGGAGGTGCAGCAGCTTCCAGCACACGAGCTCTCTCCACTGATGCAGCTTGGATTCGGTAACGCTCTGTCTTCAACGAGTGCTGGTGGTGCTCCAAACCCTGAGCTTCTTGCCAAGTTCCCACTTAGAAAGCACATCTACGCCCAGATCTTGTCACAGTTGAGACTGATTGTGATTGAGTCGATGGCCAAGCCAGAAGAGGTTTTGATTGTCCAGAACGACGAAGGTGAGATTGTCCGTGAGTTTGTCAAGGAGTCTGACACAATTATCCTCTACAAGACTATGAGAGAGGTTCTTGTTTTCCTCACTCACTTGGACGTGGTTGACACTGAATCAATCATGAGTGACAAGTTGGCTAGACAGATTGATGGCTCAGAGTGGTCATGGAACAATATCAACACTCTTTGTTGGGCCATTGGTTCTATTTCTGGTACCATGAACGAGGAGATGGAGAAGAGATTCTTGGTGGCTGTCATCAAGGACTTGCTTGCCCTCACCGAGATGAAACGTGGTAAGGACAACAAGGCCGTCGTTGCGTCTAACATCATGTACATTGTTGGTCAATATCCAAGATTCCTGAAGGCGCACTGGAAGTTCCTCAAGACCGTCATCAACAAGCTGTTTGAGTTCATGCACGAGACCCACGAAGGTGTCCAGGATATGGCCTGCGATACTTTCATGAAAATCACATTGAAGTGTCGCCGTCACTTTGTTGTTCAACAGCAAAACGAGACTGAGCCATTCATTGACGAGGTTATCAGAAACATCCAGAAGATCACAGAAGACTTGCACCCACAGCAGGTCCACACTTTCTACGAGACTTGTGGTTATATTGTTGGTGCTCAGTCAAATGTTCAGATCAGAGAACGTTTGCTTTCAGACTTGATGTTCCTCCCAAACACTGCATGGACTGCCATTGTCAAGAGCTCTCAGGGTGATCCAAATCTTCTTGTCAACCCAGAGTCTGTGAAGATCATTGCAAACATCATCAAGACTAACGTTGCTGTCTGTACTTCTCTTGGGTCTGGATTCTACAACCAGCTTGGACTTCTTTACGAGGACATGCTCTCTCTTTACAAAGCGGTTTCTGGAATGATCTCTGAAGCTGTTGCCAAGGAGGGCCTGATTGCAACGAAGACACCAAAGGTTAGAGGTCTCCGTACTATCAAGAAGGAGATTTTGCATCTCGTGGAGGCTTACATCTCAAGGTCCGAGAACTTGGAGCAGATTGTCGAAGTTTTGGTGCAACCATTGCTTATTACGATCTTGGAAGACTACAAGACAAACGTTCCAGACGCCCGTGATGCCGAGGTGTTGAACTGTTTGACTACAGTTGTTGCAAAGGTTGGTCATTTGATCCCTGAAGGTGTTGTTGTTATCTTGCAGAACGTCTTTGAACCAACTTTGCAGATGATCAACAAGGACTTCACAGAGTATCCAGAACACAGAGTCGAATTCTACAAGCTTTTGAGAGAAATTGATTCCAAGGCCTTCAATGCATTATTACAGCTTTCAGGAGAGGCAATCCAGATGCTTGTCAGCGCCATTCTTTGGGCATTCAAGCACAACAACAGAGATGTTGAGAACAGTGGTTTGGCTCTTGCTAACGAGTTGCTGAGGAACGTTGAGAAGTTGGGTACCACACCCTTCACGACAGCATTCTACCAGAACTTCTTCTTCCCAATCCTCAGTGACACTTTCTACGTCATTACAGACTCTGACCACAAGGCTGGATTCAAGGCTCAGTCTGTGTTGCTTGCGAAGATGATTGACCTGGTTGAAAATGGACACATTACAGAACCGTTGTACTCCGAAAGTGAGGCACCAGCGGGTACTTCCAACAGTCTTTATTTGAAGGAGTATTTGGGTAACTTGCTTATCAACGCTTTCCCACATTTGCAGCAGGCTCAGATTGAGAACTTCATCAAGGCATTGATTGACCAACACCGTGACCCAATCAAGTTCAAGGGTACTCTTCGTGACTTCCTCGTTCAGATCAAACAATACGGTGGTGATGCAACCGACTACTTGTTCGCTGAAGACCGTGAGAATGAGTTGCTGGAGAAGCAGCGCCAGGAGAGGGAGAAGGCATCGAAGGTTGGTGGTTTGTTGAAGCCATCGGAGTTGGATGATGATTGAAGACACATCAGAAGTTGATTTATAACAAGGAGAAGAGACTCAATATTGGCTTCCATCGTGTATATGTTTTGAAGGTTTGCTTTGCAGGCTGCGTTGTTGCCGAGACATAAGTACAGGGTCTTCCCTATCAATGGAAAGTGTATCTTGGATAACCGAGAGCCGTAGGCCATACTACTGGTGAAGCTTTAATTCTAGAAGTGGACGTTATATATTTACAGGACATCAACATGAAGAGTGTAAGCGAAGCGCACTCAGATCTTCTTGATAGCATCAGAGACTCTAACGAAAGCGTTCGTTGGACCAGGAACATGTCCCTTCACCATAATCATACCTCTGAATTCATCAACCTTCTCCACGCTCACAATGAGAGAGTTCTGTTTTGTGGAGTTCTTACCACCCATTCTTCCAGGCATTCTCTTACCTGGCAAAACACGACCTGGAGATGTGTTGGCACCATAAGAACCACCAGATCTGTGAGAAAGAGAGGCACCGTGAGATGCTGTCTGACCCTTCATTCCGTAACGCTTCATCACACCAGCGAATCCCTTACCCTTGGCAACAGCCTGGAGGTCGACGAACTTACCAGCCTCGAAGAAGTCAGCATTCAAGACTGAGCCCACTGGGAGCAAACCGTCCTCGTTCTTCACCATGAACTCAGCAAGCTTGATCTTTGGGTTCAATTTAGCTTTCTCATAGTGTCCAAGCATCTGTCTGGATTCTTTGTGTGGGTTCTTGACACCGTAACCGACTTGCACGGCGAAGTATCCTTCTTTGTCCTTGGTCTTGTTGTAGACAACCTCCACTTGGTCGACTTCGAGAATCGTAACTGGATATGTTTCACCAGTTTCCTGGTCAAACCATGGACCCATACCACGCTTAATAGCAATAAGACCGGTTCTGAACGGGAGTCTTCTTCTCTCCACTGCCTTTTCTTGTGAGTGGTTTGGTGCTTCTGTGATGACCTTCTGCTGGATCACAGATGGTGCTGTGAGGGAGGCGCCTGTGCGAACCAGGCGTGGGAACTGCATGGCCAAAGGCGTGGCCCGCACTCGGAGCATGGACATCCCAAGTAGACTGTTCATTTGTGCGTTGAGTTGTCCGGATGTGAATGCACAGAGAATGAAAGCGCACTTCAAACTTGATGGAAGTGTTCATTGGTGTCCAAGCTTTTTTCCAAGGTCGCGCTACAAAACCACGGTTGCGGGTAACCCCGGGAATCATTGGAGGAGCCTGATAGTTTGAAGGAAGCAGACTTGACACAAAAGACTACAAATCGAGACACATGAAGCTTGTTTCAGAGCATTATTTCGTTGATGTATGTACAGTGAGGCCAGTGATGAGCCACATAATTGCAATGAACCAATACCCCACGTTGAAGTTCCCAGAAAGTGCAACAGTGGCCATATAATACCGTGATAACAGCCGGAAGAGACAGTCGTGAGAAGTGAAAATGATAGTGAATGAGAGAACCCAATCATTTGATCTTCTTGGCCTTGAGAGCAATGGTCTCGCTGTCCACGTAGATACCCTTACCCTTGTATGGCTCAGGTGGATGGAACTCACGGAGTCTGGCAGCAAAGAGCTTGACTTGCTGCTTATCCGTTCCTTCAATAATGATTCTTGTTGGAGAAGGAGATGTCACTGTCAGGTTCTCTGGGACGAAGAGACCTTGCTGGATGGAGGCACCGACCTTGAGTGCACAGAATGGCTTCCCATCTTTCTCCTCAACCTGGGCTCTGTAACCGGTACCGACGAGCTTCAAAATGGACAAGTGCCCTTCTGTGACACCGATGATATGGTTGTTTAGAAGGGATCTCATTGTGCCCCAAAGAGCTCTCTGCTGTTTGTTGTCTGGGTTCGGCACAGACACTGTGAGTTTGTCCTCGGCATGGTTGCATTGAAGGAAGTTTGGCATCTGCAGTTCGAGAGCTCCCTTTGGACCCTCGATTTTGACGAGCTGTGAGATTGTGAGCTGGGTTCTACCTTTTCTCTTGAGGATTGGCTGGTCCATCTGGGAGAAGTTGATCTTGACTTCCTGTGGGACGAGGATTGGAGCCTGGCCGATGTTGGAGGCGCGCAGACTCGTAGCAGAGAAGAATCTCTTAGAGCACTGTGTACTGGATCTGAGGAACATGGTGAAAGAGCGTATTGGGACAGATCTAGTCGTCTTTCAACCTCAAAACAAGCAGACATAACGTCCGATTCAGTCAAAGCGGCCGATTTTTCACTTTTGCCAGACGGATCTCAGCCCTCGGAATTGTTCGTGATGTGTGCGCGTACCAACGAATTTTTCAGAGCTCATCGCCTTCAGAAAAGAGAAGACAGCTTGGGAGCGAGCCTCTTTTCACCTTACGAACAACCCCAAACATACACAAAACACAACTATAATGGTCAGAAAACTCAAGCATCATGAGCAGAAGCTGCTGAAGAAGGTCGACTTCCTTGACTGGAAGCAAGATAATGGTCACAGAGATGCCGAAGTGATGAGAAAATACCACATCCAGAAACGTGAAGACTATCACAAGTACAACAAAATCTGTGGTGACATCCGTAAACTGGGTCACAAGCTTTCACTCCTACAACCGAACGATCAAGTGCGTATCAAGCATGAACAGCAACTCCTTGAAAAGCTGTATTCGATGGGAATCCTCACAACAAAGTCCAAGATCTCCGACCTCGAGAACAAGGTCACAGTCAGTGCTATGTGCCGTCGCCGTGTTGGTGTTGTGATGTGTCGTCTCAAAATGGCAGAGAATCTGAAGGATGCTGTCACATTTGTTGAGCAGGGCCATGTCAGAGTTGGTCCTAACGTCATCACGGACCCTGCATACCTTGTGACCAGAAGCATGGAAGACTACCTCACATGGGTCGACACCAGTAAGATCAAACAGAACTTGCTCAAGTTCAGAAACCAGATTGATGACTTCGAGTACGCTTGATTATGGTTTCACCTTTTCTTCTAATTGCCACCTACCATGGCACAGTTTCTACACTGTGTGTGTCAATCTAGATAACTTGAAATTCACGGGATTATGACTACTCTCTTTGTACGAACAGTACAGCTGTAAGCTCTTGTAATTCATTATCTTGCATTATAGGTACTAGTTTTTGTGAGTCGTGAAGTGGTCAACTTTGAGCCACTGGGGGTGTTCAGAATCTGGAGACAATGTCATCGATGTAGTTGATCATTGCCTCAATCTGGTGAGAAGTAGACTCAACGTATGCCCAGAATCTTCCATGAGCCTTGACATATCTGGAACACAACGTGAGCTTCTCGTGCAAGTCAATAGTGTGGAAGTTTTTGACAACCATCTCACTTGTCTCCTTGTCAACAACAATACACACGGTGTGTGCACCCTCACCAACAACAAACTCCAATCTTCTCATGTCTGGGTCAATGTCCTGGGATGGAGGCAACACTCTCACAGACATCTGCTTGGTCAACACGACTGAAGAGGCCAACACAGTGAGCGTGTTAGCAATGACAACCGTAGAGAAAACTGGGTACTGCAACCACACATCAGGGAACTCGTTGTAGCTCTGAACCATTGCACTCATAGTCTTTCCTTGCTCTGGAATAGCATCAGTCCACCAGGTGTCGTTGGACTTCATCGATGAAATATCAGATGCAGATGCAAAGTTCAATGGCCCACCAATAACTGTCAATGGGGTAGCAGAAGATGCAGCTTCTGGAATCTTCCCAAGTCCAAGCTCAACAAGTCTAACAGCACCCAAAGCGGCCATGAAGGTCTGCACATAGTGAGTAGCCTGTGCTTGTGTCAAGGTGAGACAAGCATTCTGAATGTCCTCCAGTTTCGACTCATACAACGAGTTCATGACGTTATCTGGGTTGGTGTTGGACTGTGTCTCATGTAACTTGATGAAGAGGATTGGAGCACACTGAGAGGCATTACTGGCAAGTCTGGCAACAGTCAACATGAGGAGGGAGAAGAGCTTGGAAATGTTGAGAACCACGGTCTTCTTCTTGATGTGTGAGATGTGGTACAAAGACGAATTGGAAATGTCTTCGATGATCTTCATCTTGGCGTTGAACTGGTCGACCACAGCAGAGGTTAAGTAGCCAGATGAAATAGTGTCCATGATGTCTTCAACAGTTTTGATAGAAATGATGACAAGGTCCGAGTCACTGAACTGCTTGTACTCAGTGGACATGACAGCTGCACTGTTCAATTGTCTCTCCAAGTCCGTCCAGTATCTGTACCTCAATCTCTGAAGACCTTGGTTGTCTGTAGTGTCAAACACACCCAAGTTCTGGTTGTACTGGACATCACTCTGTGGCAAAGGCAAGTCTGCAGGGAAGGTGAGCAACTTCTCACTGATTTTGTGGTATGGAGCACCTCTGTTCAATCTGATAAACACATTCAACTTCCACGAGCCCCAGATAGTTCTTAGCATGTCCTCATGTTTCAACACCTGCTTCTTGGTGGCAACACTAGCATACGCCTGCCAGTCCATCACCTTGTGCATCTCCAAGATGTGACTGACCTGCATCACACGGTAGACACGCTCTGAACCTTCAATGGACTGCTGTACATAGCCACTTGGACCAAGAGCACCCATGAGAAGGACAAGAGCCTGAAGAGCAGTCTCCGCATCCATGTAGTCCCAGTACTTCTCAGCAAGGAAGTACCAGTGCTGTGGATCTCTCAAGTTCGGATTTGGAATCATCGTGCTTGATGCAAAACGGCATGATGATGAGAACATGGCGTGGATGAGCGACGCATCCTGGCGCACCTGGAGCTGATAGATGAGACGGTGCTTTGCTGGAAGGAATGGTCGAGAAGGATGAATGTAACGGTAGTACAAGTCAATCAAAATACATGTTGTTTTCCAGTTTGGCAAGTCAAACATCTCAAGTTCTTCATCTGGGATCGAAATGTCAGACGTGTTCGAAGACAGCTTTGGAAGACTGAAATCCCGGTCGTCAGAGCCATGGTGTCTCTTACGACGTCCATCTTCATCAAACACAAATGGGAATGCACCCGGTGGAGGCGGTGGTGGTGGAAGTTGAACACCATTGCCTGGATGGACTGGGCCTGGGTGATGGTGATGTGGCGGAGGACCAAAGTGTGGAGGAGGTGGGTGTCCACCGTTGGCCCAAGGCGGTGGGGGACCATGATGACCACGAGGACCATGATGTCCATGACGACCATGATGACCATGGCCATGATCTGGAGGACCGTAGTGATGAGGCGGAGGACCATAATCGTGATGACCTCGACCCCATGGGCCTGGAGGGCCTCTGTCGAAGTAGACGGGCGGACCACCTCTTGGAGGCCCTAGTCGATCGTTTGACCCACCCAAGTAATCAGATGCAGCTGAGGATGCTATTGAGCCACCTCTGTCAAGGAGCTGAGATTGTAGGTCTGCCGCCTCACGTTGGAGCTGTTGCACCTTCTCTTGCAATGAGTTGTTGGAGTTGAGTGAGCTCTTCTCTGACGGTTGAATGGGCGAGTTGGGCACATTGCGGTAAAGAGGCGACGTTGACGCTGATGCGATTGACATGGCAGGCTCGAATGCACTTCTGATTGGGTGCATGAGTCGTGGACTTGTCGCTGTGGTGGAGGATATCGATGTCCCAAACGTAGAGGGGCGGTAAGTCTGTGCTGAGCTGGGCGTGGAGCCACCTGTGGCGGCATCTGACCCCTGGTCTTGCGGTGTATCCTTCCTTCTCCGACCACCTCGCTGACTCTTGACAAAGACACACTCGATACCAAGCAGCTTACAATTGGAACACTGAGTGTGCTGTGGCTCTGACTTGTCTCCTGGAGTTGACAGGTTCTCTCCATCGCACTTCACCTTCTTCTCACGACAGGCTAGACAGGCATGTCTCGCAACAGGGCGCTTAGATCCTGGTTTGTGTTGCTGTTGCTGCTGGAGGTTCTGCATGTGAATGAGATGCTGCTGTGGAGGCCCGCTGTTGTTGTGGTGGGACATGTCCATGCCCTGGAAGTCAGACATGTTCGGCCTCGGCGCTAGTGAGTGCGAGTTGGAATACCGGTTGCTCGTAGCCGTGGCTGGTTTGATGATCACAGTCAGGTTGATCGGTCAGCACACTGACAGAATATGGAGAGCAGGTGCCCGTTGTTGCTGTTACGGATGATCCGTGTCGGAGTGGTTGGATCGTGTGCTGCAAACTACTCAAACTTGTGCTGGGGGGATCCGGGATTTAAATATAACTTACCGGCAAAGCCATCTTTCGGACCTCCGCGGCGAATACGAAATTGTTGGTTTGCAAAGCCGAAGCAAAAGCCGCCGCGGGAGTGAGCACTATACACAGCCACTAAGTATGACCAGCCGGCAAACAACAGCTGCCGTTACCAGGACCTGGGATCTTGGCGTCTCTTCCGTTGCAGCTGGTGCTAGGGAAAACAGCGGTTCCTGAGTGCCTAAAAGCTGTCACGTATGTGGTTTCTAGGGGCGACGTCCATGGCCCACGGCAAGCGCTAGCGATCGCCACAGGGCTTTGAACATTCAGCCTCAGCCCCCGGCCACTGACCCCGGTTAAATGAGAGCGTACATATTTGCGAGTCCCTGCTTAAGCTTCTTCGCTTGTTGCACCAGACAATAAAACACCATCACCGATCACACTAGCATATCGAACCCTCTCTGTGACACACATCCGCTCACAAAACCCTAGGCCATACACCCGAAAGCACAAGAGAAACCCACACGAGCACGGCATGTAGCCGCGTGTGCCATTAATAGGACTTGATGCACAAGTATTAAGGATGTCAAAACAACCACTCACGGCGACAGACAGCTACTGAGGTCCCTAGTTGGTCACCAATAAGTTAACGTATACAAGAGACATATCTCGACTCAGAGCTGTTATAGGATTTCACTATGACTCGGTTTTAAGTGCAGCCTTCTTCTCCGAGGAAGTAAGAAGAACCTTAGCTGCCGATCGACTGATCTCTCTGACTCGGACAAGCCAGGAGGTCCATAGATAATAGCCAATTAGCTTTCAAGTCCTCCAAGAACTATTCTAAGGTCAGTCCTGGTGTGTTATGTTTACTTCTCTCCATGCCTATTGAAACCCGAATTCATACAAAGGCCGTCATCGACCTGCACCCTGCGTGAATCGTGAATCATGATCGATACCCTGAAGCGTGCTGTCATCCTTGCAATCTAAACTCATTCTATGTGTGCGTATTGAGTCTCATAATGGGTACCATGTTCTGACAGAACCAGAGGGAGCCCATGAAGATCACCTTTCGTCCTCAGTTACTTGTTGCATCTTGTACCTTGTATGACGTATGACTGGAGCGGGATTCAAAGGTGCGCACCGTTTTAGGACTGTGGCCCTAACCAGCCACGTGACAGTCACGTGCAAGATTACCCGGCCGTCGCGCCCAGCCAGCTTCCACAGCCAAAAAGCCAAAAAAATCTTTGCCTTCCCTTTCTTCCTCCACCTCTTCTCCTTTTCTTCTTTTCCTCAGCAGCCAGGGGATCAGTATCAAGTTAAAACTCATATCGTACATGGCCCTTGCCTTTTACCAGGGCCATCCGGGTATTGTCTCTGCTAATGGCTTGCTCTTGCATTTTTTGGAACCTCCTCACATTTTCATTTGCCATTTGAAAGACAAGCCAGTTGGTGAGTCCTAGAGTGGTGAACGAACGCAGAACGGATTACGAGATCACATTGTATCCGACTCTCTTTTAATTGCTGTATCATGAGTCCATGGTCAGGATTCAATTGAGCTAAGCTGACTGCTAAGAACTCGTGAGTCGCACGGGACAGACTGAATGCGCATCTAAATGTCCACATCTCCTGAGAATCGTAGTTGAAGACTAAATTGACGATGCAAGCGCTCCCACCTGCCATGCTTTCCAGACCATCAAGGTCCCTCTTGAACCGGTGGCTCTCATGAGTCTACAGCGCCATTTTTAGCACTCTTCAGTGGTGTGGACGGACCGCGGCTGCCCAGCCAAAACTGTCTGGGCTCTTGGGCTCTGGGCTCTCGGGTTCAACGCGGTGTGGACAGCGCCCGAAAAAAAAGCCTGATCTCCAAACGAAAACAAGATCAGAGGCGGACACAAGCACCAAACACCACAACCAGCTGACACAGAGCGACCCTCTCGAACCCTAACCGTATAGGGAAACACTCAGCTACCACAGAGATTGTGTCTGGTCCCGAAAACTACGTCCATCGCCGACTAGATCTGCCCTTTGTCCATTTCTTTTTTGGCCCGAGATACCAGGAACGCGTCCAGTCAAGCATTGATCTCCAGTGGAATTTACTCCCTCTTGCCTTCGCAGAACCTACTTCCACGCAAACTTGGTACTTGTACTGAGACCTGCTGTCTACATTCATTCATCAACCATTTTTCATCTGGGCATTCGTTGTCAACAGTCCGCATCATTTGTGACCCCTTGACTCTCAGTACGGAATTCAGCACAGCCCATCCTCCATACCACCACACTCCTTGAACCACTCCTTTTCATCACATCGCCATGTCCGCATTTGTTCCGACACAAACGGCGTTTGAATACCCGAGTGCCTCTACAGTCATCAATGTGGCCACTTCTCTGACCACCAGCTATGTCGAATTGTACCTCCGTGCGACTTCCGACGAGAGCTCTTCCGCATCCTCATCCTCCACAAGAACAAAGAAGAAAACCACCAGTAAGTGTACGGATGCACAGAGATGTCAGACAGGAAGTGACCAGAATGCACTCACCATCGGCCTCGGTGTCTCAATCCCATGCATTGTCTTCCTCTGCATCATTGGAATCTTCATAATCAGATCATACAAGAAGGGTAAAGCTGAATCCAAGGACGACAATGACCCAGACTTTTACGGAGAGACAACCATCTTGCCAGATTATCCATCGAAGCCAAACATGGGTGCTGGGTTTGATGATGACTCCATGTACTCCACAGGCCAGAATCCATTCTCGTCTGACAACGCTCGCTATCCAACCACAGCCATTGCACAGTACGGTAACCCACAGAGTCGTAATGTCAGTCGTGGTGCTCCATCTATGAACCCTCAGTCAGACAGTTATCACGATTCTTTTAGGCTGCCGTACAGCCACACCTTTGGTTCCAAGCAGTCGTTGAACGAGTTTGCAAAGACCATGGGGTCTGAGTACCAGGGTTACCCAGTTGGCTCCAGACCAGGATCAAGACCACAGTCTCCATACAGATCAGCCAACACTTCTGTTGTCAATCTTTCCCAACAGGACACCAAGATGAGAAATTTGACAGAGAAGTCTACAAACTCCTTCGAGGCTGATACTTCAGAGTCACCATACTCGTACAACGAGACCAAGGTGAACACTGAGAACATCATTGACACCCAGTCCAGCGGTGGCCATGATGACATCTTTGCTGATCCAAGCCGAAGCTATCACCATGCCAACGATGACATCAACAAGCGTTTGAGTGACATGTCATACATCGAGGACGAGCCAGAGCAGTTGAACACATCCAATCAAACACCCCTGAAGCACGAAGAAAGTGCACTCAAGGATGATTCTCTGGCTGATGAACCTACACAGAAGAAGGGTGTCACATTTGATGCCGCGGAAGAGGAAGAGGATAGTGAGGACATCAAGAGAATGAAGAGTGTTTACAAGGTCTACTTTGACAGAGAGAATTCAGTCAAGAGACCAGGTAATGCAACAGGTGACTTTGATGATGCTCCACCATTGCCTGACATTGAGTCACCAGCACGCGTGGAGGATGAAGACGAGGTGAGTGAACTTCAGGAGCCAACCAACTTCTTGAGTGTTGAGCAGGACACACAACCAAAGAAACACAGAGTCGTATCTTCTGTTTACTCCACAGTTCCTCTCCAGTTTGATCAGTACCAGAACCAGCCACAACAGCTAGAACCATCATACCAACCACAACAGCAGTACCAGCAGCAGTACCAGCCACAGTACGAGCAACAGTACCAACAAGCACCACAGCAGGTTTATCAGCCTCAGTACAACCAGCAATATTCGAGAAGTGCATCCCCAAGATTGAACCCACAGTACTCTGGTCAGCAGCAACGGGCTCCACTTGCACCACTGCAGACTGTTCCAACCCCAGGTAAGATTGACATGTCAGTTACAGCCAACACTGACTATGCCCCAACAAAATCTCTCACAGCAGGAACCAGACCACCAGATGGTTCATTCAAGCCATTCAACCCACTCCACTACTCTGATCAGATCTTTGTCCCAACTTCTCCAATCTCCCCAACTGGTCACTTCCAGGCTCCTGAAATTCAACTCAGAGATGCCGCACCACCATCTCCACACCACATCAGACAAAGTATTGTGATGGTTGACCCAGTGGGTATTGGCAAAGAAAAGATCTTCAGACCGGCTGGCTCGTTCTCAGGAATGAACAGTGCCAACAGTTCCAGAGCAGGAAGTTTGACAAGTCAGTCACACTTCACCCCACCACAGGGCCCTGTTGGATCAGATGCTGAGTTGTTGCCTAGATCAGGATCGAAGTCTGATTTGAGAACACAGCTGGGATCTTCGGACAATTATAACTTCTTGTGATGAAAGGTGGCGAGATTTGAGTGGGGCCTTCCTTGCCTCTCTCACCTTGTTCATTTGTTATTGAAAACCGGACTCATTTTATCTTCACTCTAATGTATTGTACATCGACTTGATAACTCAATCTATTGTATTCAAATGAAAGTGATCCACATAACCAATCAGTACGCCTCGTAACCAACAGTCTCCAATCTCTCAGCCTTTCCCAGCACCTCTTCTTCTTGCTTGAGCAAGAAGTTCTGCATCTCAGTCATGTACTCTGGAATGCTTGTACCCAGGATTCTGATTGCAAGAAGAGCGGCGTTGGTAGCGTTGTTGATGGCAACAGTAGCGACTGGAATACCCCTTGGCATCTGGACAATGGAGTGCAAAGAGTCAACACCATCAAGAACGGAACCCTTGACTGGAACTCCGATAACAGGAAGGGCTGTCATAGCAGCAACCATACCTGGCAAGTGAGCAGCACCACCAGCACCAGCGATGATGGCCTTGATACCACGCTGAGAAGCTTCAATCGCATACTTGGACATTCTGTGTGGTGTTCTGTGAGCAGAGACAATAGTGACCTCAAACGGCACGTTGAACTGCTTGAGGATGTCAGCACCCTTAGACATGACAGGCAAGTCGGAGTCAGAGCCCATAATGATCCCAACAAGTGGTGCTCTCTTAGGAGCAGACTCGGTGGTCAAGGTTGGTGTCTTACCAATGATGTAGTCGAGGCGACGCTCAGCCTCACCCATTGAGCTGCTCACGACGTTGATGTGACCCATCTTTCTGGCAAATCTGGTGGACTTACCATACAAGTAGACAGAAGCACCCGGTGTCTCCAATGCACGTCTGCATGTCTCGAGCTCACCATTGGCCTCTTTCGTTCCCAGAACGTTGAGCATGATGGCGTTTGTGTTAGATGTGGTGAGCGATGTGAAATCCTTTGGCATTGGCAAGCCAGTGACGGCTCTGACATGGGCCTCGAACTGAGAAGTGACACATGCGTCAATTGTGTAGTGACCAGAGTTGTGTGGTCTTGGAGCAATCTCGTTGATGAGCAACTCACCACTGGCAAGGTAGAACATCTCAACACCGAAAATACCAGCACCTGGGAAAGACTTGACAGCATTCTGGGCAAGGAGCTTAGCCTTGAGCTGAACAGAGTCTGGAACTCTGGCTGGGGCGTAAACCAAGTGGCAAATGTTGTTCTCGTGGATAGTCTCAACGGTTGGGTATGAGTAGACCTCGCCGTCAATAGAGCGAACGACCATGACGGCAAGCTCCTTAACGAATGGAGCAAACTTCTCAGCGTAAAGAGGTCTGTCGTGCAAGACCTGAAGAGCCTCTGTGATGTCATCCTCAGACTTGACAACAAAGTTACCACGGCCATCGTAAGCGTTGGTTCTGGACTTGAGGACGTATGGGTAGTCATACTTCTCACCGACAGCCTTGAGTGCTTCAGCGGTGTTTGCAACATCAATAGACTCAGCGACCTGGATTCCGTGCTTGATCAAGTGCAACTTCTGCAAGTACTTGTCCTGGATAAGCTTGATAGTCTCTGGGGTTGGGTAGCACTTGATGCCTGTAGCCTTTTCAATGTTGGCAATGGCGTCGGCGTCAACGTGCTCGATCTCGACAGTGAGAACATCACACTTAGCAGCAAGCTTAGCAATGGCATCAGCGTCGGTGAAAGAGCCGTCCACGTGCTCATCAAGAGCATTGATCTGCTTAGCTGGGGAGTTTGGAGCATCAAGAACGATGGTCTTGATGTTGAGACGGTGAGCAGCCTCAACGATCATACGGCCGAGCTGGCCACCACCGAGAATACCGACAGTCTTTGTGTCCATGTTGTATTGTGATGTTTGGTAATAGTTGGAAGCGCACAAGAGTCGAATGTGGCTGGTCAGAAGAGAAACAGTTTTTGACAGATGCTCTGCTCTGTGCGCTCCAGAGTCTATAATTTCGAGCCCACGACCGAGTCAGAAATCAAAAGCCTGTGGAAATTTGAGCCATAGAACAAGTTCGCGGGATAAGTTCGCGAAATGTGGTAGGGACAGAAGATCTGCCTAAAAGGGCGAATTGTAAACAAACCAAGGTTATGAAGCCCCGCAGTCCAGCGGATCTGTTCGGAATTCAGGACAGGCCTTTCTCTTAGTACAAGTGGAATTCGTACACATTCCTTCTGCTCAGAGGCCTTACACACAGACAGAATCAGCAGAACGATGTCTACAGAAGAGGAATACGAGGTCCTTGAGCTGATCGGGCGTGGCTCGTTTGGCTGTGTGCGCAAAGTGCGTCGCATCAGAGATGGCAAGGTGAGTGCTCCCAGCTTAACACGGCGGTTGATGATCTTGATACTAACACTTCCAGCTTCTTGTTCGCAAAGAGATTCTGTATGGACACATGAACCAGAAGGAGAGATCACAACTTATTGCGGAGTTCAGAATCCTCTCAGAGCTCAACCATCCCAACATTGTCCAGTACGTTCACCACGCACACATCCCTGAACAGCACATGCTCTTCCTATACATGGAATACTGTGACGGTGGTGATCTCCAGCACATCATAAAGACATATCGAAACTCCAATGAATACCTCCCTGAAGGTATCATTTGGAACATCTTCACACAGATCCTCATGGCGCTTTATCGATGCCACTATGGAGTCAACTCGCCCCTCATCACGAACATATATGAGGACCTCGAGTATCCTGCCGTCACTGACCAGACAAGGGTAATCATTCACAGAGACATCAAGCCCGATAACATCTTCTTGGGCAATGGAAACTTCAAGCTTGGTGACTTTGGGCTTGCGAAGTCCTTGAACACAGAGATGGAGTTTGCTACCACATGTGTTGGAACTCCGTACTACATGTCCCCAGAGGTCCTGCTTGACAAGCCATACTCACCATTGTGTGATATCTGGTCACTCGGCTGTGTCATATACGAACTCTGTGCATTACATCCGCCCTTCCAGGCGAAGACTCACTTGCAGTTGCAACAACGCATTCAGGAGGGCCAATACCCAAGCATCCCAAGCCACTATTCAAACGCATTGAGAAAAGTTATTGACGCTTGTATCAAAGTCAACCTACAACAAAGAGGCTCCACCTTTGAGCTCTTGCAAGATTTGCATTTCAAGATTCAGATGAAGGATCTTCAATTGAAGAACTATGAACTCAACTTGAAGAAGTTTGAGAACGAATTGATGAATAAGGAGCAGGAGTTGGTCAAAGCCAGATCATCGCTCAACGAAGAGCTGAACTACCAACGTGGGCTGATTGAACAAGAGATGGAGGAGATCCGCATCAACTATCAGAATGAGTTCCAGTATGTGGTTGAGAAGGAGGTCAAGGCGCGGTTGAAGCAAGGACAACAGGCTGGCACACCATTGAGACCCAAGTCATCACAACAGACTTACTACAGTTCTGCCGCATCTGATGTGTCCATGGGAACTTCACCCTCACCAACGAAGCTCAGATCTGTCTCCCGCAAACCACTTCAACTGATCAATGACGAGGTTGCAAGCAAGAAGTACACCAAGGCTTCTGCAAACGTTGCATATTCAGTGCCTATGAACAAGCAATTGCTCACCAAGAACGCAAAGCTCTTTGAAAAAGCACGCATTGGAGATGACGAATCTGGACAGTACCCAAGTCCTTTCTTGAGAAGGTTCAATAACGATTGGATCTGACGCTCTTGTTGAATGATGGCCCTGAACATATGCATGTCAGCCTTGCACATGTGTGATTGAGATTCGTCAATCTGTCTGTTTAAACTTATTGGGAAATTGAGTATACGTGAAAATTCATTGGTGGATCTGTAACATAATCGAGAAGGGTGAGATCAAGCCCACTTTGTACCAGTCAAAGCCTCATAGGCCTCGATGTACTTGGCTCTGGATCTCACAGCAATGTCGTCGGTCATACGAACACCCTCCTTACCGTTGAGGCCGTTGGAAGTCAACCAATCTCTCAAGAACTGCTTGTCGTAAGAGTCTTGACTCTCACCGATGGCATATGTAGAAGCGTTCCAGAATCTGGAGGAGTCTGGGGTCAAAACCTCGTCGACAAGGACAATCTCGCCATTCTCAGTCAAACCAAACTCGAACTTTGTGTCAGCAATGATGATTCCTCTGGTAGCTGCGAACTCCTTAGCCTTGGTGTACAACTCAACGGCAAGCTTACCGATCTTGGTGCAGAGCTCCTTTCCAACGATCTCCTCGGCCTGCTCGACAGAGATGTTCTCATCATGCTCACCCTGATCAGCCTTCGTAGATGGTGTGAAAATTGGAGTTGGGAACTCCTGAGACTCCTTCAAACCTTCCACAGTCTTGACACCGTGAACAGTGCCAGATGTCTTGTACTCCTTCCAAGCAGAACCAGTGATGTAACCTCTGACAATGACCTCCAATGGTACAAGCTTGTATTTTCTCACAAGAAGAGAACGGCCCTCCAACTGGGATCTGTACTTCTCCTCGCTCAACTGTGCAGGAAGTGACTTGAAGATGTCATCTGTCTCGATCAAGTGAGTCAAGACATATGGCTTCAGGAACTCGAACCAGAACACAGAGAGCTGTGTGAGGAGTTGACCCTTTTGTGGAATACCGTTCTCCATGATGACATCGTAGGCGGAGATTCTGTCAGTGGCAACGAAGAGCAAGGTCTGTGAGTCAACCTCGTAGATATCACGAACTTTACCACGTGCAATAAGAGGGAGGATTCCGTCGAGGTTAGTCTGTGTGAGGCCGGACATTGTTGTGTGTGTATGGGTGAGTTGAGAGCCGGGTAAAACAGTGGTATGATTGCAGGCAGATCAATCAAGGTAGATGGTGAAACTTCAAACGGAGCCTGGCAATATTTCTCTTCGCCTTGCGCTTCCATATCAGGGGTCTATTTGCAGGCCAATTTGCTGAAATTTGACTCGATCGCGGTTTTGAAATTAAATGTGTTTTGAGAGACTCGAACCGGCGCTCATAACTGCTTCAGCGACCGCTATACCAGGGAGAAGTCGAAATGCGGAGTGGGGGACCGCTTGCTGCGAGAAATACCAAAGAGCTACTACTTATCTTGCCGTTTGCTGATGTTTTATCCGAGAATGCAACAGCTTACATCTTACTTCTTCGATGTCTCAAGTAGAGACAATTCAAGGCACAGTGAGCTCACATCCCTTCACAGGCGTACCTAAACTCCAAGAGCTTTTGAAAAGATCTAGGCTTTACCCCACGGAAGTACCGCCTCTAACACCGAAGGCGATAAGGGGCGGGGAGCCGAACAATGCAGACAGGAAGTGGAGGACTTCTATTTACAGACCTGTTGGGTAAGATTTTGTTCAAACTCCTGTGAGACTGCCCCAATTGGCTCTTCCCGTCCCCCGAGTTGCTTCATGGGCCAGGCTAGACGAGGTCTATGGTTCCCCTTAACCCATAGACAGCTCAAAGCTCAAAGTTCACTTGAAGCAGAGATCTCATGATATTCCTGACCACCCCACTCTGCGAATGGATCTACTTCCGATCCTGAAAAGGATGAACGCAAATGTTGTGCTCGCACCGTATCGGCCCTTGTTCTTTGTTGCGCACATGTCATCCCAATTTAGAATAGGGCACCAGCGGATGTCAGACCACTACAACCAATCTAGATCAAACCAGTAATTAAGGATAATGGAAGTACATTGGTATGGTTATAGAAGAGCCCAGCTCAAGCCAATATACAATAGATCATGTGTCTGGGTGAGCACAAGAGATCAATGAATCAAGAAAGAGCCCCTTAAAAAGGGGCGAACAATAGCGTCGACTGTCCCCTAAGCGAGCACTCACAAGAAGGCAGCAGCGATGGCACCGGCAGCTGCAGCACCGGCAACACAGAGCTTGACAGCAGCACCCTCTGAAGCAGTAACTGCAGGTGGGGCGGTGGACTCAACGGACTCGGACTTGGATGTGGTGGAAGTAACTGGACCAGTTGGAGGGGTAGTAGTTGGTGCAGTTGGTGGAGTAGTAGTAGTAGCAGGTGGAAGTATGGTGGTATCAGTGGTCTTGAGAGTACAAGGACAGTCAGTGATGGTCAATGTTGTTGGCTCAGTGACAATGACAGTCTTGTTGTTGGTGATGAAAGTGGTTGGCAGTGGGCAGTAGGTGGTGAACTCCGTGACGACAATGTCGCTGGTGATGGTGACGACAGTACCGTTAGAAGGAGGAGCAACAGAAGAGGATGGAAGTATGGTGGTATCAGTGGTAGTGAGGGTACAAGGACAGTCAGTGATGGTCAATGTAGTTGGCTCAGTGACAATAATGGTCTTGTTGTTGGTGATGAAGGTGGTTGGCAATGGGCAGTAGGTGGTGAACTCTGTGACCACGATGTCACTGGTGATGGTGACAACAGTACCGTTGGTGTAATCAGCAACGGCAAGGGATGCGATAGCAGCGAGAGCGATGGTGTGGTAGAACATTGTGAGCGAGTGAATGTCTGTGTGTGATTATGACAAAGACCTACAAAGAGCACAGACAAGGGGGGAACATGGCGTGCCTTTTATACTTGAATACCCAGACTGAGATCCGCAGAGAACTCAGCTGCACGGCATCTCAAACAAGGTTTCTAGACTCTTCCGTATGTCTGAGTGGGGGTCCTGTGTGTGGTGCCACAAACAATTGTATGTACCTACAGCTAATAATAGCCGTCGTGTGTACCTTATACGCAGGCACTTTTGTGCCCCGTGCATCGAGGCGCCCAGCATTTGACACCATAATTAGAAACGAGGTCGTACTTATCTCATTCTATAGCAATAACGAAGATCGATAAACGTCATTTGTATATACAAAGTGTTATTTATACACTCATTGTTCCAGATGTAAATGCCTCTAAGTTGAAAATTCTCATTCAGTGGTCCTTCTTCGCATCCTCACTGGCCTTGGCCGCAGCTCTAGCCTTCTTAGCCATCACGCTACCAACATGTTTGAGAACGAGTGGCAACAACAAAGTGTTGATCACAATCCACGCAACAATCACACCGTAGTTCATTCCCAAGTTTCCTTTCCACAAGTCGAGGAAGATGACCTTGTAGATCTCGTTGGAGTGGTGCACAGGGAACATGTAACCGTATCGATAGAACGGAGAGAGCAGAGCCATTGGTGAGAACGATGGAGAGACGTTAAGAATAACGAAAGAGATCAACCAAACTCCGAGGAACGGTGGGTTGTGTGCAAAAATGAGCAAACCCATGTTCTCATTGGCACCACCAACAGCAGCCATGGTCAAGTATGTTGTCATCCAGAAGACCACGAATCCACCCTTACCAAACGCTGGAGTGAAGTCGATTTGGAAAATTGCAGAAACGGAACAAATGAATATGGATATGATCAGGTAGGAGAAGTGGTTACCGATGATTCTGTAGATCAAGTAATGCCCGATCTTGATGTGTGGAAGGAGGACAAGGTGAATTTGAGCAAAGAAGTTGAAGAGGAAGAAAGACATGATGATCAGGTAAATGAGACCGACTTGAGCAGGAGCAATCACAGTATAGTTTGAGAACGGGCGATAGTCAAGGTAAGAAAAGGTCGCCGGAGTAGCAATAGAGTCCGAGTTGATCAGTGCAAGCTTCTCCTCGTCAGTGAACCCAGAGGTGATCTGATGTGTCATGTTCGTCCAGTACAAAGACTGGAATGACTGCTGGATGTTCTTGAGTGTGGTCACAACGTATGGAGTCATGGAAACAGGGTCTCTTCCAGTCTCATACACGAACTGAACTGCAATGCCAGCAGAGGAAGCGTCACCCCTGAAGTAGTTGTACTGGTTTGTAGTAGCGTTGGTGAACACATGAGTTGCAGACCAGTAATGTCTGTGGTGGACCCTCTTGATGATCTCTTCTGTGATGTTCTTGCCTTCACCGAAGAAGCCATCAATCTCATCTGCGCCTTTGAGGATCAACCAATCTCCATGGGAATCGTACGTCGTGGTCATCAACTCCTCAATAGCAGAGCCAATAGTAGGCGAGACACCGGATGCAGAAGCATCATCCTCAATCACAACAAGCATCTTCAGCTGGTGGAGGTTACCAGTTCTGTTGTAGAGAGATCCCCAGTAGATGGAGAATGACACAATGATAAGGCATGCAAGCACGAACCAGACTCTGAGAAAGTCAAGGAAGACCTTCATTCGAAGAGACGAAACCGAAGGATGGAAGATACCAACTTTGGTAGGTGGACCAGTTGGCTTTGAGCCTCTTTCAGCACCCTCATTCTGATCAACATCATCTTGTTTGGCTGTATCCTGTGAGGATGTACTAGGTTCTTGGGCTTCAACGTCGTTAAGAGCCTGCTCTGTCAGCCTGCGGGAGACCGACTTCATTGCATACATTTGCTCAGAGAGTTCATCATCTGTAGGCATGTAATTGTTTGTCTGAACGCGTCTGATCTCCTCTTCGGTGAAGTCGTTCGTAGAGTCGAACAAGCGTTGCTTTGGAGCTGATGAATCGGACATCATGGGTATATGAAGTTGCGGGATGTTGTACAACGCTGGGGGCTGTAGATGCTGAAGAGATGGTTTGTAGGGAAGACTGGACCCTTTTAAATGCTCATGGGAGCCAGTGGCAAACAACAAAACAACATTTACCGATGACAATTACAAGAACCGCAAGCTGCTCATCACCGGCGATTTCGCGGGGGAGCCTTCCGGATTGGGAGTGTAGCCCCGCGTGAGGTACGGCCGGCCAAAGTTTGTCACAACCTCACAGCAGCTCTATCGGTGTTACCGCTTTACAGCGGCAATACGCGGCCGGAGACTCCTTGTAGGGTCCTCATAGGGTGTGATGATTGATCGAGGATTCAAACCCCGTTCACCGGCTCGGCCAGGTTTACTTGATGAGGAAATATGTTATCTGTGTTGGGAGTTGGGAGATGGGAGATACAAAGCCCTAGAGACTGACAAATCCTTTTTGATCGAAGCGTGCGCTATAGACGTACACGTCTGACTATGACAAATACAACGAGAGTACATCTGATCACCAACTAACCTTGCTGCATAATCCATCGACATGTCACCTATATTGATCCCCTATCCCTTATTACAGAACGATCATGGGTACAACTCCTTGATGGCAGATGCCCAAAGTTCCACTCCCTCCTTGATCTGATCCTCGGTCAAATAACTCATACTGAGTCTGACGCTTCTCTCACCCCAGTTGCGAAGGTCTCCCACAACCTCAAAGTTCTCACCTCCAGCAAGAATGACGTTCTTCTCCTTGAGTGTTTTGACAATCTTTTTGGAGTCGTACCCCTCTGGGAGTGTCACCCACACAAAGTACCCACCTTCGAACCCATAAGCAGTCGTTCCCTCAGGCAACAGCTTGAAGATAGACTCCTTCAGCAGCTTTGATCTTCTAGCGTACACCTGTCTGAATCCATTGATCACGGTGTCAATCAGACCTGTCTTGAGTATAGTACCAACAAGCATGGCGTTCAACTGAGATGGCGAACCACCACTGACATTAGCACCACCTTGGCACAGTTGGTACACGAGCTTGGAATTGATGGACTCCTGGTACCCAACTCTCAATCCTGGAGCAATGAGCTTCGAGAACGTCGAGTTTGATACTGTGTTGCCGTACTCATTTGTTGCAGTGACTCTGTCAAGATGTGGGAGACGTGGAAGGGCTGTTGGTAGGGAATCCAATGGCTGGGTGTAGTCGAGAAGGTCGTACACATCGTCAGAGATGATCAGCATGTCGTACTTTCTTGCCAGCTCGATCAACTTTATACGGTTCTCGACAGAGTAGACCTCACCACCTGGATTTGAGAAGGATGGAATACAGTATAGCACAAACTTGTAGATCTTCTTTGCTGTCCCATTTGGATTGTTGATCGCCTTCAAATCATCCGAGTGATCAGTTGGATCAAGCTTGTCGTAGTACTCGAGCTTCTCTTCCAATAGCTCAAAGTTGATACCGCCATGAACTTCATCAATGGCAGTCAACTTGCCACCAAACCCAGCGTCCAAGAATGTCTCGTTGATCAGGTAGTAAGTTGGGGTGATGATGAAGGCCTGCTTCGTGTATCCCGTGTGTGCAAGAGTTGTCTGTGTCAAAATGTTCATGATACCGTACGAAGCTCCAGCAGTAAGGTTGATATCATCCACCTTGGTCCCACTGTTTCCACCAAAGACACGCTTGTGGAAAGAAGCGATCTCACCTCGAACCCAATGGGCGCCCTGATCGGATCCATATGTCAATGGGTGTCTCTCCTCAGGATCGTAATCATAGTCCCTGGTGCCCTCCAGAAGCGTAGCTGTGGCTTCAATGATAGCCTTGTTGGGCAGGAGCGTCTCTGTAGGGTGTCCCTTGAAGAAATTGATCACCTTAGAAGCCATTGTTGTTGATGAAAGGTGTGGGTCTTGTCGCCAACAGGTGAGAAGATGACAAGAATTGTGTTTGAGGTTTCGAGAATTTCGTCCAAGGCTCTCGACAGCTTATCGACGTACATGGTAACCTAACCGAATCGCTCTGGAAAATTGACCGGAAACGGTCATTTCTCCGCAAGAGACACAAACTGTTCCCAAAACGGCTACCGACGGCGAACGAGAAAACTACAGAGATCAACACTTCAACTTCGACTTTCATGCTTCACGTCTAAAACCACTTCTCCTTCAGCTCGACAAGCTGTTGATCATAACCAGACTCAGCACACAGTTCGGTCAGTCGTTGTTGGCTGCTCTGGTCAATCTTGTATGTGGTGTTCTTGACACGAGTCAAGACCTTGAACACCATGAACCAGTAATCGGAACCAACCAGCGATTTCACAAGAGAGTTAATCACATTACGGTTTCTCAAGTACCTCTCTGACAGTATCAAAACTTCCACGACATCCTTGAAATCCTCCTGGTTTTTGGAAGTCCTCAGTCCTTTCACCAACTGCCAAATGGCATCCTGTCTCACCCATCTCACAAGCCCCAACTGCTGCTCTCTCAGCAACAGTCCCAGAGCCCTTGATAGATCACCAGAGCTCACCAGCTTGTTCAACGACACTGCCAAATAGAATTCTTTCACGGGAGCAGGATCATCATACATCATTCGTTGAGTCAATACCTTAACTGCCTTTATGTCTTGCCTTGATACGAGAAAGTTCTCCACAAGAACAGGGAAGTCATCCACCCTCAAACTGGCATCACCGTGTGTCATGGCCAAGTACTTCAGAGCAACTGGCACACCACTGTACTGTGCGAAATTCTCGGCAACTGCTCTCCGTACACGCCCATTCAGCTCTGGAGTCATGGATGTTTTCGAGGTGGCGATGCTCGTTAGTGCTGACATCTCTGCAGGTGGGATCGATGTGGTGAGGAGTTCAGCCAGACCAACCAATGAGCCGTTGTCGATGTATGTCTTTGACAGAACCAACTTGTAGTGTTCCAAGCAGACATTTTTGTTTCCGAGTGTGATGGCCATGGAGAGAAAGTCTGCGTAAGTGCGAGGGTATATGCTGTAGTTGGATGTCTCTGCAAGCTTGATGAGCGTTGAGGCCCTGCTGATTCGCTCGTGATGGGTGAGATGGATGATGAGAAGTTCCACCGTACTTGAATAGAGACGTTTGTTGTTTGATGTGGATGTTTTGACAAAGTTGAATGCTGTGTCAAGCTGCTTGGTGCGAATGTAAAGAAGTAGTAGAATGTTGTTGAGGATAATGCTGCCTCCAGTGGAAGAGATAGCTGTCTCGATGACACCAATAATGCTGGGGTCGCGGTCACAAAGGGCAAGGAAGAAGTTCGTGATCGATGATTCCAGATCAGGACCAAGCGTTTTCGGTTTGTGGTAAGTCTCTGCAAAAGTCACTACCGTTTTGATGGATTCGTTACTGGCGTCATTGATGATGAGGTTTTTCAAGGCAATGTTTATGGTCAGCTTGTGAAGGACATGTGGAGGTACAATCCGTAGCAACCTGTCTGCTATTGTTGATTTCTGTTGTAGTGATGAAGCATGAGCCAAAGACTGAAGTAAGCTCTGAAGTTGCGTCTTGGTTGTGGAGAGTGATTGAGGTGAACTGGTGTCAGCGAGTACTTTCGAGCTCAGCGTTTCTGTTGCAAGCGATCGTATAAGGCGACCGAATACGACTTGGTGCCGGACTAGACCCGAATGACGTGATAGAATCATTGAGTTCGTATGTCTGTGCTGGAGAGGTTCTCGAGCCTGGATCTGTTACAGGATGAGCTCATCGAGAGGACATAGAGAAATTCGCGAGGAGTGAATAAAACCCGGACACCATCAAGGCACGTGATCTCTGGAGATCGGTGAAGCAGCGTTTGTGGGCATTGTTTCCACATTAGAGCAACTAATCACATTCTGTCTTCGAGACTGTGGTGGATGGAGGGAAGCAGTGGGAACAACTGTGCAATATGGGCACTAGTGCGTGTACAGATCTGACTTTATTCGCCAACTTTCCGAGATGGCTCGATTAGGCGATAACGAGATTTCGCAACTACTGTATTGGGTAAATTATGTGCGCCTAATTCTCACTTTTCTTTTTTGTCTTACCGGATTTGGTTATTGCGCAGCTTTGAGTTTGAGAAAAGAGAGGCGAAAAGACGAAGCGGGCGAAATTGTGGCGAAATTGTGCGCGGTTTGAGCACTCTGCGAAGGCGGCAGATTCCCACAAATCAAATTGGAAACCACCTTTAGCCCCATCAATCCAACCACACTGCTGTGTTCGAATCCAGGCAACAAAGAAGGTATCTTTCCTTCAGATCCACGCATCCCTCACCAGCAGCTTTCAAACGCCTCAACGCAATCCCTGGCGAGAGAGACCCACAATCAGCGCGCACACTTTCCCTATCAAGATACCCCGAGCACCGTTGACCCAAGACCCAAGACACAGAAGCAAGACATAACGCCCTCTGTCTTCAGAATTTAGGATCATTGATTTCTCTTGTGAGCACACACGACTGATCTGCCTACACTTCTGCAACATTCTTGCTTTTTGAGGCTTCTGGAACACCTTCCTCCGACACTACACATTATCTGAGACACCAGGCCCATCTCCCAGTTACACATATCATGAGCAACTCGACCCTGGATCACCAGAGTGAAGCCAGTACCCTTGCTACCGACTACTCGGAGGTTCCCGAGTCCAAGTCACTACTCCCACCGTTGCCAGACACGATCCTCAAGCCGTCCCGGACACCCCAGGAGACGGCGGTAGTGGAATATGCAGATGATACCATTGCTTCTCCTCGATTCCATAACCAATCAGTGTTCTCTACTCCACCGAGAAGAAGCACATCACGCTTCACAACTGTGGAAGTCAACACATCGGGATACAATCCAGTAACACCCACTACTCAGTATGCCACACCGAGAACTACTGGGTTCCTTTCACCTTCATCCCCATTTGAACACCATTCACCACAAACTCACATTCACACAAGAAGTACATCACTTGCCGGAACACCAACAAGGCAGAAGAGTGCAACCTCATCTCCGTTCTCACCAGTGCTCGCTATTGATGACCGGTTTGGAGTCAGTCTCGCTGAGCCAGATGCGGCTAACGAACCAACCTCACCCATGGACAAGCTGAGACACTACGAGATATGCCAACGGACACAGGATGCTGAGTTTGACAAGACAGTGGTGAGCCTCAAGAAGAGTGGTTGGATGAGCGAGAAGGAACTACTGCAGCTACAAAAGGCGAAGGAAGAGAATTGGCGTCGGTGGGAGCTCAAGATCAAGGCCGCTCGCAAAGAGGCAAGCCTGATCAGGGAGACGAGTGTGTCGAGGTTCAACTTCACCAAGGGTGTCAACTACCACCAGTCACCCACGGGGAGTCCCAGTCAACGAGAGAGGCTCAACTCGGGGCTGGGGATAAGCAACAGGGACTAAACGCGCACCCACCCATATCTAGATACGAACGCATAGTATGGGAATTTAGCCGCACTCAGAGCTTGTACCAATACGACGATCAATTAGCCCTGGAAACGTTGTAGTGCGGAAAGGTCCGCTTTCAGAGCTGGCCAACTACGTCATAGGTCGTGTAGTTCCCACAAATACCCCCCGGTCCCGAAAGTTCTCCACAAACACTGACGCACTCTCACAGTAATTCCCATCACCACGAGCAGCCCCTGGACTGAGCACCCAAACACGCATTCTTACTGGTCAGCGCGATGGATCTGCCTTCTGGTCGAATGGGAGAAATCCCTCACCGTTTCAGGCGAGCACACTCTGCGCTTATTGGCAGCACTCAGCCCCCGGCGCTGTGGTGTCGTTCTGGGGCCACCACCACACTCGCTGGGAGAGAAAAAAATTGCACTCCAGCGGCGGTTGATTGATGCTAACTGATTAGGCACGAGTGCCAGAGTATATAAACTGGCTGGCCTGGCCTCTGTTGCCATCAACCTCTGTAGCCACTAGAAATTGACCCTTCATCCACCCACCCCTCCAATGTACTACGGCAAGGAAGACATAGTCACAAAGTGGGACTCCACTGTCTCCACAGACCTCGAAGCACAAGTCCCAGCTCGTGGTATTACTTTTGACGAGCCCACTAGAGGCCGCTGCAATGGTCCTTCTGGTCTCAACAGACGGTTGTCCTTCTCCTCCCTGGAGAGATCACGTTCCCGCGTTGATCCTGGTGTTGCTCTCCCTCCGATCTTCAAGACAGTCTCTTACAAAGTCGACGCTGAGAGTATTTCTCAGAAGACCAAGCTTGACAAGTCCGCCAAAGACTTCAGTGAGAGCACGTGGCATGTTCAGAGTGTTGGAGCCGTTGCACAGTCCTTCTCCACTGATGCCACCAAGGGACTCAGTGATTTGCAGTACCAGTCTAATGTGAAGCAGTACGGTGCAAACGTTCACCACCCTCCACGCACAAACTGGGTCAAGAAGATCAGTGGTTACTTGTTTGGTGGATTTGGACCACTCTTGCTCGTATGTGGTATTCTCTGCTGTGTTGCATGGAAGCCTTTGGGAAACCCAGCTCCAGCCATCGCTAACTTGGTTCTTGGTATTGTGTTGCTGGCCATCTTCCTGCTCCAGGCCTTTTTCAACTTCTGGCAAGACTTCAGTTCCTCTCGAGTGATGAGTTCCATTGAGGACATGATTCCAGCCCAGGTCAACGTTGTCAGAAATGGTCATCTTATTGTCGAGGAGGCAAAGAACTTGGTTCCAGGTGACTTGCTATTCGTCTCCAACGGTGATCGTCTTCCTGCTGATGTGAGATTTGCTTCAATCAAGGGAGCAGACTTCTCTTTTGATAGAGCCATCTTGACTGGTGAGTCCAAGCCGATCTTTGCCACTGCTGAGTGTGATGGGGCAGGTTCCAACTACTTGGAGTCTGCTTCTGTTGGATATCAGGGTACCTTTTGTGTCGGTGGTTCTGGATATGCCATCGTGACTGCTATTGGTGACCGCACTGTGTTTGGTCAGATTGCTAAGCTTTCTGCTGAGCCAAAGAAGGGGAAGACACCACTTCAGAAGGAGATTTTCAAGTTCATTGTTGCCATTTCTGCTATCGTCTTTGCCCTTCTCCTCCTTATCATTATCATTTGGGCTGCTTGGTTGAGAAAGTCACACAAAGATTGGATCACAGTCCCTGTTCTCATTATTGACTTGATCTGTGTTACCGTGTCGTTCATCCCAGAAGGTCTTCCTGTCGCCCTAACCACATGTTTGCTCATCACTGCCGGTGCCATGAAGAAGAACAAGATTCTCTGCAAGTCTTTGAATGTTGTTGAGACTCTCGGTGCTGTCTCTACTATCTGCTCCGACAAGACTGGTACATTGACTAAGAACAAGATGTTTGTGACATCACACTCTATCGGTGCCACTGTGATTGGCGAAGATGACAAGCCATCCAAGGGAACGAACCAATTGTCACTACTCTCCAAGCTCTGTAACGGCTCCACATTTGACCCAACCACTCTTTCCAAGCCAATCAAGGAGAGGCTCATGACTGGTAATGCCACAGACCAGGCAATCTACAGATTTGGCCATGAGCTCGATGAGACTGATTTGACGTACGACTGGGACATGAAGGCCGAGGTGTCTTTCAACTCCAAGAACAAGTTTATGATCAGATTGTTTGAGAACAAGATGGAAGAGATGCCACTTACCCTCATGATAAAAGGTGCTCCAGATATCCTCCTTCCAAAGTGTACCCAGGTGCTTTCCCCAGATGGTGAGGTGTCAACGCTTGACGCCGCTGCTCTCGCAAGAGTCACTCAGATTCAACAAGAGTGGGCTAGAGAGGGTCAGAGAGTTGTATTGTTGGCATACTTGCTTGTTGATGAGAATGAGTTTGGTGCTTGTGGTTTCTCTTCCAAAGCAACGATTGACACATTGATGGAGCTGACACAAACAAACTTGGTCCTTGCTGGTCTTGTTGGTATCACCGACCCACCGAAGGATGGCCTATACGATGTCGTTTCTACGCTCAAGGGTGCTGGTATCAAGGTGTGCATGGTAACTGGAGACTTTGAGCTTACTGCCATTGCCATTGCCAAGAAGTGTGGTATTGTTTCCCCAGAGGTGTCTTTTGAGACCATTCATACCGTGGACAACTTGGACATCGCCTTCCCTGTTCCAGAGAAGAAGACCAAGTTGTGTGACCGTCCTATCACAGATGGTTCCCTCTCACTTCCTGGTAACAAGTTGGACAGTCTCAACGAGAACCAATGGGAACACTTGACTTCATATTCTGAGATTGTCTTCTCCAGAACTACACCAGAGCAGAAGCTGAAGATTGTTGAGGAGTTCCAGAAGAGAGGCCATATTGTTGGTATGACTGGTGATGGTGTCAACGATGCTCCATCTTTGAGACAAGCTGACATTGGTATTGGTATGGCTGAAGGTTCTGACATCGCCAAGGAAGCTTCTGACTTGGTCTTGCTTGAGTCATTCTCCTCCATGGTCACTGCACTCTTGTATGGCCGTCTGGTGTTTGAGAACTTGAAGAAGACCATCGCGTACTTGATTCCTGCTGGTTGTTACGCTGAGCTTTGGGCCATTCTCTTGAACGTTCTCTTCGGTCTTCCGCAGGTGTTGTCGTCCTTCTGTATGATCATGATCAGTTGTTTGACTGACTGTGCCGGTGCAATCACACTGGCTTACGAGGCTCCCGAGAGAAACCTGTTGCAGAAGAAGCCAAGATCTGTCACCAACGCCAGTCTTGTTGACTGGAGACTCTGTTTGCACTCCTACTTCACACTCGGTACTTACGATACCTTCGTTGCCATGTTCATGACTTTCACATACTTCAAGGAGAAGCATGTTGACTTCTCTGAGATTGCCATGTCGTTCGGTAAGGTTCCATCAAGAGTCACCGCTGAAGAGTACACTGAGATCCAGAAGGTTGCCTCTTCCGTGTACTTTGTCACATTGGTCATCTTGCAGTTCTTCAACTTGTTATCCACCAGAACCAGATACCTCTCCGTCTTCCAGCAGAAGCCAATCTTGAGCAAGGAGACCCAGAACTACGCCATGTTCCCAGCCATGGTCTTTGCTCTGGCTGTGACTTTCTTCTTCAACTACATTCCTTGGTTCCACGAGAACTTGGGCACTGGTATTGTTCCTGTGAAGTACTACTTCACTGCCATCGGATTTGGTGCTGTGATCTTGATCTACGATGAGCTGAGAAAGTTCACTGCCAGAAAGTGGCCACAGTCGTTTGTTGCCAAGATTGCTTGGTGATCTCCACAAAACTACATATTCCCTATAATGGAAGTTTTATAGATTGATACACAAGATAGCTGGGTTTGATTGCTTCCTTCCTTGTAGATGTTGTGGTTGAGTAGATCGGTGCGTGGCTTATCGAGAATGTTGGGGAACAATCATGTCAAAGCCACTACCCGCAAGTCAACCCCCAACTAAACAATGTCAAACATCATACGAACAGCGCTCATTCAGCTCAAAACATCCCCCATCAAGCAGGAGAACTTCACACGAGTCGCAGCACTGCTCAAGAAGACTGTTCAAGAGAATGACAAGCTCGATCTGGTTGTTCTTCCCGAGTGCTTCAATTCACCGTACTCCGTCCAACTCTTCAGGAAGTACTGCGAGCCAGTCCCACAAGGAGAGACTACACAATTCTTGTCACAACTCGCCAAGGAACACAATATCACACTGATTGGTGGATCGTTCCCTGAGTCCGACGATGCAGTCATCTACAACACGTCTCTCGTCTTCAACCCTGAAGGAGAGATCATCGCCAAACACAGAAAGACACACCTCTTCGACGTGGACATCCCAGGAAAGATCAGTTTCCAGGAGAGCAGAGTACTTGGTGCAGGATCAAGCAATACAGTGTTCAGTGTGCCTGGACACAACCGCAATGTCGGACTGGGAATCTGTTACGACCTGAGATTCCCTGAGGTTGCTCACGTCTCGACTCGTGAGCCACACAACGCGTTCATGATGGTCTACCCAGGAGCATTCAATTTGACAACTGGCCCACTACACTGGGAGGCACTGGCACGGGCTCGAGCAATTGACAACCAGTGCTACGTTCTGCTGTGCTCCCCAGCAAGAGACCTGGAGGCGAAGTACAAAGCATATGGACACTCGCTAGTCGTGGACCCAATGGGAAAGGTTTTAATGGAAGCTTCAAAGGATGAACAAGTACTTGTGGTGGAAATCGACCCCTCCAAGGCTGATACTGTGAGACAAAACATACCAACGAGCCAGCAACGAAGATTTGACATCTATGGAGATCCATCACAGAACGCAGTTGTCAATGACGTCTAACGCATCTACGTCCCCGACACACACCTACAAGTTGAACATAACCGTAATGAATGCTATTTTTTGATGACGTATCAAGATATCACATGAAGTTGAACTCAGATATCTGTGACTTCGCTGTAAGCTTGGCCATACGCAACATCTTCTCCTTTGGATTCTCTTTCTTCTTCTTGTGACTGGAGTTTCCAGCCTTGCCACCCAGTGCCTTTGGTGTCTCTCTCAAACCGAAACTCTTAGCCAAATGACCAAGATGCAATGCCTTCATGTTGAACACATCCTTCTCAGCAGAGATATGTGTGGCGTACGCTCTCACATGACTTGTGAATGCACGTGCGGCCTTTCCATGCGCTGTCTGATCCTCCAACAACCATCTCTCAACGTCCAGATGCCATGTGGTAGCATCAAAGTCCCACTTGTTACCGAACCCAATCTTCAGTAACTCCTCATAAGACTTGTGCTGCACACCGTGTGGATGGTAGTGTGCGATTTTGTCGAGATACTTCTCTTCTGTAGGAAGCAAGAACAAGATCGAGCGACCAGTCATACCAGCTCTGGCAGTACGACCAATTCTGTGAAGATGGTCTTCTGTGGCAAATGGTGGATCATACTCCACAACGACAGAAATGTGAGGCAAATCCAAACCTCTCGAAGCAACATCTGTACAGAACATGATGGTGTGGCGTTCACCAGACGCCTTTGAAAATGCACTCAATGTTGAGGTACGCAGCTGTTGTGAAAGAGAACCATGGAGTTTGTAAATGCTCGTGTTGTCGGAGAGAAGCGGAGCGGTGAGAACTGTGGAGAGGTCGTCGCCCTCAGCTTCGGTACCTTCCTTAGTGGTAGCACGACCCCCCTTGGTGAACACATTGAAGTGGAAATCAACAGAGTCGGAACAAGAGAGGAAAACCATAGTACGTGAGCCTCCTTCCTTCTTGGTAATATCTTTAAGAATGGCAGCAAGCGTGACAAGTCTCAACTTTGGTGGAACGACACAACTCTGCTGCAACAACTGATCTGGCGCAGCAATGTTCTCCATGATCTCAACATCCTCCATATCTGGAACCGAGTTCGGACTGACCATTTCAGCATCCTTGAGGGAGATCTCACCAAGCTCCTTTACACTGCTTTTGATGGTAGCAGAACAGAGAACGTTGACCCTCTTGGTAGGCAAGGTTGGGTACAACTTGGTGGTGGCAGAGATACGGGATGTCTTCTCGATGTCGTCCAAAATCTTCTTGATAGTCTCCTCGAAACCCAACTCCATCAGCTTATCACCTTCATCGAGAATCACGTATCTGATGTTGGACAGGTCCAGTCTCTCGGTGTTCTCAATGTGGTCACCCAAACGACCAGGCGTGGCAACGAGGATGTTGACACCCTTCCTCAGTCTGGCCTTCTCTGACTTCTTCTTCTCACCACCGATGACAATACCTGGAACGATTCTGTGACAGCATCGCGTGAGTGACTCAATAACCGAGTAAATCTGTGTAGCCAACTCTCTGGTTGGTGCAAGGATCAAGGCAAAGATACCACTCGTTCTGTCCAGGTCCTTCACATCCATGAGCTTCTGGAAGATCGGGAGAACAAAGGCAAGAGTCTTACCAGAACCTGTCTGAGCTTGAACAAACAAGTCACGGTCTCTTTCGAGAAGTCTTGGAAGAACTGATCTCTGAATCTTGGTTGGGTTCTTGAGCTTCATGTGTTCTGTGAGTTGCTTGGAGAGGATATCCTTGAGGCCAAGACCCTCGAACGAAGTGGAGTCTTTGAGTGGAGCGTTCGAAGCGTCAAGTTCTTCAATTACCTCATCGTACTTTCTCTCGGTGATCTCACCCTTGGAAGTGAAAAGGGAAGAAACGTATGTGTTGTTTCTACCAGCGGTACCCTTACCTTCAGTCAATCTGGCCTGCTTCGAAGGTCCCTTCTGGTCTCCATCTTCTGGTGCAGAACGTTTTTTGTCATCCTTGTTTGCAGCACCACCAAATGTTCTCTGGTTCTCAAGTGGAGTGGAGTTGGAACCACTGGCTCTGTTTGGAACCGGCTTTGGTGCACGAGGCTTCTTGTTCTCAGTGTTGACACCCTTGGCTTGCAACTGAGCTTTTCTGCGGTCTCTCCACTTACCACCGACGGCTTTTGAGGAGTTTCTCGATGGGGCAGAGCTTATTGGCTCTGTGGAGATGTTCAAGAAAAGATCGTCATCCATTGTATGCGATTTTCGATGGTCCAAGAAGAGAAATATGGAAGGGAAGTGAACTCATCGCAGTTGGTTCTGCTATCAAGCTCATCGCTGCCGCGAAAATTTGCCATGTCCTAATCTGGAGTGCGGTAAGGGGCACATCATATACAATCGAAGACCTTGACGTGCTACTTTTAGTGGATACAATTCAGGTTTTCGTTACAAATTGACGTTGATTGCACGGTCCACTGTCTCATCTTCTTTTATAAATACATGGCTTGAGCAACCACTTACCTTCTGGAATCTTAGCTCTCTTCTTCTGCAAGGCCTCCTTCTCATCTTCATGCTCAATGAACTTCTGTCTTCTCTCGAGTTTGGCCTTTCTCTCAGCCAGGATATCTGGAGGTGGCTTGAAGAACTCGAATCTGGTAAACATCTTGTTATCGTCGTCAGTCTTCTTGTGGAAGAATCCCATGAGCTTGAGGGCATTGGCGAACTCTTCTCCCTTACCCTCTCTGTCAGAGAATCTGGACTTGATCTCAGCAACCCACAGTTCACCTCTTGGGGCAAGTAGTCTGTAAGCTTCCTTGATGAAGTCTAGGAAGTTAGTTCCCATTAATGCAAGACAGAAGATCACCACTGTACATGAGTTGTCAGGCAATGGGACATTTCTGATATCTGCGACTGTGATTCTCTCATTGGCTTTCTTCAAGTCAAAACTGTGGACATCAATCTCCAATCTTGGTTGGCCTCTACCCTTCTTTGCATTCTTTGGGCCGTTTCTGGCCTTCAGGAAGTTCTGGATATCAAGAGCAAACTGTGCCTCACCACATCCCATGTCAGCAATCACAACCTTCTTATCTCTAGGCAAACCTGGAAGACCACCTGGAGCGTTGACAACTCTTGTTGATCTATCCTTCACCTCATTAACAAACACATCCACTGGGTTTTCAGGCCATGATTTGACCTGGGATCTGAAACCATCATGGTACTCATCAAAGAGAGATGGCTGCTCTTCCACCAACTTGAGTGCCTCGTTGGAAGTGATAGTGTAAAGCTGTTCGTTGATCCATCTGAATCTGGATCCAGTGAGTTTGGCCATCATCTTCTGTTGAAGTGGGGTGAGTTTAGCCTTGGCTGGAACTGGATGTTGTGGAAGAGGAGCTGATTGCTCATCAGCAGATGCTGGCTCTTTGGTCCTTGTTGAGTCTTGAGTCTTTTTCTTCTGTTGTTTTGGCTTTTGCTCCTTGAGCTTAGTAGGTTTCTCTTCCGTCTTTGCTTTCTTTGTTCTAACAGGCTCTGCGTGGTTAGCGTCAATGTCCTTGCCCAATGTGTTGATATCAGCTGTGTTGACCTTCTCAGCGAGGTTTGCCTCCTGCTGCTTTCTCTTCTTGCTGTTCTTGTGTGTCTGACCACCAGACTTGACCTTGGTGGCCTGCAGGTCCCATCCGTCTACTTCGAACAAAGCCATTGGAAATAATGAGAAATGTGTGATGCTGGGAGTCCAAACCAGAACGTGGAGAGCTCATCGCACAGTTGTGCCAAACCGAAAATTTTGTATGGCTTAGAGTGGCCGTACCATTTTCCTTTTTCGTTGCGGCTTGGCGAATTTTGGCGGCAGATTCTGCGCATCGTTCAAACGGTTCTATAGTGTAGTGGTCATCACCTTCGGTTCTGATCCGGATAACCCCGGTTCGAATCCGGGTAGGACCTGTTTTCTTTTTTGCATCTCCTGGATACACAAGGAACGCTCTGATTGGTCAGATTCTCGAGATTTTGCAGTTGGTTGGGGTTGTGGGTTGAAGCAACGCCGTGACGACAATATGGCGGGGGCTGGGATCATCCGAGATCCATGAGCGCGCTTGCTCGGGGACACTCATGACGCGCTCCAAAAGAACACAAAACTACCAGTCAATTCAAGTGAATACGGAATGTCTAGTACTGTATATCGTTACATCATTAGTTCAATTATACCAAATCTCTTCACACATGCGTCTTTCTGGTCTTCAGCTTTCTCACACTTGAGGCCACCTCATACGCCCACTCATCACTGGACCTGTTGTACTTCCACCTTGGATCCTCATCTGGCTTTAGCATCGTGTACACCAATCTGTTCACAATTTTCAGGTCCACTTCAATATCAGTGTTGTTGTCATAGTTGAACACAGGCACGAAGTTCACAGTCCGCAGCGACAGCGGATGACCCTGGAGTGCCATGCTCTTGATCCTGTCAAGTGCCTCATATATGCTCTTGTAGAACGTGCGAAGGAGCCTGGTTGAACACTTCTGACTCTTGGAGCATCGAATGATTCCACTTCGTTGAAGGACACGACGAGCTCCGTGGAAGAACGTGGTTCGTAGTTCTTCCATTGGCTTGTTCCCATCAACATCGGGGTTAGTGAGATCGACCATCTTGACAGGCAGGTGGGAGTTGGACATCTTGGTGAGAAATGTGGACACTTCTGGTGCTTCAAGGGCTTGGGAAAGCGGAAATTTGGTTGTTGGTTGGCGGAACATCCAGTGTATCAGACGTACACATAGTTCATGCTCGGTGTAAGTGCGGACGACTCTGAGCGGATGTCTCTTGTCAGTCATAGAAATCCAAGACGTTGTATCAGAGAGGTCAGATGGTTCCCCATACATCCCAATCTCCAGTAGTTGCTTCTTCTCAAACACTTCCTTTGTGATTTCTTCAAGGTCCGAGTCCGAGTCGGTCTCATCAATCTCAATCTTTGCCTCTCTTTCGGGTTTCTTCAATGCCTTCTTTCGGATGTAGATACTCGAATCAAGAACAACCGGAACATCGTCATCTGAATCTTCAGTGAGCTTCATATTTCTAGCCATGAGCTTGCGTCTGAGTAGAAGTGGATCCATTCGAACCTTGATGCCCGTGGTGTAGTCATCAAACAGTGGACTCTGGAACCATTGTGTACTCAACACCTTCCGAACTCGGATGGCCTCCTTCCAGAATGTGAGTTCTCCCCTTAACGACTTCTCACCTTGCTCCATAATCTCAATAAAGTCCACATTGAGCTCCTTCCTTTGATTGTAAATGCTCACCATCCCAGTCAGCTCAACAAGAAATCCTTCACAGTGGTCGTGAGAGAGCCCAGACCCCAGCATCTTCGCTTCTGATACTTTAGCCATGATCTCCTCTCCAGAAGAATCATCAATGGTGAGAAAGTAAAACAGCTGTTTCCTTGAGAGCTCTTTGACGAAGTACTCACTGATTCGTCCCACAAGTCGTACTTTCCTGACAGGGTGATTCTTCAGCAGCACCACACAATTTCGAAGGGCCTGCTCTGCCTGAAAGCCATAAATGTCACTCATGTCACCGCTGTTGACCACATCACGCGCAAACACGGGCGTGATGGCCGTGAAGAAGGGCGATGTGTGGAAGGTGGCTGGCGCGTAGTACTCAACGCCATCTCGTCGTAGGTGAACATTATCCACGCCGGGCGCAAAGTCACGAGATGATGTCGTGTCCAATGAGATCTTGGCCCTTCTGGGCATGTCAAGGATTCGGTTCCTTGGGCTTGCTGGTGGTTAGGTGCTTTGTTGATGTCTCGGTATGATCTGTTTTGATGTATTTGGAAGGCGCGAACTACACGGTACACCGCCGGAGCCCCCACTATAAGGGGAGAGCCTTGATCACCAGGATAGAATTGTTTCCTATTGAGTCATCAAATTCTGGTACTGAGGAATAATAATTATAAACTACATAATGTATCGAATTGAGGCGTAAATCCATCTCTTATAGCTGCATAATATCGAATCTGTCTGCATCAAAGATGTTAGAGAGCTGGACCTGCAGACTCCCCAAACATTGTGGCAAATCGCATCGACCAGTGAACGGCCCCCAGATCTAGTTAAGAACCGAACAGATGATACCAGTATCATATATGATATCAAGAGTCAACTAGGCACCAAGTGTGAACGTTACTACACGAATGACCCTGGCTGTGGAAACAGCACTAGCTGGGTGTACAGTATCAAGGGGCTCAGAGCCCAGGCAAGTATTTACACATCCCGTTGAGGGTCTAAGTCTGTACGCAATCAGAAGATAGAAGGAAATAAAAGAGTAAACTAAGTAAAGATATACTTACTGCTATGGTGTGAGGTACTGAACAATCACAGTGTCATACCATGAGCTACCCGCCTAGGCAATCATTGCAACTGCTGCAATGACGAAGCCATAGACCGTCAAGCCCAAGTATGATGCTGCACCACTGAATGTTGTGACTGATGGCTCGGTAGTGGTTAAATCACTCGTAACTGTTGTGGATGATGTCTCATCAGGAGTGGAAACAAAAGAAGAGGTCGACACCTTGCCAGTCTCCTCAGGCAATGGACAGAACGTGGTGTACACGGTGACCTCTCCAACGATAGTGGTAGTGACAACAGTGAATCCCGTGGTGATTGGAGCTTCAGAACAAACGTCCTTTGAGCAGGACGTAATGGTGATAACCGTTGTTCCTATATCGCCTGAGATCGTAGAAGTGGTGGTGCTGATAGGGTTGACGTATGAAGGCTCATCTGAAGAGGTGACATTGGAGTAACTGAAAGTGTCAGAATCAACAGAGGACTCTGATGATGAAGTACCAGGGGATGATGAAGATGAAACTGATGAATGATCTGGGGAAGAGCTGACACTGACAGTTGATTCGGATGAGCTCGATGGAACAGCAACAGAATTCTCCGTGGAGTAATCATAGGAAGACGTCGAAACAAACTCAGAGCCATCCTCAGTAATGGTGTCAGTGAGGTCCCAGCCAGTTGTAACTCTCTTGGACAGAGGTCTGCGGTCCAAGATGTCATTCGTGGTGATCTCAATGTGGACATTGATAGTGTATGGATTCAAGCCAGTGGCATGTCCAGTGATGGCCAAGACCAAAGTAGAAATCTCAGTGATCTCATCAGTGAACTCAGCAGAGAATGAGTCAGCAGAGAAGGGTGTGCCTCCAACAGCAGCAGCACCATCGACAAACCACTCAACAGCAGCAAACTCATAAGCAGTTCCAACGTTTTCACCAGAGAGAGAGACAGTGGTCCAAGGTCCCAAGAAGCCAGGAATAGTGACAAACCACTTTGGCTGACCATCGAGAATTTCACCAGCAAGCAGTGGGGAAGAAGAGGATGGAGAAGAAGGTGGCAGTGGTATAGAGTCAGTAGCAGATGACGACTCTGAAGACGTGGTTGCAAGAAGGGTTCTGAAGAAGATCAGATAGAGCGAGAGTGAACAGAGCTTCATTGTGAGCGAATGTAGAGAAGGTCTGTACTGCTTGAGTTTTGAACTGTTTGAGATCTGATCTCAGTACAATAGAACGAGGGGTATGGGTTACTTATATACTCGTCAGAGGAAATGCCTAACCCGCATGATATCTATTTCGAGGCTGGGTGATATTATAAGCTCACTTGAGGTTCACAGTTACTGCTTATGGAGTGCCAACGTTACTTAGGTTGCTCCTGCATCAAAGACGCCAATTGTGTATGGGTGCCCTGCATGAGACACCACCCTGACAAGTGGGAAAACCATAGATCGTGAGAGCCTTGACTCCTTGAGCTATCTTTGGAACCCCGGGCATAGCATGTTAGGATGAGCGGGGGTGGAGTTTGCTTATTATGGAGCATAAATAGACACGAAATGACGGGGTGACCTCTTGCATCAACAGGGTTTAGATCATCCGTGTCATCAGAGTTGAGAGTCTGTTCACTGTTGAGGATGCTACTTTATTCACTGAGGGCAGTCGATCATGGGTGTATAAGAAGAAAGAGAGCTGCAGGGCCTAGCACATCAAACAATGAAGCCCTGCCTGCACCAGAGAGGAGTGTGGCGGGGATTTCTAAAGATAGCTCAGCAGCATAATTATAGACACAAGTCCGAATATGCTTGAGCCACAGCTGTAACAATAAAATTGAATAGTCTCTCCAACCTCAAACAGCCTCGGCCATAGCATCTGCGACTCAGGCGGAGAGTGATCGATGTGGCTCTCTTCAGCGCATACTGCCAGAGTGTCCATACCAGATCACGTGCTCTATGTTGCCCCGGACCACGCCGTTTTGCATCTCGGTCAACTACGAAGGCTGTCGAAGGCTGATAAGAGCCGAAGCGAGCAAAGAAGAGGCATAAAGAGCCAGCAGATCCCCACTAACTCCCATTGTGTTCACCATATACTTCACCAGAGATACCTGAAAGAACTTCCAGCACACCAGAAGTTCACAGCTCACAGTCCACAATCCACAACCCACAATGCCTCCGATCACCTGCCATATCCTCGACACCACACGGGGAAAGCCTGCCACAGACGTCGTGGTGGCCCTTTACAAAGTCTCAGAGCTGCCACAGGACGACAATGACATCGTCGTTGACGATTCAGAACCATTTGGCCTTGCGAAGACCAACGCTGACGGGCGTGTGCCACAGTGGACGTTCCACCCACAAAAAGACCTGACTGCTCTGGGGATCCGTGGGCAGGAATGGGAAGAGCTCAAACCGGGCATCTACAAGATCCGCTTCCAGACAGGAAAGTACTTCAAGCGTGTCTCCGAAGCTGACAAGGCACAGGGTGTCACGAGCGATAGCAGAACGTTCTTCCCCTTTGTGGAGATCCTCTTCACGGTGAGCAACCCACCAGACAACCACTACCACATCCCGCTCCTGCTGTCCAACCACAGCTACACAACTTACAGAGGAAGTTAGAGGTGTAAGAATAGTATGTCCTCATGAGATTTCTGACCGTAAACAGCCCTTCCACACGCCTTTCTTAACGTCAACACCGCCCGATCCGGTATCCCCGTGTGTCCCGGATCAACTTGTCACAAAGAAGGTAATCAAAATTTTCGAAAATAGCACAACACCGCAGACCTCAAAAACATCAACATCAGCCCTCAAAACACCCCAAAACGGCAAAGACGAGTGCCAGGAGCGTCCTCAGAACACACTCAAACTCGCTCAACTGGCTACCAAACCTCTGCTGCTCGCTGCGCCCCCTGCTACCTTCCTTAGCCCCACACTTCCCTCCACCATTCCGGTGCCTGTCACAAGTCCACCTTTGGACTCTCCACACAGCAAAGGTCCCGTGAAGCCCGCTCTGGCTGACTCTTCCATCTCTCACCTGAGCACACGGCCGACAAAGCCACCCACACAGTCTCTGTCACGCCTGCCAGTCCACCAGTGTCCTTCTGCCGGCACGATGCAAACCGCAACCGCCGAAGTGACGACCATACAGCCTCACATCAAGCACAAGCCACAGGACCCGCCTCTGACTTCTAAAGATGCACAACTTCATTTTCCTCCAGTGCCGGTTGTCAACTCAGATCGAGTACCTTCGCCCACAACACCTCTGTCCAGAGCTATCACAACAACAGACGAGTCTGTGATCTTCACAAGTTCCAGTTCGGTCGAGTCCACAACAACCCAGAGTCACTCCCGCGGCGAGAACAACAACGAGTTCAACGTACCTGACTTGGAATCACACTCCCAAACACTCAGAAATGACAATGAAAACAACAACGACAACGACAACAATGAAATTTATGACGCTAACGAACACCATTCACTCCTCCAGCCAGCACTACGGGCAAGCACCATCACAGAATCTGCTGAGACGCCTGATATCGTACCAGAGGTGAGCAAGAACCACACTGAAGCCTCTGAAACAGGATTGACGAAGACTGTATCCAATGGCTCCTACATTCAGGATCCTCTGAACGAGAATGTGCTGCTGAACAACTACACCCGCAAGAGGCGTCCCACGACACGAGCCAATTCCTCGTCCACAATTCAGGATCATTTGGTTTCAAGGGGCACCAGGAACAGTATTCCAAATGTTGCAAGAAGCTCTGTGAGAAACTCTGTCATGACTCTAGATTCAAGAGGTGTTGACACTGCCACTTTGGAGATTGAAAGAATGCGTAACTCGGTGTTGACCCAAAGAGAGAAGAAACAGAAGCAAAAGGGTCTATTCGATGAAGACAAGGTGCTGGTCGGAAACAAGGTGAGTGAAGGACATGTCAACTACGTGATTGCTTACAACATGTTGACTGGTATCAGAGTTGCTGTCTCGAGATGTTCAGGTATTATGCACCCTTTGACCGTTGATGACTTCAGGGCAAGCAAAAAGTTGGTGTTCGATGTTTCTGGCAATGAACTCACTCCATCATCCAAGTACGACTTCAAGTTCAAGGACTATTCTCCTACTGTGTTCAGAGAGTTGAGAATAATCTTCGGTTTGGACCCAGCTGACTACCTTGTCTCCTTGACCTCCAAGTACATTTTGTCTGAGTTGAACTCCCCAGGGAAAAGTGGTTCATTCTTCTACTTCTCCAGAGACTACCGTTTCATCATCAAGACCATTCATCCGGCTGAACATCGTCAACTCAGAAGAGTCTTGAAGGACTACTACACACATGTGAAGAACAACCCAAACACCATGGTTTCGCAGTTTTATGGTCTGCACAGAGTGAAGATGCCAATCACATATGGTAAGAGACGCAAGATATACTTCATTGTCATGAACAACTTGTTCCCACCTCACAGAGATATGCACACAACTTATGACTTGAAGGGATCTACCATGGGACGTTACACCGACCCAAACAAGGGGTCACATGTGGTGTTGAAGGACTTGAACTGGCTTCAAGCGAAGGAGACGGTCAACTTTGGTCCATTGAAGGAGAAAATCTTCTTAGAACAGTTGAAGAAGGACGTTCAGTTACTAATCAAGTTGAACATCATGGACTACTCCTTCTTGATTGGTATTCATGACCTGAGTCAGGGCCAAGACGATGAGATTTTGAAGAGAAAGAAGTTGTCCGTGTTTTCTCCTGTCTCCTCGAACATGCACGACTTGAAGAACACCAATCCGAAGTTGTTGAACCACTTGAATGACTTGCCATCCATTGAGTACCATCAGGGTAATGTGTTCTATGCCGAGGAAGGTGGCATTGGCTCGACTGGTCCACAGAATGAGCCAATGCAGTTCGTCTACTACTTCGGAATCATTGATTGTTTGACACACTACTCCATTATCAAGAGGTTGGAGACGTTCTGGAGAAGCCTTCGCCATGACAGGGCTACTATTAGTGCTGTTCCTCCTAGGGACTATGGTGAGAGATTCCTTCGATTTATTCAGAACTCGGTTAACGAGAACACTGCTGGTGAGGAGCAGAAGAAGAAGAGCAATTAAGCTATTGTTGAATGTTGAGGAGTACTGGTTCATTTTGACAGACGGGAGAGTGCTGTTGGGAGTTATTGCTGCTGCTGGTATGTTTATGATTTTAATAGAGGAAACGTCAAGGAAATGACGTTTGAGGCTTACACATTGGCATGGCTCTATATAGTGTAGTTTCTAGTACTGCTGGTTCAGACAACCGTAGGTCGCAGCTACAAGATCTGTTCAGAAAGACAATTAGAGTACGGAGGGTCTCGAATCTAGTTATACTCTACAGCGTTGAAACATAGAACAAGTTCATTAAAAGAGGACCAACCAAGAAGTGAAGAAAACGGCAACGCTTCAACGGTAGAAGTCCGGCCGACTCACATTGACACCATACTCACCCAGGGCACTGCTCAAATCGTCCATAGTCAACACCACTTTTTTCGTTGAGTTTCCAGCATTAGAAGGAACAGTCTGTGTTCCCTGTCCACCGGCTGCCAATGCCTTTGCTCTTGCTTGTGGGTTTGCGGAGTTGTACACTGTGGACGAGGATCTGATTCTTGAGTACTCGTACGCGTCTGTGGCGATGTCTGAGATGAACTTCTGTGTGGCAAGGGCAAGGACACGCTTGATGCGTACATCCTCGCACTGGAGACCATTCTTAGTCAAGTAGTAGTCTGTGACAGCGTCTGGGATCTGGGAAAAAAGGTTAGTATTGAGGTTTTGGGGTCGTGATGCAGGCTGTGGGGAGGCCCAATGCAAGCCATAGCACAGTGTGTCCACTTACAATTGGATAGTAGTCTTCCATCATTTCAAGGATCTCATGTAGTGTCTTGTCCTTCTTGGAGAGTTCAGGGAGGGGCGGAGCAGTCTTCGCATGACCGTTTGCTGTGTTACTTGTGCCATTAACGTTATTGGACTCGTCAACAGTTGGTCCTTCCTCGTTGTCATCGAACACGTCCTCATCCTGAACATCGACATCATTGAGGTTTTCTTCATTTGTAGGAGCTGTCTCTTGCTGTGACATAGTGGTGGAGAAACGTTAGATGGTGGCTTCGTAATGTGCTGATGTGTTGAACTTGTTGACGTCTCGAGGACTCCTGCTCAAATTATGGCTAAGGCCTCGCGAATAGGTTATGTTCGCGGAATTGGTAAGGACCACACCATATGTTTCTACACCTTTGACTCAAGTAGATGGATGCATTTCGTTCTCCTTAGATATCCCACTCATCTCCAGCCATATAGTCCAGAGGCTGGTCAATAGTGTCAATCTTGATGTCTGAGCAGAGAGGACATCTCTTGGATAGCAGTGCCTCAACCTCTGGGCTGTTCACGAATTTGGCTCCCTTCTCCTGCTTTGAGGCAATGAACTTCTTCTGCAAGAACTCCAGTTTCTTCTTCATAGCGTAATCGTTGGATTTCATGATCTCCTTTGTGAGACAGTCAGAGTGGAATGTGTGGCCACATGGGAAGATAAAGAACTTGCGGGAGGCCAACAACAGCTCACACTGGGAGCACGATGCACCAGCTTTGATAACTTGACTCTTCTCCTTGTACGTCTCCATCTGCTTCGTAATTGTGTCGTTTATGGTAATGGAAGAGTTCATTTCCAAGGAAAGCATGTTGATCACAGTTCCAAAGTTCTCCAAGTCGTTACAGATCTCATCCTTGAGATGGTCAATGGATGTGAAGTCTGGGATGCGTGGGAGAAGATCCTTGACTCTGATGAGTTCACACTTCTCAAGCAAGAGCTTGACCTCGTCCTTGATCTTATCCTTGTCTGACGGTCTCACACTGGCAATCTTCTTGTCTGCAACCTTCAACCACAAGAACTTCCTCGTCTTATCGTCCTCTGGCTTGTCAGCAATCACGATAGCAAGATCAATCATGTCATGGTCGAGTGCCAGGTTCATGGCATCTTCATAGCAGTCCAGAATGCAGTAAATGTATGTGGCAGACTTGATCTTCTTGAATCTCAGACACAGTCGAAGGATGAAATCTGGATTGTAGTGGAATTGTGAGCCGTGTTCTTCAAGGTATCTCAAAACCATTTCCTCATTGTCACTCGACTCGTTGGATATAAGGAGGTAAAGAAGTGTATCATGGACACTTGGATCTTTGCAACTTGTGTTCTCAATGTACGACAACAAAAAGCGAATTCCTTGGTGCAAGGTTGCTTTGATCTTCTTGGAGTTCTTATTGTAAGTGAAGAGTGCTGGGAGAAGTTTCGATGCATCAAGCCCAGACATTCTGAGCCATGTGTCGACCGTTCTGATCGGGGCATTCACAAGCAAAACTGTGGAGTACTTGTAGGCAATCTCAGCGTTCTTGGTCTTCTCCAGCGTCTTCAAGGCTTCGTTCCAGTTTTCAAATCTGATCCAGTATGCAAGCACAAAGTCATAATCGTTGATGAGTCCAGCATAGTAAAGCAGTTCTGAGCGTCTGTTATGTGAAGTGATGATCTCATATGCCGTCTGCTTGTCAAGAATGTCCTTGTTCTCAATAATGAACTCCTGAAAGTGTTTCTCTGTGGTGGTCTTCTGAATGGTTGTCTCTTCGAGATGTGTTGTTGACTCAGTGGCAAGTAAGTCATCGAGAACATTCAGCTTTTCCACGAATAACTCCACAATCCAAGCTGAAAGCATAATCAACTGCATCTTGAAGTCAAACTTCTTGTCAGCCTTGAGCACGTTAAACTTGGCAAGAAAATACTCCAGCAGTGCATCATTCTCATCCTTTTCAATGAACTGGAGTGCAACAGACTCAAACGACCTACTCGAAAGAGCATAAACCTTGGCAGCACCAACATACTCTCCTCGCTTCAACAGATAGTCACCCTTTTGAGCGAAGATAATGTCTTTTGTCTGTGTGTCACGAGCAATGGAAAGGGCTTCGTCAAAGTTTTCACATTGAACCATCGATCTCCAAATGTGCTTCTCTTCATCGTCAACTGTGATCTCGTAGATGTTGAGGTTGGAGTAGACCCAGTATGTTTCGCTTGAGTAGTCTGCACTCAGACCAATAAATCGTTCACCCTCGGAAAGAGGTAAGGTTTGGTGATAGACAAGCTCGTCGTTCAGACGGTTGATCACTAAAAGCTCTGCCCCTCGTAGAAGAACCAAATGGTACTTGGTGAGTACAACTGACTTGAACTTGTGTTTTGACTCCGGCAATTCCATGTTGACCAAGATCTTGAGGTCGGAGAGGTTCTTCTTCTTCGGAATCTTGTCACCGCTGATCTTTCCGAACACAGTACCGGCTGTTGTGATCCATCCAAATTCAAGGTTTGTAGATGAGAACTTCGTGCCATTGATGTTTCCCAAATCCTGATACTGCTCAAACTCAATCGGCTTCGTTTTGAAGACCTCACCAAGAAGCAGGTCGTTGTACTTTGCATTCTTCTTTCGTACGGCATCATTCCAGTATGCAATATCGTCACCGGAAACCATCAATATGGTCAAGTTGTTGGTAGCCTCGTCATAGTGAATATCAAGGCCATCAATTGCTTGTTGTGACTTGTGAACATCCTTCTGGACCTTCTTGTTGCACTTCTGCGATGCCTCAAAGAACTCGATGAAGACTTCATGAATGGCCCCACTCTTGTCCCCGATAAGGATTGAGCCTGTCTGACTCTCCGTAATAGCATGTTTGTTCCAAGCAAGAGCGCTGGCTCGCACGTTCTTCAGCTCATTGAGGTACTTGAACTGTGTGGCGGTCTTGTGGATGTAGAAGCATTCTGCTTTCGTAGTGGACACGATGAGGTGATGACCTGTCGGGTCTTGGAAGAGCTTCTCGATCTTTCCGAGCTCTTGAACAGATCTCTTGAAAGGAAGCTCGAGACTTTCGATGACTGTCGGGTTGTTGAGGTCAATTCGGAAGAGCTTGCCTGTCTTGAAGCCGATTACGAGGATATCGGAGGACACACTCAGCGCAGCAATGTTGCTGACGACGGTCTGGAACTGGACAGGAGCGATATTGAATGTTGCAGACTGTTCTCCCAGGTCAAAATTCTCCTCGTCGTCCGCCATTTTGAGGTCTGTGGCTCTTGTGGTCTCGGTCTCAGAGGTGTGTTGTGGAGTCTGGCACCTAGAAATGGCCTTTGACGGCTTCGGTAGAGTACACAGGACATGTTCGCGATTTGAACAGTACTTTGCTTTTAAGTATCTGCTTCCGAATTGGGAAGTCAAGGATTCAGCTATTAGAAAAACACAAGGACATCAACTCTCCACTATCTTGTTGTATGAAGTACGGCACACTCAACGCACAAACATGTCTGCCGGTATTCCAGTCAAGCTCCTCAGTGAGGCACAGGGGCACGTCGTGTCTCTCGAACTCAACTCTGGTGAAACCTATCGTGGGAAACTCGTTGAATGTAAGTCAATCCAATCTCTTCTCTCCAATATGGCAACACTAACACATCATCACACAGCTGAGGACAGCATGAACGTCCAATTGAGCGACATCACAGTCACTTCCCGAGAGGGAAAGGTTACACATCTCGATCACGTCTTTGTGAGGGGCTCTAACATCAGATTCTTCGTTGTTCCAGAGATGCTTCGAAACGCTCCTATGTTCGATCCGAACCACACGAAACCACCACCACCAATCCGTGGACCAAAAAGAAGATGATATACCCAAATATCAGGCATGTTGTACCATAGTTGTTAGAAATACAAGGGATTCCGGTTTATCTACGTTGATTGTACGTCTGGTTGTCTATTAATCACCTCAGCTATCGAAAATATCACGGTCCAAGCGAGAGCCTTCCAGGGCATCCCTAAGGATCTCAGTATTGGCTGCCTTCAGGTTTTTCAAGTCTGCTGAATCGCTGGCAACATTCTTGTAAATGAGTTTGAGGTTGTTGAGTGTGGTCTCCGAGGCAGTCTTTCCAATCAACGTCTTGAAGAACTCCACATCGAGGACAAGCTGTCTCAACGCCTCCATGGAGAATATACCCACATCTCTAAATCTTTTGAGAAGACTTGCAGAGGCATAAGCAACCAAGTCCTTGAGAACATTTCCAATGAGATCCGGAGAAACACTCAAGACACTGATATGGACAGACACAAGAACACCCACTGTCTCGTAGATGTAGGCAGACACCTTTGTTGGAGGTCTGTTGACACTAGACCAGTCAATAGATACCACACCTTCAGCGATAATCTTTGCAACTCTCTTTCTCTGCTCCGTCATGTATGAGTCAAAGATGGTCTGCTCCATCTTCTGCAAAATGCTGTAGATTTCCAATTTCTGTGCTCGAAGGCCAGCATCGAACACATCGTCGTACTTCTCGACAACGATTGGGATGGTTTCCTTGGACAGTTTCTTGATATTGAACAGCGAGAGCAGCTTGTGGTGGTCCTTGACGTTCTTCGGAATCGATGAGTCCTGGCTCTCCTCGATAATCTTCTTGATCACTGTTTCCAAGAGGACATCGAAACTTCTCAAGAACTGGATCTGGAAACCCGTCAAGATCTTCTTGGATGGGTATTTGACAATCTGTACTTCCTTCGCCTCCGGAAGTTTGGCAAACAGAATGTTTCCCATGTTTTCAACGACATATGTCTCAAAGTGCAGCATCAACGTAGGCAGCAACGTCTCACCGGAATCAAGTTTGACCCAGTCTTCGAGCTTGTAGAACTGGTGACAGTCGTTAAGCCATGTGGCACAAACAGCACCAACAACACGTTCATTGATCACAACAGAAAGATCTCTCAAGGAAGCAATGGTCTTATCTGTGATAACCAACTGGCCTAGCTCGGTCAGTGTCTCCGAAAGAGTAGCAGCGATGGTTGGAAGGTATTTCAATGTACTCAAACTGTTTGTGAATGGTGGAAGGAAGCCAAAACTGACGATTGACCCATCGGTGTTTTCGGAGTGGGCAGTATGCAGGGACTTGAGTGATGCCTGTGTGGAGTTGAACAGTCTCAACACTTTATGAATGAACAGATCGACAAACTCCTCACCTCTTACCTTGATATCAGCCACTTCATATCTCTCAAGTCTGAGGAAGGAAGAATCACTGCTGATGTAATTGGACTGGAAACGCTGAAGATAGCTTCCATTCATGAAGTTCTCCACATGATGCCAGAACTTGGCAAAGTCAAGTGCCTGCTCTCGTAGCACCATGAACAACTTGGTGATCATCAACCACATCTCAACAATGATCATGGAGTCAGCAATGTTGGCCTTGTTGGATAAAGCGCTTTTGAAGTTGGAAATGTCGGGCTGGTCAAGCATTGTGAGGATGTTGAGCTGCACGTTGAGGATCTTCTCGTGGTACTTGCTGAATATCTCGTTGAACTTGTTTGTGAATCGCTGGGATTTGAGCTCGATCCATTCCAAAATTGGACTGTCAATAGCATCCAGCTCGAGCAGTTTCTTGATCGTTTTGAGGAAGTCGTCATCGTTATCGTCCTTGTTCAATGAGCTCCACAGACTTTTCTTGTATGAATCAGTGATCTCTTCCACAACTTCCCAGATTCTGTTCACAATCTTGCTGTTATCTGATTCCTTCATATGTTTGGCCTGCTTGTACGAATGGATGAAGTTGTCATAGTCGTTGTCCTGAATGTAATTCCTCAGTAGCTTGGGCAAGTTGAAGAAGAACTTCTTCTTCTCGACAAACTCAATGGATTGTTTCAGCTTCATTTCCTTCTGCTTGTTTGCCAGAATTGGCTTTGCCATCAGAGTAGCTTCCTTGTTGGCATGATTGACACTGGTTTTCAATTCCTTCAAGCCCGCCTCATCGTCGGTCAGTCCACTCTGTTGGAACTGCTGAAGAACTCCATCAAGCGACGACTTCGATCTCACAAACCGGAGATATTCACTTTCAATGAACCCCTTCAATTCAATATTCTTGTGTTCAATCGATTGCTCCAACACGTTCAAGCTGTGCTTCAGCTCCTCGAATGAGTCATCCTTATGAATGAACTTCAAAAACTGCTTTGAATTGAACTGCTTGCTTCCAATGGAGAACTTGAGAATGTCACTGTCGTCGATGTTTCTCTCACGGAGCAATGGTTCCAGTTTCTTACCAGGCACCAAGGGATCAACTGGGTCTCTCATACCAGGGTGATCGCTGTCCCTGTTCACCGCTTCAAGGAGGACACGGTAATCTTGTTCGTCTCTGGTTTGAGGTTGAGTCTGAGTCTGAGGCTGAGTGTCTGCTCCGGCATCAACGGTGTCTGCCCACGACAACGGCGACAGTGTTTGAAGACCATACGCGTCCAATAGTCGTTGTTCCATTTCAATGATGACTGGGAGAGTAGGATTGGCTTTTGGAAGGTGCAATTCCCGTTCCGGTGTGAGCTGTTCACAGTGTTTGTTGTTGTTGTTACGTGGTGATCTTGGTATGGCTTTTTCTCGCGTCATTTCTCAACGAATACGGACAGGGGTACAGGGACAACACGTACTAGCTTTGTTTTTCGTCATTGAATGAACATCATCATTAAACTGAATTAAATGGATCTTACAACAGTGTAGAATCGGATATTAAAGCGTGTAAACATAAGAGCAAGCAGATACTTCAACGCCTTCTAAGCACGGAAGAACTGCGTGTTGGTCAGGCTCGCCTCGTGGACCACCATCGATCTCTTGAACTCGTTGAGCTCCTGTCTGATCTGCTGGACGAGCTGAGGAGAGAGCTGGAGGGATCCGAGTGCGTTGGAGTGACGATTGTACACGTATGCCGAGTATGTGTCGTTGACAAAGATCTGGTTGGTGAAACCGACCTTCTTGGTGGTGGATGGGTACGTGAGACGTTTCTTCTTGAGTATGGAACGCTTGGAAGAAAGCAGTGGAAGTGGGTTCTTGAGCTGGTTGGTGTAGATCACCTTGATATTGTGTTCAAGAATGTCATTGGATGTGTCTGGGAGTGTGATGGTAGACTCTGAAGCGGCCACTGAGAGCTTCGAAGCGGAGCTCACGGAACGAATCGACCGCTTTCTCTCAATGGACTTGGATCTCATCAGCTTGCGCTGGGACTGACCGAGATCATTTGCAGACAGGTCAGGGAACGAAGTCTCACCATAGACAATCATCTTCTCAATGAACTCCATATCGTCAAAGGAAATGACAGCATCCTCAGAGTCCGGGGACAGTGGGGTCTTGTCACGTACCTTCTTCATGGACAACTTGTCATCAGCACCAACTTCTTCCTTCTCTTCAACTTCTTCCTCAGCCTTGGAGCTCTCAGTGTTCAACGACGAGAACTTTTCCTTGGATGAGATGATAGAATCCTTCTTTCCAAACAAATTACCAAGTGCCATCTCACCCTCATTATGACCAAAGTCCGGCTCATCGAGCTTAACGTTCACCAGCTCACCCAGATTGAAACCCTTCTCCTCATCGCCGTCAACAAATGAGAACACATCAGATCCAGCTGTTGTGACACGCTGTAGTGGATGTGTCGACTCAGGTTTAGGCTGGATCGTTGCAGAGGACACAACTGCAGCTCTCACTGGTTGGACAGTGGTCTGTGATGTGGCAGGTGAAGGTGAGGATGCTCTCTGGTTCACCTTTGTGGATTGTCTTGGTGTAGGCTCTGCTGGCTTCAAGTTGGAAGACTTCTTGCTTGACTTCTTACTCGAGAAGACCTTGGAGAAGAATCTCTTGAGTGCTGATGGCTTTCTCTCCAACTTCTCGGATGACTTGAGACCTCCAAGAGACTGGACTGATGCCTTAGATTTGATTGGCATGCGAGTCTGGGACTGAACTTCAGGAGCCGAGGTGTATGATGATGTAGGTGCGCGCGGTGGTTGTAGTACTTGTGCTTGTGCTTGAGGTTGCTGGACAGGGGCCTCGACTTGCTTGACACTGACTGGCGGTGTGGCAGTTCTTGACACAGGCGGTGTGGATGATTTTGACAGCGGAGGAGATGATGGTTTTGAAACGGTAGGAGATGCAGTTTGTGTGACAGTCGTCTCGGATGCATCAGATGAGAGAGCTGGAGCGGTCACAATGGTGGAGTGCTCCTCAATCATGCCGAGATTGTTGGAGACTGGTGGGAACAGGACTTGCTCAGGGTATGCCTTCACCTCCATTGCTGTTGACTGCAAGCTGAGATCGTCGATGGATGAGGGCGGTGTGCTCTCATTGACACATGAGCTCGTTCTCGATTGCCTTGATGGAGATGGAGACGACGAGTAGCTGTTCGAGTTGGATGACGACGCAGTGTGACAAACGTCCTGAGGGACGTAAACAGAAGACTCTGGTCTGGCCAGAGGTGCTGATCTGATTTGTACCGTCTGCTTTCTTGGTGACCTTGGTCGTGGCACAGATGGTTGGGCGAAAGAACTTCCATCTTCGTCGAGCTTGCTGAGGTTAGTGCACGAGTTTCGCTGTCTGTCCCTTGGGATGTACACCTCACCGTTTGGGAAGGTGAATGGAACCTTTGGCATGTGGCTGTTGCGGCGAGACGAGACATTTGGCTGTGGAGAGTCTGGTGCGCCGAGCTGGAACATCTGCTGTTGCTGCTGTTGCTGTTGCTGCCTCTGCTGCTCATGATACTGTTGCTTGAACTGGTGAAGATGAGGGTTGCCAACGGGTTGTCTCTTCATTGCCGGTATGTTGGTCAAGCTGGCAGAACTTCTGAAGGATGCGGAATAGTGGTCTGACATTGCTCCTGGCTGAAGACTGTTTGCACGCGGCAGGTGTCTTTTTGTTGTGGCAGTGCTTGTGATGCTGTTGAGACGCTGACCAGCAGTGCTCACGGATGTGAAAGAAGCATGCGACGACGAGTGTTTGAGGGTCTGTTTTGCCCGTGAAGGCTTGGTGAACTTGGCATCCAGTGTCAACAGGTCATTAGTGGAGGAGCCACGAGGGATGTGTTTGCTCGAATTGTGTTCCATAGTTGAGCCGAAGCTTTGGTAGGAATTGATACTCGTCATCGAGTTGGTGCGAGGATACGCCGATGCCGTGTAGGCGTTGTTGTGAGTCGTTCCAGGACCCATCATGATCGCTTATTCGGGCGTTGCAGGTGGAACAAAGAGCAAGCCTGGGTTAGGTTTGTACTGGTTGGCACACTCAGGAGATAAGTGAGCTGGCTGAGAGGAGTGATGGAAAGAGGTGGGCAGTGGGTGATGGATGGTCTCTGGCGTAAGCTTGGAGACTGTGAGGTAGAAGAAAATGTGGCCAGACTGGCTTTTGTAGGTCGGCGATGTGTTGAAACCTCAATGCGGTGAGGAAGGCGTATGTGTCTCGCCCTTGAATGTGTGAAGCGAACAGAGGATCTGTTGGGGGCACAGACTGACTCGTGCTCGGTAAGCTGGAGAGGGAGAAAGAGAGGGAGAGAGAAGGATAAACAAAGGTTCAATACCGTGGAGAAGGCAGCAGACGTGAGAATTTGCCGTTCACCTCCTGTTGCTGGCTGCTCTCGTCAAGGCTTGGAGTGTCTCTATCTTTAGATCTGGCCCAAAAAAAACAGGAGAGCGCGACGATGGGCTGAGGACTCAAGGGGCTTTGAGGCGTTGAGACGCTGGAAGGGTGAGGTGAGGAGGTAGTTGTAACTGAGGGATGGCTCAGTTGCTGAGTGTAACAGGTTCTGTTATCAACTTATTTCTCGTTCAGCTCGTTTGGCCTGCTGTCCCAATTTTTTCCTTCCACCGCTGTCCCGCCAGCTCCGAATTTGGCCGCTCGCCTCTTCTTTTCAGTCTTTTTTTAGCAGTCAGCCGCATAAATCTGCAGAATGCCTCGGAAAAAACAGAGATCTCACGCGAAAATTACCCTTTCTGTAGTGACCAACCCTGCATCTCCTGCATTGGGCCTACATACTCTCACAGCACTCCCATACTATTTTCTCTTTGTGGGCATGCACCTTTGAGCGCGGACACGCGGGCAATTTCCGGATCGGGACAAGATCACCATGGCAGCGAACTTGATGGAGCCTAATTTGGTGCATTTGGGCTACTTTTTGGTTGACAGAGGCCAAAAGCTGAGCTAAATGTTGAGCTGGCAGAACAATCTGAAGAACCAAGGAGATGAAGTGGTGATGTTGTGGCGATTGGCGGGTCCAGTACTAGGAGCCCTGCTTACGGCGAGTTTGAGGTGCTCCCGAGATCCCGGGTTTCTTGAAGACCTGCCAACTGATCATCGCACGTCAAGAATACTCTCCTTTGGTGAGCAGGATTGCATCATACCCAACAGAAGACACAACCGGCAAGGGCAATTTCACTGCGCCAATTGTTTGAAAACCCTATAGAAGATGTGGCGGGTGGTGGTATCTTACAACTGGTTGGTTTCTTGTTCAAGCCGGACATGAAATACATGAGATCGTCGATCAGCATCACGGGGATCTGCTGACCTGTGAAGATTGATCGGCTCTATCGAGAACTATTGATTGCAACATGTCCCTCTTTGAGATCATATATAATCGATTCGTGAATCATGCTAGCGTGTTGCCTTTGTTCAACCAGAACTCCCTTCTTGTATCCTTGTCGATGCTTGACGTTGAACTCTTCTTCTTGAGCTTCTTCGCCTCCTCCTCAGTCTCAGTCTCGCCATCGTTCAACCCCATGTAGTCATCAACCTTCTTTCTTGGGACTTTTGGAGCAGCAGCTTGCTTTGGAGGTGTCTTTCTCTTTGGACCCTTTGGTACCTGAACTCTCTTGACATGACCATCATCGCTTGACGAATCTGCCTCTGAGTACACCAATGGTGTGCTCTTTCTTGAAAGAATAGACGCAGAATCATCAGCCAAAGCCTCATTCGTTACCAGTCGTCTCTCATCCCTGAAGTCTCTCTCCTTACCACGATACTTCACCACACTCCCCAAGATCGACATCCCGATTCGTGTCTTGTACGTAGCATTCTCCATCTCATAACAGGTATTCGTCAACACTTCAAACGCACCATGGAACGCTTTCTTGATGTCTCTGATGTTGAACGAGCCTCTCGAGATGTTGTTCTTTGGATCGGATGGGTCCTGGATTGCCAACGTGAAGGGAACACGGCCTTGCAGGTCAGGGTAGTACCTCTTGTTCAAGTACCGTACGTTGTCAGTCTCGACACAAATGGCAACATGGTCGTATCCGAAATTGCGCCCATACAGCTCAAAGAACTCAATGAGGAGCACACCAAGGTTTTCATATGGTGAGATGTTTCCCGTGCTGAGTCTTGGGTGGAGCTTGAGGAACGAGTAGACAAGACAGATGATGGAGTAACCTCCAAGACCTCCAACATGCACGTTATTGAGCTTTCTGGCAGCGAGGAACTGCTTGACGATAAGCACCAGCTCACGAAGACCCGGTGTCTCTTCAATCCAGCCACGAATGACCCTGGCGGCTTCAATACCGTTTGTACGCTCAAACGAGACGTCAATGTGGATGTTAGACTGTGGTTCTGTGAACTTAATGATTGGCACCTTGGCCTTGGCAATGACCTCAACCTTGATAGCGAGGTTCTTTCTCTTCAGGAACGATGAAAGAGCGTACAGTTCGTTCCTGTTATCATAGTGACCACCTTCACTCACAATGACCATGTCAATATCCGAACCGGGGAGGTAGAGGTCTGTAGCGTATGATCCAAACACCTGGACCTCACAGTCCTTCCAATACCCAGTGATGGCCTGTCTGAGTCTTCTGACACAGGAGTTTCTCGTCTCAATCTCCGTTTTCGATGGCGAGATGTATGCGATGAAGTCCTTGATCTCCATTGTTAACCAATCAGCGATCTCCTTCTGCTTGGAATGGTCATGGTCTTGGACCCATGGGGCATCCGTGTTCGGGATCTTCTTGCTGCCTCCGGTGTTGATGTCTGTGGCGTTGTCATCCATCGAGAACGCATCCTCCTCGTTGTCCTCGTCATCTTCATCAGAGGAGAAGTTGAGTGAGATGAAATCATTGTTATCAGCAAGCTCGTTGACCGGTTGTGATGTAGTCTTTGCTGGTATTGTTGGTGGAGTTTGGCTCTCAACAACTTCTGTGGAATGGCGATCATCTTCACTGTCGTAGTCATCCAGCACTATTACTTCTCTTTTCATGCGCTTTCTGTCAGGGTACCCATCATCTTCATCATCGTCATAGTCGTCTTCCTCTTCGTCCTCCTCTTCACTGTGACTCAGTATTTCTTGGATGTCGTCGTGTTCGCCCTCTGGGAGATTGTCGTACTGGTTCTCGTGGCTCTTGCTGCTGAACACGTCGAAGGAGCGCTTGATCCGGTCTTTCGACTTCTTCAAGAACTTCTTGACCACCTTCTTCTGAGAGTTTGCAGCCATCGCAGCACAGTGGATATTCGTTGTTTTGGAGGTGAAATCACTTGCCAGTTGAAGGTCGCTCATCTCGAAAGAGCCGGACTTTTTCGACCAGGCTAAATTTTTGTGGTACGCGCACACTCAGTCTCATCGCCCAACCCCAGCTTCTACAATCAGAGTCTGGCATAAATCTAGTCCTTCATGACAATGGCTGGCGAGTCTCATAACGCCACCACTGCACCAATCACAGCGACTTCCACGAACCATGGAACTCGTGCTTCACATACACATACTCCTCACTCACCTTATAGTCCAAATCATCCGTAAACCCGTTGAAACTGGCAATGGGCAACACGAGAACATCGTCAAACATAGCCGGATGCGCAAGTCTCGTGAAGTTGGTCCATCCAACACGCTTCTTTGCAGTCACGCTGTTCTTCGCCTTGTGATACTCCTCAAACTCCAGGTTCTTCACCTGTGATGGGACATCCTCATTGAGGCCTGTCCATTTGGCGGTACTGAATGCCTTGTTGAAGTGGGAGAAGATGACATCTGTGAATGCAGCTGGGCCAGTCCATTCAAGCACGGTATACACCGAGTGGAGCGTATGGTATTCCCTCCCGATCTTCACGTGGTTGAGACGCTCGTTGTAGTTGACCAGAGTTGTCTGTATGATCTTGTAGATCAGCTCACGAAGCACAGGATGGCCTGGCTTGCTCTTGAATGTCCACTGACAGAACTGCAGACGGCGTGATGTCTTGAATCTCCAGTCACGGCGGTCGTAATCACCCTCGATACCAACAACAAACCCAACCTGGCCAGCAGTGGGAGTGTCAATATAATCTCTGAGAATATCTGGGGAATCTGCCCATTTTTTCAACTCCTTGATGTTTAACGTGTCAACATCGGAGTACACACCTCCAAGTGCGTAAAGAATCAGATAACGCAGGAAATCAAACCTGAGAATATCCATAGGCATAGCTTTGAACGCGTCCAACACTTCTGGGATGTCTCCATACAGCTGTAGTAGCACATCCTCGATATCGGCATCTGTGATGACACGGTACTCGTATCCATCGGGGCTGGTGCTCTGCTCTGCCCACGAGTGCATGTACTTGCTGATCTCGTTGTTCTTGACCTGCTCGATCGGTTCCTTCCATATCTGCCAGATGATCTTGGGTATGGATGTCGTGCGGTCGTATGGGTATTTGTGGGCAAGACGCGTGCGGAGGTCCTGTTCACCATAGCTGCTGGCATAGTCAACAAAGGTGTCCGTAGATGTGCCTTCAAGAGCAGATACCACACCGGGTGCCAGGAGGTTCTTGAGATGCTCTGCAATCATTTCAGCATCGGAGGCATCGAGTTGTGGTGTCATGGCGTCTTCGAATTTCTGGATCTGTTCGTCAGTGAGGACAGAGCCAGGGATGCCATTACGAGATCTGGTCACGACATGTGGGTAGATGTTGTGGGTGTCGAGTACGAGCAGACAATAGACCAGGGCCGCGAGTGCCACAGCAACGAATGTGCGCCTGCTGAGGATCTTGGACGCGTTGGTGAGCCGTTTGGGTGGCATAGCCGGTTTGTTGTTTTTACTGATGTAGTCGTGGCTGTGTGGGGAGGGTGCTCTTATCGGTGTAATCAGCAGGGAGCGTTTGGTGGAGCTCTGTGTGAGCCGGTGGTTGGCAGTCGCGTGCTCCGAGGAAGAACGTGAGTTCGAGCTTGAGCTGGAGCTTGGGCGGCGTGTCTGTGAATGTGTGGGGATCATTCCGCGCAGGGTGAGAGTGTTGCTATTTATACGTCGTGGTGTGTGTTGCCTCAAGCCGTTTTTTTCTGCGCCTAAAAATTTAGTGCGAGCGGTCGGTGGCCGGGCCTAGAACTAGAAACTGTAGGGAAGCCTTGTTTGTTTGGGTGGTCTGGCCGGGGCTTGTCTGGTCTGAAGGGGTGATGGCCAGGTTACAAAGGTTTATTGGTTAAGAGAAGTGCTCTGGTCAAGAGTTAGAGTCCCAGTGTTGTGCCATTCCCCCCTAATTAGCAGCATGTCAGATCGCTGATCAGTTGTAGTTGGCGATGCTGCGAGTCCGCGTTCCCCTCAAGTTGAGGTTCGGGTCTCAAATTCCTCGGTCTCGGATTTTTCCCCCAGGTTTTTCCCTCAAAAACTCGGGCAAGTTGTACACCCGGACACCACAAAAACCAGACGCGTCAAAAAGAATCATACACGTACTTTCGCACTGACGCGTCACCACGTCTGTATCGCCTGGCTGTTTGCAACACAGAAAGCACAATGGCCGAAGCAGAACAACAGGAAAACGTCACAGGCTCCAACTTATCATCACCATGGACATCCATCGAACATGTGTTGGCCGTGAGAGCCTATCAAAAGAGCCGCACGCAATACCCACAGGCAACACCATCTGACCTATACGCCCTATCCCACTCGATGTAAGTCTACCCATCACCGATATGCCACATAACACATAACAAAGTGGTTACCTGCTCTGTGAGAGATACTAACAAACGGCCACTATAGTTTTATCAAACATGCGGAACTTTACGGAGCACCACACATGTACTTGAGAGACTGCAACGCTGTGGAGAACGAGCTCACGGAACTGAGGGGTGCTATGTCAAAGATCGAAAGCATTACGGGAACTTTCACACCACCGTACAGTTCCCAGATACTGCGTCTATCCGAAAGAGATCATCTGCTTGGTCTTGGTGTGTCAATCATGGGATCCAACCGTTCTTCGGGAACAAGAACAATGCCTCCGCAGGATGTTGCACAAATGGCGCGCTCACACTGCCTGTTTGAGGCTGGGGCTGGCGAACTGCCAGACTGGTACCTTGGAGCTCCAGAGGCAGGTCCTGCGTTTGACCTACGTGAGTACACCAGCACCCTTCAGCAAATGGAAAAACAAGCACACGAGTACATCCTCGATGAGTTCTATGAAGACCTAAGTATACCTGGGGAACACTCTGATGTCACCATACAATACGTTCGTCAACTCAGTGAGGAACGGTTTCTTGTGTGCCGGAAGTTACTGAGAGAAGACTTGTGCAACGAGGTGTTCAACGCGTGGAATGCCTCAAGGGCTGGAACGGTGTCAAACGCGCGCAACAGTGACCGTTCTTTCATCCCACCCAATATCACTGTCGACCCCAACACCCAATTGATCACAAGACTTGGTCAACCACCATCGCCTTCCATTCAGTCAGGAATGCAGTCCACTCCTCATGTCCAGGGGAATGGATCTGCGACTCCAGCACCAACATCGACCAAGCTGGGAAAAACCAGAACTGCCAACCACAAGGCCAAGATCCGACTGCAAAAGAAGCTGGTCAAGTTCAAGAAGGCCGATATTGAGTCCAAGAAGGCCGAGATTGAGGCCAAGAAGACCGAGATTGAGGCCAAGAAGGCCCAGCTTGAGGCCGAGCTTCGGGTCAGGCAGGTCGAACTTCAGGTCAAGCAGGTCGAGGCTGTCCTTGAACTTGAGAAGCTTGAGTTCATGATGAACAACTTTGATGAAGCATGATCATATTGTTCGATATGGCTCTGCCAGAGTTCATGAGAATAACCTGCCGAACGACAACGACGCCAACACTGGACAATAACGTTCCGGTTCCCAGGTTTACCAACACTCGAATCAGACGGTGAATTATAAACCGACATTATCGTACTACCAAAAGCACCTCTCCGAGCACGGTAGTGAATCCTGTATTGTCAATTGATAACCTTAGCCATGTCATTCTTGAATTGGATCCCGTAGTGTTGGCCTGGCTAGAAATGTTTTTCCAACGTCTTGTCCAAGACGTATAGCATATCGACGCAAGCGCTAGCACTTAGATCTGCCTAGTCTGTCATCATGCATGTGGCTCTCGATGTTAAAAGCTCGAACCGAGATCTCTGTTCTCAACTCCAGCTTGATGGTTCTTCACAGCTCGACTGGGCTTCTAGAGCCACCAGCTGCTTCTACATGCCTCTTCCAATGTATTTACACCTTAGCATGACCACCTGTGATACTATATCATCAGGCAGAGCCTAATTGAGCCTTTCAAACGAAACTCAAAGCTTCATCCACACACATGATCCACATTTCGACCAGTTTTGATCCTGAGTGGTCTTCCTTTGAGGATGTGCCCCTTACCACCATATGACATAATCGGTTAGTCATCAGCAAATTCTTTTTTGGTGTGGCCACGACTCTGCTCTCTGCAAAAAAAATACAGAGGGAGGCACATAACTACTAGGCGATGCGCTTCTCGATATACATTCTTCACACTCTACTATACAATGAGCAGCAGTGACGAGGAGTACGACATTGCTGGAAACATCGCCCTCGAGGCTGGCTCTGACTCGGAAGACTACTCTTCTGACGAGTCCCAGCAGGAGCTCCAAGATGTCATCCTATCCTCCGATGATGAGGCCGCAGAGCAAGAGGCCCAGCCCCGCAAGAAGGTCAAGGCTGCTATAAAGGCAGTCAAGGCTCAGTCCGCATTCCCAACCCTGGAACTCTCAGACGACGAAGAAGACTCCAAGAAGGCCAAGGAGGATGTCGATTTCGCAAGTTACTTCTCACTCCAGTCCACAACGAACAAGGCCAAGGGTGGTACATTTGCCAGTTTCGGATTCTCTAAGTTCCTCCTCACAAACATCTCCAAGAAGGGTTTCAAGCAGCCTACACCTATTCAGAGAAAGACCATTCCGCTCATCCTTCAGAACAGAGACATTGTCGGTATGGCTCGTACCGGCTCTGGTAAAACCGCTGCCTTCTGTCTCCCAATGATTGAAAAGCTCAAAATGCACTCAGCAAAGGTCGGTGTCAGAGCTATCATCTTGTCCCCATCGAGAGAACTGGCACTCCAGACACATAAGGTCGTGAAGGACTTCACAAGAGGCACAGATCTCAGAAGTGTGTTACTCGTTGGTGGTGATTCTTTGGAGGAGCAGTTCAACAAGATGATGACGAACCCAGATATTGTTGTTGCTACACCGGGTCGTTTCTTGCATTTAAAGATTGAGATGAAGTTGGACTTGAGATCAGTTGAGAACATCGTCTTTGATGAAGCTGATAGACTCTTTGAGATGGGTTTCGAGGAACAGTTGACAGAGCTCATCGGCTCCCTCCCTTCGAGCAGACAGTCGTTGCTCTTCTCTGCCACACTTCCAAGTTCGCTGGTTGAGTTCGCCAAGGCTGGTCTTCAAAACCCAGTTCTTGTCAGATTGGACGCCGAGACGAAGATCTCTGATCAGTTGGAGATGGCATTCATTTCTACAAAGCAGGGTGAGAGAGAAGCCAATCTTCTCAACATCATCCAGGAAGTCATCAAGATTCCACAGGCATCCGTCGAAGACCTCAAGAAACTTGAGAACGCCAACGATGCTGACTCTGAGTCTGATTCTGATTCGGAAAAGAAGAAGAAGAGAGAATACAAGAAGAAGAACCTCAAGAGAAAGCGTCTCCCTCCACCAAACCAACTCCCATCCCCATACTCCACAATTGTGTTCGTTCCAACCAGACATCACGTTGAATACATCACCCTCCTCCTCAAAGATGCTGGTTACGCCGTGGCATACATCTACGGTACTCTTGACCAGCATGCCAGAAGACGTCAGCTCATGCACTTCCGTACCGGTCTTGCACCATTGCTCGTTGTCACAGACGTTGCCGCTAGAGGTATCGATGTGCCTGTTCTTGCCAACGTGATCAACTTCTCTCTTCCTGCCTCCTCTAAGATCTTCATTCATCGTGTCGGTCGTACTGCAAGAGCAGGTAACAGAGGTTGGGCATACACTATTGTCTCTGAGAATGAGATGCCATACTTGTTGGACTTGGAGTTGTTCTTGGGAAGAAAGATCATGCTCACGCCAATGCATGAAAAGAGGTGTGAGATCTTGCAGGAGCAGCAGGGTGAGAACTACGTTGAGCCAAAAATCAACTACTCTGACAGAATGATCTTGGGTGGTGCTCCAAGATACAATGTTGAGAACATGATGGAAATGTTCAACCATTTGGTCAAGACAGATTACGACCTTAGTGTACTGCAGGGTGTCTCTGTGAAGGCTGAGAAGTTGTACTTCAAGACCAGACAGGCTGCTGGTGGTGAATCCGTCAAGAGAGCCAAGGAGATCAAGGCTGCTGGATGGGACGAACAGAACCTCATCTTTGGTAAGAACATGGAGAAGGAGAAGATGGCATTTTTGGCCAAGCTCCAGAACAGATACAATAAGGAGACTGTGTTTGAGTTTGGTAAGAAGGATGACAGTCTTGTTGATATGATGAACACAAGAAGACGCCAGATTGCTCCAATTCAGAGACGTGCCAAGGAGCTGAAGGAGTTGAGAGAGAAGGAGAGAGAGGCTGGTTTGTTCCACAACCTGGCTGAGGAGGTTCTTAAGAACGAGGACGGTGAGGTTGGTTACACTGTTAATGAAAAGGTGTTGGAGGAGCAATTCGAGACTGCCGAGCATGCGTTTGAGACGGAGAAGCAAAAGAAGAAGAAAACATTCAGAGATCCAAACTTCTTCATGTCTCACTACGCTCCAACAAATGTCATCCAGGACCAGCAACTCCAGATCAATTCTGGCTTCGTCAACGAGGCCAAGAGTGCTACATTCGACTTGAACAACGATGACCAGGTGCAGACACACAAGCAGACTGCAACGATGCAGTGGGACAAGAAGAAGCACAAATACGTCAACTCCAAGTCCACTGACAAGAAGTTCATCACTGGTGAATCTGGTGTCAGGCTCCCAGCCTCCTACCGTGCTGGTGTCTACGATGCCTGGAAGAACAATCACAAAACCACTGGATACAAGACTGGTGCAAGAGAGAATTCAGGCGACTACCGTGGTGCATCCAACAACTCTGGTGGTGACAACCAGCGTTTCAAGCACAACAAGCAGCAGGCACCAAGAGCTCCTGACAAATTCAGAGATGACTTCTTCAAGCAGAAGAAGAAGGTTGAGAAGGCTGTTGATGGTGGCGTGCATGTGAAGGGTTACCACAGACCAGGACAGAAGAGTGAGATGAAGAGTACAGATGATATCAGAAAGGCTAGAGGTATCAAGGAGCAGCGTCGTGAGAAGAACGCTCGTCCAACAAAGAAGAGAAAGTACTGATCGTTATCGGTTATATAGATCTCTAGGGATTACATGTTTGCATAGAAACCAAGGTGTAGTATTCATAAACCCTTACTGCTTATTCATCATCATCAGCGTCACCAACAACCACATCCTCTGCCAGAACTGGGAGAGGGCCCACTCTCTTACCATAAGCTGCCTCAATAGTAGAGTCGACCAACTTGATAAACTCTGGCTTGTCCTCTGGCTCATTGAACACCACCTTGATGAACTCGACAAAACTGTCCCTGTCAAACTCCATGAGTGCTCTTCTTCCAATCTTGTACTCAACAATCTCGTCATTGTCGCTAGCAGTCTTTATTACCGATCTGTTCAGGTACTCCTGCTTGTCCAACAACTTCAAGAAATCCACAGGAAGCAAGTTGATCACCTCGAGTGGGGTGTTCACTTGGAATCCAAAGTTCTCGCATAAGGTCTGCAGGAGTTCTGTCTGAGTCATGTGATTTCCTGATACCACAACAACAGCCACAATAGTCAATGCAAGACCCTGGATGAGAAGTTGTGTGTCTGATGTCAGTGTAGGACACTCTTCCTTGCAGTTCGTGTAGTCTCCTCTGTTCTCCAAAAGCTCTGATTCGAAGAGGAAAGTGGAGGATGTGATCCATCTGGATTCCTGGATAAACCTGATGTAGCTGTCATCGAGAGCATTCACGAGAATGAACTGCTTGGTCTTACCAAGAGTTGTCTTTCCTGCAGCGTTTGTGTTCTCTTTGAAGGGGAGTTCCTTGAGCGAGTACCCATAAGTCTCAAAGAAGATGACTTGCGCCTTCACGATAGCCTGGTCAAGAGCACGGGATGAGATTGGTTCGTCGTTGAAACCGACCTTCTTGATGTTTGCCTTGTGGATTGCTGTGTTGGAGTTCTGGAGGGCGAATATGGCACGGACGACGTTGGCAGTGGCCTTGTCGATTTGCTCGTTGTTCTCCTGGGTCTCCTCGGCATCGGAGCCGTTGAGTTCCTGATCACTGTCAGATGAAGGCACGATAAGCTCTTCGTCGTCACTCTCGATTACCTGTCCTCTTCTAGCCATTGTTTCGGTGACTGTGCTGATACAAAGACTCGATAAAAGACAAAAGAGATACGCGTCAAGAGATGGATGTCGCGTCTTTTCGTGTCGCATTCAGAAAAGCACCAACAATGTCCCAATGCGGTAACTCCTCTATTAGGCAATATTCGCGAAGCAGCACCAATCTGGCCAGAGTTGGAATTCGGTGACAGACCAGCAAAAGCCCGGCAAGTTGGGAAACCATAACAACGGACCCGTCTCAATTAGAAGCACAGACACCCGGGCACTCTTCTCTCCGGCTTGTTCATCGAGCTAAGTTCATCCGGAACCACATCACCGCCTTTTCCGCCCCTTTCTAGCGTTCTTGGTTGTCGTCTGAGGCCGTCCTTTCTCCCCCTGAGCGCCCCACCCGCCCTTTGAATCTCCTCCCCTTTTGCCACCTTCGGCCGTTCTTCGAGCCAGCTGCACACACGCACTTATCTCAGACAGTACAGCTCATCGCTTGCCACCTTACAGTCTCCAATTGGCCCTTGGTAAGTCTTCCAGTCGTGTATCTCTGACCCCTGTCTGCCTATCCAGCTTAATACCGGTGGACGCATCCAGAGTATACACCCACTGCCTCCACTTCCACCACACCCACTGCCACACGAATCATACAGACGAAGCGTTCCTCCGCGTGTCTCGACGTTGACCCTCGTAAGTGGATGCATACAAGCAGTCTCCTCAAGAAGCTCCATATCGGCACAAGCAGCACAAGCAGCACAGGCAAGATGGACTACCAGCAGCAGCAACAGCAGCAAACGGCACAGGCTGTCTACCACCACCAGCCGATCACACATCCACCAGTGGTTCCCTCATTGTCATTGCACGATGAAGAGGCGATCCAGAACTCGATGCTACCACAGAGATCGACTGTGTCCAAGGGTAAGTACTCCCTTGGTGACTTCCAGATCATGAGAACACTCGGGACTGGTTCTTTTGGGCGTGTTCACCTGGTTCGCTCTGTCCATAATGGCAGATACTACGCCATTAAGGTCCTCAAGAAGGCACAGGTCATCCGCATGAAGCAGGTGGAGCACACGAACGATGAGCGTCGTATGCTGAAGCTTGTTGAGCACCCGTTCCTTATCCGCATGTGGGGTACCTACCAGGACGCCCGCAACTTGTTCATGGTGATGGACTACATTGAAGGTGGTGAGCTCTTCTCTTTGTTGAGAAAGTCGCAGAGGTTCCCTAACCCTGTGGCCAAGTTCTACGCTGCTGAAGTGACGCTGGCAATCGAGTACCTCCACTCACACAACATCATTTACAGAGACCTCAAGCCTGAGAACATCCTCTTGGACCGTAATGGACACATCAAGATCACAGACTTCGGTTTTGCCAAGGAGGTGACAACCGTGACATGGACGTTGTGTGGTACTCCAGACTACATTGCTCCAGAGGTGATCACAACCAAGCCGTACAACAAGTCTGTTGACTGGTGGTCTTTGGGTATCCTCATCTTCGAGATGCTGGCCGGGTACACGCCATTCTACGACACGACTCCTATGAAGACGTACCAGAAGATTCTCGCTGGCAAGGTCCAGTACCCTTCGTTCATGCACCCAGCAGCAGTGGACCTGCTCTCAAGACTCATCACTGCTGACCTGACCCACAGACTGGGAAACCTCGCCAACGGTCCAGCTGACATCCGCAACCACCCGTGGTTTGCTGAGGTGGTGTGGGAGAAGCTTCTTGCCAAGGATATCGAGACGCCCTACGAGCCTCCAATCACGGGAGGTATTGGTGACACCAGTCTGTTCGACCACTACCCAGAAGAGCAGCTGGACTACGGTGTTGGTGGTGAAGACCCATACGCTCAGTACTTTGTCGACTTCTAGACCCGTTTTGGTGTTCTGTCTTTTTTTTTGGTTTTCTATCTTTTTATACTCTTTGTGATTACCTTCTTTCAATTGATATACATATGGAATCAGTCAATAGCTTCGTGTTGTTGTTTATATTAAGGCGTACCCCCGATGTTATCAGTCAGAATGTAAACAACGCGGGCTGAGACGAAAACACAAATTGTGAGAGATCACAACAACAAGCCCAACCAGAACGTGGTGAAAACAGACGACAAACACTTGCATTTCACCGATTCAAAGACATTGCTCCAACTGGATAAACAGTACCACCAACCATATCTCTTTCATCCCTCCAGAGTTATGTCCGAGCGCATACCGTCCATGCTTGAGCGTTCAATGGAGCTTCTCTCGATGGAGTCAGAGCTCCACGATCTGCTCAAGAACTCCACACTCAACTTCAGGCAGCAGCAAGCCTTCAAAGAGATGCTCACAGCGACATTCGATCTCCTTCAGGCTCCACTGGACCAGCAGAACAGACCGGGCCAGCACTCGCTGATTGACGCGTCCTCGATCTCGTTGTACTCCAAAATGCAAGAGCTCGTCTCCGCCCTAGCAGCACTGATCATGAATGAAGGAGATATGACACGCATGGAAGAGGGGTTCACAAGACTGGGTAACCATGCTGATACTAGCGCTGACTCTACAGAGTTCTCAGACGAGGATGACCACCAACATCCACAGCAGTATCAACAACCCCAACCACGCCATAGGTCGTTACTGGCATCGTCAGCGGCTTCCACACCAAGACTACAACACAGAGCACTCCAGCTCCAGACCTCGCGAGAATCTCTCAGGTCTCCATCATTCAGCTCTCCCAAGCTCCCTCCATTCCCAGAACACACCACCGACAATAGACGGTATTCACGGCTTTCTGACTACGCTGGATCTCCATCTATCCAGCCACTACCCAGAAATCAGGGACTACATGTCATGAACACACCAGTGCCACGGTCGTTCTCGGGAAATCTCGACACTCCACACCGCCTCAACAGCATGTCACCGACTGCCACGAGGTCCAACAGACCATCATCGTTGTACATGTCCCCTACTCTTCAGCGGCACCACTTACCCAACCAATCGATCAACAGGACCATGAATGAGTACAGTATGGTCGAGCCGTATGGATCTGATGTGTATGGATCGAGAAGAAACTCGCAAGTGTCTTGGAATGGATCACAGGTTGGAACTCCTGGGAGCGCTCGGAAGCGGTATTCAGTGAGATTTTAGGTGAATTATCGAACAACCTACGCGTATATTGATCTCAATTGAAGAATATACCACTACATTGTCATAGCAGGCTCAACCGGTTGTATATGTACATGTGTTCTGTATGTATGGCCTTTGCTCCCTCCTCCTCGTTCATGGGTGATCTGAATGTGAATCAACACAAGAACAGATCTCAACATTCTTTTTGCTTCCCCACTGCTCCCAGCTCTCTTCTTCATCATGATCATAACACCACCAATAACTTACTCCAAGGTGATCTTGGCACCAAGAGCCTCGAGTGTGGCCTTCATCTTCTCTGCGTCCTCCTTAGCAACGTTGTCCTTGATCACCTTTGGAGCAGCCTCGACGAACTTCTTGGACTCGACAAGAGACAAGTCCAAGAGTCCCTTGACCTCCTTGATGATCTTTGGCTTACTCTTTGGGTCGAAGGACTCGAGCTTGACAGAGAAGATGGTCTTCTCCTCGACCTTCTCCTCGGCGACGGCCTCCTCCTCAGCGACTGGGGCAGCAGCTGGAGCAGCACCACCAGCTGGGAAAGAGATGTCTGGGATGTTGAGCTTTGTCTTGAGCTCACCGATGAGCGAGGCAGTCTCGAGGAGTGTGAGCTGTGAGATGGACTCAACGATGGATGCAATCTTTGGGTCGACTGGGGCAGCTGGAGCAGCTTCTGTTGTCTGGAAACGCACGGCCGAAAGTCTGGTGGCGCGTGGGACGGCTCTGAGGGCCACACGGGCAGAGTGTCTGAGGGAAAGCATCGTGATGAAGGTCCTTTTGGTGTGGAATCAGCCCAAACGACACCATTTGATACTGTGTTGTTGGACTGAAAAATCGCTGGAAAAAAGCCGAAGCACGGCATAAGCCCGCGAAAAGTGTGTGACGCAGCGGGGCGGTTATGCTGACATATCGATCGACTCCGACTTCAACATCGCGGGCGTCGCTGATGGCTCTGACACACCGCTCGCAAAACACCACACAACCGTCGTTATGTCGTCGTTCAACTTCTGTGAGAGATGGTGTGTATACATGTGTGCTTGAGGACATCTCTGGCTTTTTTCTGGGGCTTGTTCCGCCTTCTGAGCACCGATTACTAACAACACCGAAGCAACAACATGTTGTACCCAAGGGAGGACAAGGAGCACAACGTTCTTCTCTACGAATGCCGCAGTTGTTCGTTCGTGAAACAGGCTGAGGAGGCCCGTGTGTTCCGTCATGAGCTGATCTCAAACATTGGGTGAGTCCATTTGTACATGTTGTTTGATATCCTTCACAAACAACGTCTTCCATCCATGATCCAATTACTAACACCACATCAGTGAAACAGCGGGAATCGTCAAGGACCTCGGTGCAGACCCAACTCTCCCGAGAGCAGACAAGGAGTGTCCAAGTTGTCATGCCCGTGAGGCGGTGTTCTTCCAGTCCCAGCAGAGAAGAGCAGATACGTCCATGGTGCTCTTCTATGTGTGTCTCGAATGTGGCCATACTTTCAAGAGTGCTTAGACAGGGAGGTAATAGAGAAGAGAAACAAGGTGGTGACGATGTTGTTGTTATGAATGGCCCTGATGAGAGTCGGCTTTAGTTGTTCATGAGCCCTGTGTTACGATTGAAGACACCGGGGTGACTAAAATGTATACTAATTCAATCAATGCTGCTACGACTTTCTGTAGAAGTCCATCGATTAACTCTTGATGAGTATTATTCGAATAATAACCTCAAGATGAGCCATCTACAGTACTGATGACTAGAACCTTGAAGCTCTGGATAAGTCCCATTCGCGCTCCTTGAAGGATAGTAAACAATCCAGCATGATTCCTCCCTCATCACCACACACCACTCACAAACCATCACATCGAACAACTTACAGGAATGGATCCTCTTGTCAACGTTGACCCACGCTCAGTTGATCCTTCCACTCTGGATCCTCGAATCTCGTACGACACCATTGAGGACAAATGGATCTATGAAGACCCTGACTTCCCTGACAACGGACATGAGTTCAACACCTCACTCCAGCGCTGGATCCCACTTGACCTGACCAGTGAGACTAATATGACTGATGCACAACGCGAGATCAACGAGAAGAAGAAACAGAAATTGAAAGAAATCAAGGAGAAGAAGGACACCAAGGACAAGGGTACACAAAGGAAGAACACGGCGGTGTATGTTTCAGGGATACCACTTGACTGTGATGCATTGGAGTTGAAGCAGGTGTTTTCCAAGTTTGGAGTCATTGCTGAAGATCTCCTGACCAGCAGGCCAAGAATAAAGATGTACCATGACGACAATGGAGCGTTCAAGGGAGATGCACTGATCATCTACTTGAAACCTGAGAGTGTAGGGCTCGCAATCCAGATGCTTGATGATACGAAGCTGCGGGCTGGTGGTGGATCCATCAGAGTTCAACGTGCCGAGTACAAGGAGAAGCCAAGTACTGCATCTACACAAGAGGAAGGACCTGGAACAAAGAGACAGTTGAGTGAGGATGACCGCAGGATTATCAAGAAGAAGCTGAGGCAGATGAATGACAAGATCGAGGACTGGCATGGTGAAGATGAGCCTGTGAATCCGAAATGGGCACGCTCATTGGTTCTACGTCGTGTGTTTACACTTGAGGAGCTGGAGGCAGATCCTATGGAGAAAGAGGACATTGCTGAGGACATCAAGGAGGGATGTGAGGAGTTCGGGATTGTGGAGAAGGTCATACTGTTTGACCAAGAGGAGGATGGCGTTGTTCTTGTACGCTTCAGTACGGAAGAGTCTGTGACCAAGTGCATTGAAGTAAGTGCTATCCAATTGAACCAGGGTCTCAGCTTGAATACTAACTACGAACACAGAAGATGGATGGTCGTTTCTTCGGTGGACGAAAGCTCATGGCGACGCGATACAACGGCGAGAACTTCAGCAGGGGAGGTGCTACAAACACCAAACAAAAACCGTCAAACACCCCTGACCCCGAAGAACACGACACAGACCGCCTGGAAACCTTCATCGCCCAAACAGAGGCCCAGCAACAAGATTAACGCCACGATCACCGAGCACCGTACATAATTGCCCCATGTGGCCCCTAACGGATATAATTTTTTCAGTTTCCCGCTACAGACGCTGAAGAAAAACAGCGAACACATCGACACCAAAAACGCTGCAAATCGGCCCTTTTAGACCACCAAACCCCTGAAAATGCCACCAAAGAAAGCTGTCGAAGAGAAAAAGATCCTTCTCGGACGTCCAGGTAACAACTTGAAGTCCGGTATCGTCGGTCTTGCCAACGTCGGTAAGTCCACCTTCTTCCAGGCCATTACCAGATGCCCATTGGGTAACCCAGCCAACTACCCATTCGCCACCATCGACCCAGAAGAGGCCCGTGTCATTGTTCCAGACCCAAAGCTCGACAAGCTTGCTGAGGTTTACCAGCCAAAGACTGGTATCGTCCCAGCTCACTTGACCATCTACGATATTGCTGGTTTGACCAAGGGTGCCTCCGCCGGTGAGGGTCTCGGTAACGCTTTCTTGTCCCACATCAGAGCAGTTGATGCCATCTACCAGGTTGTCAGATGTTTCGACGATGCTGAGATTATCCACATTGAGGGTGATGTCAACCCAGTTCGTGACTTGGACATCATCTCCAACGAGCTGAGACTCAAGGACATTGAGTTCGCTGAGAAGCACTTGGAGTCCGTCCTCAAGCTCACAAAGAAGGGTGGTCAGTCCCTCGAGGTTAAGGCTAAGAAGGAGGAGGCTGCTCTCGTTGAGAGAATCATCCAGCTCCTCAAGGACGGTCAGAGAGTCGCCAACCAGTCTTGGGCTCCAAAGGAGGTCGAGGTCATCAACGACATGCAGCTCTTGACCGCCAAGTCTGTCATCTACCTCATCAACTTGTCCGAGAAGGACTACGTCAGAAAGAAAAACAAATACTTGCTCAAGATCAAGGAGTGGGTTGATGAGTTCTCCCCAGGTGATGTTATCATTCCATTCTCCGTTTGTTTGGAGGAGAAGCTCTCCCACCTCGAAACCGATGAGGAGAGAGAGGCCGTTGAGAAGGAGGTCGGTGCCAAGTCTGCCTTGACAAAGATCATCTGGACCATGAGAGAGAAGCTTAACTTGACCAACTTCTACACCGCTGGTGAGCAGGAGGTCCGTGCCTGGACTATCAGAAAGGGTATCAAGGCTCCAGCTGCTGCTGGTGTTATCCACACAGACTTTGAGAAGTCTTTCATCCAGGCTCAGGTTATCAAGTACGAGGACATTGTCGAGCTTAAGGAGGAGAGTGCTGTCAAGGCTGCTGGTAAGATGATGATCAAGGGTAAGGACTGGGTTGTCGAGGATGACTGTATCATCAACTTCCGTGCTGGTTTGGCCAAGAACTAATCTAGTTAGTCTTTGCATTACATATTATCTGATGATTATCCGTAGATCCAATATGTATATGAGATTACCCTATGTACGTTCGTTAATTACAAGCACCAATCACCAAAGAGACCATCCACCCTGATCCTTCTTCTTCTCACGCTCAGCCTTTGGAACAAATGTGTCAATCTGCTCCTTGATTCTAACTGGACCTGTCTCATTGTCGTAGTTTCTACCCAATGCATCAACAAACTCACCATCAGAATCCATCAAGTAGAAGAAAATTGAGTGGTCCACAAGGTAGTCCTGACCCGGCTTGACGTTCTGGGGAGTGGAGAAGTAAACTCTGTACTGCTTGCAAGTGTGCTTGACCTGTTCATAAGTACCAGTCAAACCAATGATATCTGGGTGGAAGTCAGTCAGGTACTCCTTCATGACCTCAGGTGAATCTCTGGCTGGGTCACATGTGATGAAGATTGGCTGGACCTTGTATCCCTCAGCTTTGAACTTGTCCAACCATGCTCCGAGCTTGTCAAGCTCATCAGGACAGATATCTGGACAATGTGTGAATCCAAAGTAGACGATGTTGAACTGGCCCTTGAGGTTCTGCTCAGTGAATGGTTCACCGTTTGTGTCAACCAGGGTGAATGGTCCACCGACGAGTGGCTTACCGTATCCTCTGTTGGCCTCAGCATCCTGCTGGACCTGGATTCTCTTCTTCTCGTTGGTAAAGAAGACCCATAGACCACCACCGACAACGAGCATGAGTGCAGCGGCCTTCCAACTGGCAAACTCGATGTTGACATTTGTGTTCATCTTTTGCTGCTGTGTGGTTGATCCACCGATTGGTATTCTGGAAAGAGGTTTCTGCTTTGGCTGTGTTGGCTGAGTTGCCTGTGATGATGTCTCGGGCTTTGACTCATTGAATCTGGCGAGGGATGTCGAGAAAAGCTTGGTCTGTTGAGCAAACGTGGCCCTAAGCGGGGCTGATGCCGAGATCGCACGTCTCGGGAGAAGTCTCAACATGTTCATTCTCGAAGGATTTGTTTGCCTGATCCAGAAGTACTCAGAAACTCTAGGACAAGGAACTGAAAAGTTGACCAAGGACAGGACAGGCCACCAGTTCGCGAAAAGACGGATAAATCCCCAATGCGGTAATATCCTTTCCGGGTAAATAGCCATCATTTGGCAGCCAGGTTGTTATCCTCCATCTACACCCCCTCTAACCACCAAGAGACAGGTGCATAGTATTGAAATGGTCGAGTGAAGAGTTGGATCAGACTCCAGAGACTAGAGTCCAAACTTACAAGCTACTAGGTGTGGAATATTCTGTACTCAATCTCTCTCACCAGCGACCATGGAGTGCACTTCCCAGTTCCCAGGATCGCTTTCATGAGCAACCAGTAAGGTAAACAAACTACCGGAAACACCACGCAATCAGTCATTGTTTTATCAAGTCCAACTTCACCAATCTCCCGTTTGGTCGGCGTGGAGGCACATAACTGAAATCGTTACCCTTATCGTCCACAAGCCTACACCCCACAATGCTCACTGCCCAAAGTCCATGGCATGCATCAGTTGGGATGAGTACTGGCTTCTTCACGCTCCCTGCTCCGTTCCTTCGATACTCCCGCCAGTCCTCATAACAGTGCACAGCGAGATGGGTCCACGTTATGTATGGGCTTGACATTAACCAGGTCATATTCAGCCCTGTGCTTTGTGTTGTGATTGCCACCTCCCTCAGGGATCTCGATATAAACTCCGGGACTTGAGCATCAGGGAGAAGCGTGTCAAAGGAGATCGAGCGCAGACATGGTGCGTTGAGTCTTGTGATTGTGTTCGGCTCGTGCTGAAGGCATGTTTGTCGCCATTGGAGTGTGACGACGCAATTCTTGACAACTTTTTTAACCAGAGAGTCATGCCCACCAACAATGGAGATTCTTTGAAAGAAGCCCAGCCAGTACATGTCGGCTGTCTTCAGGTACTCGAGTGACTGTTTCGACAATGCAGGGAATGGTATCCTGAGATCTGCTCTAAGTGAAGGGATGTGAGCGATCTCCAAAATGCAGTGCGGAAACTGTTTGATGTTAACTGAAGCACCACCATTGATCCGACAAAGTTGAACTCCGTTGATCTTTGGTAAGTCATCATAGTAGTGAATTTTCACAACTTTAAGGATTTCGACGTTAATTATCACCTGGCTCAACGTCTGCCTATGCGTCTTCAATATATCCCTCTCATTCTTTCTCAGCTTTCTCCTCTCCTTACTCGTAAGAGTCGCTTGCCTGTGCATCTCAATCTCTTGAGCAGTACGTTCTGAGAGGTTGATAGATACAACTCCTTTCTGATTCAGATCTAAAGGCTTGAGTTCGTCATCGGCATGTTGGGGTAATGTGTCATAGAGCTGCTCATCGTGTATCTGTGTCACCGTTTGCATGACAACATTGAAAAAACAGGCCCTCTGAAAGACATTTTCCAGTCTGAGGGTGCTAATCAGAAATGTTCCATAACGAGTCATGTCTTCGGGACTTGGTGGGTAGATAAATTCGAACTCATGTCTCATGTATGTGGCAAGATCTGCTCTAGTAAAGTTGTACACTAAGAGAATGAAGTGGTCCGTCCACCTTGGACAGGAGTCGACTAGCTGTGTCGATTCATCAGGGCATCCGCATGTGCCTTTACATTTCATGCTGAAAGTTCTAGGCAACATTGGTAAGATTGGAAACAGACACAGCCTAGAGAAACTGTCTTTCTTCCTTCCAGGTCGATCTGGGTTTCGTTTGGGACAATCATCATTGACTGTCACAAATCTTCCTGCGAGAAAGGGACAGGCTACTAGAAGTGTGTTGATTGTTTGAAGATCCAGTTCAAGCAGTATCATTGATAAGATCTCGCTGGGAAGAAGGGAGAACGTGCTTGTCTGGCTTTTGGTGTCAGAGATTATCTTCTCCTTGTCTTCGGTGATTGTGTCAAAGATCATCTCCTTCTTCGGGGTACTGATCAAGGGCCACAGCCATTTTGGGAGCTTCATGGTCTTCGTTAAAATAAGTGTTTCAGTCTCTGTGGATACTCAAGCAACAAAGCTTCTCGGCTTCAAAATGTTTAATCAGCGAAGTGCCATGTGACCGTCGACAGAAAACATCTAGAACTTCTCCCCTTCTCACCACGTTCCGTTTTCGGATGCATTTGCGGTTATGCAGCCCTGATCAAATCTGACTACAAAACAAGGAGTCGCCCCCGCTTACCCCCTTCTCCCTTCTTTGAAACTCACATTGCAACCACTTTGCCTCAAAGAACATCACTGACAATGGCAGATCTCAACTCCGATGGCTCTCCACTGTTGGATCCACCAGTTCCAGACTACCGAGCTTTCAAACGCGTTCCAGCTAGCGCACAGTTCTCTTACGGAGGCTACGACGTTAGCCCACCCTTGTCATCAACACAAGGAGATCATTATGATGCCAATTCATTGATCATTTCGGGGGCAAAGGCGTTGTTCAGTGTTGCTGATCTCCACTCATGTACTGTCAGAGGGCGCAAACGTGTCTCAAAGGTAACACTTCAGTCGGGTGTCGTTGATGCTGACGCCAACTCATTCAAGGAGGTGCTGAACAAAAGAGACCCTGACTCAGAACAAAGAGTTGTTGTTTGCTATGGGATGACCAGAGAGGCTTGTGACATGGCTCTCGCAGAGTCAGTTTCACTCATTGAAACTGGAGGTACGCCTGGAGCGTTTGGTAAGGTGGATATCGGTGCTTTGGTTGCAGCATTGACCACTGGTCCACAGAAGGCAAACCTCGCATACTTGACTGACCCTCGTGATGTCATCATTGGTATTGCTGGATCCGTGCCAATCCTGGAGCTTCAGAACGAGACTCAGGATTTGGGTGCTCTGGACCGAGACCACTATACGCTCGGTAGGGGTGCCGCACCCTTGAACATGTCTACCGTTGGAGGACAAGAACCAGTCATTCCTTTGGAGCAGACCGGTAAGGCATTGAACGATGCCTACACCGCTCGTCCCCTGAGATCGGACCCTGTGAGTGCCTCTTACTTTTGTGATGATCGTTCATTCTCTGTTGTTGATCCAGCTACTGCTACGGCTGATCCAGCACCTAACAAGAAGCTTCAACCAGCTTCTGGTCTTGATGTTGCTGTTAAGCAGGTGAGCTTTGTCATCCTTCCATCTACAGGAACTACTGTGCTGTTCTTGGAGTCGTTTGTTCCACTTAAGCTCGTGACTGCTTTGAAGGCCTGTGTGATTGCTATTAAGGAATATCATCCTTTCACCATTAAGACAGTCTGGAGCCAGCTAGCAGGCGTCTTGATTGAAGCCCCCACGAAGCACGTTCTTGAGCAGTATAAGGCCATGGATTCCCAGCTCAAATGCCCTGAACAGCCACTATCCGGATTTGCGTTGAACAAGAAGTATCGTGAGATAAGTGAGGACCTTTCGAAGGCTCACCACATTCTTTCGAACGGACAGTGTCTTTTCTTGTATGGCTCCACGTTGCAAAAGGTTGGTGTTGTGTTGGAGAAGTTTCTCGTTATCAGACCAGACATTGAGCTTGCTTTGATGGTGCCAGAGGCTGGCCTTGATGATGAGAACGCAAGATCCCCCCTTGTTGATGATCCATTCAACTGTGCTACATTGATCCGTCATGTCGCTGATGCGTACAGATTCCGTGCTCGTCTACGCTTGGACAAAGTCAGAGAGCTTCACAGTTTGATAAGCATGAGCAACAGCACCACTTATGGGCATCTCGAGTATTACTACGATCTTCTCACAAGCTCAATTGAACGTCTCAATGGTTTTACAAGTATGGCAGCTTTGCTGGGTGTGCTTGTTGGTTTCATTGTCTTCGATGTTCAAGCACAATTGCCATGGTTTATTGCACTTGTGTCATCCATGCTGGTCGTCCTGCTTGTACTGATCACCATTGAGTTGGTGAGCAGAGGAAATGTTAACGAATGGTCGTGGGAGCTCTCAAATATCAGGGCCTGGATTAGACGTACTCCACCAACAGATCCACCTGGTACCGTCTGACTTGGCCACGAAGAGGTTTAGCTACATCGAATACTAATAAAATTGCTAGTTTGTGCTACAAAACCAACCATGAACCTCCACTTTGAAGGTAGAACAAAGGAGACATCAACAAAGAGAGAGATGCGGTGCGTGCTCGAACCAGGCCACTTACATTTCCCGATTCGGCAAAATCAAAACAAACTTGGCAGGTCCCCCCAAAATCCAAAACAAAGCACTTCCGAAAAACAAAAGAAGGCCACTGACCTCTTTCTCGCCTTTCCACTCATCTCTAAACACGAACACGATCAAGTCGCAGCCCAGCAGTCGTCTCAATGTCCAACCCCTTCGACGACGAGTACGACTACCAGTACGGGGCCCATCAGAGTCCTTCGAGACCACAGCCGGCCCGTACCACCGACACCTCCAGACAATTCCAGAACAGTGGTTCCGAGTTCAATGGCTTCCCAGCTCAGACGGCTGACTCAAGATACTCACCAAGTGTGTTCAACAGAAGACCTCAGCAGCAGCAGGTCCCAGTCCACCACGATGTCTTCCATACCCCTTACGCATCACCAACCAAGGCCGCTGTTGCTTCACCGGCATTTGCTTCCGACACCCCAAGAAAGCAGTGGACCGAGCTTGAATCGCCAAAGAGAAAGCAACAGAGTACTGTGATTGTGATTGACGACGACGAAGAGTACGAACAGAACCTTGGCTTTGCCAAGTCCGCCTACAGCATTGATCGTTCCACCACGAGAATGTCCAACTCCACCGCCAGTTCCTCGAGAATCTTACCACCACCAAAACCTATCTTCTCTGCCAGTACATTCGCAGCTGCCAACCATGGATCCGACAGCCCAAGACTGGAGCAGGGCAGACTTTCATCTGGCTCTACTATCTTCTCGGGTTCCTCTGAAGAGGACGGTCATGGGAAGATGTTCAACGAGAAGTTTGAGCCACAGATGTCTACGTACAGTGGGGACACATATGACAGCTACTACGAAGGTGAAGGTGAAGATGCCTTTGATGACAACATTGCCTACGAGGTTCCAGAAACCGCCCAGCCACGTCGTCACAAGTCCAGAATCAGAAAGAAATTCACTCCAGAGAATGGTAACTTGGTGTTGGAGAACCCTGTGCCACCAAAACTCGCTTCCATTCTCCCAAGAAGAGACCAGGATGAGTTCCTGTTCATGAGATACAGTGCTTGTACCGCTGAGCCACATGACTTCGAGACTGCTGGTTTCACGCTCAGAGCTGCCAAGTACAACAGAGAGACTGAGATCTGTATCTGTATCACCATGTACAATGAGTCTGAGGTTGACTTCACCAGAACCATGCACTCTGTGATGCAGAACATTGCCATGCTGTGCAAGAGAAAGAAATCGAGAATGTGGGGCCCAGATGGCTGGAAGAAGGTCCAGGTTGTCATCGTCAGTGACGGCCGTGCTAAGGTGAATGAGAATGTCTTGGATGTTCTCTGTGCCATGGGTGTTTACCAAGACGGAATTGCCAAGTCCTATGTCAACAACAAGGAAGTCAAGGCGCACTTGTTTGAGTACACCACGCAGATCTCCCTTAATGATGACTTGGAGATCAACTCTTCCGAGTCTGGTCTGGTACCAGTTCAGGTTTTGTTCTTGCTGAAGGAAAAGAACCAGAAGAAGATCAACTCGCACAGATGGCTATTTGATGCTGTTTGTCCAACTCTTGATCCGAACGTTGTCATCTTGCTTGACGTTGGTACGAAGCCAAACTTGGGTGGTATCTACCACTTGTGGAAGGCCTTTGACAAGGACTCCAACGTTGCCGGTGCTGCTGGTGAGATCAAAGCCATGAAGGGTAAGTTTTCCAACAAGCTCCTCAACCCACTTGTTGCTTCTCAGAACTTTGAGTACAAGATGTCGAATATCTTGGACAAGCCTTTGGAGTCTGCATTTGGTTACATCTCTGTGTTACCTGGTGCTCTCTCGGCATACAGATACAAGGCTTTGAAGAACCACGAAGACGGTACGGGTCCACTGTACTCTTACTTCAAGGGTGAGACATTGACTGATGGTCCAAACAGAGATGTGTTCTCTGCTAACATGTACTTGGCTGAAGACAGAATCTTGTGCTGGGAGCTTGTCGCTAAGAGAGATTCGAAGTGGCTGCTGAAGTACGTGAAGGAGGCCAAGGGTGAGACTGATTTGCCAGAGACTGTTCCAGAGTTCATTGCACAGAGAAGAAGATGGTTAAACGGTGCCTTGTTTGCTGCCTTCTACGCACAGCTGCACTTCAGACAGATCTGGGCTACCAACCACACTTGGACTAGAAAGTTCTTCTTCCACATTGAGTTCATCTACCAGTTTATCACTCTTCTCTTCAATTGGTTCTCTGTTGCTAACTTCTACTTGACTTTCTACTACTTGGCTGGATCTTTGGTTGGCTCCTCACTTGTCCCACACAACGGTGGTTTCTGGTTGTTCACCATCTTCAACTACATCGCCATTGGTACCATTTGCTCCACATTCATCATCTCGATGGGTAACCGTCCACACGGAGCACAGTACCTATTCTTGACTTCGATGATGCTTCTTGCCATGGTTTCTGTGTTCTCCATCGTCGTCGGATTCGTCTCCATCTCCAATACGATGGCTGAGCATGCCGACGGTGGAAGTGAAACGGCATTCATCAACATCATCATTTCACTACTGTCCACTTACGGGCTGTATGCTTTCATCTCGATCGTCTACTTGGACCCATGGCACATCCTGACCTGTTCAGTTCAGTACTTCCTGATGTTGCCTTCATACACCATCACCTTGCAGATTTTTGCCTTCTGTAACACACACGATGTTTCTTGGGGTACCAAGGGTGACAACAACCCAGCCAAGAGTTTGGGTAGTGCTATCATCAAGAAGGACAGCCAAGGTCATGCATTTGTCGAGGTTGTTGATGAGCCAGTTGACCAAGTGGTTGACATTGAGAGTTCGTACCAGGGTGTTTTGAACAACATTTCGATCCAGAGAGTCAGAAACAAGAACCCAGAGAAGGCACCAAAGCAGCCTGTTCCGGACGATGACTACTACAGAGATGTCAGAACCAGAGTTGTGCTGACTTGGTTGTTGAGTAACATGATCTTGATCATGAGTATCATCCAGGTGTACGACCCAGAAGACGCTTACAAGAACAAATACCTGTCCTTTATCTTGTGGTCTGTTGCAGCATTGGCTCTGTTCAGAGTTCTTGGATCTCTGTCGTTCCTTGTTGTCAAGTACGCCCGCTCCATCATGGAGATGAGACAGAAGATGGAAGATGGAACCGAAGACTACAAGCCAAAGTTCTCCTTGAAGAACATGTTCAAGAGAGAGAAATGAACTTATAAATACCCCCATGACGTTTGGTTTTCTTGGTTTTTTGCATACATTTAATGAAATGAGCTTTACAATGTAACCCTTTAAGCTGTATGTCTTTAACCATGTGGCACTTGTACTCTCATTTAATTTAGCTTAAGCCGGCTCATGATCGACCTCACATGTTGCGTGCGTGGACCAATATTTTCGCTTATAAGCGGCCCATCAAGCAGCTAGCTGATCGATCTGATCTCCTCCAAATAAAAGATTTGATCAGCGCTATATATAAGAGAAACCAAATATACCATAAACTGCCCTGGAGCATGTGTTCATCTACATTGATCGCTGTGCTCCATTATAGTCATCTTGCCCTTCATTACGTCCCTCATAACGCATGAGCTCAGGGTTGGACCTAGGCGGTCGGCCACTCCGGTCCCTTCTAGTCGAGATGAAAAACAATATCATACATATCAGAGTGTAAAGGACGATCACATATCCTCCATTAATCATATATATGCACGCTAGTATGCATATTTTAGCTAGGCGCCGGGGCGCTCCTGGAAATCTAGGGGTAAACACTAGTCAAGATCCTCAAATTTGTAATTCAGATGGCGATTGAGTGGGCTCAGAAATTTTCGAAACCACAGAAACCACAGTTAAAGCAGGTTTAACAGAAAATAGAGATCAGAATGAAGTAGATGCAGTAGCCAAACAAGTGAACGGTACAGTGGTTGATGTATTATTGAATTTAAAGTGAGCCTGAGCGGGCAAGAGATGTGCGGGTGTTGAAACACCCGAACACCATGAGATCTCATTTAAGCTGTACTCATGCTACTAGCGATGAATTGATAGACGAATACATTGACCAATAAATATCGTGAAGACGTGTGTAATGACTGGAGATCAGAACGTAGAGTATAGAAAGAAAGGCAAACATGGTGGTTTTATGGAATAATTATAACAACCTTAGAAGTTGATTGGCTTGTCGAAGGTAGCAAGGGCAGCCTCCTTGAAGGCCTCTGAGAGGGTTGGGTGGGCGTGACAGACTCTGGCGATGTCTTCGGTGGAAGCACCGTACTCCAAGGCCAAACCGGCCTCACCAATCATCTCACCAGCGTTTGGACCAATGATGTGAACACCAAGGACTCTCTCGGTTTCAGCATCTGCAAGGAACTTGACGAAACCCTCAGTGTCCATGTTGGTCTTGGCTCTGGAGTTGGCAATGAATGGGAACTTACCAACCTTGAACTTGATACCAGCCTCCTTCAACTGCTGCTCTGTCTGACCAACCCAGGCGACCTCTGGGTGTGAGTACATCACCGAAGGAATGTTGCCGTAGTTGACGTGGCCGTGGCCGTGCTTGAGGTACTCGACAGCGGCGATACCTTCTTCTTCAGCCTTGTGGGCAAGCATTGGACCGAAAGTGACGTCTCCAATGACTCTGATGTGGGAGTGCTTGGTTCTGAACTGCTCGTCAATGACAAGACGGCCCTTGTTGTCGACTTCGAGGCCAAGAACCTCAGCGTTGAGACCCTCAATGTATGGTCTTCTTCCAATGGCAACGAGGAGAACGTCAGCCTCGAGGGTCTCCTTCTTACCGTCCTTGACGGACTCAACCTCAACCTTGACGATGTCACCGTCACGCTCACCGGAGATAACCTTGGTTCCGAGCTTGAACTTGAATCCCTGCTTCTGCAAGAACTTCTGGGTGGCCTTTGCAACCTCGTCGTCCATAGAGGCACCGATGGCATTCTGGAACTCAATGACGGTGACTTCGGAGCCGAGACGGGTGTATACTGAGCCCATCTCCAAACCGATGATACCACCACCAATGATGGCAAGTCTCTTTGGGATCTCCTTGAGGGAGAGGGCACCGGTGGAGGAGACGATTCTCTCCTCGTCAATGGCGATACCTGGGAATGGAGTCACCTCTGAACCGGTGGCAATGATGATGTTGTCAGCCTCAAGAACGGCGTCTTCTCCGCCTTCAGTGGCCTTGACAGACACTGTCTTCTCGTCAACAAAGGCACCTTCACCCTTGTAGTAAGTGACACCGTTCTTCTTGAAGAGCATCTCGATACCGGATGTCAGCTGGTTGACGGCGGTGTCCTTGGCCTTCTGGAAGTTTGCGACGTTGAGCTTGACATCACCGACGTCGATACCTCTCTTGACGGTGTCTGTCTTGATCTGGTGGTAGAGGTGTGAGTTGTTGAGGAGGGCCTTGGATGGGATACAGCCAACGTTCAGACATGTACCACCGAGCTTACCTCTCTTTTCGATACAGGCTGTGTCGAAGCCGAGCTGGGCGGCCTTGATAGCAGCGACGTAACCGCCTGGTCCACCTCCGATGATAACAACGTCGTGCTTCTCTGTGTTGTTGTGTTAGTAAGTGGGATCTCGAGGGCAAATGGAAGGGGCAAGTGGCGGGACACAAGGGACGTACTGGAAGCGACGTCTGCGAGGGTGCGGACAGAGGCGAGCTTGTGGAGGCGGGAGACGGCTCTAGGGCCCCTGGCGAGTCTGAGCATAGTGAATTGATGTTTGTTTGGGCGTAACTGGTGATGGAGTTGGTGGTGGAGTGAGCAACGGCCTCATCGTTTTCTCATCCCACGCCCTTTTCGACCCGGGTCCGCCCCACGGAAAAACAGTGGGCCGGTCTCGGTTCCGGGGGTAGGCGGGTGCGAAAGCTAGGCAGGATCCGGCCTACGCTCTAGGCAGACCCCCGCGAAGGAGCTAGGCGGACACTGGTCCGGGGTGCTGTGCGGAGGTGTCCCGGTTTCGCGGGGTCGGCACCGAGTCCATCAACTGATGTTGCCCACAAGCGGAGAGCTACGCAGAGGGAACCAGGATTTGGCCTTGAACGAGCAGAGAACTCGTGGAAGAAGCCCCGTCAGAGTGTCCATCTGCTAGTTATTAAGCGTGAGCTCTCGGTTGCCCACTGTTGCTCTACTACTAGGCCCCATAACTATGTGTCACTCGACCAATCAGGACACGTGAGGCTGTGCGACTCGGCTCCCGCTAAGTGACATAACTCTACCGATTACCCCTTGATCTTGAACTTCCTTTATATACACATTTTAACCAAACGCCTTCAGGAACTCCGTCGCAACATCACACGTAGCATCAACACCCCACTCAACTCTCTTGTGCTGCTTTCTTCCCGACACAAGATCAGATCCACGCACCTTCTCTTGGAGGAAGTACTGTAGTCCTCTCAGCAAGATCTTTTGCTCCTTGCACTTCACCAGGCATTCCAACAGCAGCTTGTCGTCGAATCTCAGGTCAGCAGCCTTGGACTTCTTCGTACCGGATCCAAACGCTGAGATCTCAGACTTCTTACCAACACCGTCGAAGAAGGCAATCATCAACACCTCCAAGAACAACCCAGTGTCCTGATTCAGCGACAAAAAGTTGAGGGACTTGAGGGAATGTAAGGGCAGAGACCCCTCAGCTGTCATAACTCCAAAGAACTTACCCAAGTTAACACATCTCTGCAACTGGAAGTCCTCGTCGTCTCCTCTGATATCGGCATTGAGCTTCTTGAAGTAGTCTCCCTCGTCCTCACTATCACTAGCACCGTCATCACCTTCCAACTCCTTCAACAGATCCCAAAAGCAGAACTGGAACGTCTTTCTCAACGAATGCTGCGAACACAGCTTGTTGGCCAACAATCCGTAGTATGGGTTGTACACCTTCTCCATCGAGACACAATGCAGCAAGATCTTTGGGATCTCACGCTCCTGCGAACGCTTCAACCTCAGCTTGTCCAACTTGGTATATGCCTCGATATAGTCCTGTGAAGACATGATACTGACAAAGATGGCACGTCTGATATCGGTGTTCATACGCTGTGAACGTGCTAGCTCCATCCAGTTCGGCTCAGCAGCGTCCAGGATGTCATTGAGCCCCTCGGTGTTGACCTCGATTTCTTCTTCAGCAGCAGCACCAGAACCGTTTCCTCTCCATGCGGAACCAACAAGCCACCACTTTCCCTTCGTCTCAACATTGTGGATATCATCAAGAGACACCTGTAATGGTTCATTCATGCGGTTGTTCACCGTAGCGAGGACTTTCTTCATACGCGTCACCAACTGCTGTGCCTGCTCATTCATCGTCTTGGCCTTGTTGTTACGCAGATTCGTGATGGTCTCGATGAGGAATCTCGTTCTTGGGTTGACATCCTTGCCTTGGACATTCTGTTGGAACTGGACAATGATCTCCTTCAGGGCGTTAGGGTCGTCGGCACGCATCTGTTGACCAGCATTGCGCACAATTCTCAACAACAGCTCGGAGTTGAGCTCAGAGGTCTCGACAATGAGTGAAGAGATGAGATTGTACAACAACTTGCACGACACGACTTGGAACGAGTACATCGCAGTCAACAACGTCAACAGGTTTCCCGCCTCTTTGCCCTGCTCAGCCTTGTAATGCTCCTCATACTTCTCCACCAGAGTCTGCACGAAGTATGCACCAACTTCAACACCTTGCAAACGATACACCGCCGCCATTAACGCAGCATGCAACGTCACAAAGGTATCCAACAGCACACTCTGCTGGACAATACTCTCCAGCACCAACGCAGCCAAGCACTCAGTGACCACCTGTCTTGGATTATCCAAATACACCGCATTCACCTCATTGACAATCGTCAGCACATTCGCCTCCGAGAGCTTGTTGAGTGGTCCCTTCAACAGTCTCTTCACCTGGATCACCACCGCTGAATCCGCAGCATCGGCAAGCCCAGCAAGACGGGCACGCATGGCCGGTGGGACGTACTTGGATGTGACGGGGGCGACGTATGGGTTCTCCTTAGCGGCAGCCATGATGGTGTCGCCATGTGTGTCCTCGTCGTCCTCGTCAAAGTCGGTGATGTCGGAGTCGAAGTCGGAGGAGTTGATCTCGTCATCGTCGGAGAAGGGGTTCTCGATGTGTTCTGGGACGTCATCTTGTTCGTCGTCAGAGGCGTCAGAGGCCTCGTCAGCACTGTACTCGATATGTTCACCATCATGGTCAGACTCGGACTCTGGCTCTTTGCCATAGTCATCAATGAAGTCAAGACCGTCAAGGAGGTCATCGAGACCGTCATCGACATCACCACGCTTGAAGTCTTTGGATTTGGTGGACTTCATGCCGAGGAGTTTGGCGTAGTGCTTCATGTCTCTCTCGTCACGCTTCATGAGTGCCTCTTCTTCGTCAGTGAGTTGACGACGTTGGAGCTTGGCCTCTCTCTTCTCCTTTTTGTGCTTCTCCTTTTTGTCCTTCTTCTCCTTCTTTTCCTGCTCCTTCTTGTCCTTCTTCTCCTGCTCCTTCTGTGCCTTCTTCTCAGCCTTTTTGTCAGTCTTCACTGTCTCCACTGTCTTGCCAGCTTTTGCAGCCTTTGCAGCTTTCAAGGCAGCAAACACATCTTCAACAGTCTGTGGTTGATCCTCTTCATCATCAGTGAACTCCTCGTCCGAGAACTCTCCATCGTCCCCTGAGAACCCGTCAAAGTCGTCCTCTGATTCACTCTCTGGGAGTTTCTCTTTCTTCTCCGGCATAGTGGCAGGCTTAGTGACAGACTCACTGACAGACTTGTTGTTCTTGTTCTTGGCAGCCTTGAGAGCCATGAGTGCCTTCATGGTGTCCTCTGCCGTCTGTGGCTGGTCCTCATCGTCGTCTGAGAGATCGTCCAAGTCTTCACCATCGGACACCACATCGAAGTCACCTTCCGAGAGCTCGTCGTCTGATGGGAACCCTTCGAACTCGTCCTCTGTGACTGTCTTTGGTGTGTTCTTGAGGATCGACTTTGGGGTTGTAGTTGTAGTCTTTGCAGTGGCCCTTGGAGCTGAGTTCTTGGAATACGTCGGAGCTGATTTCTTCTGCTTCTTCACGTCTCTTTTCTCCTTTCGCTGGTCTTTTCTGGAAGCAGGAGCCTTTCTCTTCTTGTCATAGCTTCCACTGCCGAACTGGAATCTCGAGTCTGAGCCGTCTGTTGTGTGTTAGTACTGCCCTTGACTATGAGTTGTAACGAACTCACCCTTTGTGCCCTTAATCTCGTCCAAAAGCGACCCGGGAAGTCGGATCCCGTGTGGTTCGTCTCTCTCCTGACGCTTGGAGCCCTTTGCAGCCATTGAATTGGGCAGTAGAGGTGTATTATCCAGCCAGACACCGCTAGAACACGGAGAAGGCTCATCGCTCTATAAATTTTTGACACCCGCACACCACGCCATATCCCCTCGCCACTCTCCGAAGAGACAGATCACCACTTGAATTAGCCCTCAACCCCGAGAATCCGCCCATTTTGAACCATAACAAGCCATGTCCAAGCTCAAAGTCGACATTAAAGCGGTGATCGACGTCGCCTTGTTCATCGGGGCAAGCGTTTCTGCGTACTACATGGTCTCCCAGCTCATGAGCCAGGACGGCCCGGCCTCGTCGTCCAAGGAGACCAAGAAGAAGGCACAGGCGTCGCTGGAGAGGCTTCAACGGATCAACCCGGCCTTGAGACTCGAGCTCAACGACTACGAGAAGGCCGTGCTGGGCAGTGTGGTCACCCCGCTCGAGATCGACGTCAAGTTCAGCGATGTTGGTGGGCTGGAGGGCATCGTGGACGAGCTGAGGGAGAGTGTGCTGTACCCTCTGACGGTGCCTGAGCTGTTTACGCACTCGACGCTGCTCCAGGCTCCTAAGGGAGTGCTGCTGTACGGGCCTCCGGGGTGTGGAAAGACGATGCTGGCAAAGGCTCTGGCGAAGGAGAGCGGGGCGTCGTTCCTCTCGATCAGGATGTCGCTGGTGATGGACAAGTGGTACGGGGAGAGCAACAAGATGGTGGACGCGATCTTCTCGTTGGCGCAGAAGCTGGAGCCGTGCATCGTGTTTGTGGACGAGATCGACTCGTTCCTGAGGGAAAGACAGTCTGCTGATCACGAGGTCACGGCGTCCGTCAAGGCCGAGTTCATGACGTTGTGGGACGGGCTGACGAGCAAGGGCCGGGTGCTTGTGCTCGGGGCCACCAACAGGCCCAACGACATCGACGCTGCGTTCATGAGACGGATGCCCAAACGGTTCGCAGTGGGGCTCCCAAACACTGAGCAGAGGGCGAAGATCCTCAGTTTGCTGCTGAAGGACACGCCGCTTTCGCCGCAGTTCGACCTCGAGAAGCTGGTGGAGCACACGGCCGGGATGAGTGGCTCGGACCTCAAGGAAGCGTGCAGAGAGGCTGCGATGAGGGCCACGCGGGAGTTCATCAGGCAGAACTTCAGGGACGGGCAGCGGGTGAGTGAGGGCGACGCTGTGAGTGTCAGACCGCTTGCAATGACCGACTTTGGCCTCGTTTCGGTGGAATTAGACTAGTTTTATAGTGAAGAGCGTGTGTGTCGCGCTTTGGTGATGTTCGGGATGTAAACAACGGCGGTCTCTCTCTCAACACCCAGTAGATCCACACACCACCAATGGACACGCTACTCAACCAGCCAATCGTGATAGACAACGTGCGTACTCTCACAACCTCACCATACACCTCTCACTAACTCTTCCAAGGGCTCCGGCACCATCAAGGCCGGCTTCGCGGGCGAGGAGAAGCCCCAGCACTACGCGTCCTCGGTGTAAGTCCACCACCCCCACCAATCACCCCTTCCTTTTACTAACACCCTCCAGTATCGGCCGTCCTAAGTACCACAAAGTCATGGCCGGTGCACTCGACGGCGACGTGTTTCTCGGCGCACAGGCTCTTGAACACCGGGGCCTGCTCAAGCTGCGATACCCACTCGCCCACGGGGTCGTCGAGCACTGGGACGACATGGAGGCACTCTGGGCGCACGTGCTGCAGAAGGAGCTGAGAACGAGCTGTGACGACCACCCGGTGCTGCTCACGGAGGCCCCGCTGAACCCGAAGAGGAACAGGGAGAGGTGTGCACAGGTGTTCTTCGAGACGTTTGCGTGTCCGGCTCTGTATGTGGGCATCCAGGCAGTGTTGGCGTTGTATGCCTCGGGGAGAACCACGGGTGTGGTGTTGGACTCAGGGGACGGTGTCACGCATGCTGTGCCGGTGTACAACGGGTTCAGTCTCCCGAGTGCCATCAGGAGAGTCGACGTGGCGGGGAGAGACGTCACGGAACAGTTGCAGTTGTTGTTAAGGAAGCAGGGGGTTCTGCTGGACACGAGTGCTGAGAAGGAAGTGGTGAGGGAGATCAAGGAACGGACATGCTATGTCTCACTGGACCCGGCAAAGGACGAAAGAGAGTGGAGAGTGGACTCAGAGTCAGGGGCAAAGACGGTGCCCTACAAGCTCCCGGACGGCAAAGTGATCGATGTTGGAGCAGAACGATTCAGAGCACCCGAAGTGTTGTTCAGACCAGAGATCATTGGAAGTGAAGCTGAGGGCGTTTCGTCTCTTGTTCACGGTGCCATTCAGCGCGTTGACATGGACCTTCGAAGCTCTTTACATCAGAGCGTGGTTCTTTCCGGAGGTTCAACGCTGTACAAAGGCTTTGGAGACAGACTGCTGGCAGACCTGCGCACACTGGCACCTCAGGGAACAAAGATCAAGATCTACGCCCCACCGGAGAGAAAGTACTCGACATGGATCGGAGGGTCGATCCTTGCCGGACTGAGCACGTTCAAGAAGATGTGGGTCTCGCGAGCAGAGTGGGACGAGAACCCGGACCTGATCCATACCAAGTGCTTGTGAGTTGCATGCTTACAATACAAAGTGCCTGTGACTTGCCTGTCTACAATCATAGCTATGCTTAATCATTCATTGTGCACCTAGATGCAGTAGTATCTGTCACCGAAGTCACCAAGACCCGGGTAGATTCTCTTCTTGTCGTCCAGCTTTGGGTCCACGCCACCAGTGATGATCTTGATGGTTGGGAAACGCTCGTGGTAGGCCTCAATACCCTCTGGAGCAGCGAGCAGGTTCAAGAAGAAGATTCTCTCTGGCTTGACACCTCTCTTGATCAACACCTCCGTCGCGAGGATGGCAGAACCACCAGTGGCGAGCATTGGATCGAGCAGGAACACATATCTGTTGGAGATGTCCTCTGGGAGCTTCTCGTAGAACAGCTTTGGCAACGCAGTCTCCTCATCACGCTGGATCAGGATCTTCCCAATACGCACCGAGCGACAGCAGTCTCTGAGCCCCTGCTCCATGCTCTCACCGGCACGCACAATCGAGACACCACAGATCTTTCCGAGGAACTTGCACCCGTCATACGTCACGTCCAATGGTGTCTCAACACTCAGAGGCGTCACTGGCAGCTGGTCGAGCCCCTTCTCAACGAGCAGACGGATGATGCGGTCGGAGTAGAAGACAAAGTCCGAGCGGTGTGTGGTCTTCGAGCGGATGATGGAGTACAGCCCACGCAGCTGGTTGGTCTGCTCGAGGAGGATGACGTTGGAGGCGGACATTGCGGTGTAGAAGGAGAAATAGGTTATAAAGCCAGAAACAAAGAGAAATGACGGCCTTAAGTACCGCAGCTGAGGCCAAATTTTTGACATCGCCGGAAGTGCGATGGCGCGGCTGATAAAGAATGATGGTGTCCGGGTGTTTAGGGCCCTATCCCGTCGGTTATACGGTTATACGCCGGCTGGGCAAAGATAGTGGGGTTGTGGGAGATGGTGGGAAGCTTTGGGCATTGTTTTGGCATGTATACAATGGATGGTGTCTGGGTATCTCCTGTGAGAAAGATGGGCTCAGTTGGGGCGACTGGCGAGGAACTAGTTCTGGTTATAGGGCATAAGTCCCAGGATAACGACCTAACAATCACTACAGAGCCGTGTCAGACATCAGACATCAACAATCATAGATTAACATCACCAACGACCCTTCACTCCTGCTGCTGCACGAACGGGTTCTCAATCTCCTCCATGCCATCTACTGGCGCAATCGTCAACAGCAGTGGACCACGGGCAACAACCACACCGAGATGACGTGTTGTGCTGCTCAGCTTCCCGCTATCATTTGGGTCTCTCAGAGTCTCTGTCACGTCATCAAGCACGAGGTTCATCAGCTGGTCGAATCCCTTGAGAAGACCGACGACTGTGGATTGTTAGTATGATGGGTTGTAAGGGGTATAAGCACTGTGTACAGCCACAGCCACGCTCCAAAAACAATCAGCACTCACCTTGTCTGCCATTCGTGAACTTCACACGGATCTGCTTGTTCTCAAATCTCGCCAGCTCAAGAAGAACGTCCTTCTTTGGGTGCACGATCTTGCTGTCCCTCTGGTTCTTCTTTCTCTGGTTCTGCTTCTGGTTGGAGTTTTGCTGTAGAAATTGGTTAGTCTTGGAGCTCGTGACCGGGAGAGTATGATAAGATACAACGTACTGTGTCAGACATCTTTTCTGCGGGTGTATATGGACGGCTTTGTTACCCTTCTTACCGTGTTGTCCATCGAAACAAGCGACTTTTCAATTTGGCGGTGAGCAGAAGCCGCGAAAATTGCCCTATTCGGAAAGAGTGAGGAACACACCAACATTTCATCAACAAACCACCAAAAGCACATCCAAAGCACACCAACGCACCATCCAGACACCTAAACACCACCAGCAAACCCATAATGGACATCTCAATCAACGTCACGTCATCGCTCACGAACTCAGAGCGCAGGGTCTCGCCAAACTGGTCGCTTTCGTACTTCAAACAGCGTCTCGAGGCCATCACAGGAATCCCACCAGACGACCAGCAACTTTTACTGTTCCAAACACCAGCTTCCACCAACAGCATTGACCTCAAGTCCTCGGGAGACCCTTCCCTGCAGTTTCTTCAGATCCAAGAGGGCGCACGCGTTCACGTCAATGACACACGTCCAGACTCTGAGCTCAAGGACCTCGAGGACGACTCCAACCTCAAAATGTTTGAGCTCAACGACGAGGAGTACGAACAGAGATCAGACACGGTGCGTAGATGGAAGCAGGAGAACAAGCTCGGTCGGTTTGCTCCCGAGTACGAACAGAAGAAAGTGCAGGCGAAGCTCGTGAATGAGTCCAAGGCGAAGGAGTTGACGGTTGGTGGCCGCTTCAAAACAGTCAATGACCCACACGGAGAGAGAAGGGGAGCGATACGATACCTAGGTAAAGTGATCGAGATTGATTCTGAGAACACGTGGTGTGGAGTCGAGTTTGACGAGCCAGTGGGAAAGAACGACGGGTCGATCAAGGGGGTTTACTACTTCAAGGCCAAATCGCAGTACGGAGGCTTTTTGAGACCGCAGCAAATCGAGCAGGGCGACTTCCCAGAAGAAAGTCTGTTCAGTGACGACGACGAGCTTTGAAAGGCAAATAATACACGGTAACTTGAAGCTTAACACTCCACTGACTGATTGATGTGACTCCGTATCGGCCGGATTAGGCGAGCCACCGCGAACGAGGGCCTCCCATTTTTCGCCATCGAGATCAACGGCAGCAGAACTGCTTTGTAATGTCTTCTTTGCTCGTATCCACTGATTACCATACATTTTGTGCTGTCTGTCTAGCATACACAACGTCCAGTACTCGTCGGATCAGTCTTCTCCTTTGAACTCCCTTGGAAATCAGACCTTCACCGGTATCATACCCACAGCACAACCCACATCACGACAATGGAGTTCATCAACACCTTCATCCAGAAGCTCATCAAGCCATTCGAAGACCTGGACCTGAAACACGGTATCCGTCTCATCTGCATCATTGGTGGATACTGGTTCTTCCGTCAGACTGCCCAGCGCTTCCTCGCCAAACGCCAACTCGAGCAGCAAATCCAGGCCGACAGAGCCGAGAAGGCCAGCGAGAACTTGTCTGAGCTCGTTGACAACCCAAATGACGCTGAGGCGACTACTACTGGAACTGAGGCAAAGTGGGGATGGGGTAAGAAGACGAGAAAGCAGGTCAAGAGACAGGAAAAGATCATCAAGGAGCATTTGGAGAACTTGCACTCAGAGACACCGGACGACGATAGAGACATTGCTGATTTGTTGGAGGACTGAGTACTAGTTGGGTGGTTCAGTGCCATTGGGGTATGACTGTTGTATATCATGAGGTTTATTACTGACGATGCTACCATTGATATCATCCTTTGCCGTATGGATTTGTAAATGCTGACTATTGAGGTCTTGAGTAGATAACGCCAGACTGCCACTCGACTGACTAGTTGGTCAAGGCCAAATGAAAGAAGAGCTGTACACTATATCTATTCACACACTCACACCTATCAAGAACATAACTGACCATTGGAGGTGTTCTTCCTGAGAGACTCAAACACGTATTGCAGTCAACCACCTCGGTGTTATGAGGTTATCTCCGGCCTTTCTGGCCTAAAACTCCGTGTACCTCTAGTTTCCCACTCAGAACCCACAAACAAGACAAGCCAAGCAGTATGCTACAAAGAAAGTCAAACATTCACAGTGAATACCGAAAAAGTGTTATTCATAGTGTCATTCATCGGTTCCTGAGTGGAGTAGCTAATATGCTCAACGGGCTGTTCGGGCGCCTTCTCACCTCACTTACTAGTCCCGTCACCCCGTGACTTTGAGAAGATTACCACCTTCTTCTCAGATCTCACAGACCAGAAGATACACCACAAAGAGACCAGAAATCTGGAATCTGGCGAAACATATAGAGAAACGCACTGCGAATGTTTCGTCCTTCCTCCTTCTCACCCCACCCTTACCCCAAGATACAGTACCAACAACGACAGACATGATGCTCCCACAGAACAACACCACTCCAAGACCACCAATCAACAGTCTTGCAGCTATGCTTGATACCCGTAACAGAATCGGAAAGCCTGCTCATATCACCACAGCAGCAGCCAGACCATTGCCTCTGCAGAGACATCAGATTCAGACCCCTCGCACTCCAAGCCCACCCCTGAAAGTTGTGCGCACAGCTACAGCCAAACCCACTGTGCTCAACAGCGCATATGCATTCCTTGATGACCTTCTTAAGGGGGAAGTGGACCCGCTGGAAGACTTTGCAAAGATTGAATTCTCCCCCATGACGATGCGCACTGGCGCAGTAGCAGACGAAGAATTACCCTCTTCAGCAGAGTCGGTCTTGGCCCCCAGTCTGAGCCCATGTCCAGACGCCCAGGAATTTACCTTTCAGAATGCCCATGAAGAAGATGAATTGGAAGTCGAAGAGGATGAGGTACCCTTTGCGAGCTTGAATGTTCTTGAGGAGGCTTGTTCCACTAACGGGCACTTCTTCAACTCGCTGATGGGATACACCAGCGAAACCCGATCCGTGAGCCCTTCATGTCTCGTAGCACCAGGAACTCAGCTCCCACAGCCAGAAACACCAATCAGCATGAAGAGTCTAGTCACTGCTCCAATTAACCCTCACTGCTACGATTCTGTGGGCCCACGTCAGAGAACTCAGGTCAGACTCCTGCGTCCTTCATGCGACTTGACGATCCCGGGCTCGGTCCCAGATAGCTTGAGATCTTCATCGCCCCACCGCCAAATGTCGCTTGGTTGTTCAACACCTACTACGGATAACAGCACCAGGCCCATCTGACAAACATCTTCGCTCAATCCTGGTCCTTCTGTGTTGCCGAGTTGGTTACTACTAGTACTTCAGAATGTGTCACGTGACCGAGATTTTGGCTCTAAAAAATCTGCCGGAGCCCTCCAAAAAGCCTCGAGCTCATCACCGAAAACAACGTCAACAAACTCTTCAAACTCAACTAAATCAACACTTTTCATCTCCTGCAATGAGTTTTAGAGGCGGACGAGGCGGAGGTGCCAGCGGTGGTGGCTTCCAGAGAGCAAACCTGCCATTTGGACTCGATTACCAGGACATCAACAAGCCACAAGAGACAGAGAAGCCAACGGTGCTACTACCCGTCAACGGACCCATGACTACACAGGAGAAGGTTGTGGCGTCCAGATATGTCAGCTTCCAAACAACAGTACGGGACGGGTCTTTCTTCACTGGTGATTCTCTCGAGGTTGAGGACAAGAGTGCAAAAGTAGAGATCACAGAAGGAGGACTCTACGACGGACTGAAAAGGTACTCGGACAGATACATCAAGAAGAGAAAGATTGGCCCATCGATAGACGACCATCCTTACAAAATCCAGTTCTTCCCACAGGAGCTGTACAGAGTCATGGGCGTGGATGACAAAAAGAAGAAGAAGCTGCTGGCCATCTCCCAGCTGCAGAGTTCCAAGGACGTGCTGACCAAGATGGAGAAGGATGAAACCACAATTGCAGAAAAGCTCAAAGAGGTTGATGACGACGAGGAAGAGAAGGAAGACGAGCAGAAAGAACCGGCGGAGGAGAACTGGGACGACGAGTTCGAAGAGGATGACGATGATGATTACAATGCCGAAAAGTACTTTGATGATGGTGGTGAGTTCGGAGACGAGGATGATTACAACGACGAAGCTGCATTCTAATAACAGTCCATATCACGATGTTTTCTCTACTGTAGTTGTCAAACAAGTCCTTCGTGTGTATATATCTGTATGCTCATCGTGGTGGGAGCGATGGTAGTGAGCTCTGGAACCTCGACGGCGACATCCTTGATCTTGAACCACTCGATCCCATCGATTCTCCCGCAGCTCTCGTGAACGCCTCATATGGAGTTGGAGCATTGTGAGTCTCAAGCAAGATGTCCGACTCGTGACGAGTTGATATAGGTTCACCGAACGCATGTGAAGGTCTCGTTGGACTCTTGCTTACGCCCCTGGCAGACAGAGAGTTGGCATCGTATGGGATATCTGCCAGGTTAACACGCGTTGGTGAAGAGCTTCCGGATCTGTAAAAGTTTGTAGGAGGTTTGCGAGTTGGACTGCGGCTGCCACTGTTTGATACATGTGGTTCGATGATAGAATAGACCGTGTCAGAGAGCGCTGCGGATGTGTCCTTTCGTCTTGGTGGAGCCAGTGACTTGAAGGAGCTCCCTGATGTACTTAGCTTTCCAGAGCTATGTGATGGAAGTGGAGGAGGTTGTGGTTTGTGTTGGCGTTGGTCACTGTCGTTGAAGTTCTGTTGCACTTCTCTCTCAAGCTCATCGAATGCATTGGCCGAAGAGACACGGTCGTCGTCTCTGCGAGGTTCGTCATAGGAGGCAAACTGAGGGATCTCTCTGGCCGGTGGTGATACTCTGCGGTATGACGCTGTTGCACTGTGAGATTGCTGTGGGACAGGCGAGACACGTTGCACTGGGACATCTGGAAGAGAATGTACGGACATTTGCGATCTGCCCATCGATTGCTGGAACATCTGCTGTGGCACGTAGCTCGGCTGTGCTGGCTCTTGAAAAGTGTTTCGTGGTAATGGAGGTGGAATCGAGTACTCATTGAGGGAATCGTCTGGCTGGTGTTGTGGCTCTGAACCAGGGATCGGTGGTAGCTTTCTGCCTGGTGTGGATGAGGACATCTGTTCTTGCACCGATGAGCCATATGATCTGTTCATCTTTCTCCCTGACGCTGAAAACGTCGTACTTCCCGAAGCCGGATAGAATGTCATTTCAAGATAAATGGCTCCTGCTGATCTTCCATCTCCCGACTTCAATGGATGCCACTGGTCAAAGCCCTCCTTGACGGACGCGTAAAACACAGGGGTGATGTCGATCTCAGCCTCGGCAATCAGCGTTGGTGCCTTCTTCGTCTCGTCCAGGACTGAGAGTTTGAGAACTGGAGACATCTCTGGCGACATGTGGAATCTGAACTCCGAATCCCAGCGTGGTACTTGGCCTCCACGAAGGTCTGCTCTCGTCTTGTCCGTCAGATTTGCAATGCGCAAGAGACAATATGGGTTCTGCTTCTCCAGCTTACGCTTGTTGGGCAGATCCCGTGCTCGTGCCACCACCACAATCAGCGTTCCGGTGTTTCCACGGAGTTGTGACATCTTCGGGTGCTTCTGGAGGTGTTGAAACGGTTATTTGTAGTTGCTTGAGTATCATTTCAATTTGTCTGGCAACTCTTACGGAACCAAAAGTAAACAAACTTTGGCGCCGCGAAAGTTGATCACATGATAATCACGTGAGGTCATGTGATCCGACATAGCTGCAGCTTAACGTGTAAGGTAACTTCAAGGAGTATCTACATCATCTTTAGCTTGATTGAGTAACTTGTTCGGCAATCTGTATACTTGCTGACAGTTCAAGTACATCATATGCCTCCCACCTGCTTCACTGTCCTGAAGTAGCTGATGTAGTCCGGCTTATTCAACACAAAGAACTCTTCAGAATTCATACCCACAGGAATCTTTGGAGGAAGCACAGGTGCTGGGCCTGTTGGTACTGAGTCTCTGAGACATCCTCTCTCCCAAGTCCCATCTCCATTGTAGCGTGAGACACCTTCATCCACGTGGAAGTCACGGGCCGTGACTTGTCCCTTCTCTAAACGGTCAACAAGAGCGTACATCTCTGCAGACAATGGCACGTAGTTGGCCTGTACGTCTTCCTGTCTCTTTTTCGTATGTTCCTTTCTCATGGCTTGTAGTTGTTGCTCAGAAGACATTCTGCTGGAACCAATTGAGGAAGCAGAGAACGGGACACTGCTGAGATCGAGGTCGCTGGTATCAAGAGGATCATCCTGTGATAAATGGGAGCAATCAGCGCCAGTCCTGATGAAGGAGTCTTTTGTAGCAGATCTGGTGAATGGAACTGAGCCGGTAGATGTAGAGGGCGTACTCAGGTCAGTGGGCGAGGCTGGGAGTGCACTTGCCGGGGTGGTAGCGGAGGTTGGAGACGGAACAGGATGAGCACTTGAAAAGTAACTCTCCCTAGTGGGTGATGGTAATTGAGGAAGATCTTTCTCAGTTGGAGAAGTCTTGAGCTCAAATGAGAGCATGTCACGACTTGTTCTGCGGCGCTGCAGTCCATCGTAATTACTCGTGACCGACTGCTTGTATCGTCTTTTGACCTTTCGAGCAAAGTTTCTCAAGGTACTGCGTTGCTCCTTCACGTCGTCCTCAAACACCCTGTCAACAGAAGAAATCAGCTTTTCAGCGATGGTCTTAGTTTGCGATTCATGCCCATTGTGGTGTATGTCAGTGCTTGGATGTGGTGTCGAGCTCTTTCTCTGGATCCTCTTCTTCGCCGGCAACATCGGTTGGACTTCGTAGAACGTCAACTCAACATTGATCTGGCCCACAGGTGTCAAAGAGACCCAGCGGTCAGTCTCTCGTTGGTAAAAGACATCAATCAGGTTGAGTTCCCCTTTCGCCAAACACAACGGAAGGCCCCTATCCCCGGCTTGCATGACGAAGATCTTGAGGACTGGCGAGACGTCAGGACTGATATCGAATCGGCATTGGGACTGTTCATTCCACTTGAGAGATGGAGATAACCCTGAAAGAACAGATGCGGTGCGATAGACGATGTTATCAATCTGGAAAAGAGTGTAGATGCCTTTGTTTTGGGAGGCTGATGACTTCGAGTACCTTAAGCCTCTTGCTTCGAGAGGATCAACAACGAGAACTCCTTTTGCGGAACTTGACATGGCGACAGTCATTGTGAAGTAGAAGGAGTCTGTATTTGTAATGAGCAAAGAGGCATGCCCTTGGAGGATGATCCACCGTCTAAAATACCTCCTCTTGTTGACAATCATGCGATGTGTGCTGCGCCCATTCTCTATTCTGGGGGTTGTTGCCCCTTTCAAAAATAACAAGATGCACAAGACATAGCCTCAGTTTTATCACCGCCTGTATATGGCCAGTCTAGCCTAGCCACAAGAACTACAGCTTTTCTTTACAATTATAAACTTGTGCATTCATCCAGGGACCAATCTCATCAATCAGTGTTTCGATCTTTTGTCCACAAAGCGATCATTCGAGTTCCCGTATCCTCTTTTGTGTGAGTCTCTCCCACTTGATGATGATGACGATGACTGCGAATCCCGTGGCGGACGGCCTGAAGGATCTGATCCCGCTGGCGGTGGTGGTGGTGGTGGTGGTGGAGGTGGTGGTGGAACAGGACCATCATAGACAGAACTTGAACCATTTGGAGCCTTTGGAGGTGCTGTAGTTGGTGTACGGTACAAACCTGTTGTCTGTGGTTTGCCGTGTCTTGAATCCCTCTGCATGCGGTCTCTTCCAGAGAACTCTCTACCACTGTGCTCTCTGCCCGGACGACCAGGTGTGTTCGGAAGACTCTCCCTGCCAACCAACATAGACTGAGGTGGAAGAGGAGCCCTGCGAGAAGCCGACTTCTCGGAAACTGGAGAAATATGAGTAGGCGGAGTCCAAGTGTCAAGTGCAAGGCCCAACCTTCTCTCAAAGATCTCCCTCATACGAGATGATTCTTTCCCAGTGTATGTGGTACGAAAGTACTCCACCATGGCACGTCTGACATCACCACGACGCGTATGATCATTCTCAAGTCTTGTTTTGATCTTTGAAAACTTCGAGACAATCTGTAGGAGGCCATCGAGATCAGATTTCCCTGCCAACTGAATGATTCTGGCATATTCCTCTCCCAAGATTAGCAACTCTTGGTCAGGTAGTGGGGCTCTTCTTGGCGTATCCTGTGACAATCTTCTTGGGCGAACGTCAACAGGTTGGTTTGCAGCCGAAAGGAAACGTGGAACCTCAGATGGTCTGACAGGAGCTTGGGATCTTGGTCCTGAGGGAAGGGTAACTGGAGGAGAGGCATGTGCGTCTTCCCTCTTCACTGTGGTTGACCCCGATACTTCCTGCAACTCCGGTGATTGTCGTGGTGTTACCCCATTACTGACAGGTTTGGTTTCAAGAGCAGCCTTCTCCTTCTGCTCCTTAGTAGTATCGGTCTCAGTACTGACCGTCGTGACCTCAACCTCCTTTGCAAGATCCTCGGGAACGGGAGTGGCCGTAGAGCTGGAGTGTGCCTCGGTCTTGATGTCATCAGTCTTCAGGATATCAGACGTCAGCATGTCCGATTGTGTCAGCTCGTCCAATTCATCATTATCCAATGAAGGAGTATATGTCATCACTGGACTTGCTGGCTTGCTGTCAATATCCATCTCTTCTCCAAACTCCTCCTTCAAAGACACCTCACCTATGGATTCGTTGTCAGGGAAATCCTCAGCAACACCCTGTTGGTCTTCAACAGCGTCATCCACATTCTCATCAGCCTTTTGATCATCCAGAGATCTTCTCTCTGATGCCTTCTTAGCCTCAGCCAATCTCACAGCAGCCGCTTCAATGCGCTCCTGTTCACGCTTGACCTGGAGCAATCTGGCCTCTTCTGCCCTCTTGGCCTCTCTCTCCTTGTCTCTTGCAAGCCTTTCCTCAGCAGCCTTTTGTTGAAGAATACGCTTCTCTTCCTGTTTCTTCAGCATTCTTCTCTTCAGAACAGAGCCCCTCTGCTTTTGTAACTCAGCAGTCTCAGCAGAGTCACTTCCAAGGTAATCCCAGACGTGAATCCACTTCTTCGAAGCAGACTGAAGAAGAGCAACGGTTGCATTGGCAGCCAACTTCAAGTCATCCCTGGTCTCTGACGCAGCACACTCCTCAATACTCTCTTTGATAGACTCCGCAATGTCGTCAATCACGATCACACTGATGAAGTTTCGCAAGAAAGTGTAGGTGTTTCTTCTGGACAGATACTCATCAGTCTCAATAGTATTGGCCTTGACAGTGTCCAAGACCACCTTCATCCATTTGAGTGCATCCCTCTTGAACTCCAGAGAACTCTCATCCTTGTTGAAGAACATGAAGATCTCACGAACGAACAAACCAAGGTTCTCAGCCTCGGATGATGTAAGTGTGAAAATGAGGGCACCAAGAATACCACTTCCGAGAATGCCATCGATGATTTTGGTGGATACCTCAGCACTCACAACAGTAGTGACGAATATGCCTGCAAAAATGGCATCGGATCCAGATTGGAGTAGTCTTGGAATGAGGCAGTGCTGAATGAACGCCTCAATTTCAGCTGGGGTTGGTGCGTCAGCCAGGAACCAACTGGCACGAGAATCCAGAAGCTGTGCACGGATGCCATCAAAGATCTCACGATGCTTCTCCTTGTCAGATTTGAAAGTTTCCAAGATCTGGTTATTGTAGTTTCTCTTCTTCGTCAACTCATCTCTCAACTTCATATCATCCCTCGCATCTTCAGGTGTACCATTTCTGGAACGCATTCTGGTGATCTTGATTCTCTCATTCATGGAGTGATTGGCGTACTCAAGGCGTTTGAACTCTTCGTCGTAAAGCTCATCATCAAAGACAACGTCATACAATGTCAAAGACCAAAACTGCAAAAACAATTCCTTCTTCAAGTGAGCCGAATCTGGGACGTTGATATCAATCTCCGTAGAGGACGCCAGAGGAATATGGTCTCTCCAGAGCTCAAATGCCCACTGAGTAGGAACACCGTACTTCGAAACAAGATCAGAGAGGGGGAGAATGCCAGTACCAAACAGTCCATTGATACCTGATCCAAAGAAGAGAACAAGTTGAATGTACGTGTGTAAAACGGAAGAACACTCATCTGAACGGTCAGTGATGACCTTGAAATGGTCTTCGTCACTGGCTCCTTCTAAAAGCTGTCTGTTATAGTCCGACAGGATCACCAAGAATTCAGACAATTGGTTGGTAGAAGAAAGTGTATGAAGAAGTCTGCCACCAGAACGAAGGGATTGATCTCTTGTATCCATGATCACAGAACGACAAATCTTCTGCAGACTTTCACCGGAGTTCAAAAGTTTGATCTGGGTCGGAGACAAGTCAGAGTCCTTTTGAATTCCACCCATCTGGTTGATGAGATCTCTGAAAATGGAGAGACCGACTGGGCTTCTTTGGTAAAGAGACTTCAAAGCAAACGTCAGAATCGAGGTGATGTCAAAAGAAGCGTAACTCTTGGCCAACTTGGCGATGAGGGATGAGAGAGACTGCAACCAAAGAGCGTTGTTAACACCATCAGCCTGGATGGCTGGACGGTTGAGTGTCAAACGGTTCAACAAAACAAACACCAAGACATCCCATGCATAATCAGTGAAGTAACGAGCTGCTTCAACCACCAAATTTGTCAAGTTGTCATAACTCTCAACCTGTGTAACAATGACTGTGAAGGCAGGCAATGGGTTGGCGAAAGTCACCTTAGACAATCTTCTCATAGTGGACTTCACATTCTCTTTCGTCAGTCTCTTCAAGATGTCCTTGGTACCCTTCTCAGCTTTGCCGTAATTCAATCTGACGTACTGGTTGTTCTTGGAGACAATCTGTTGAAGCTGACCGTACATGTTGAATCTCCAGTCCATTGGGAAACACTGGAAGAGTGCGAACATGTCATGGGCGGCAATTGGGTTCTCCAACACTGATGTAGAAGCTGGTAAGATGAACTTTCTGGAGTAGTCAAGCCAGAGCTTCAACTTGTCAGAGTACTCTGGCGTATCCTTAGCAGCGCGCAAATCGTGGAGTGCAACTCTTGACAAGAGAGAAAGCAAAAGAGGGTCTTCACCAATTCTGGCACCCCAGAAAGACAAGAACTCCTTGGAGTACTCACAGAGTTGCTCAATGTTCTCGATGGATGGAAGTCCATTCGACCATTCCTTGAAGAAGTAGTTTGCCTTGAAGTCATGCGGAGTGACTTCGTTCGTGATTTTTGGGCGACGACGTGTTGACAGCTCTTCTTGTCTTGGAGCAGAGAGTTTCTTCAATTGTTCTGCTGTGAGTGGCTTCAGCTGCTCTCTCAATGGTGCAACCATATGGTTGAATAGTCTCAAGGAGAGTTCAACCACTTCGTTAGTTGCAAATGCCAACTCTGGATACTTTGAGAGAAGGAACACGACAGGGTAGTAGAGACCATCTGTAAGAAGTTGAATCAAGATCTGAACCTTTGTGTTGTATTCTGGTTTCAGTTCAGTCGTAGTAGACTCCTCTTCTTCCTCGGATTTCGGCAGAGGGTTACCATCTTCATCCTCATCAGCAAGTGGGCCACTGAGCGCCAGAGCACTCGCAGAGGCCATGTCCACTTCCTTGGCAATGCGTTCGTTGATGAGGTCACAAACTGTCTCCATAGACTTGTCATCAGGACCAACGTACTTGTACAAGTCTCCAAATGAAATGAAGCCACACTTGATGAGTATAGACATCAATGTCTTGGTGCCCAACTCGAGATCTTCTCCAGGACCTTGTAGCTTTTTGGCAATCAATAATGCAGCCTGTTTGTTACCACCAGTGTTGAGAGTGTCAAGTGAGTTCGGGTTGGCCTCGTTACCTCTTGGCCACCATGGTGATGCCTTTAAGTAGTCAACGATGAATCTGTAATTGACGAAAACCAATGAGGTGGAAGCAGTCAAAATAAGTTCCAAAGCTCTGTTCGAGTTCAAGTTGAAATGTCCGATGAGTGTCTCGGTTGCCTTTGTAGCGTATTCCACTTCAAAATTGGAAGATTCTGACAATGCACCGTTGAAGAAGACGGAAGCAAGCTTGGAGTAACCTTCCGACGACTCGTGCAAAAGGTTGAAGCTCTTCTGCTCAATCAAATTCTTCCTCACAGGGGCCTTCCGTTTGTCATACTCAGCAATAAGGTTGAGCTTCTTCAAGTCTTCGTCTCGACTGATGTATTTGGCCAAGTCAAGCTCTGGGACCTTTGGAAGTTGCTTGATGAATGTAGCCAATGCGTGGTCAATCTCGAACAAACTGAGAGTGCTGATGAACGTGAGCTTGAACTTCTCAAGCAGATCATCCTCGAAAAAGATTGCGGTCAATTCTGTGAGACAGTCCAATGAGAGACGGTCTGGGTAATGCTTGACACAGAGCAAGATCTCGTGAAAGAGCGAGTACGCCAACTTTGGTTCCGAGGTCACACGCAGCTCAATCTCATCGATGAGGTTGTCTCCTTCCTTAGCGGCCGCAACAAATTCGGGCGTCAAGTGGGTCCATGGATAGGCCTTCTCGTAGGGATCGGCGGTGTTGGTGGTACGCAAGATGTTTCTGAGAAGAGCACTTCTCTTGTCGTGGCGGGCCTTCTCAAGACGTTCAGTCTCCAACTGCTCCTCCGCATCAACGTCCTTCATCACAACGTCTTCACTGGCGCTCCGCTCTTCAGCGAATTTTGGTGAGTGTCCAGCAGACATGTTGGCAGCAGAGTCGAAAGATGATGAATCTGTGTGATTCTCCGGTATTGGCATCAATTTGTGGTGTTTGCCGCCGTTGATTGTTGGTGGGTTGTTGAAGCCCCGTGGTGGTGTTTTGGCTCAGGCTCGTTTTCTTTTCGCGTGGGCAAGCTCCTTCACCAGAAAAAGCAGAACCAGCTTGCACAGGGCCCTTTCAAGTTTCCCCTCTCAACAGCATCTGACCAGGAAAAGGTATTAAAATGGTAAGAAAGACACGTGATAACACTATTGAGACCACTACTAACCACTCACAGGCCGACAAAGCACGTGATCAACAAGTATATGGCCATCTCAAGGGCCGTTACATCGGTCTTGGAGATTCGGACACCACCAAACAGTGAGTACACTGCCACCAGCCACAAACCACCCTTTTTCGAGCAAGACTAACATGTTATTCTAGTGAGTGGATGGAGAATGTCCACAGAGATACACTTGCATCAACTGCCGGTCATCCAGCTCTTCTGGAGTACCTCTCAGTTACCAGTGGAACCCCAAAGGCGCTTCTGAAGACACAACTGATCGAGAGAATGGTCAAGCCATGCGGTTCTACACCAAAAGACAAGTGATTGGAACTTCTGTGACTACTGAATTGTTCAATTGATGGTGTATTGTGCGAGTATTAATCGTCGTGAATTCAAGGGTAAAGAAATGAAGAAATTGGATCATGGGTTGATCAATGGTGCACTCTCAGCATCAGTTCCAGTACCACCTTCTCTTGCACTCACACCAAGGACAGCCACTGAAGCCAAGAACAAGAAGCCAGAGATGGCAAAGGCAAAGATCCACTGAAGGGCAAACACTTTGGTGAACAACTGGCCGAAACCCAATGCCAGAGTCAACACGGCAGAGCCAAGACCGATACCCCAGTCACGGTAGATGGCCAAGAAGAAGGTTGGAACGAGCAAGAAGTCCCAGATGAAGATGTTTGCAAAGATACGTGCCACCAAAGACTGGGAACCAACAACGACGGCACCATTCCAGAAGATGGCATAGAAGACCCAACTGAATGGCAAGGCAGTGACTGGAAGATGGATGAGGAAGATGCCAGATGCGGTCTTCTGCTCATATGTCTTTTGGTTTCCATAGAGAATAGCAAGGTTGAACAAGTTGACAATCAGCACAAGCTCTGCAAGAATGTAGTGGCCGGAAACGAACAAGAGTAACCAGACGAAATGGAGCACGTTGAATATGTTGAAGAAGACACCAACTCCATTAGCAACTTTCAAACGAGCTGCATTGGTGATTCCTCCAAGAGCAGATGTAACTGGGTTGGAGTTGTTCGACTGGCTGTTGGTTTGCTCCGGGAAGAAGTACTGTGCAACAAAGGCAATCTGATGGAGGTGGACAAAGCCCCAGAACAAGAGCACAATAAGGATGTTGGCTGTGAATGGGGTGAATCCCACGCGGTAGTATGGGTCTTTCTCTGGGTCACCAATGTCGTGACCAGCACGGCCGGCAAGGTAGCGGACATTACCGTAGATGGAGAGTACGAGTGTGGCAACCGAGACGTATTTGATAGCCATTGTGATTGAGTCGGTTTGGGAATTGTACAACAGATCAATTGGATACACAGGGTAGATCAGAAAGGTGGCAAGGAAGTCTTTATATACACAGCTGAAATTGTGGAATGACGTGGATACCGCCGCAAGCGCCTGAGGGGGGCATGGGCAAGGTTGCTATTATAGGTGCGTCTCGGTCTCGGGTGTGTTACCCCGTGGCGATGTTGCCCAGAAGAACAAAGAAGTTGAGTTAGCCAGTGACTAGATCTACACTGTGGCTTAATGGCCGTAGAAACTATATCGTCTTCTATAGCATTTAATTTGTTGTGATGAGCTAGTCCTTATTCGTGCCCATCCACCTTAGCGGGTCACGATTTCAGCCTGGATTACCCGACCATCTGCAAGAGAACCCTTGAACTTGGCATACGCCTTCTGCAATCCTCCATCAGTCTCGAATTCAACTTCAGCAGTGGTGGAGCCAGAAGCAAGATCAATCAGTCTGAGAGTAACAGGGCCCGAGTCAGCAAGGGCATTCTTCAGGTCCGTCGCCGTGGTTCCAATCTCGAGGTTTTTGAGACGTAAGAGTTTTGTGACAACTGGCTGTTTGATGGTGATCACATTTGTAAACTCCTTCTTAGACTTAATTGTGTGTTGCTGGACCTTCTTCTTCTCCGTCGTTGTCGTATTGTTAGCCTTTCCCTTTCCCTTTACTGGCTTGTTCTCCTTAATCTTCTCAACGTACTTAGCAAACGAGACAGGCACCTTTCCATTCACCGTCTTTGGCTTTGTAGCTGCCTTGTTGACCTTCTGAGGTTGGGTTGGGGTCTTCTTGACTGACGCTGTTGCTCCATTGACTGGTCGTATTCTCTCGCTGAGGTTGAGGGTCTTTGCACCTTTCTCAAGAGCAGCCTGCAGTGGGTTCTTGCCGTTGGTCTGCTTAGCCTGCTTGGTCTTCTGAGAAGCTGGGGATCCTATTCTTCCCTGGAGCGGGTTCTGAGTCTTCGTCTTAGCAGCCATCTTGGTTGTATCTGTGGTGAGGTGGGGCAGGAAGTGTGGTGAATGAGCAGTCGTGTGTTGGGGATGAAGTAGTGCCAATCAGCGAGTACGGACGCTTCGAGTCTCTTGATTTCGAGCTTTGAGACGGGGAGTTTGAATACAAGACTGTGCAAAGGAGCAATGCACGTTAACCAGACGGGAGCACTGTTTGTAGTCAACGAGAAACACCGAACCCGTCAAAACCATCAAAACGCACAGGGATCGAGCCCAGCAGCGCAAAACTTGACAATTCGCGCCAACTGCCGTGAAGCTTTCGCAAGTGGCCTACTCCGGTAAGACAGTCGCCGAAACTTTCCCAAACCGGAATTTGACTTCGCCACTGCTGCAAAAGCGCCGAAAACGAAAATCGGCCAACCTCACGAAAACATCAGAAACGCACTAAAGACGCCCAAACTTATTTCGTCTTTCTCTCTGATCTCAACGCCGGTTCTCTCTTCAAAAGATCCTTTCCATCCAACCACTCCACCGCGGTTCTTATTCTGTACATCATTCACAGATCATCGCCTCAAGACCTTTTCGATCCTGAATCAGTTGAGTCCCGACACGTCCCACAGCTCTTGTTTACGTTCATTCCCGACGATACACTACATCGCATTCCAACAGCAAAACCTCATATACCCCTGAAGACGTCTTTCGATTTCTTCACACCACTTCTGATACAACCACCACCACACATTCAACAACATGCCACTCTGCGGAAGCACCAAGAAACCAAGTACGTATATGAAGACACGTTTTGGCACATACACCTCTAAGCCCCACCCACCATATACTAACAGACCCCTCAGTCCAGCGTAAAATCGTCATCCTTGGAGACGGTGCGTGTGGTAAGACATCTCTTCTCAACGTGTTCACCCGAGGGTACTTCCCACAAGTGTACGAGCCAACAGTGTTTGAGAACTACGTGCATGACATCTTCGTTGATGGCAAGTCGATCAACCTGTCCCTGTGGGACACGGCTGGTCAGGAGGAGTTCGACAGACTCAGATCACTCAGTTATTCAGACACACATACCATCATGTTGTGTTTCTCGATAGACTCTCGTGACTCGCTAGAGAATGTCAAGCACAAGTGGGTTGGTGAGATTGCTGACCATTGTGAAGGCGTTAAGCTCGTGCTTGTTGCCCTCAAGTGTGATTTGAGAAATGACGAGGAAGAGGAGGAGGACAACCACAGTGACTCACGTCAGAATAACAGAGGAAAGAACCTCATTTCTTATGAAGAGGGTCTTGATATGGCCAAGTCCATTGGTGCTTTGAGATACTTGGAGTGCTCGGCAAAGAAGAACAGAGGTGTTAACGAGGCATTCACAGAGGCTGCCAGATGTGCTATCACAGCGAAGCCAAAGGGTGCCAACGATGACGAGGAGGAGTCCGGTAGCAGCTGTACCATTATGTGATTTCACTGTCTCATTGTTGTTATTTTATGTCATAGAGAGAGTATATCTCGAGCATTTTTCTGATTTGTTGTTGAACAGACTATTTCCTATCATTTGTCTTTCCCTGTTATGTCTTTCATGTATCCCTCATTCTAATACCACTGGATTCTTACAAAGTTGATGCTGATCAGTAGATATGTAATATAGCTCTCTAGCGTTGACTGCTGCATGGGAGACAGATCTTGAAGTGAGAACATCTAAAATGCGGACTAGACAAGAGCTGGAGAACATAGATAGGAGAATGGGATATTGTATGCATATAGTAGAGAGCGAGAGCTTCATCAGTCATCAAACATGTCCTCCAAGTACTGGGATGGGACAGTCTTGGTGGTGCGTGGGTTGTAGAGCCTGTTCGCACCTCTTTCTGGACTCTGCAAGTGAACATCTGTGTAGTTGTCATAACTTTGGTTTCTGTCGTGGTAGTTCTGTCTCGAGTCGGTGTTGTAGATGGAGAGGTCGTGCTGTGATCCTCCGTTACTGACCGATGACAAAGTTCTCACATGTGTCTTGTTCAACTGCATGACCTCAGCCGTTGGGGAGATAAACATACTGCGTCTCTTGTTGTCAGCGGCTTCGAGTGTGGAGAAGAGAGCCTCGTTAGACTGCAACTGTGACTGCGACAGGTCGTCAGACGAGTTGGATCTCGAGTCGTAGAACAATGAAATCTTTCCACGGGACATGCTCTTGTGCAGGTTTGTGTTGGATGGGTAGTTGCTCTGGTACATCAGCTTCTCAGTAGCTCCTCCCTGGTGGAACGAGCTTGCAGACGAGTTTGAAAGTGACAAGGACTTCCTAGCAGCACGACGAGCCATGAAACGTTTGGCGGCAAGATACAGCAAGATGGACAGAAGGACGAAGCCTGCAATGGCGCCAACGATGATGAAGATGGTGCCTGCTGGAGCTGAGGCGCGCCAGACGTATGGGTTGTCATGAGAAGAGGGCGGTGTGATGGTTGGTGTAGCCCAAGTGGATGTGGTTGTGGAGCCCGAGCTAGTCGAAATGGTAGGCATAGCCTCTGTGGTGGTCGTTGTCATCGTGAGTTGTCCTGTTGCTGAATGGCGGGGGACGGGGCAGGATCAAACGTCTTTGTGTACGCTCAGGGGGGAACAAGTTGTCGTGAAGAGGTGGAATTCGCCCTGGATGAGAGGTGGGAGAGTTGTGAAGTAGACAATATCAACCCGTGAGTGTTCAGCGGTCGTCAAATAGACCTTTTCAAGCTGCTTGTGGCGTCGCTTGTGGTTCATTCCAAGACTAAATTTGGAGCGCAGACTTTGTTATTGTTTTGAGCCTGCAGGCCCATCATTTGTCCCAAAGCGGTAACAGGGGTGGATCTGCGCCAATTTCTGGCAGAAACTGGCTCAAAAGCGTCATATTCCAGAACACCAGCCATTACCAACCTCTTTTCAATACAGGATAAACTTCGACCAAGCCATTACACCATATCTTCTCGTCCAGGCCTTGTATCTTCCTCTGTTGGTGAGCCTGCGAGGGACTGTTGCCAGGGAAACCAGCTGGGAGACCCACGTGATCCAGCAGAATTGTGGTGTCCGGGTTTTGCTCAGCTCTCAAGCCAGAAGCTCGAGGGAAGATGAACTTGACTTTAATGCTGATTGAGTGTTTGTTTGCCCTATCCACAAGTCTCTTATTTGATGACATTCACAGACTCCACCACATACGTACCACCCCTCAATTTCGCACTTGTGGAGGATAGGATATACCGTTCTGGTCACCCTGTGCCCATCAACTTCCCTTTCCTACGAACACTCAAGCTCCGCACAGTGATCTACCTCGGTGATAAGGAGGACAACTTCGAGTACTACGAGTTCCTGAAGGAGCAGAATGTGACTTTCAAATACATCAAGATGAAGTCGTCGAGCGAACCGTTCATCATGAATGACCCGGAGGCAATCGTGGAGGCGCTCAAGGTGATTCTGAGCACGGACAACTATCCGATTCTGATCCATTCTAATAAGGGAAAACACAGAATTGGTGTGTTGGTGGGCATTATGAGAAAGCTGTTTCAAGGCTGGAGCATAACAGGTGTGTTCAATGAGTACGACAAGTTTGCTGGAGGCAAGGGTGAGAGTGATATGGAATTCATTGAGAGTTTCGAGACAGTGCTGGTTACTGATGGTTCGAAACTCCCACAGTTTGTGAAAACTGATGGATGACGATTATCGTTCATTTCAACTATATGCATACTATACCACTTATGGTTATAGCTTCCTCTGTAGTTTGGCCTGGATGGCAGTGAGCAACGTCCGCTCTTGTACGCTCAGTTCAATACCATCAGGGATCAGAACTCCATCTTCCGTGATCTCGACCTTTCTCTCAGGCACTTCCAACGATGTAGTCCCATCTCCTTCTGTCTTTATCGATGATGGCTTGGTATATGGTTGTCTCTCAGGATCCGGTACTTGTGGGACAGGTCTGCTGTAGGCCGTCCACCAATGCATGGGATACTTTCTCAACACGTTGTTGGTGATACAGGCCACGGCAATCATTAGCACAGAGCTGATCAAATGAGCCGGGATATACCACCAGCCCATACGTCTGATCTCTGCATCTACCACTGGAATCAACGCGGACGCACCAGAAGGAGGATGTACCGTGTTCGTGATGAGCATGGCCACACTCGCAACTCCAACTGAAAGCGCACCACCGACATAAAAGTGATCACGGCCTGCTTGTGAAAGACCGAATAGCTTCTGGATGCAGACACCAATGACTGCAGAGATGAAATGCCCAAAGAACAGATTGCGTGGTTGGGCAAGTGGAACACCGTTGCAGTTGAAGGCAAGGACGGCAGAGGCCCCGTACGAAGCGATGATGAGTGGAGCGTGGTGCGACTTAAACACTTCGACGTGCTTGAACAGTCCTTCTATTACAAGAATCGAGCAGAAAGATCCAATGAGTATATCGAGCCAGAGAACGTAGTCTGGTACTCCTGGACGTGGTTTGTGGCCTCCTAGCCAGCGGCCGATGAATGTGGGGAGCTTGGGCACAATGGAGCTAGGAACATACGGGTTCAGGTACTTATCGACATTGAACGTGAACGTCATAGTGAGACTCGAGAGACTGTGGATTCTGGAAGACTGAAACGATTAAGCTTCGATGGATTGCACGCTTAAAAGACAGGTTAAGGGTAGCAGCACCGAGAACTGAGTGATATGTTTGAGTGATCGGAGTTCGGGTGTTGCGGGGGAGAGGGACGATATCTCTGGACGAAGTTGGGTTCTATTTGCCACCCAAACCCCGCTCAAATTTCTGTCCAGTTCACTGACAAACACATCTCAGCATTGAAGTAAACAGGAACAGTAGAGAACACAAATTAGGTACGAGTCAAACCAGAATCACGGCTCTTTGACTCGGAATTGTGACTCTTCCCCTGAGACCGCCCAGGCCCAGATCCGCATCAAACGAGTTCGAGAAACATTCGCGAAAGAAGCCCTGACTCACCGATACCGGCCTAGTCTCGATATAAAGAGCTTGATTGTTCCGCTCTGCCACCTCACGTTCGGTTCCTTCCGATTCTTTTATTCGCCAATTTACCGAAGCAATGTCCTCATTCAACCTTGACACACTTGTCAGACCAAAAATTCTCTCCCTTGAGCCATACCGTTGTGCCAGAGAGTAAGCGAACCCTTATCTCATGAACTTCCTTCAATGAACCATCACTAACACAAATCTAGCGACTTCAAGGAGGGAATTCTTCTCGATGCTAATGAAAACGCCTATGGTCCAGCTGTGATTGACCTGGATGCTGATGAGCAGTCTCAGGAGCTCAACCGTTATCCTGATCCTCACCAGATCAATCTCAAGGAGTTGATTTGCAAGTTCAGAAACGACGAGAACAAGTTTGATGTCTCTAAGGAGGAGACAATCACCCCTGAGAATTTGTGTCTAGGTGTTGGTTCTGATGAGAGTATTGATGCTCTTATAAGAACTGTTTGCCGTCCTGGCCAGGACAAGCTCCTCACGTGTCCACCAACCTACGGCATGTACAGCATCTGCTCTACCATCAATGATGTCGATGTCGTAAAGGTCCCACTCGACTTCTCCACCTTCCAGATTCAGCCAGATCTCATCAATGCCGCTCTTGATGCTGATCCAACAATCAACATTGTTTATATCACCACACCTGGTAACCCAACAGGTACACTAATCGAGTTTGATCTCATCAAGAAGATCCTCGACAACCCAACATACAATGGTGTCGTTGTTGCCGATGAGGCATACATTGACTTTGCCCCAATTGGAACCTCACTTGCCACATTGGTCAACAAGTACCCAAATCTTGTCGTGATGCAGACATTGTCCAAGTCCTTTGGTCTTGCTGCAATCAGACTCGGTATCACATACGCCAACAAGAGGCTCGCTGGGATCCTGAACGCTTTGAAGGCTCCATACAACATCTCAACATTGACATCACAGCTTGCTGAGAGAGCTTGTTCCGAAGCTGGTGTTAAGCGTATGAGAGAGACTGTCGAATTGTTGAATGCTGAGAGAGAGTTGCTCATTGACGAATTGCTCAAGATCGACAGGGTCGACAAGTTGATTGGAGGTAGAGGTGCAAACTTCATCTTGGTTCAGATTGTTGACGGAGATGGGAACCCATCCAGTCCAGTTGCAAAGGACATTTATGAGAAGCTGGCTACTACTAAGGGCGTGGTCGTCAGATTTAGAGGAACTGAGCCAGGCTGCCCAGGTGCTCTCAGAATCACTATTGGTACGAAGGAAGAGAATGCCATTCTTCTCCAGCGTATCAAGACTGTCATTGCAGAGCTCTAATTATGTTCGTAATACCGAGTTAATGTACATTATAGATTAGACGAACCCGCTGCTCAGAACCTAGATGTAACTTCCGTAACCAAACGACATCTGAATCCCTCAATAAGAGTGCGCTGGGCGTTGAGTCTCTTCTGTGCTTCACCAACCTTGACCATGGTTGCACTTCTGTTATTGAATGCCTCCTCTTGGAACAACTTCGTCTGACCCTCTTGGACACCCTCAATAATCTTCTTGTGGGTTTCGTTGAGCTTTGCAATCTCCTCGGTCAGCCTCTTGGTATCACTGGCATACTCTCTGGTGACTTCATTCAAATGTGAGATGATGCCATGGACAGACTCCGCAGATGGAGCAGCATCATAGAACACATTGGACGCCGTCTTCAAAGCCAACAACTTCTGCTCAGCATCACGAAGGGTGCTGGACGCCTTTGTGAAGGAGGAGCGCACCTTTCCTTGTAAAAGCTGTGTGTCAAATGGAAGGTCACGAGCAGCAAGCACAGGTGCAGATACTGAACCATCAATGGACAGCACCTTGTCAGCAAGAGTACCAGCACGCTTGGTCTGTGTCTCAATAGACCGTTTGAGATCCTCAAGATTCTTCAACTGAGCATCAATATCAACACGCAAGATGGATGCTGGTTGCAAGTTGGCGGTAATGATCTCATTCACAGTGCTTGCTTCACTGAGTCTCCACTGCTCGCTGTGGCCAAGAGAGACCTCGGTATGCACAACCTCTGGGTTCAAGTGGTCCTTGAGTACGTTTCCGATGTTCTCCACGTTCTCAGCAACAACCATCAACTCGGCCTCTGTGTCGTACACAATGGTCTCCAGTTGTCTTGCCACTTCGTCCTTGCTCAATGGTGGGTACTTGACATCGCCAAGCTGAACATATGGCTGAACACTTCTTGGGAGGTAGAAAGAGCCAGCGTAGATCTCATCGTTTTCAAACGCTTCAGTCGACACCGTGACTCTCTCGATAGCCTCAGACTGGACACCAACGTCAGCGGTCTTGATAGTAGCATCGACCTGCTTCTCAGCAACATCAGGTACAGCTTGCACTGAGATGTCCTTGTGTGGTGGCTTGTCTGCTTGTGTGCCCTTTTCCACAATCACCGTTGTGCGAATATCATCACTCTCCTCATCATGATCCTCTTGATAGTGGTCCTCGTCCTCATCCACAGCAGATCCATCAGGGTTGCGCTTCTGAGCTTCAACATAGAGAGACTCTTCCCCAATAGAAACAGCATCTGCGGATGTGTCATCATTAATGTGGACGTTCCTGTTAACAGCATCTGCAAGATCATTAGACAACTCAGAATCATCGGCCTTGTCACTGACATCCAGATCTTCCAGATCTTCACGGAGTTCCTCGGTAGGTGGGTCAATCGTTTCGTCGTCATCGTCCTCTTCTTCGCTATCTGCCTCTTCAACAATCGACAGATTTTCAGAGGTAGGCAGAGCCGGATCAAACTCATCAGACTCGTTGATTTCATGGAAGTCATCATCACCTTCTTCTTCAGATCTCGAGGCCTCCTGGGTGTCATCACGGGTGTCGTTGAAGCCATCAAAGGAACTCTCCTGGTCATCATCTGGGCGAGTGCTGTTACCGTTGTCGGATAGTTCACTCCCATCATCCTGCTCACTGAGCTCAACACTAGACCGGGTAGCATCACCAGCATCTGCATCTGCATTGTCACTCTCCTCAAACAACTCATCGACATCTTCTGCATCATCTTCAAGTGGCTCTTGGAGCTGTGGAGTTGTGGAAGTAGGAGTTTGGACACGTCTGATCTGTTCAACAGACTTCTCCCCTTCATCGTCACTTGACTCCTCATCGCTGTGGTCATCATCTGAGCCAGACTCACCATCATCAATGGCAGGTGGGGCAGATTTCGTTTCCGCACCGGAAAGGAATGATCCAAACTTCAAAGCTCCAGAATCAGTGTTTGTGGTAGAAGATGGAGCGCCAAACGAGAATGTGTTCTTGTTCTTGTCCTGAGTACCAAACCCACCAAACCCGCTGAATGGGCTGTCGGTCTTGCTGGTGGAAGCTCCAACTGGATCTCCAGAAGTAGAATCAGCAGGAGTCTTACCAAACCCTCCGAATGATGGAGTAGCACCGAACAATGACTTTCCCAGATCTGGCTTTTCAGCTGTACTTGACGTCGTTTCACCCAAGCTGGCAAATCGTGAAGAGGTGGGCTTTGTAGACGAACCGAATCCAAATGGTGCATCTTTTTTGTCCTCAGACTTGGTAGCACCAAATGCTGCAAATGGCGACGCCTTATCTTCAGTCTTGGAAAAACCGAATGCTGCAAATGGTGAAGCATTGGACTCAGAACCAGTATTGGTACCAAAAGCAGCAAATGGTGATATCTTCTTCTCGTCTTCCGTCTTCTTCGCACCGAATGAACCAAAAGGCGTGGTGTTTTTGTCCTCAGCTGCACTTGTGTTCTGCTCAGCCGGCTTGGAAGCACCGAATGACCCGAATGAAGAAGTGGTGGTCTGGCCAAACACGCTTGGTGTAGATCCAAAAGTACTTGGTGTCGATGAGAAGATGGACTTCTCCTCTGTGGCCTTCACAGAAGCATTGGTTGGGTTGGAAGTCAATGAGTCAAACGGAGAACTCTCCTTGGCCTTGGAACCGATTGCACCGAATGGAGAGGCCTTGTTGTCAGATCCACCGAAAGCTGCAAATGGAGAGGACTTATTGTCAGAGCCACCGAATGCCGCAAATGGTGAAGCCTTGCTCTCTGATGTACTAGCAGCAGCACCAAAGCCAGAAGATCCAAATGCTGGTGCAGCCGGCTTGGATCCAAATCCAGTCTGCCCGAAAGCTGGAGCAGCTGGTGTGGAGCCGAACGAGCTTTGTCCAAATGCTGGCTTGTCTGTTGTGGACGACCCGAAGGATGTCTGACCAAAGCTGGACTGCCCAAAGCTTGCTTGACCAAAGGTGGAGTTCGTGGTTGATGGTGTGATCGAAGAACCAAACCCAGTCTGGCCAAATCCAGATGAACCAAAGGCAGGAGCTGCTGTGGTTGTTGATGAGCCGAATCCGGTTTGACCAAATCCTGAAGACCCAAATGCAGGTGTTGTTGTGGAAGTTGATCCAAACGCTGGAGCAGTAGCAGCTGTGGATGAACCAAAAGTAGATGGGGTTGTTGTCGATCCAAACGATGCTGACCCAAAGGCAGGGACAGTCGGCTTTGACTCTGCGCCTCCAAACAAAGGCTTAGCCTGTGTTGATGTAGAACCAAATGGCTTTGACTGTGGTGCTGTGACTGGAGATGCTGCAGTGGCTGACCCAGAAGAAGAAACAGCAGCATTATACAACTCTTGCTTGAACGACAATGGGCCCTCCTGCTTGAACGAACCATTCTTCAAATCGTGAACATGGAAGACATACCATGAGTAAACCTTACCATCCTGACCCAAAGCCCAAAGCGTTGGAAGCCACTCTGCTTCGGAGACACCAGCACATGGCTCAATGACTGTTTCCTTGAGGTTGACGTCTGCAAATAGTCCAATCGCATTGATGTCATTGCCTGTGTTGTCGTTGATTGGGAGTGATGCTCTCGCAGAGTCATCGGCAGCCTGGAGGAGTTGCTGTGGAGTGAGTGATGAAATCTCTGGTGATGTGGATGATGCGAAGAAGGAGATCAGTGGGAGCGATTGTGAAAGATTATGGAGGGAGGCGGTGTATATGGATGACTTCCTCCAGATTGCACAAGAGGGAGGAATGGCATCAAACGTCTCTTGGAAAGAATTCGTGTTGGTTGCGGATGAATGCTCAATGATGAAGAACTTGTAGTCGTAATCAGGCTCTTCTTCTGCCTCGAACTGTTGCTCTCGACCATAGACAGCAAAGAATGTGAAAGGAGACACCCAAGAGACTGATAATGGGATGACTTCGTCTTCTTCAAGTTCAGATGGGAGGGGAATCGTCACTTTCACAGTTCCAGCAAGTGTGATTTGTGTGAGTGTACCGTCCTTCTTGGACAACACAAGCTGTTTGCCCTTGGGAGACCAGCTGAAGTCTGTGACATCTGTAGCAATCTTGAGGGCAGAGCGGACTGCGAGATCAATAACGTGCACATTAGAGGAAGTGTCAAGACCAATGCAGATCGATCCAGATGCTGGAGATGCAGAGAGAGTATCAATCTGATAGTCCACGCTGAGTTTGGCAAATGATTGTTCTGTGATTGTGTTGTAGTTGGATCCATCCACAGAGGCAAACAAGACCTCATCATTGATTGCAAGAACAAGGTATCTCTCGTCAGCGGTGAAGAGAACAGAGGTTACATCACTGATCTGAATGGAATGCTTTCCTGTGGAATAAGAATCCTTTTCAGCGAAGATATCCTTCTTCAAGTCTGCAAGCTTTCCAATCACCACTTCAGTTGGGCCGGCAGCAGCAAACAAGCCAGTGTGGAGAGCGTACGCGAAGTTGTTGATCTGCTTATATGGCAGCGTCTCATTGTAGTCGGTTACAACGCTGATTCGGTCACCGAGTGCCTTGAAACCGTAGTCCTGATGGCTGCTGTTAGTACTTTGATCCAGAGATGCTTTCAGGGCAAAGGGAAGCAACACCTAACACGAGAGGCCCAGTCCCACCAGAAACTGAGCTCATCCGGGTAAACTTACATCAGGCGAGTCCATTGGGAACTCATCTGCCAGCTCACTCATCGTGGGAAGTCTTGCTGAGTTGCTGCTGAGTGGTCTCAAGTTTAGTGTGTGCCCAAGTGCCCTGGTCGATCGAAACGTAAATACAGAAAAACCGCGCACCTCCATGACACCCGGACACCACCAACATATGGCTCAACTACTCCCTACTCCACAATTACGACTTTCTACATCAAACACAGAGGCAATCGTCGTGTATATAATGACGTGACTAGATCCATAACGGAGAAGATCAACTTCTCAGCACGTTCCGCGCAGATTTAGGCGGTGAAGGTCAAGGACCAACCCAACTGGTGGACTGGCTCAGAGAGCTTCAAAGCGTCGAAGGAAGCACCGAGACCAACCTTGACACCTGGTCTGAGAACCTGGTTGTAGGAGACAGCAGCCAAACCGGAGTCGGCGATCTTGGCCTTGACGAAGGCAGACTCGTCCAAGACGTGCTTGACAGCAGTCTCGATACCAACGGCCTTACCAGCAGCGGCGTCGGCCTTGGAGTCCCAGGTGGCCTTAGCACCAACCTCAGTGAGAGCAGAGACCTTGTGGTAGTAGGCAGCAGAGAAGACAGAGAGGTTGGATGTGGCAGTCACAGAGACGTTGTAGACTGGCTGGGAGTAACCGAGAGCAGTGGAGTATCTGGTGACCTTACCGGAGGCAATGTCGTAACCGACCTCAGCACCGGCAGTGAAGGACTCGTGGCCAACGGTGGCGTCACCAACGAAGGATGGGCCCTTGAGCAAGTCGAAGAAGGCTCTGGCGGTGACAGATGGGTGGTTGAAGATCAAGTTAAGCTTGGCACCCTTGGAAGCGTTTGGAATCAAGGAGGTCAAGAGCTCAGCCTTCAAGCCTGGGGTCAAAGCCTCAGCGAGCTCGATCTTGGTGTCGAGAGCGTTGGCGGTGTTCCAGCCCTGGGTCAAGGTGAGACCGGTGGCCTTGTCGGAGAACTTGGCCTCAACGTTACCAGCGATGGCACCGTTCTTTGGGGAGGTCTTGGCCTTGGTGGTGAAGGTAACACCGTTTGGAGCCTTGGTGGAGACCTCAAGGGCAGCTGGGGAAGCGTGGTAGAAGTCCTTGTTCAAGAGACCGTTCTGGTTCTTGGAGATGTCAGAGAAAACAGCTGGGGCCACTGAATTTGTTGTTAGTCACTGAATGGAGATCATAAGTGTGCAATGCCAGCCCAATGGTGGTGGATCTGGTAGTCCAACGATCGTGGAAGTAAACAGGTGCCAGCGCACATGGGCTCCACCTCCGCACCCAAAAATCGCTCTGAAAGAGGTATGAAGTCCCAGATAAAACCATTGGGAAGCCAATTGCAACACCAGCACAGTAGAAGTACGCACTTGTGAATATATGTGTCTTTGGAGAGTATCCTGGGGAAAGAAGGAAATCTGGAAGTGCACGGAAAGAGGAAGAAAACGGTGTGGATCTCCACCAAAAAGCGCCCCCAGCGCCAACAAAAATCTGAAGAAAAAGCACGTGCAAGAATTACCGGATTGGGGTGAGTGGCGAGAGTTTGCGTGATCGGATTACCGTTTTGAGCCACATTCGCGAGCAAGGATGTCGCAAAAGTGGCCTAATCAAGTAACAGTCGCGTCGTTGCCGACACGTGACACCGCGCGAGATATGTTGGGCACATCACCAAAACACAACTCCTGGAGTCCGCTGTGGGGAAGTTGAGCGTCACACCCGGTTCCGCACTGGTCAGTTGTGTCACTCTTCACACCCGTTTTGCCACCGTTGGCCGTATTTTGTTGGGCCCTGTTACCCCGTTTTAGTTAAACACCCTGCGCTGTTGTGGGCCGTGCTCTGATTCGCTGGCTCAGGAGTGGCGCAAACAGATCACGTGCGGGCATGCACCCCCACACTATTTCCCCTTCTAGACCACCCCTAGAATTTAGAAACCTCTACAACAAAGCATAGTCATACACAATCATACATTGAGCGAATAGAGAGCCGGTCTCTATCCACCCACAGTAGCTATTTACTCGGTGTACTTGGTCAACTTCATTCTGACAGCCTTGGTCTGAGTGTAGTTGTCGAGGGCCTCGGAACCCATCTCTCTTCCAATACCGGACTCCTTGTAACCACCGAATGGAACGTTCTGGTGGAAGTCGTTGTAGGTGTTGATCCAGATGATACCAGCCTCGAGTCTCTGGGAAACATCCATGGCTCTGTTGACGTCCTTGGTGTGGATACCAGCACCCAAACCGTACTCAGAGTCGTTGGCTCTGCGAATGAGGTCGTCAATGGTCTTGAACTTGGAGACAGCAGCAACTGGTCCAAAGATCTCCTCCTTGACAATGGAGTAGTCGTCCTTACAGTCAATGAAGACGGTTGGCTCGACAAAGTAACCCTTGGTACCGATTCTCTTACCACCAGTCAACAAGACAGCACCCTCATCCTGACCCTTCTTGATGTAGTCCAAGACGGTCTGGAACTGGTCTGGGGTCGTCTGGGCACCCTGGAAGATACCCTCACCGAATGGGTCACCAATCTTGAGCTTCTCAACCTCAGTCTTGAACTTGGCAACAACCTCGTCGTAGACACCCTCCTGGATGTAGATTCTGGAACCAGCGCAACAAACCTCACCACCGTTGAAGAAGATACCGGTGATCAAGTTCTTGACGGTGGTGTCAATGTCAGCATCGTCAAAGACAATGTTTGGAGACTTACCACCAAGCTCCAATGTGACCTTCTTCAAGTTGGACTGAGCAGCAGCAATCATGACGTCTCTACCAATGGCAGTAGAACCAGTGAAGGCAATCTTCTTGATCAATGGGTGTCTCAAGATAGCATCACCACACTTTCTTCCGGAACCTGGAATGATGTTGATGACACCAGCTGGGATACCAGCCTTGATGGCCAAAGTGGAAGCGAAAAGAGCAGACAATGGAGTAGCAGAGGCTGGCTTGAGGACAACGGTGTTACCGGTGGCCAAAGCTGGACCGATCTTCCAGGACCACATGAGCAATGGGAAGTTCCATGGAATGATCTGACCACAGACACCGAGTGGCTCTCTTCTGGTGTAGTTGAAGTAACCATCACCAGTGTTGATGGTTCTACCGTCAACCTTGTCGGAGTAACCAGCACAAGATCTGACGTACTCAATGACAATACCAACATCGTATCTGGAGCAGTGGAGAGCCTTACCGTTGTCCAAGGACTCAATGGAAGCAAGGAGCTCAGCGTTCTCCTCAAGCAAGTCAGCAAGCTTGAGCAAAGCCTTAGCTCTGACCTTTGGCTCAACAACAGACCAGGTCTTGAAGGCCTTGTAAGCAGCCTGGGTGGCAATCTCGACATCAGCCTTGTCAGCCTCATAGAGGTCAACGATCAACTCCTCGGTGGAAGGGTTGGTGACAGCGAATGTCTTACCGGAGACGGACTTGACAAGCTCGTTGTTGATGAACAAACCAGTTGGCTGGTCATATGTGATACCGTTTGGCAATGTGATAGTGACAGAAGTAGGAGCAGACATGTTGTACTGTGGTGTCAATTATGTGTTAGAAAGGGGCAAAAGGAGTTGTGGGGAGAGGGAACAAGTATGGGAAACTCCCCGAGCTTATATACCCTGACGGACATCGACGCCAGTCTCCACGGTTAAAACACCTGTGTAAGTAAAACACGAGACTGGCAAGACTGGTGGAAATCAATCGTCCGTGAGAACAACGGCCCGAGATTGGTAATTTTGGTGGGGCGAGACCCAACGAGTCTCAGGAGAAGACCTCATACAGGACTTTCAGGGCCTTGCCCCTCGGTCCGAGATGGAGGGGCACATTTGGGGTAGGTGGCTCGGCCGGTGCAGGCTGGCGACTGGAGGCTGGGCATTGAAAATCAGGTGTAAAGGAAGGTAGGAAGAATGAGCAGAGTGGATAGGTCGGGGTTGTTGACCATAGAGTATTGTTAAGTGTTCGGTCAATCCTTATGCCTATACGATGTCCTCTGACCTTGCCCTAGTCAACCACCACGGCTGGCCAACGTTCTACCCCGGAGCAGAACAGAGCCTTTCAGCCTTTCCAGGCCTTTACAAAGCAAAATTTGTCATCGGCAGAAATCTGGGGTACGCGCATACTGTTGGGCTCTCGAGAGATTCATGCGCGGGCTTAAGGCCGAACGGAACAGCTACTCGACACTCTTTTCCATCCACAGCGCTACCACTCTGGTGTATATGATTACGGATGGCAAACATGATTACTAAATCATGACACTGTCCTTACCTCTCTTTGTCTGCTCTCCTCCATCTTTCTACCGTGACTCGTGAGATGATTCCGTGGCTGACCATGGATGCATATGTGTTCTGTGCCTAAACGGTCCCGGCGTTAGCGCGATCACGCTACAGAGCATTATAGCCCCCGGGTGCTTTTCGGGCTGTCTTTCGCAGTGTTTGATGAAAGAGAGTTGTAAAGTCGGTTTCCGGTATGTTGTCATAGCTATCAGCAATCAAGATATGTGAGATAAGTGGTGTATCTCGTTGGATGGTGAAGGAAGTACTGGTGTTGTTGGTAGGGCCCTTGATCTAGTCGCGAAGAAAGCCCCTGAGCTTACAATGAGCCCACAACACCACCCACGCTTTTGGAGCCCCGGGCTTTGCGAAGAAATCAGCTTTACAAATCCACTGGATTTTGGCTTCGGTGCTCTGTGATCCGTTGCAATCAGAGCTGACCGTTTGTTAGACATAGACAATCCGCCGGCCACTCCCCGAGGGTCTGCACTTTCTGGGGGACAAGCGGACCCGGAGTTTGCAGCCACGCCATAGGCGATTCATCTGCTCGGGGACTAGGAATTCGGGAGCTCCGTATGGCTTTAGTCTCTAGATCAAGGACTGACTTTGGATGAGCGGGTAAAGCCAGAACTTCAGGGTGGAAGCCGTCATCGCCTTAATCCGGGGTAGCCCCATTGATCCCCATGATGAAAAGTTCCTTGGTGTTCCACTCAGTCAGCTTGCACATCCCAACTTATCGCATGATTTATGATCTACATTGCTCATTGGTTCAAGATCATACAAACTCATATTCTTCTACACCATACTGTGTCGAGCATCTGACTTCAAGCTCTGAGCTGGGCTATCTGGCTCTTCAGGTCGTTGAACTCCCTCTTCTTCTGGTCCAAGTATTGCTCCAGCACCTGTACTTGACTCTCGACAGTGTCAATATCGGCGGCGACCTCACTCACATCAGCAGAACTGTCCTGTACCAGCTGCTTCTGCTTGTATGCCAACAGCTGTTCGAGCTCTCTTCTGACCTGAAGTGTCTTGTTACCTGTAGCGCCACCGTTTGATCTCTCATTCTTTCTGCGCTCAGATTCTGCCTCTGCCTGTGCAACCTTCTGTTCCAAATCCTCTAACTCTCTTCTCAATCTGACCTCCTCCCAGTCTTGCGTTGAGGAGAAGTCTGTTCCCTTGGTATTCTTAGCGAGTCCCGACCCACCCATTCTCTCAAGGTAGTTCTCCGCAAACGTATGCTTTGACGCAGGCTTTGACTGCTGAATGTTTGCTTGTGGGGAGTCCAATGAGTAGTCAGGTGTCTCCTTCGAGAACGTTGCTCTCAGGGAAGCTGGGACACCTCTAGGCATTGCCTTCCCACTCTCACGCTGGTTAAGCATGTGCAAGAACACAAGTGTCTGGTCCTTGTCAATCGTCTCAGACGATCTTGGATTCACCAAGTTCCATGCAAATCTCGCATCAGCATCCGGGACGCTCTTCAAAGAAGCGTACAGGCCTGACAATGAGTCGAATGTGATTCTGCCGAACCGGTCAGCAGCAGAGGAGTAGATCTGTTCGTACGTTCCCTTGTCACCTGGGGAGATGTACCAGTCAAACTGTGCACCTGGAGCATCATCATCCTCGGAGTCGGAGTATCTCTGTTGTTGGTGTTGGCCAGATAGTGCCTTGTTTGCCTGGATAAGGTGTGCCTTGCTGGATGGGATAAGCCATTCCGGGAGCTGGTCAGGGAGGAGGGTGATGTTTCCGTTGACGAGGTCAAAGATGAGTCTCATGCAGATACAGAACTCTTCAAAGTCGAGGTTTCCATCAGCATCGATATCAGCGAGGTCCCAGATCTTGGTAAGCTTGTCGTCGCTCAGCTTGGAGTTCTTGAGGACAACAGACACCTTCTCACCGGAAAGCTTGTTATCGGCTGGTTTGAGCCCGGAAAAGATCTCCCAGTACTTCTTGATCTCCCACTGTTCGAGCTTTGGTGCCATTGTGTGCGGTTATGTGATTGATGGTGATGTTCTGTGATGTTTAAACAGTCAGAAGGTGGTCACTGATTGTATGTTTTAGGAGCCTGCGCCATGATCGAGAACGTTGAACGGCGAAGTCGGTCGGGAACTTCAGCTGGGCTCATAACGTGACGAGTTAGGTAATATTCGCGGAGCTGGTCACATGTCTAGTCACGTGTGGGCCTTTAAATTGCCGGCAGTTGCGTTCAGTTGATGGAATCGATACCAATGAGCCCACTATGGTTCTTGAGAGTGGTTCATAGGAATCTAACATGTAGAAGTAGGCTTCATTCTGGCTCTCAACAAGTATGGTACGTTTGGTGCCCCTGGGGTTAACGGGTGCACACCATCAAGTGTTAACCTCCTCTTGTTCTCGAGTCGTAATCAACAGACCTGTTATCTGAATAGGTTGTTCAGTGCTATTATGCTTCTCCATCAACCACGATGAAGAGATCCAGATTCGAAGCAGCAGCTGAGATGGCCCTAAGCGTACGATGGCTGCTCCTGCCCAATTGAGGGTATTTAGTGGCCCAAAAAGGACACCATCGTGCACCCGATGGGCATCTAAAGCCCCCCTTAAACGCGTCTAATTGAATTCAGTGCAATTTGAACACGAAGCATTCCAAAGCCGGCCAAATTGGGACAAAAAGTGTGGATCAGGGGTCGGAGAGTCATGACAACGCGACGCGTCTCTGTTAAAAAAAGCGCGCCCAGACGCGTGAACTACCCCCCTTTGTATGCGCGTGCTGTTTACTTTTTGGGTCCGCCCCCTTCAAATGCGTTCTCCAACAACCTTTGTTCGTTCTTCATGGACAGCATTCCTCGTGCAAAAGTTCAAGGGCAAAAGATTGCAAGGGTCTACTCACTCCTGCTCTTGCAACCACCACAGTCACTCCTTTCCTCTTTGCTAACCCCATCACGAACACACTCACTCTCTCACTCACTCCCTTATCCAGAACATCCACAGTCACACACGCTCCCACACTCTTTCAACAATGCTCTACCCGTTCATGGCGCTTGCCTTGGCTGCAACGTCACTGGCTACTCCCTACGAAGCCTTCCCTTTTGACGAACAGCTTCCCGACGTCGCAAGAGTTGACGAAGCGTACTCTTTCCAGATCAATAACGAGACATTCAGCTCTGGAACAGGAACTGTGACCTACTACGCTGATGACCTTCCCTCCTGGTTGAGCTTTGATAGTGCCTCCAGAACATTCACAGGCACACCATCCTCATCTGACGTCTCAAGCAGTGCTGCCTTCACACTTATTGGTGAGGACACAGCTGGCAACTTCTCCAAGGAGTACTACCTCATCGTCTCGGATTCTACTGGTCCTTACCCTTCCAGTGACTTCACCGTGCTCAACCAGCTTGCCGACTACGGGCAGACCAACGGTATCGACTCCCTCGTTTTGACTCCAGGTGAGGTCTTCAACATCACCTTCGACACCAAGACATTCACCTCTGATGACACCATCGAAGCCTACTATGGCAGATCCTCAGACAGATCCCCACTCCCTAACTGGCTCTTCTTTGACTCTGCCAACTTGAGATTCTCTGGTGTCGCTCCTGCTGTCAACTCTGAGATTGCTCCTGGATACAAGTACTCCTTCATGTTCATAGCCACTGACTACTCTGGCTTTACTGGTAACTGGGTCGACTTTGGTATCACTGTTGGTGCCCACGAGTTGACTACGACTTTGAAGGATACTATCCACATCAATGGATCATCTGGTGACTCTTTGGATTACGAGATTCCTTTGGAGAGCGTGTATCAGGACGGCGTTGAGGTGACCTCCACCAGCATTACCAGTGCCGTGCTCAACGGTGCCCCATCCTGGTTGACCCTCTCAAACTTCACATTGACCGGTACTGTTCCAAGTGACTATGATGAAGATGAGGCGGGCACCTTCAATGTGACGTTGTACGATGCCTACTCGAACTCTGTCGCCCTCTTCTTCACAGTGGAGACAATCACGTCTCTGTTTGCCGTGCGCTCCTTCAACTACGCCAATGCCACACAGGGATCTTACTTCCAGTACTACTTCCTTCCATCTGACTTCACCAAGTACGACTCTACCAACGTCACTGTGGAGTTTGGTGACGACTCTGACTGGCTTTCGTTCCACTCTTCAAACTTGACTATCAACGGTGAGACTCCAGATGACTTTGACGAGACCTCCGTGACAGTTATTGCTTCCTCTGATGACAGAGAGGATGAGTTGGAGTTCCACATCTACGGCGTCTCTCCACTCACCTCGAGTTCATCCAGCTCGTCCAGATCCTCATCCACCAAGTCCTCCTCTTCCCACTCCTCTACTGGGTCTGCATCTGCCACATCCTCCACTGCTGCAGCAACTGCTACTCAGTCTGCTGAGCCTACATCCACTGCTGCTGTTGCGACCAAGAAGAACTCCTCCGGCGTCAACAAGACAGCACTTGGTATTGGTCTTGGAGTCGGTCTCGGAGTTGCGTTCATCATTGCTGCCGTCCTCATCTTCTGCTGCTGTATCAAGAAGCGTTCTAACAAGAAGGACGAAGAGAGTGCATCACCAAAGATCTCTCGCCCTATTCTCGGTAACCCAGCCAATGGTCCTAACGGCAGATCTCCAATCGGTGGCGGCGGTGTTGCTGGCTTCGTTGCTTCTCCTGGCTCTTCTGGATCAAGCATCACCGATGATGAGAAGGGATGGAACTCACCACACAGACTCGGTGCTTTGAATGTGCTGAAGCTAGATGAGAAGGATTACTACGAGCACGACTCCCAAACGTCCTCCACTACACATGTTGCAGAGTTTGAGAGCATTGATGACGCTGATGAGACGCGTTCCTCGATGTACCACGATGCCCTTCAGGCTCAGAGCAGTGACTTGCTGATGGCCCCACCGGAGACTCGCACTGTCGCACCAGCCAACATCCCAAAGAAGTCATGGAGACAGACGATTGAGTCACGTATCAACAGAGAGTCATTGAACTCACTTGCCACTGTGTCTACGAATGAGTTGTTCAGTATTGGACTCGCTGAGGAGGGTGATATTGAAAGAGATCCGAGAAAGTCTAACTTGGGATTCAGAGACTCTGCCTTTTTGGGCTCCAGTGCCTCTTCTATTCTGACAAGAGACGACAGTGGGAACATCCAGAGACTTGACAGTGATGGAAACATTGTCGGATACACCAACAACTCAAAAGATCGCTCACACCGAGCATCGAGGGCCACCAACCTCGACATTCTTCAAGAAGAAGCAACTCCACAGCCACAGATTGGACGCTTTGAGCAAGATGTCTCATTCTCGTCACTCAACTCGTCATCCACTGGTGAAGAGTTCTACCCTGTCGAGACTGTTGATGGCGCCACCAAGTGGCAACAGCAGGACAAGCAGTTCACCTTCGAGGCTGGCACCGAGCCGTTGACACAAAACCCAAACACATCCAAGGCTCAACTCAGGGACTTCAACAACCGTATCAGATCCTCCCAGGCTGACATCAGTAATGATGTGTCGCATTCAACTGGTGAGACGGCGGAGATTGAATCCCTGTAAGTTGGTACGGTATGAAATGTGTTATGATATGGTCTCTCTGTCTTTTGATTTGGCGTTTGCTTTGTTTTGCTCTTTTGTTTGTTTTCCTTTGTATAATTTCTAATGGACTTAAAGTATTGATAAATAACATGTAACTTAATATAGATAAGGATCAGCTTGACTTGATCTGTTGGGCGTAGCGAGCCGTCTCCTGGGCTCTTCTTCTGCCCTCAATAAACTCAATCATCTCCGAGTACGTCTCAGGGATGACAGACGAGTATCCTGGGTCCTGGAATCCCTCCTCGGTGGAATCTCTTGGAACGAAGTAGGAGTAGATGAAGGTTCCAGATGGTGTGTGCTCTGTATCGTTGAGGTCTCTGACAGATGTGTCCACCTTGACCTGGATCAAGGTACCAGGTCTGTTGAGGAAGTCATTTGGATCAGATGTGAGCTTGTTGGCTGGAGTTGAGTCAAAGTGGAGGAATCCGTCAAACTCGTGTGTTCCTGTTGGCTTGATGTCTGCCTCATGGATGTGTTCGGTGTACACGACACTAGCCTGCATGTACAGCACCGATCCAACAGGCACTGGTGCTCTGAATGTGGTCGAGTCCAAGGAGACGAAACGTGGGAAGGCTCTGGAGAAAGAGGCAGCAGTGCAGTATGCGAGCTCGAAAGTCTGTCTCATCAGGTATCCACCAAAGATCATGTACGAGTGTCTGTTTCTGTACTGTGGCTGCATGAAACTGGTTGAGTTTGCGATGGTGTCCTTCATGAATGTGATGTTCTTTGGGATCTCGCTCAGCTTGTCAAGCTTCTTGGACTCCAAGAACATGTTGTGGATAATCTGGGACTCCTCAACGGTTGGTGCCTTCTTGGAAAGTGTCTCCTTGGAAGCGAAGAGCTTCTTTGCGGCATTGTGAGACTCTGCTCTTCTGAACTCGATCCACTCCTTCTCAGTGATTGGCAAAAGTCTGTTCACTGGGAATGACTTGTGAGTCTCTGGGTTTCTGGCAACGAATGTGAAACTGGCGGTCAAGAACACGTCCTCGTCCTTGATGTCCTCCTCCTTGATATCCTTCTTGATAGCCTCGTCTGTGGTGGAAGCCTTGATGACAATCTCCATTGACGATCTTCCTGTCCAGATGACAGATCCCGAGATGATAAAGTTCTTACTGAGAATGTCATCGACACGCTTGAGCATGTAGATTCTATCGACACTGGCCGTGACGATGATTGGCGAAGCTGGACTGACGTGTCTGTATGCGATTCTTCCAGCAAGGGCGTCCAAGTCCTGGAAGAGCTGTCCCATACGGAGTCTTCCAGCAGCACTGGCATAGAAATCAGCGAGCCAGATATCTTCCTTGAAAGGAAGTCCCAAGTAACTGAAGGACTCGGCTCTGGTCTTGTCCTGGATGACAGGAGTTTGTGGGGCGTTGTAGGAGTACGAGTCGATGACCTTTCCCTGGGCCAACTGACGCTTACGCTCAGTCAACGCCATCAGCCACGTAGCACGCTGGCCCTTGTTCTCGAAGTGCTCACTGACTCTTGTGGCGTCTCTCTTGTCGGCGAGGATAGTGGCACTGGCATCTTCGGCCGTACTGGCATCGCTGGAGCCTGGCTCGAGGTTGGCCGGTGTCTTGGTCGTGAGCTGGCGTGTGGCCGAGAGAGCGTGTCTCAATGGGAGTCTGAGGGGTGTCCTGGTGTATCTGAGCATCGTTTGTGGTGGTGTTTGTTGTGCTGAGCTGCCGTTGTTAAGGGCGAAGGTGATGCCTTTTATCGTTGACGCTTTCCCTGTTTGCGCCGGGAGATCTGCTCCGATCGGCGCCGGGTTACGATCAAGGAAGTATGCTTCCGGGATCTTGTGGATAAAGCAGGGCAGAACCCCCTGAAACTGCTCAGATAAGCGGTCTGTTGCTTGAAAGTTGACTACTGGTACAAAAGAGGGGAGTGGCGAGTGTCTTTATTGGCGTCGGCCCGGACATTTATGGACAGGAGGAGCTCAACAGGTCAACAGACGATGAGGAGGGGGAGCAATGCAGTAACAATAAACAGTAATGAGAAGCGAGAAGAACAACAAAGAATGAGCAATAGGTGTGTTTTTTAGTCGTCCAACAGCCAGTGCTTCGCCAGTTCATACGCCGTCCAGGCAATCGCCGTTGACGGCACATTAGCAATGACTCGTGGCTTGAGACCTCTCCAGAAGCCCTTCCAGCCATGCAATTGGTAGATGGTGTTGGCAGCCTTGACCAGCGTGTTGGAACTTCTGACGACAGAATTCGTGCTTTCTCCTCTGATCTGCAGCAGTGTCTTGATACAGTCCAACGGCGTCGTCACAGCTGCTGCTGCACCACCGGCAAGACCACCAGCAACACAGTGGATGAGTGGGTCGTAAGTGCCATTCGGATTGAGGATCTTGGCAGAGGTCTCGTATATCACAAAGTTCATGGCTGCAAATGGTACGTTCATCGTGATGGTCGTTGGGTATGAGTAGTAGAAGGATCTGAATCCCTCGGTCGTGTACATGCTGCGTGCGAGCTGTGTCATCGGGAGCTTGTTCGACCCGAGCTGCATTCTCTGTTTGAGCGTGTCGAATGGGTTCATGAGTGCATCTGCGACAATGGTAGCAGAAGCACCAGCAGTGGCGGTCTTGAGAAGGTTGAACTGGTCCCTATCCTCCTCTTTGATGAGCGTTCTCTTGACGAACTCATATGTGGCGAAATACACCGCATGCGCCGGACCTGCGCCCATGACCATCGAATTGAGTCCCTTGAACAATGCAGCTGATCCTTCCGTGCTGGAGATTCGTGACAGTGCATTGAGGACACCGGTGTAGTTCTGTGGGTTGTTGAGCGACTGCATTCGGGTCTTGATGGCGTCGATGGGGAACATGACCGAGTGCTCCATTATACCAGCAAACGCGCCCGCAGCTAGCTGGGCACCCATGGTTGCTGTCTCTGGGAGTGCCTCGTAGTCGATCTCGAGCTCAGGAGCGGCAGCGAGAAGATCTGGGACGATCCGGGTGTCGGTGGAGAGAGGCATTGTTGTGTCTGGGGGTGTTTGGTATCTGGGGTAGCGAAAGAGGTCTTGCCGGGGTCTGTTTCAGGCGTGGGAAATCGGAGAAGAATGGCTGAAAGTTGCAGAGACGCTCAATAACAACAGCAGAGATGACCACTGGATGTCGGTAACAGAGAAAATAGCACGGAAGTTGGTGTGTTGGAGGTGTTTTCAGTGTTGCAGCGCTGTTTGAAGCTCGAAAACTTTTTTTTGCTTTCGGAGGGGGAGTTTCGCAGACGGAGACGGAGACGGACTTTTGGCCGGGAACGGGGAAGGTGTCGGTCTGGACGTTGAAGAAGGGCTGGGCGTCTGCTTGGGAGTGTAGATCTTTACTGGCTCTCAGAATAGGTCAAACAGAGTCTTGCGATCACAGCAGTGTAACTTCTGTCTCAATCGGTGCGGAATTGGTGGAAAGAGGCCCGAATCTTTGATGGCCCGAGGTGTTTGAAGTTGCCGATGATGTCGTACCGTTATGCCTCGGGTGAAGCCCCTGGAAACTGCTAGCTGTGTTTGTGTGAAGTCAGCACAACGACTTCCCTCTTCCCACTACAAACTTTGCCTTCGCTGTGCTTTTATATTACTCAGATGGAGCACAAACGGGTGTTCTTCTGAGTCACATGCGCACACACAGCCAATCGCGCGCTGGACACCTGTCAAAGATCAAACCGTCAACGGCTGACGGCGTTCGTGACCCTGAAAACACCGCTGCTACACTGCTCAAAGCTGGGATCTAAATCACTGGTATGTATTGAATAGTTCAGGAAAACTCCAGGCCTTCCTGCTCAGGAACGAGCGAAATCACAGCACCGGTATTAATCACCTGCTTCACGTTCTCCACCACAAACTCCTCCATGGCCTTCTGAGTCTCAGAGGTAAAGGTACCCATGTGTGGAATGGCCAACACGTTAGGCAAAGTGGCCAGCTCCATGTTCACATTTGGCTCGTTCTCCATCACGTCCAACCCGGCTGATCTGACAGTGCCGTCCTGGAGCGCCTTGATGAAGGCTGTCTCGTCAATGACACCTCCACGAGCAGTGTTGACAAGCACCATGCCCTTCTTCATCTTTCCAAATGCCTCCTCGTTCAAAATGTGCTTGGTGTTTGGGTTCAATGGGATGTTCACGGAGATAATGTCACTCTGTGCCAACAACTCGTCAAACGACACGTATTCGGCCCCAGCGGCAAGCTCGTCAGACAGCTGTCTTCTGTTGTGGTAGATGAACTTACCAAACCCAAATGGCTTGAGCTTGGACAAGATGTTACGGCCAATTCCTCCCATTCCCAAAATACCGACAACCTTGTCCACAGGGTCGTGAGCCAACGTAGCACCGGCTGCAGCGGGGTTCTTAGCCCACTTTCCCTCCAACAGTCTTCTGTGTCCGTCTCCAAAGTTTCTCAGTGCACCAAGCAACAGGAACACGTGTGAGTCCGCAGTGGCGTCGTTCACGAGGTTTGGAACGTTGGACAACTGGATCTTTCTCTCGCTGAGCGCCTGTGGGTCCACCTGGTCGTATCCTGCTCCATTGTGCGACACGGACACAACTGTGTCAGGCAACAACTTGACGAGCTCTGCGTCGAACAAACCAGTGACATCAGCAGATGCAAACGTTCTTGTGATGTGCTTGACACCAGCGGTCTTGTACTTGCCCTGCAAGTTTGCTAGGAACTCAGCACGGTCCTTGGAGTCGTCGACAATAACAGTGGCGATCTTCTCGAGTTCGGCCCAGGCTTCATGGGCATGCAGGACGTTTCCCAGACGGAGAACAACAGGCTTGGTGATTGTCATTGTGGATTTGAGCATGTGTTTGGAGTTTGGAGTGATGAGGAAAGGGGAGAAAGATTACAGCAGGGAATTGCTGTTTTATAGAGGATGGGTTCATAATAATAGGCGTGGGGGGAAGACTGGAAGGATGGAACATCTTTCGCGCGAAACAATCCCTATTCGGGACAAACATCCGTTATCAGACAAGCAGAGTCAGGTCCCAGTTCCGAGTCATGCAATGAATCGTGTGATCATCGAAAGTTGGACAGTACAAGTCAAATGGTTAACAGAGTCAGATGTTTGGTGTCAAAACCGGGGTATTCTGTCGCGTTTGGTGCAATCCTAGCGGAGAGTGCTTGTATGGCCAATTCAGGAGTCAAGAGCATGAAGTCTCTAGTGTTCCTGGAAAGGCCATCAATCCGAAGGTTTAAGAACTCAATCGGTAAATCTCTGGAAATTCAAAGCCACATGTGCAATATTTTGGATTTTGGTTGCTTGATCTTCGTTCATTGTTCTCTCGCGGCTACTCTCGCTATCATCATGGGGCCCTAGGCTCTGCAGCTTACTGATCAAAAACCAGCAACAAATGTTCTCTAAAATAGGTCAAATCGTACCAGTAGGTTCCTGTTAACTCCTTGAATCCCTATGCTGGCTAATACTGTGAGAAATCATGATTTAAATTCAAAAAATTTGGAAATTTATCGCCAGGCTTGAGTCAAAACTTTGAGAACTGTGCTTCAGACTCCATGTAAAGTTTCCAAAAAATTTCTCCGACACGAAATAGCGCTCTAATAGACAATAAAATGGAACCACCACGTAGCCTTATAGTAAACATTGTTTATGATATAGTTACATTAGCATAAATGCGATTTTGTTGTATTTTAATCGCAAATAATAGAACAATGGAGATGTCCGGGTGTTTTGATTCTGACATCTCTTCTACCATCGCGCCAAGCAGTCTGGAAGCTCAGGGGCAACGTCGTCGTTGATGCAACTAGATCAATGGCCGATGAAAATAGAAGACACTAGTAGTTTCTGCTTCAGGTTTTACAAAGCTCCTGATGCCATAACGTCTGAGAAGAAAACAGCGTCTATATGAATGCGCCAATTACTTCTCCAACAGCAAGACCAGTCCCAGGAGCCCATCAGACCAACTACACTAGCAGCTCTCAGTGTGACACATACTGGCCCAAAGCCCATAACAGGCCAATTAGTTTCCGTATGGTATACACGCACTCTTCAACAGTGAGCTATAGATCCCACAAAACATATTCATGTCCATAATTGTGGACCTCAGAGGAGATCCCGCGGGCCGCCGCGCGGGTATCAGATCGGCTATACGCGCGCGGGTGTCAATTTTTCACCTATGTGTCAACAGAGCGACCGATGCCCTATTCTCTAAGTTTTTCCGTGGTTGTTCAAATTGTGCATCAAGGGAAAGACTGGTCTGTCGTGTTTAACTGTCTCTCACTGGTATATAACCTTGTGGCTACCAGAAAGAACGATCGCTGTTCTTGGCTTCCTGGGTATACCCTCCGCCACACTTTACAAAGACAACTAATGAAGCAAGACACCCGGGAGCACAAAAGACGTTTAATCCGTAAACCACCAAAGGAATCATCCGACTACACAAGCGACTCAGTTGACTACGCCAGACGATGACCCTGTGGAAGCTCCGGGGCTATTTAGTGTGCGTGTCGTAGCTCCGATTGGGTGCAATTGGGCAAAAAGCAGGTGTCAAACGCAGGACCTTTGCCGACCACCGGGCAAGAACCCCCTAACAAGTGGTAACAACGAAGCAATTGGTAGTCAAAAGCAAGTCCTGGTGATCAGAATGACCTGTCCACAATTGCTCAACCACAAATAGACACAGCTCTTACAAATCACCTGTTCCTTCTCCAACGGTTCCCCCCGAAAACTGTGTTAGAGTGCATGTGCCCGAAACAACCCTCTGCGGCTCGTACCAAGTGGTGTCCAGGTGTTCTCTCCGTGCTCTTCCCCGATTGGCTGCTGATACAGAGCGGGATCGGGCTGCTTACGTAAAAGAGGTCATTCATCACGGACTTTCTCTAACACAATGGCACTACAGCACAATCACGCGTTTGTACGAGCTGCCTGTATAAAAGGGGCGGCACATCCGCCACCGTGCTTGGAAAGACAGACTGCTGAAATGCTCAATTAACTGCACTTCAACTTTCAATGCTCGCAATCAGAACCTCCACAGCAGCAGCCACCGCGCTCCCACTCGCCAGACTCTTCACTACCAGTGCCCTCAGACTCTTGAAGGACTCTTCCACCGCCAACGCCATCGCTTTGGAGATCAACACCAAGTTGCCATCGGCCAATGCCCAGGCTGGTAACTCTTTCAAGTCCTTTGCAGACTACAGAAAGTCCGCCATCTCTCACGGCCCATTGGCAAAGAAGCTTGGATACAGATCCCAGGTGGGGTTCAAGCCTATGATGTCCGAGGAAAGGGACTATGGTGTCTCTGAGACGTTTGCAAAGGCAGCCAGATCTGGTGCTTACAGAGAGTGAAAAGTGAGCCTTGTTGTGTGCTGGTCATGCAACTTTTTGGAGAAGGACATATACCAAGTTGAGCTGGACTCGACGACGACGAACTTTATGTTTCTTATGGTCCTTTGGGATCTTTGGGTAATTGGTTTTGGCTGTGACGATTTGTCAAGCCGGTGAGGATCAGTGATTGTATACACGCGATGAAGACCTCGCATTAAAATTTAAAGCATACACATGGGAACAACAGTTGTAGTACCATTTGTAATAACGGTTGTGGTTGGATATCAGAGTTTATGATTGTGGCGTGAAGAGTGAGTCAACCATCCGATCACTAATAGGCATGCGGTATCAAAACCCCTATAGAGACATAGCGGGGAACAGGACTTTCTCTGTGTACCAAGTCTAGAGTTAAGCTATTGGTCACACACTTGCCTGTCTCCCCACCATTCATAAGATAATATCTGGAGACATCCTAGCGCTTGGACCCGTGGGCCGTTACCACAAATCCGAGTGGCAAATTGCAATACATACACACATGTATCGTAATGAGCTACAACTCACCTCATATGCACCAAGGAAGTACAGAGACTTACACTTGTTGTTAGAACTTAACGACCGTGCAAAGAGATAGCGAGATGCGGACCATGGATACCGATCAACACTGATAAGAGCGTGGCTGAAAAATGCGATTTATCTGTGTTCATCAAGCAGGATCACACGTTTCCAACAGACATGATTAGTGACTGCCCCATGCTCGATGACCACTTACCATACATGCATCGGATAGACAGCGTCGGGACACACTTTTGACAGAAGTTGTGTATTCTGTAGATAGGCCATCTACCAGCTGTCAGACTTTTGGCCCACGGTAAGATTGTTCAACGGTCCAGGCGCGGGATGGAAGCTGGAGCGGTACTTTCAGGATCAAATGTAGACATTTGAAGGGGTCAACATTGTACGATAGTAAGGTGTTCGGCTAGGTCCTGTTGTAATCTGTTCCAACCTCCGAATCACTGATCAGGAGCCTCTAAGCGCACGCTATCTCTGACGGTTGAAAGGCAACTCTTGATCTCGAGATTGCAATCAGAGGTGATCATTTTTAACAGATCTGTGGGGACAAGGGACAACAGACAAACCACTGCTGTCTACGATACAGGCAACCCTTCATTCCACCTTCCACTATGTACTTTGCAAGTGATGAGCGACTCATTTACAATTTTGTCCCGTGAGGTGTATGATTCGCGAGGGGAGACACACAACTCGGGACAAAGCGAGGCACATAGCTGGGGATGTGGACACAGGGGCTTGGCGAGACAGTTCGAAGAAACAACCACACCAGTACTTTTTGGTTAGGTTCGTGGGGGTTGATGGACTTTTGACTTTGATTGTCACTGTTTGTGGCTTGACCCCTGATACCAGCCAACTCTGCAACACAGTGAACACATACCTTGACCACAACGTGCTAAGCGAACTAGTATCAGCTTTCCAAGTGCATGCTGGTCTTGATGACGCAATTCAATTATTCCACCCCCTCTTTCCCCCAGTTTCTTGGAACAACGCTGCCAGTATTTGCGCAATAACCACCACACTCATACAAACACAACTTACTACATACCAATTTGTAGTCTGTACCACACACACCCAAACACATCGTTGTTGGGTTGAGAGTTGCGACTAGCCCCGGTTAGAGTAACAAGTTAGTAGTTTCTTGTCCCCTCTCTGTCACAGCTGTCAGCACCTCATGCGGACATATGTAGGCCCATGCGGGTATCTATCTCTTCACAGTCCCGTTTTATGCACAACCTTGTTGAGGCTAACGGTCGCGCCGTTGGTGGCCAAGTCGCTCCCCCAAGTTTAAAACGGCGTCGAAATCCGCCCTCCCGACGGTAAATCTCTTAGGCGAAACACCCCCAACCAGCACACAACAACGACAAATCACCCCAACTTACACACGTCTCACACATGACAGACTTCGGCCCAATAGCCGGTTCAGGACAGGTCCTCACCACCGCCACACCGGTGTATGGCCACGCCGACTGCGACGTCGATATGGATCCCCACGGGCCGGAGCTAATCACACCTCTTTCACCAGCAGCTGGTGAAGTGTACGATGGTTCCTCTGTGCCCTCGTTTGAGGCCATCCTTTCTGGGCAGTCCCCAGCTCCATACTCAAGAGTCGCCTTCTCAGACTTCCTCAAAAGAGTCCACTGCTCAGAGAACCTCGAATTCCTCATTACATCCAACAGACTCATTACCATCGAGCCAACAGATTTGAAGCAACAGGAACAGACATGGCACTTCATTTTCGCCACCTTCATCTCCACAGACTCGCCCAAGGAGGTCAACATACCACATGACCTCAAGTACCAGCTTCACGAGTGCTTTGACCGTGACGTGATTCCTTCCTACGAGCTTATAACAAGGACTATGCTCTCCATCAAGGACCTTCTCCGAGACACATACGTTCAGTTCATCCAGGGCATCAAGAGACACCAGCGCGAGAGCTACTTCAACGACCGTATCAATGAGAACTATTGCCTGCTTCCTACCCCAACAGACGAGACAACGCCCAACCAGCCTCACACAAGACGCTTCAGCGAGAACTACTCCCCACTCGATCCACCATCTGGCATTTCATCCCGCTGTGTTTCCCCACTGTCCAACAGAGAGCTCCACCAGGGTGGAATCAACACGGACTTTTCACGAACACCGATCCCACGCTCAGTGGAGGAGGTGGATGAGAACACGGCGGTGTATTCGTCAGACGAATCTATCAAGAAGATCTCCGAGTCGGCACAGAAGTCACTTGGTTCTTCGAAGAACCACTCGTTCAGCGAGCCATCGGGACTCAAGAAGCTGGCAGGCAAGTTCAGATGGAGACGTCTTTCCTCAAACTCGTCCGCGACATCCAACTGATTACATGACGACCTTGTACTATCACTGTCACCCAACCACATCGAGGGTATTGACACACGAAGCTTATGACTGTTTTTTCCTTTGCTCCTTCTTTGCACGACGACTTTATGTTCATAAGAACACACATCGCTCTGACACTATGAGGTATATGACCCACTACTATAAATTTCCACTGCATTATCTTGACCACATGTACTCCCACGTAGCCTGCTGTCAGAGGACAAGGAACAAGGTTGGATACGATAAGATGTGGTGCAACTTAATACGCGCGGGGCAGCCACGAGCTTGTCCTTCACCGTTTGGTTGCTATGTGTCAGAGCCACACTGCAAGCTCTATAAATGCCTCTCTCTCAGCTCTGAAAGTGTCCCCGTAGCTACTGCTGGTTCTGATGTCCAGAGCCGGGTGCCACACTGCCAGCCCCGAGTCATCCCGAGTCAACGCGTCTCACCAGGGCTCGGGGATGGCTTCCCGTCACAAATTCATGCACAGAGGAATCGATAAGAGCGTGTGGTGGTGGCACAAGAAGAGAGCGTTGGCTGTTTTTAGTAGTGTCTGTTAAGGTTTATAGATGCCAGAGAAGTCAGTAGGGAACTGGAGGTATGGACCTGGCTCCGGAGTTTTCTTTTTCCTAGGAGGACATGGAAGCCTGTATGTCGGCTGTACGTCCAGGGGGATCTGCCACTATGTACCCTGTGCCAAAGGGATGGGATGTCGTGGATCGGTTGTCATTGACATAGTTGTACTCCACTGAACTATCATTCTGTAGCAGATAGAAGTGTAGAAGAGAACTCCGTTGTTCTTTTCTGGACCACACAGCCTGTAACCCCAGGCCTGTGACAGCTGTAGACTTATGTGTCAAGAAGCTCCAACCTCTGCAATTTGAGCCTAGTTGAGCACCAATGTGGGGTTCTACTCTGATGAAGAAATGGTGACGCTATGGGTTGTTCCGCTCAACTTTCTGCCAGATTGCATATATGAAGCTGAATGACGACCACATACATCTGTGTAAAGGATAAGGGGCCAATACATGCTGAGTAGTGCGAGCTGATAACACCATGTCTCTACGGTACACCCGTTGCCATCATCAGACTGATCAGACTGAAAAGGCCACAAGACAGACAGGACGGTCATTGGCCATCCATGGGTACTTTCAGAACAGTTCCACTATCGATCGAGAAAGAAGGGAGCGAACAGACTCTTATCTTCACACTTGACATGATGTGTTCCACGTCATGATATCTACGATCGGACCGCATGCGATCCCCTCGGCTCAACCGTTGGAACTGATCAACGGATCCACAGCTAAAGGTAACATCCACATTTCAGTATGTGACAAGCAGTATGGCGGATGATTTGAAAACACTCAGGCTCCACCATGAACTACTGTCTGCAACACACTTTCCTTGTTATCAACATCCGCGAGGCTGAACCATCCTTTGTGATGAATTATCGATCCCGTAGCACAAGCACCTCAATTCGCCCTCCACCACGCCGCATGATGTTTTATCATTTAAAACTCCATATACACGCCATAGCCGCTATTACTCAGGCTTTCATTGTGCCTTTTTGGTGCTGTTGTACCCTTTAAGAGCATGATGCAAGTTGCAACCAGTAATTTGTCTCTGACCTCCCAGACTCTGGCCTATCAGGCAAAGCCTTCCTCCACCAGCTCCTCACAAGTTACAAGTTACAAGTTACAAGTTAATACACATATCCGAACCGGTATCTCACAACCTGTCATTTGATATCGTACCATACATGGCTTTAACGTAGTTGAAAGTATGGTACCATCCTCCTAACTTCTAGCGCTGGGCCTCGCGAGCCGGTCGGCGGTCTGTCCCAGTGTCCAGTTCTCGCACCATCGACTAGACGCGTACTGTACGTTGCTGTGTCCCGACGCATGCGGATCCTCTTTGTCCCAACGGCCAATTCGCGAAACAGACAACACAAGAACACAAGGGCCAACGGCTAACGGGTTGTAGCTTTGTCCCCTGGGACTTGGACATATCGAACGATGTTCACACAATTGGACGGCTCAAGAACAAACACACCGTGGCAGGACTTATTTTCCGGGTGTGAAAGGCTAAAGCCCAACATGACACGAGATCTGGGTGTGCGCAGCCCCACAATTTGGATGTCTTTGTTGGGACAGGAAGCCCCTGGACAGAGGGAGGGTGTGCCAGAGTTGGGGGGTTTGTCTCTTTGTATGGGTCGAGAGATGGCCCTAACTGTTTAGATGCAAGAAGAGATTGTACGATCAGGGGCGCAGCTAAGATCAAGACGTTAGACGTTCTCAACACTTTGGCTGCTGCGTTGGTCTGCATTCGTAGTTCGTAGTTGGAGACATTGTCTAGGTTGTCATCAACGGACCGCAGCCTCCTGAAAGTTGCAATTGGAAGAAACAACACGTGGATACAGCTTCAGATCACAAGATGGATCGAAGGTAAACCACTGCCCGAATTATCGTCCAATTCCATATCCACAGGGCCCATATTCCAAGATGTGCATATATAATGCTCACTTCGGCGCTTCGCTACCCCACAAGCTGCCACAAGTACAGTTTTAATTTCTAGTCCAAGTCAAATTCTACATTAGCACTAGCAGTGTGTCGGTGTCAGGGCCCAGGATCTACTAACAGAGCCATATTCGTAAAGGCATGGAAAATTCAAAAGACAAACAGTCAAGACACGTCCCAGACGTACCCGTGAAGTAAATCAATGTCACCAAAGAATAGACACTATACACAACCTCAACGACCCTGACGACCGATTGAATCAGCATCACTAGCCATCTTGGCCCTCTGCTTCAACATCGCCAATTCGCTGTTGTTTCTCTGTTCACCCTTCTCTACCACCAAGTTCCTCAACAATCTATTCTCCATCTCCAACGTCTGGATCTTCTTCTCGAGAGTCATGGTGAGCTCTGTCAACTCACGCACACTGCGCTCAAGCTGTTGCTCTTTGAGCTTCTTCTTGATACGGAAACGTGCAGATGCAGCAGTGTTCCGTTTGCGCTTGTCGAGCTCTGGATCCCCTGTAGACTCAACCTTCATGTCCAGAAGCTTTGGAAGGCCAGAGACCGAGTTGCTTCTCGAAGACGAGGCAGAGTTGCTCTCTTGGTCGCCGTACTGTGAGTGTTCACGCAGTAGTGAAGATGTGAGCGGGTGGTGATTTGACGATGAGGATGTACCAAAGGACGAGTGCGACTGGCCAAGGCTGATATGTGAAGGGTCGTTGAACGAGTTGAGACTTGAAGAACCATTCGTCTGGCTCTGGCTCTTGCTCGTCTCGTGCTGTGCAATCAAAGCGGCAAGGGCTTCAATCTGTGTGGTTGAGAGGCCTGCGGCAATGAGAGATGACTTTGCACCAGGTGGAACAGGGACCTTTGGTAATACCGATAAGAGATCCATAGGAGCAGCACTTGGTGCCGGTGGCTGTGGGGTGATGAGTTGATTGTTGGCGTTAAAGCTCAGAGGGTTGAGGATGTTCGACTGTGAGTTCAGCAAAAGGTCAGCACCTGAGAATCCGTTAGTGCTTTGTTGATGATGGTTCTTGTTCGAGTCGAGACCAAATACGTCGTTGTGTGAAAGACCGTTGCGGTTATTGCTGTTGTTGTTCTGGCTGTTGTTGCTGTTGCTGTTGTGGAAGAGGTTGTTGTTGTTCTGGGTGCTGTGCGGGTTGAAGGCGTTCTGGCCCGCAAACGGCTTGTTGTGGTCAGGTATCGTGTTATTGTTGTTGTCGTCCTCGCTCTTAGGCAGCTTTGGCTTGTCCTCGTCAGTGAACACAAAGGAGTCTCCAACAAAGGCAGCAAGCTCTGCGGTCAACCTGTCATCAAGGTGGGCGGGATCGTCGATCTCGGGCATGAACGTGTCCACGTACACGAGCTGTTCGAGAAGAGCCGCTGGAGTGATGTCGTCGTGGTGGTTGTGAGGCTCACCGTTCTGGTTATGGCCGTTCATCGTATGTATGGGCGCTGGGGGCTCCTGATATACGTGACGTGTGTTGTGCTGATGTCTGGCCCTTGTCGGCTTCGTAGCGTGCGGCAAGCGGAAATGGCGGGTATGGCGAGATGTCACGAGGACGGTGGATGAGATGATCTCAGGTGTTTCGTGGCAAGTGTCGATTAAATGTCGAAGAAAAGTGCCGGACAAGCTCCTTTTGGTAGCAGATGATCAAGGTATTAAAAACATCTGGCTGTGAAAATTGTGGCGTAGAAATAGCAACCAGGATGACACACCATCACGTGTCATTCGCGCGTGCACGTGACCCGTGGCCGCGCCCGATAGCTCTACGCGCTCCTTGTGGCTCCTTGTGGCGGTGCTGAGGTTCAAGCCACATGGCGAACGGGGTACTCCACAGTTTGACAGGCAGTGGGCCTCGTATGCTGCTGATTGGCCAGCGGGAGGAGTCAGCACTGATCCGTGGTGTTCCGTCCGGGCATCCACGGCACGTTGTGGGGCTCCCTTTACTTTACCGGTCATCGGAGACCATCTCTATAACTCCACATTTCCCGCCAATTAGTTCCCTTCACAACAAGTATACCAATTCATTCGTTCATTAAGATCCTCTAACTCATTACAATCGACAACCCGAGCCAAACCAGTGGCTAATACCATTACAGCAAGGCGCCGTCAAACAGTGATGGCGTTGGACAGGGCAATCGCTCTTGCCACAGCTGCAACCTCTCGAGGCTGCTTTGAGAGCCGCTGGGCCACAAAGGAAAACAGCACACAGGAGCCGAGGAACCCAAGAAGGTTGAAAAACTTGTAGCCGTGTTAGTATGACTTTCTGTTGGGATCCAGTTGTACAATTTGCGGCGTTGTATGGATGGGGTTGATCTCGAATCTTGATACGTACGGCCTTCCGGGAGTAGATCTTCTCCTCTTCCTCCGTTCTCACTGAGGCAAAAATTCTTCGTATGCTGTCAAGGATCATTGCAGTATTCGTGAATGGATGTAGCTAGGTCTTTATTGAGGCGAAAACAAGCTGTACCTGATGGCGGGTTGAATCAATGGAGTGGTTTTCCTCAGTGCCAATTTGTTGATGGGGCGCGCGCATACTCAAGATGCCCTGGCCACACTATACACAGTTCTTTGTGCCGTACCAGGTGAACAATAGAGAGCTGCCTGCATATACACAGTTAGCTTTATTAGGAGTCATTTCACATCCTCAAGAGCAACACGGGCCACGGTTTGCCAACCAGAGAGAGGCTGTCAAAGTAATTAAAGGTCGTAAATATAAGGTTCACACGTGATGGAATCCCCGGATATTACCCAATCCAGGCAACGCGAACAAATTCCCACTGTCCAAAGTCCACAGTTCACGTAGAGACCGATCAACACAACTGACAAGGAGATGAGCATCAGAGTCCACTGTCCAGAGCTCAAGATAAGCAGCACAAGGGCCAGCAGCACTGTGAAGGGAACCAAAAAAAGACGTTCCCACCAGAAGTAATCGGTATCGGGTTCCACGGCCGGAGCCGCAGTCTGTATATTGCACTCAATAGCCCTTCTTTCCAAAGGACCAACTGCCCGTGCAGCCTCCCATGCCCTTTGCAGGGCTGATTTCTTATGGCCGCACCCAGCGATTCCTCGCCAGGATCTCTCAAGAGAAAACTTTGTTAGGCGGGCAGTGCGAACCACCGAATTTCCCACCTGCGTAGATCTGAGGCCTGGAGGGCCCTCCGTGTGTGAGCAGGTTCATACAGACTCGGGAGGGAACGTTGCCCCACTGCGCCACGAGGGCACAAAGGAGCGTTGTTTGCCGTTTTTGCATGGCCATACGATACGGATACCTAAAGGTTCCAGGTTCGATTCCCGTTGACAGCTTTTCTTATATGGTTTTTGAGTGTGCCCATCGAGTAAAATCTGGGTGAAGGACTTGAGCTTGATCGATCTCCAACTGCACACTTACACCACCAACTCACTGAACAATGCTGAAAACACAGCCCACCCGGGCCTTACGTCTTGGTCGTGCTTTCTCTGCTCCTGTTGTTCAGAGTCGGCTCCTCTCTGACAAAACAGGCAGAGACTTCCTCTTGTCCCTTGGAATGAAGAGTACGGGATCAACAAGCAGCACGAGACCAGAGAAGAAGAAACCATCAGAGTTCCTCCAGAGTCTCAGTTCCAAGCAGTTAAAGTCTAGCACGGGGACCAAGAAGAATGAGTCCATGAATGTGCTACAGCTGGCTGCCAGGGAGATCCAACCGCAGTCACGCCAGACAAAACCGCACAGACCGGTGAACCCATCCCCACTCCACACACAACCTTCCCACCAGAAGCCAGTACCAAAGAACACAGACATATACATGGACTTCAACCCAGTAACGTTCAAGTACCGTGCAGCAGTGTCCGACCGTGAAAATGAGTTCATGACACAGAAGATCAAGGAGGTGTATGCCATCAACAAGCGGTTCAACGTTTTGATGATCGGGGAGGGCAAGAGTCCGCGTCCTATGAAGCTGAAACGAGTGATTGCTGCACTTGGTGATGAAGAAGCTTTTGATATTGTTGATGTGCAAGTGTTCAAGGACGAGGAACATCCACTGTTGAGACTTGTTAACAAGCAGGCTGCACTGAGGACATTCTCTGAGAGGAAGGCAGCAGAGATCACGAAGCTATACGGCAGAACCAAGGAAAAGAGAAGAGACAACAGTGTCAAGTTTGTCAAGGTGTCCTGGGAGATTTCACAGTTGGACTTGGAAAGTCAAAAGACGAATGAGATTGTCTCACAGTTGAAGAAGGGCGTGAAGCTGACCATTGCGATGGATACGAAGGACAACTTGCAGGACTCAAGATATGCCTTTGATGAGGAGAGTGCCCGTGAGTACAGTGGAGGACAGATCAAAGAGTTGGAGCTGATGAGAAGACAAAAGGCTTTCGAGTATACAAAGACGTTGCTTGAGGCCAATGGTACAGTTGACTACAATGGTTCTGTCAGGGGCAAGGTCATCTTCAATGTGACACCAAACGTCAAGGTTGATAAGAAGGCTGAAAACAAGTCAGAAAAGGAGCAGAAGAAGCTGGACAGAGTGATGAAGCAGAAGAAGCGTGAAGAGGAGAAGAAGGCAAAGCTGGAGGCCAGAGCCAGGGAGTTAGAGAACAGCATGGCCGACTTATCATGAACAAAGAGGCACCACACTACTAAAACTGTGCATATCAGTGTATACGCCTCATCTTATAAATAATGCGTCAATTCATGAATCACTCTGGGATCTTGTAGATCCCAACCCTGCCAACGAGCTTCTTGGAGTCTTCAGACATCTCACCGTACCCAAACTTTGGCTCACCAACGAACAAGTACCTGTTGAAGGCAGCAATACTCTCTCCAAACCCAGAGAAGCCAGGTTCACCTTGAAGTGCAATGGCATCCACGAGTACATCAGACGAATCACCATCAAACACCAGGGACAAGTCCAGTCTGAACACAGCACCAGATCTTGAATATCCAGGGGCAGAGACGTACAACACATCGTCATACACCACGGCCTGTGTGCCGAACTTCGCTAATGAAGGACCAAGTTCTGGGTTGATGACCATCTTCCTCACCAGTTCAATATCTCGGCCTCGTACTCGGTAGACGTAGACAGCACCACACGAAACATATGTCCCATCGGAGTATCCATGAGCCCCAACCAGCAAGTAATCCTTGTCGTCGTACGATCCAGTTATCAAAAAGTTCTTGCCAAACAAGCCAGACTCAGCAGATGTATGTCTCTTGACAACCTCACTCTTGGTAATGACTTGTTGTAGCTCGAAGGAATAATCATAGCAGAACACTGCTCCACCACCATTGGCAGAGACATACACCATCTCCGCATCACCAGTGATGACACTTCCAAACTGGTCATACCCATCTTCCAATGCATGATCTCTCGGAACAGTTAATGAGCGTGCCACCAGCTCTGATATATCAACGGAGATCTCCAATCCAGTCAACAACAATGCAGCAAGTCTCTCCCCTGACAACACCAACACCTCACCTCTTTGAGTCTTGTCCCCATCGACATAAGGGCTGCCGACAAAAACCTCCGGAATACCATCCCAGTTCACATCTCGTGAATACAGCGTGGTCCCACACTGCTTCGTACCATCACTCCCATACAACCCATCAGACCGAGAGTCCGTGATAGTTAGCACACGTTGGTTCTCTGAGTAGACGTATATCGAACACGATCCCGGTTCTGACACGAAGAGGAACGACTCACCAAAGAGATCATAACTGAGTAGAGCGGCCCCAAACCGTGGTGCGTTCGAGAACTGCTGTGGGCGAATGATCAAGGGGGCGATAGAAGTGTGTGTGAACTCGGAAAGAGGGAGGATGTAGACGGACCCGAGTTTGTCTTCGAACAGCGAGGAGATGGCCAGGGAAGGTTCACCCAAGAAGTTCCCCACTGCGATGGCGTGGCCAAAGTTGGAGAGTGGAATGTATGGACTGATGATTGTTCCTGACTTTGTGAGTGTGGAGGAGCGGGTCTCTTGTGTGCTTGCACCAGGAACGATTGGTGCACACAACGTCCATGGGTTCTTTGGAGTGCCGTTTTGGAACCAGTCGGAGAGGTTTGGAAGACATCTTGCCGTTGAGGTCTCAATCTCACGAAGTCCACCGAGGAAGTAGTCATCCAGCACGTCTTCCAACAGTGGTGAGACCTTTGCGTAGACCGTCGCTGATTGTGTGAATCTCGTCTCTGCTCTTAGTGCCGACTCTCCTCTGACAGTACAGTACCGTAGCTCAAACTCACTGACTGAGATGCCCAAGCGTGCAAATATCTGGCGTAAGTCACCAAAGTCGGGGAACTTCCAGCCAGTTTCATAAAAGCTGAAATCATCCATCCTATTCAACAACAGGAAGTCTCCAGCTGTGTCCATGTACTGATGAGCACGATCATAGTCCCCGGCAAAGTCCATATGAGCCAGCATCTTGAGCAATCCTTGGTGCAATCTGATCGAGTGCCATGATGAGTCCGCCATTTGGTGAGTAAAGACCCCATAAATGAACGCTTTTAGTGGCAAGGACTTGCGAGGGCTCTCGTTGTAGTGGTCAACTGCGGCCTTGAGAAACGGTGGCCAGTGGGCTTCCTCGCTGGTGTCTGGGGATCCACACGTGTAGAAAGCGTCTGGGAAGAAGGAACCGGTCAGGAGATATGGTAGCAGTTCCGATGTCTGAATGTCAGAAGGAAGGAACTGGTGGATGCGGGAAACGAGCGTGGTGTGGATGCTAGTCAGTTAGTACTTGGTGGCTGGTGGTGATGATGAAAGGCAAGACTCACCCAACTCCGGCTCCTGAGACGCCAGACACGCTCAGAAAAAGCACAGCAGTTAACACAGCCAGCACATTCAGCATAGGCTTGGGTAATTTGTTAATTGTGTGAGTTTGTGGTGTTATACTGGGTGAAGTAGCAGAGCTGGTAGAAGTTAGCAAGGTCCCGAGCCCGCGCCCGCACAAACAACTTTGGCACATTCCTTGATCGACCGCCACTCCCAACAGCCCTTTGAGCCCCAGCACCACACCACACAATGGCAATACTTCCGAGGTAAGTCCTCCTCACAGCACCACAATGACCGCCTACTAACTCTTCTGCCAGCTGGCTCGTGTTTTTGTGCCGCCTGTGCGCGTTCGTCGCCATGGTCATCTCGTTAGCGGGCATCCATCTCCAGCTCAAGAACTACCGCAAACCGCACCAGCAGCGTCTTGTTGTGCGCATCCAGCTCATGATACCTCTCTATGCTGTGTCGTGCTACATCTCACTGAGCTCATACACCGCCTCTCGCTTCATCGAGCCAATCCGTGAGATCTATGAGGCATTCGTCATCTACACCTTCTTCACCCTCCTGACCCTTCTCCTTGGTGGTGAACGCAACATTGTCATTCTCGCCTCAGGACGCCAACCGGTACGACAACCACCACCATTATCACGTCTGCTACCTCCAGTTGACATCTCTGATCCATTCACACTCCTCACTATCAAAAGAGGCATCCTTCAGTACGTCTGGCTCAAACCTTTCATCTGTGCAGCAACGGCCATCACTGAGGTCTTTCGACTGCAAACCCCGGAGGGCGGTGTGTTGAGCATGGTGTTCATCATCAACTTCGTCTACAACATCAGTGTGTCAATATCGCTGTACGACCTTGCATTGTTCTGGAAGTGTCTGTACACTGACCTCCGCCCGTTCAACCCGTGGGGGAAGTTTCTCTGTGTCAAGCTCATCATCTTTGCAAGTTACTGGCAAGGAATGATCCTGGGTCTGCTTAGTTGGTTCGGTGTGCTGAAGAACCAGCCTGTGGAGAACGAGGGAACTCTTGGTTTTGCTATTCAGAACGCACTGATGTGTGTTGAGCTCATTGGGTTTGCAGTGGGACATTGGCATGCATTCTCATGGACAGAGTACAACGTCCAAGCTCTTCCTGGATGTGCTCGCTTGTCGTACTGGGCTGCAATAAGGGATGTGGTTGGATGTGGTGATCTGATATATGACTTCCAGATGACCTTCTCTGGAGATTCATACGACTACAGACAGTTTGACTCCGTCGAAGCACTCATCGCTCATCCCTCCTCTCGATCACGCATGGCCCGTTTCAACGAAGGACTCAGGTTTACAGATGCAGGAAAACAAAGATATTGGCTACCCAAGACTCAACATCAAAGCACTGCCAGCCCAAACAACAAGACTCCACTATTGCAGCGTCCACGGGCAAACTCACTGACATCCACTCGGGCCATCTATGCCAACTCGATCCTCACGATCGATTCCAAAGACACAGATCCCGGAACATTGCCACATAACTACAACTCTATTGAAGAGGACACCGAGGTTCTGGAGGAGTATGTCATGGACGAGGAGGTGTACAGTGCTGCAAAGAGAGAACGTCCGTACGGAGACAAGAACTCACCAGTCATCTATGACACAGAGGCACACACATACTCCCCCGCACTCCAGAGACTCAGACGGGAGGCAATGCAAAGACAGAGCGTGTGAATCTACACGCCAACGGGATCATATTCAAAATTACAAGGGGCATTATAGCATATGATTGATACAAATGGGAATTTAATGGGATACATTGGAAGGAAGGACTCACTGTAGACACCCGGACACCAACGCCATCTCCTAACGGGCAGCTTGGAGCGCCAGTTGAAAAAATACAGATCGAGAGCTGTTATAAGTGTTTTATCAGTGATAGTGCTGACGGGTTGATCATCAGTGCTGTTGTTCAGAGTTGCTTGTGTACACCACGACAAGAGCCTTACAATCTGACAGAAAGAACTGAGCAAATTGACCAAATACGAGACAATATGGACGACAAGGAACTCCAAGCCATCAGAGCTGCAAGACTCCAGGAGCTACAGAAGAACCAAGGCCAACAAGGTGCCCCTCAAGAGTGAGTACTTCGGATCGATGTACCGTGTGGAGTGCAGTTGTTATCGTATGTCGCTTACTAACCATCACCAGAAGCCAGAGTTCGTCGCTCAGCGCAGCACTTGACCAGGTTCTTGAACCAGCAGCCAGAGAACGACTGTCACGCGTGAGCATGGTGAGACCAGACAGAGCTAAGGCTGTGGAGCAGTACATCATCAAACTTGCACAGAGTGGGCAGGTAAGAAGAAAGCTCGGAGAGGATGACATTGTGGAGATCTTGAACGGGATTGCCAGGGATGAGCAGAAGAAGAACGAGACCAAGATCGTGTTCTCGAGAAAGCAAACGACGTTGGACGACGAGGATGACGATGATTTCTTCGATTGATGAGTCTTGTGTATTGCATGTAGGTGTAATTGATGAGTTCATGAGTATAGCGTGTAGACAAGAATCAATGCTTACAGGCCTGCCCAGTGCGGACTTCTGCACTAGGAAGGTGTCCGCGATGAGTACCCCACAGGGCCAGGTCCAGACCTTGCAAGTCTCTTGATGGACAATAGATCTCCGCTGGCGTAATCAGCGGAATCGTGGTCCCTTCGTACGACTGATAACAGGCTCACGACTCAGGAGGGAGGCCACCTCCAGCCACCAGATAAACGCTAAGTACGCCTCCAACCACCCGATTCACACAGTTCAAAGGCCCAGATCATCCTCTACAACCCACCTGCAGAGCCTACACCGTCGAGCTCCGACCTTCCCTATCATACGATGCGCTAGACACCAATCAGACCTCAAAAACCGACCGACTTCGTTTCCACGCCCAAAGCGGCAAAGCGCCGATTGTCGCGCTATCCGCTGGCGGCTTTTTGGGTTATATTTTTGAACCGGGCACGTCCTTCCTCATCAGGACACTCCATGCGATACTGTCATCTCAGCTCCACCGCTATATAACGAGCCAGGCTGCTCTTCCCTCACCACCAACAGCACGGCCAATACCAACATCGATTCACCACATCACCAGCAAAAATGGCTCTCCACCCATTCGACTCCATCACCGATGCCGAGATCAGACTGACCACAAAGCTGGTCAAGGACCTCCACCCAGGTCACAAGATCCACTTCACACAGCTTGACAGACTCGATCCTCCAAAGCAGGACATGCTCAAGTACCTCGATGCTGAGCGTTCAGGTCTCACCACCCTCCCACAGATCTCCAGAAGAACATATGCCTACTACTACCTCGACTCCAAGATGCCGCTCTACAAGGCCCTCCTCAACGTCACATACGGTCACACTATCACACACCAGGCTGTCACCGACGTCAACGCTGGTCCGTTGCTCCCAGAGGACATGCTTTCCATCGAGGAGGCCTGTGGTCAGCACCCACTCGTGATTGCTGAGGCCGCTAAGCTCAACCTCCCAAGCCACATCAAAGTATGCTACGAGCCATGGATGTACGGTACAGACTCTGACGACATCAATGAGCCATACATTCAGGTGTACGTCTACTTGAAGGTGGACCACCCAGATGCAAACCACTACTCTCTCCCAGTCAACTTCTCCCCAGTCTTCAAGCTCTTGAGTAAGGAGTTTGTCAGAATGGACTACTTGCCAGGAGGAATCGACGAGAAGACGGTTGCTACACAAATCTGGGACGAGGTTCTCGCTGTTGAGTACCACCCAGACTTGTCCGGTGAGGAAGTCATCAGACCAATCAACCCACTCATTGTCCAGCAGCCAGAGGGAACCTCCTTCACTGTTGACGGCGGAAAGATCACCTGGCAGGGATGGGAGTTCAGAGTCGCAACCAACGTCAGAGAAGGTGTTGTGCTCTATGATGTCTGGTTCAAGGGTCGTTCTCTCTTCTACAGAGTCTCTCTCAACGAGATGACTGTTCCATACGGTGACCCAAGAGCTCCATACCACAGAAAGCAGGCTTTTGACTTGGGTGACTGCGGTTTTGGTGCTAATGCCAATCAGTTGAGTTTGGGTTGTGACTGTCTTGGAGTTATCAAGTACCTCAACACCCTCAGAATTGACCGTGACGGTTTGCCAATCCAGCTCACAAACACCGTGTGTATGCACGAGCAGGATTACGGTATCTTGTACAAGCACGTCAACTTCAGAAACGCCCGTTCCGTTGTTTCCAGAAGAAGAGAGTTTGTCGTCCAGACCATTGCTACCGTTGGTAACTACGAGTACATTGTCAACTTTGTTTTGGACCAGGTGGGAGCCATCACTGTCCAGGTCAGAGCCACCGGTATCTTGTCCACCATGCCAATTGACAAGGACGCCAACGTTGACTGGGGTACCAACATCGGTCCTGGTGTCATGGCTGCCTACCACCAGCACTTGCTCTCTTTCAGATTCGACACCAGAATTGACGGTGACAAGAACACCATTGTCTACGATGACTACAGTGCCATGCCACTCGACCCAGTCCTCAACAAGTACGGAGTTGGTTACACTGGTAAGAGAACTATTGTCGACAAGGCCAGTTACGTTGAGCAATCTCCATTCACCAACAGAACCTACAAGGTCATCAACGAGAACGTCATCAACAAGGTTACCGGTAAGCCAGTTGGTTACAAGTTTGAGATGCCAGCCAAGCAGATGATGATTGCCAGACCAGACTCCTGGAACGTCAAGAGAGCCGCCTTTGCCACTCAGCAGTTCTGGGTCACCAAGTACCACGATGAGCAGATGTACGCTGCCGGTGAGTTCACCAACCAGTCCCTCGTCGACACAGGTCTTGGTCAGTGGGCCGATGGTAAGACTGATGTCAGAAACACAGACACTGTTGTCTGGTGTACTTTGGCATTGACTCACCCTCCATCTACAGAGCAGTTCCCAGTCATGCCATCTGACTTCATGCAGTTCCTTGTTTCTCCATCCTCCTTCTTTGAGAGAAACCCGGCTTTGGATGTCCCATTGGCCACCAACAAGTTCAACAAGTCCAAGTACTACGAAGAGACAACTGGTGGTGCTATCACAAGTGCAGAGGCCAAGGCTTCTTGTTGCAAGACAAACCTCTGAGTCGGGATAGTTTTATCGCTGGTTCGCTTTTCTCTTGTTCTAGTTTCATTTTTTGGGTTGGTTTTTTTGCTTTAACAGATGGTATCTTCGCCTTGTATAGTATGGGATTAAGATGAGCTTAGTTAATATCGATTAATCGTTTGTAAATGAAAGAGAAGCATATCGGCTTCCACAACACGTGATCCTACACGTGACAAAGCCTCTATTCCGAGCCCCGAAATTCCGTATGCGGTATGCCCGCCACAATCAAAACAAACAGGCCTCAAAACAACAACAACAGAACGCCCCTCCACATTCTCAGCTCAATTCAACCCCAAACAACACATTTTCGGGAGTTTTTGTCGTTCACCAGAAATCACTGTTCGAATAATGTTTTCACTATTCAAGTCCCAGCTTAGCGCCCGCTTGATCGCTGCCCCGGCCAGATTGAGCCCAATCGTTCCACTCGCAGCCTACTTCTCCTCCTCCGCACTCTCTCTTGCCGCCGTCAAGAAGGCCGCCCCAAAGAAGAAAGCTGCTCCTAAGAAGAAGGCTACTCCAAAGAAGAAGGCTGCTCCAAAGAAGGTTGCAGCTCCTCCACCAAAGAAGATCACCATCAAGAATGTGCGTACACCATACGCCTTCTTCTTCAAGGACTTGTTCGAGAAGGAGCGGAGTGCTCTCTTGGCTCTTCCATTCTCTGAGAGAGCCCAGTTCGTCAACGCTAAGTGGAGAGCTTTGGTTGAGTTGGAGAAGCTGCCTTATGTTGAGTTGAGCAAGGCGGATGTTGACAGAAAGGCTGCTGAGATCGCCGAGCACAGGCCACCAAAGAGACCTCTCACTGACTTCATGGCTTGGTTTTTGGAGGAAAGAAAGCAGTTGATCAGGGAGAACCCATATGCTTCTGTGCCTGAGCTTGCTAAGATTGCTGGTGCTGCCTGGAAGAGCCTCCCGGAAAGTGAGAAGGCCCAGTACAGCAGCGCATCCAAGTCAGATTTTGCTGCTTGGAGGGATGAGGTTTCCAAGTGGAAGGCCAGCAAGGTCAGTGCTTCTGCCTGAAGAGGTTTTAGAGATCTATGTCTACCAATCATACTTGCTTCTGTTTGTGATGCACTCCTTGTAGACAGTGCTAGTCTGATCTATTACATAAAGATGTGGACCTCACAGGCCCTATAAATAATCAACCCAAGTACATACCCACCAGACAGTTATCCAACATTCTCTCATAATTGACCCAGGCATGATACTTCATGAAGAGCAGCGTCCCATCTTTCCCTGCGCACTTCATGATCTCCTCGACTCCACCAGGATGGAATTTGACGTAGGGCGTCAGGTTGTATACTTTCCCCTTCAGCACTGTCCAACAGTCATCCTTGGAGTTGTGTAACTTTAGAATCTCCTTAGTAACACGTACTGGGAAGTCTCGTGGATCGATTCCTCTCAGGTTCTGACCACTGGAGTTGAGTCTTGCCCAGTCCAGTGGCGAGCAGCCTGGCTCGAGGGCAACCTTGTGACGAGCTCCAGCCCTCTGCACAGAGTTGACGGCTGGGAAAGATGGTGGTTGTGGTGCTGATGCTGGTCCGGTGACAGATATCTGGGGACCTCGGATGGGTATGGGCAGTCGTTGTGTGGATGCTGTAGATGCTGTGGATGATGTGAACTGGGGAGCTGAAGGTCGTGTTGTTGGCCCCTGTTGTGCTCTCTGGGCCTGTATGCGCGCCTCTATGGCATTCAAGGGCCGCTTGTTCTCCATTTTCCAAAAGCACAACAGTCAAAGCTCTGAATCAACGACTCAAACATCGTCACATTAGAGAAGAGCCATCGTCCCCAGCTTGATGATGAGTGTGGGTTTTGACAATAACACCCGGACACCAGCGGCTATTCTGCACAGCGGCTCGGCTCGGTTGAGGTCCGGGCGGCTGCCGCAACACTTGTTTTGGAAGCGAGCCACGGACTTGTATTCGCCTTCGACAATGCGCACCAGAGTCTCTTTCCACACCCAATCAACCCGGAAACCCAGCTTATTGATCACTCACAGACCTCTAGGTGATCCACCGCATTTCCAGAACCAATCGCTGCCAAATATCTGCACAGTTCTGACCCACCACACGCAAACATCCGGGGAAACATTACTCCGTCTCTGATAGAGATACACAAGTACAACATCCAGCAGCCAGTACCCAATCAGTGGAGCTCCAGTGAACCCGTTACCCCCGCTCTTTCAGTCAATTCACCTCGACTATCTGTTGCTACGCCCTGCTCATGTCATTTTTGGACCAGCTCATACAAAGAACATCGAGTATCATCCAAAACACACAGCAGCAGCACCAGCCAATACGCATCACAAGAGAAGAGTACATCAGGTCTGTTTCAAGCAACATACTAGAGTACTTCTACCTCAAATACTGGAAACTCACCACACGGTCAAGTCGACTACGCATGCTCGTTGCAACCTCATTTGCATTATTATCTGTTTACGTCGCCGCTCCTTCCATCAAGTACTACTTCCTGTCCGAGGAAGAAAAGAAGAAAATGTTCAGCTCCAAAAGACTCGACAAGTACACCGTCGGTCTTATCAACACCCGAAATGACTGTTTTGCAAACTCTTCGATCCAGGCATTTGCAGCCCTCCCGGGCCTCAATCCATACCTCAATGAGATCTTGAAACAGTACCAGCTGATCGAGTCGCTCCCACTGCCCAAGGACGACCCAGCTCCAGGAATCCCACTGCATCATGCTCTGGCCGAGATCATCAAAACTCTTCAAGAACCAACACCATCAGTCAAGCAGACATCAGTATGGCCTTTCCTCAAGGTCATTGAGACGATCTTCAAATCCAGGATCTCAACCAACCAAAACGATGCCCACGAGCTCGTCCAGATCATCCTCGAAACACTGGACAACGAGACTACCAAGCTCAAGAAGTACACCAGAACTCACAAGCTCAACCTCAACATCCCAGAATTGCCATTCAACGGTCTTTTGGCCGATCAGCTGACGTGCTACTCGTGTCTCAACTCGTCCAAACCAACGTTCCACCCATTCTCAGTTCTGTCAATCCCAGTCCCACAGGAGCACACAGCCACACTTGCGGACATGCTCAAGGGGAGCGAAGTTGAAACCATTCATGGATACCACTGTCTCAGATGTAAAATCAAGGCTATTCTGAAGGTTGAGGACCAGAAGAGAGAACGGGGAATTATCATCACCGAAGACGAAGCACAGATTATCTCGAAGCTAAAAATCATGGAGCCAAACTTGACAATCAATGATGACTTGGACAAGCCGCTCGATGAGTTTGTCAAGAATTACAAGTCTGAAGGCTTCCAGACCGACACACTGCTTTCAACCATTGTCAAGAAGACACTCGTTGTCAAGCCACCAACACTCCTCACCGTCCACTTGTCAAGATCTATGTACACCGCCAACCATCTCACCAGAAACAGTTGCAGAGTTGAGTTTGAGGAGACTTTGAGTCTCGGTGTTGATGAGACATTGGCTCGTGAGTACGAGGAGAGACAAAAGGCTGCCAGAAGAATCAAGAAACAGAGCACCACTGTCACTCCAGCCGGAGAGATCATTGTCAACACTGACGTCGCTGATGATGCCAATGAGAGTGATGAGGATGTTCCTATTGATGGATATGATGACGACAGACTCGAGCCAGAGCAACTCAAGAAGATCCACTCCAAGGTGCTGACTGACCATAATGAGGATTCCAAGTTTGACACTGAGCACAACGAGGACGTATTCGTTGAGAATGTTGAACACTCCGAGACAGCACAGTCTGACACTGTTGACTCTGATCATCCAGGCTCTTCCACTGATGCCACCAGTGTTGGATCGAAGGACCATGTCAAGGAGGATGACGAAGACGAAGTTGAGGTTGACAATGGTTCCATCAACAGCGATAATTCTTACTCTGGAGAACTCAACATCACCAAGGACATGGCAAGATACAAACTCCGTGCTATGATTCGTCACCAGGGTACACACCAAGCAGGCCACTACGAGTGCTACCGTCACAAGCCGCTCTTCGTCAAGGATTCGACCACGGACAAGGTTGTTTGTCTCTCTCCAAGGATTGTGCTGGGAGACACCGAGGAAGAACCAGAGCCTGTGCCACAAGCTCCTGCTACACCAACGCTTTCTCAGTCACCTGTTGTTGAAGGAAAGCAGTCAGTGTTCCTTTCACCAACATCACCAAAAGACAGCGTTTCGAGAAACTCAGACTCAGTTGCGTCTGGTGAGGAAGGTGATGGTTCTTTCTCCAAGTTCAGAAGCAGACTTGGATCCATTGTTTCTCGTCGTTCGTCAGTCAGTGCTGCTCCAGGGCCACCACGTCGTAACTCGGTCGCAGTCGCCCAGCCACCTGTACCACAGGAAGTGGCTACCGACTTCTCACAACTCAATCTCAACGGCAACGTTGCAAACAAGAAGAGGTACAAAAAGGTCTCGTCTGTGTCCAAGTACCCATACTGGAGAGTTTCTGATGTCACTGTCTCAGAGGCTAAGAGCTCGCAAATCCTGGCTGAGAGAACTGCAGTCTACATGCTCTACTACGAGAAGGTCCGTGATGATGCTTGACCACCAGGAACAACCTCGACCCATAGCCTCTCTCTGTAATAGTGATATACCTCTCAGATAACTACACGGACGTAATAACGATGTAATATAATTCAGAACAACACTATGATACACGAACTAAAACCAGGACCAATACACGTCCATGCGATAAGACATGAGTCAACACTTAGATGATCACAGCAACGACATCACCAGCATCAACCATGTCACCGTTGGAGTGCAAGATCTTGTAGACCTTACCCTTCTTCGAAGAGACAACAGTCATCTCAGTCTTCATGGCCTCAAGGACAACAAGACCCTGACCAGCCACAACCTCATCACCAACCTGTGTGAGAGTCTTCCAGAATCTACCACTGTTCTCAGAGTAGACCAACTCAGCACCATCAGGGTAAACCTCTTCCTCAGCCTGCTTTGGTCCACCAGACTGCTCCAAGTCAGCGTTGGCAACCTGGATCAGCTTGGCAAACTCATCAGCCTTCTCACCCTTCTGACCATCCTGGAAAGCAGCAATGGACTCAGAGTTCTTCTGGATCCACTTCAAGTACTCACCGTGGTCAAACACACTCTCCTCGTACTCAACCTTGAACTGACCGTGCTTGGTGTCCTCGGTGAACTTGTCAATCTCCTCCTCACTGACTGGGTAGAACTCAACCTGGTCGAATGGAGTCAACAACCATGGCTGATCAACGGAGTGAGAACCAAGCTTGAGCTTGTCCCAAATTGGAATGGTACGACCAACCAACTGGTAACCACCTGGGGAGTCCATGGCGTAGATACACATGTACATACCACCAATACCAACAGCACCGTTTGGAGTGTAGGTTCTGGCTGGGTTGTACTTGGTTCCCAACAATCTCTGACGTGGGTCCAAAGGAACAGCACATGGAGCACCCAAGAACACATCACCAAGACCAAGAACCAAGAATCTGGCACTGTACAACATATCCTTGACGTCCTGGCGGGTGATGTCATTCACATCGGCAATGAAGTCAACGTTGTTTGGCAACCATGGTGCATCGGCACGGATGGTCTCACGGTAACGGGTGACAGCATCCAAGACCATACTGTCCTCGAAGGCCATTGGCAACTTGAACACCTTAGACTTGACAGTCCACTTGTTCTGGAACAAGATTTCACGCTCGTAAGCAATCAAAGTCTCAACCAAGTCGGTCTGGGAGATGGCATTACCATCAAACTCAACCAGAACAGATCTGACACCCTGAGACATCTCAACAATGCCAATGGTCTGGTGTGTGTCAACAAGCTCAATCAAACGGTTGATTCTGTAACTGATGTTCAAGTCCAGCTTCAACTCACCGTACTCAATGAGCACATAACGGTCACCAGCCTGACGGTAGACAACAGTAGGAGCCTTGCTGTCTGGCTTGAATGTGGCCAAGATTGGAGACTGTGGCTCAGACAAGGTGATCTTGGAAAGGTCGGATGGGTAAACACCGTCAAACGACTCAATGCTCTTGTCCTGGATAGCTCTCAACTCTCTGGCAGAGTCGTATGTGATTGGAACAAACTGAATGAGATCACCTGGCTTGACCTGACCAATCTTCCACATCTCAGCGTCAGCAACAACAGCTTCACAGACGAAACCACCGAGGGATGGACCGTCACAAGTCAAGATAACTGGCTCATCACCAGTGAAGTTGATAGCACCAATGGAGTAGACGTAGTCGTGCTGGTTGGATGGATGCAAACCGGCCTCACCACCATCAAGTCTGGCCCACTTTGGCTTTGGACCAATCAATCTGACACCGAATCTGTTCGAGTTGTAGTGGACTTTCCACTTCTCAGAGAAGAACTCCAAAACGGACTCTGCCTTGAAGAAGTCTGGAGAACCGTGTGGACCACATGTGACACCAACAGTCCACTCCTTAGCCTCAAGCTGTGGAATCAACTCCTTTGGCAAAGCGAGTGGCTCAGACTCTGGAGCTGGAAGAGTGTTGGATGGCAAGAACGGCTGTCCCAAGAACAAAACGTCACCAACCTTGAGAACTCTTCCGTTGTAACCACCCATGTTACCAAGAGCGAATGTAGATCTGGAACCCAAGTACTCAGAGACGTCGATACCACCTCTAATGGCCAAGTAAGCTCTGCAACCCTTTGTCAACTTACCAACAGAGAGCTTGTCACCTCTCTTGAGCTCAACTGGCTCCCACTGGTTGACAACAGTGTCGTTAACCTTGACCTCAACTTCACCACCAGTGACGGAAATGACACTGTCACTGTGGAACAAGATAGATGGACCATTCAAAGTGATCTCAATAGCAGGGGAAGTCTTAGCGTTACCAACGATCTTGTTGGCCAATCTGAAAGAGAAAGCATCCATAGGACCAGATGGTGGAACACCAATTCTCCAGTATCCACTTCTTCCTGGGAAGTCCTGAACAGTGGTGTAAGCACCTGGCGTCAAGATCTCGAAAGCGTTGGCCTGGTAGTCGTAAGAGTCCAAGATTTTGGTGTGCATCTGAGCAGCAGCAAACATCTGAGAGTTGGCAACAGATCTCAAGTAGTCCAAGTTGGTGACAACACCGTAGACAACAGTCTCGTCCAAAGCCTTCTGCAAAAGTCTCAAAGCATCAGCACGGTCCTTACCGTGAACAATGATCTTAGCCAAAGTAGGGTCGTACTCAGCAGAGACAACAGTACCTCTCTGAACCCAAGTGTCAACTCTTGCCCACTCTGGGAAAACAACATCAGTCAACTGACCTGGAGATGGCTTGAAGCCCTTCACTGGGTTCTCAGCATAGAGTCTGGCCTCCATAGAAGCACCGGTGACCTCAATCTTCTGGGTCTTGAAATCAGGAGCCTGGTTAGCGGCAATCTGCAACATCCAGTCAACCAAGTCCAAACCAGTAACAGCCTCAGTGACTGGGTGCTCAACCTGGAGACGAGCGTTGACTTCCAAGAAGAAGAACTCATCTCTCTTCTCCTCGTAGATGAACTCAACGGTACCAGCACACTTGTAGTTCATGGAAGCACCGAGCTGCTCAGCAGCCTTTCTCATAGCCTGTCTGGTAGACTCTGGCAAGTTTGGAGCTGGTGTCTCTTCAATGATCTTTTGGTTACGACGCTGCAAAGAACAGTCACGCTCACCGAGAGCAATAGCCTGGCCGAAACCATCACCAAACATCTGAATCTCAACGTGTCTGGCGTTCTCAACAAATCTCTCCAAGAAAACACCGGCGTCACCGAAGTAAGCAAGACCCTGGTGCTTGACGGTCTCAAAGACCTTTGGCAAATCGTCCAAAAGGTCAACCTTCTGAAGACCAATACCACCACCACCGGCAGTGGACTTGAGCATGACCTTGACAGAAGTCTCTGGGTCGTTAGACAAACCAAGCTTGGTGGCAAAGGCAATAGCCTCCTCAATGTCAGCAATCAGACCTGAACCTGGAACAAGTGGAACACCAGCCTTCTCAGCAATCTCTCTGGCAGAGTGCTTGAGACCAAGCTTTCTGATGGAGTCACCTGAAGGTCCAACAAAGACGATACCTTCCTTCTCACATCTGTCAGCAAAGTCAGCATTCTCAGACAAGAAACCGTAACCTGGAATGATGGCCTCAGCACCGGACTCCTTAGCAGCCTTGATGACCTTCTCGATGTTGATGTAGGTCTCCGCGGCAGAGTTACCATGAAGTGGAACGGCCACATCAGCGTCCAAGACGTGCTGAGAGTACTCATCTGGGTCAGAGTAGATGGCGATGGCCTTGATTCCCAACTTCTTCAGAGTCTTCATGATACGGACGGCAATCTCACCTCTGTTGGCAACAAGAACAGCCTTGAATGGCTTCTTGACCTCAGAAGTCTTGGTGGAAGCAATGTATGATCTCCAGCCACCAAACTCAGTGATCTCCTTAGTACCCTTCTGCTTGTAACCGATCTCCTCACAGATGAAGGACTTAACCCACTCACCACTGTCAGTCTCGACGGAACCAATTCCCAATGGCTCAGGAACCATAGCAATGAAGTCACCAAATCTCTCCTTTGGAACGGAGTAGATCTCAATGGCAATCTTGGAACCAAACTCAGAAACTCTTCTCAAACCTGGCTTGGCGACTGGTCCATTCTTTGGCAAGGCGTAAAGTTTGTAGTCGGCAGATGTGGTTGTGGCCTCAAGCAAAGTAGCGTTGACCTTCTCGAGCTGCCAGTGCAAAGCCATGCCTGACAAGTGAGCACCGACAACGGCCAACTTGATAGAGTTCGAAAGAGATGGCTCTGGAATAGTGTACTCATCACGAAGACCGGAGAGGGCCTTAGTGGCACCAAGTGGTCTCTCAGATGGAGTGAATGCGGTCTTCAAGTAACGAGATCCGAGCTCGAAAAGAGCGTACTCGGTGAACTTCTGACCAATGAGTGTGACACCGTTTGGCAAACCATCTGGTCTGAAACCGGCTGGAAGGGCAAGAGCACACATGTCAGCCAAGTTGACGAAGTTGGTCCATGTACCCTGCTGAGAGTTGACGAGAACTGGCTCATCCTCAAGGTCCTTGAAAGTTGGGTTAAGAGGACATGTTGGCACAGCCAAAATGTCAATGCCCTCCAACAACTTGCGAACCTTCTGCAAGATTCCCTGTCTCTTGTACTCGTATGTGAATGTGTCAGCGGCATCAAACTTGGTTGCTGTCTTGATGATACCGACGACTGTCTTGTCCAAAGTCTCCTCTGGTGGGTTGGTAGCAAGGAATTCTCTTGTAGCGGCGTATCTCTCACCGACCCAAGCGCCCTCATAGAGACACTTTGCAAGGTCGAGCAAGTCTGTGAAGTCAATAGCGACAATCTCACATCCGGTTTTGCTGAGGTTTTCAAGAGCCTTCTGGTAGAGCTTTGGGTTCTCAGTCTCGCCGTACCATGGCAAGTTGGTTGGGATGGCAACCTTTGGCTTAGGGCCGAAGCTCACCTGTGGGTTTGGTGGGAGAGGTCTGGAGTACTCATCGTTGGTTGTGTCTGGCTGTGCCATGATGGAGAAGGCCGTCTGTGTGTCCTTGAGTGTGGTGGCGAAGACTCCGACACAGTCGAGAGACTTGCAGGCTGGGACGACACCAGAGCATGAGAAAACACCGACAGATGGCTTGATGGAAATGATGTTGTTAAGAGCTGCTGGAACACGGGTAGAACCTGCTGTGTCTGTTGTGAGTGCGAGTGTGACGATACCTCTGGCAACGACACTTGCGGAACCAGAAGAGGAACCACCAGAGACGTGCTTGTCACTGAAGGTGTTCGGCACTCTTCCGTATGGGGATCTGACACCGACGAGACCGGTGGCGAACTGGTCCAAGTTGGTCTTACCAATGACGATAGCACCCTGCTCTCTGAGAAGGGACACAACTGTAGAGTCCTTCTCTGGTGTGAAAGCGAAGGATGGGCAGGCAGCTGTGGTCTGGAAGCCCTTAGCGTCAATGTTGTCCTTGACAGCAATTGGAACACCGTAGAGTCTCAGAGCATTCTTGTTAGCACGGGACTGCAAAATCTTCCACTGGTGCTCGATCTCTTCTGTGGAGGCGACGGAGATCCAAGCTGGGTCTTCTGGGGCAATCTTCTGGCTAGCAACGAGCTGCTGGAGTGTCTCGAGAGACGTGTTGGGCGTGCTCTTGTGGTGGAAGTCGACCCATTGGTCGATGGTCCAGCCAATAGTGTCCACCATGTTGTGTAGTCGTTGTTCTGTGGTGACTTGATAAGCCCGGTGGATGGTCTTGTCGCGGTTCTGGCGGTGTGCTGCTCTTTATACTGATGGCCCTTTGATCTGGGAAGCCGCCGCTTGTTATCGCGCCGGCGTATTGTGTCAACCGCAGCTCGCCGAAATGACTTACTTGGACATCGGAATTGGACCTGGGGCAGAAAGGGGCAGAGAAAGACGATTGGACCTGGGTGTTCTAGAGATACACCAATCGATTGGACTATATGGGGTGCTGATATATATGTCCCCCCTGGTGAACACCCAGCGCTTCCCTCCACACAAGACTCGCTGAACCCTCCTCTGAATCCAAGCTGCTGCTCCTACCGTGCCAGATAAGCTGCCCCTACCAAAAAATCGGCGAAAAGCGTTAGAGCCATCTCCACGACCACAAAGAGAGCGGAACGAAAGACCTCAAGCTCTGACATCAGGTCGGTGGCATAGCCGTCGCATCTCCCTGTCTTGCTATGTGAGATCAGCGGCGTTGTATCGGAATAACTCGAGTCTTTGCTCTCCGGTTGAGCCCTCACCTTCATCCGCGCTGCGAACCACGAAGCCGGCGGAGCTTGATAGATATCAGCACCTGTACGATCTTGAAAGAGTGTTCAGCATCTGCCCCACCCCCTCATCCCCCGGCCCCCGCACAACCTCGCTGAGTGTACCTAAAATCCCTCTGTTCCTCTTGCCCTTGAGGCTTGTTCTGGTTCGGCTTTATCCAGTCGTAGTCGGTCTTTGCCACACAAGGCAACTCGTCAAACACAGGGACCGCTGATTGGCGGATTTAGATCAGTGCGGCTCATACCGTCTGCGGCGTGACGCGGGTGATATTCAGGGGTTACCCGGGCTATTTTCATGATGTCTACGATTCACTCGATCCTTTGTCGACTTGAATCTCGGTAACTTATGATTATCCTTTCGTATATGATGTAGCTATTAGTGTTTCATGGCTCAGCAGAATCAGTGGTAATTCAGTGACCCTCACTGCAGCTTGTGGTGATGCTCCGACTCGTTCTGCTCAAGACGTGTGAGCTCCTTCTCCTCCTTGGCTCTCAGTCTGTTCAAGTTCTTCTTGTCTCTCTTTGCCTGCTCCTTCTCAGTTCTTCTGTTTGCCCAAAGTCTTAGTTTCTCACCATATAGGAAGACGTAGACTGGGAAAGGAATACCAGTAGCGAGCATCAGGAATGCAAAGACCGAGGAACCCCAACCAGTTCCCATCTTGGCAAACATCTTGGGAGTGAACAATGGGAATGCGAATCCAAAGAAGGATCTGAAGACAGATGCAGCAGCAATCGAAGAGGCAGCAAATCTTGGGTTCATGTCGATCAGGTAGTTCTGGATACAATAGAAAACCGGAATGATACCAAACGAGAAGATTGCAGCACCGACAGCAGGGAAGATCCAATGCATCTTCTTTTCAGAACCCCAACCGTACCAGAAGAGACCAACGGCAAGCACAACACCACTGACGAACAATGCCGGGATACGGAACTCTGGCTTCGAAACACCACCGTTCTTCGCAGTCAGCTTGTTGTAGATGTGATCGGAAACCCTTTGTGTGACAAGAGTACCAAGCATATAACCAATGAGAAGCGACAAGTACATGAGACCGACCTTGCCCTTGTCAAATCCGTAAACGGTTCCCCAGTTACTTGGGAATGTGACAATCAAGATGTAGAGACAACCGTATGCAATGGCCATGAATGTACCAAGACCAAACACCATTGGGTGTGTGAACAACAGCACGATTGGTCTGGTCAAGTTGACATAAAACTTGTCAAACAATGTCTCTCCTGTGGCAATCTCGTACAAAGAGTGGAGGTTTTTGTTACCCGTGAGTTTTCTCAGCTTAGATGCCTTGACCTTGAGCAACTGTGGGGCATATGTCTCCTCAAGGGTGAATGTACCCCAGACACAAACGACACCGTTGACCATGACCAGCACCCAGAAACACCAACGCCAGTCGGTACCCTGGACAATGAATCCAGCAATCAATGCACTGACACATGGTCCAACAGTTGGACCCAGGGAGTAGATCGACATGGCCTTACCACGTTCCTTGTTGTTCACCAAGTCACCAATGACACCCGCACCAATCGAAATTGGGGCACATCCACCAGCACCGGCCAAAAGTCTGAAGACACACATCTGTGCGACGTTCTGGGAAAGTGCACAGCCGATATTGAAAAAGAACATGAACCATGCGGCCACGTTCATAACTCTCCGTCTTCCATACATCTCAGACAATGGGGCAACAAGCGGGGAGAACAATGCCCAAGAGAGAATAAAGATACTGACCATCAAGGAAGAGATGACGGTGTTATCATTTCCAAAGTCAGCTGAAATGTCAGTCACAGCTGGAGAGAGCATTGTTGATGCGAATGGTGAAAGGAAGGTGTACACAGACGCAACTCCCATTGATCTCCACTTTCTGCGTAGAGACCAATTACGTGGGTTCTCGACATCATCGGGACCATCCCAGGTCACAAGCTCAGGATCAATCTCTTGGAACTCAACACCGTCGTTCTTGGTGGGAAGTGCGTCTTCACGCTCGGGCAGGTTCTCATCCTCGATAGGTGGTAGTTGACTCTCCTCGTCTTCAGCCTCAGCTCCAGCACGGTTGATACGCTCTGACAGAGCAGTGATAATGGTAGCTCTGGTCTGTTCTCTGCGGAGGGCGATCTGATCGGAGTCGAGTTCTGGGTATAGGTTCTGTTCTGTGAAGTCATCGTAGTCCTCCACTGTAAGGCTTACTGGTTGTGAACCTCGGCGAGAGTGAAGACCTGGGTGTGGATTGAGGGATGATACAGTGTGAACTCTTCTGATGGATGAAGTTGTCGTCTCAGCTCTGCTGAGCTGTTGGACTTCAGCTGCGACTGACGATGAGCTGTCGAGTGTGTGGAGTGATGCCGGTTCGTCCTCACTGTGCATTTTGCTCGAGATGTCGCTCATGAGTGGTGTTTGATGATGATAATAGTAGTTTCCAGTGACTAAAGCGAGATATATCCAGGAGTATAGCACGAAAGCTGTCCTTTGGTTGATTATTAAAGAGTGAAACGCAAGGAAGTTGAAGGAATGTTTTTTTTTGTGCCCAAAATGTGCCCAATCTCTTATTCAGCTGGAACTGTAAAATTAGTGTGGCAAATGCTGGATCTCTCGGACCTTAACGGTTTTCGCGGGTCAAACGTCCTAATTCAGCAGTAAGGCCGAGTTACTTAAAAGCCAGCACTACAAGTACACAGTTCAGTGTTTGCCATACGAAAGCGCATGTTAGTTGCAGAGACCAATGGTGTGTTATCCTTCTATGGATTGCTATGAGGCCACCCATTCAGCATAATTTCGAAGGACGCAACAAGGCTAACGCTAAACGCGGCTAATTAGTCTGTCATGAGTAAGAGCGCGAACTGTATTTCCTGTCAGCCGTGTGGGGCTGTTGGCGGTGGGCGGAACGTCTGGGCCGACTCCTTACGTAAGCGGGCTAGTTTAGGGGGTACTCACTCTGATCATATCTATCTAGGCATACACAACCCTGGCGGAATGCACCGTCTGAGCCTCGACACCGTGAGCAGCAGCACCTGACTCCAAGTCTCTCATCTCAAATGGTCTTCCCGGCGCCTCTGCTTCCGCATCTCCTTGATCATAGTCAACTGCCTCATCAGGACTCTCAAATCCCCGGTCAACCAATGGAGCAATGAAGAACACCAAGCTCAATGAGAGTACATTAGACCAGATGAAGAATAAGTACAGCAACAGCCCCGTGAAAAGCGAACCAATGATCTCACGCTCGAACACAGTGACACTCTGCACCAACTCCTTACTGTGGATGTTCTCCAAAATGAACTCCTTTGTCTCCTCGACCAACTCCTCCGAGACACTCACAGATGATTGCACGGTATGCAAGTACACCAAGGAGCTGACAGAAATACCAAGTGTGCCTCCAATTGACTTGAACACATTGCGTGTGGTTACTGCAACCGAGCGGTCAGCCTTAGATGCTTGAGCCTGAACGGCAATCACTGATGGTTGAAGAACAAGACCAATACCACACCCTGTCAAAGCTAATATTGTACCTTCAATCCAGGCACTTGTATTGATACCGAATCCGGACGCCAGGCACAAGAGACCGGCCATCCATAAGATGACGCCAATGCGCATGCAAAACTTGTAACCCTTCAGTGTCACGATGAACCCACCAATGATTGAGCTTGCACAGAGGGGAACCACCCATGATAAGGCCATGACAGCAACGTGGTTGGGCAAGACGCCCTTCACAACTGTGAAGTAGAGTGGGATGTAGAGTTGCATTGGCTGGAAGATGAACCCAATGACAAAGGACTGACACAATGTGTAGAGTACGCCTGGGGTGCGAAGAAGTCTCATTGGGATGATTGGTATCTGTATCCATCTCATCTCTGTGACGACAAAACACATGAGTGAGAACACTGAAACAGAAAGAAGAATGCTGACCTGTGGGTCACTCCACTTCCAAGAAACACCTGCATTCATCAATGGTAACACCAGACAGACCAAGAATACGGTGATGAAAAGGAACCCTCCATAGTCCATGTTGCGAAATAACTCTCGCATGCCCAACTTGACCTTGACATTAGGCAACAGCAACAAGGAAACCATAGATGCAGTCAGAAGAATCAGCGAGGTCATGACGTAAAACCAGATCCAACCTGGACCTTGCAAGAAAGCACTGACTGTGAGTGGGCCAATACAGTCTCCAATGGCCAGCGCGGCACCCAAACATGCCTGAACCTTGGCTCTGTTAGCAACACTCACCAAGTCAGCCAGCATCAAGATGGTCATCGTGTGAATACAAGCTGAGGACATACCTGCAAGACCTCTGCACAGGAAGAAGCCAACGGGACTGTTGAGGGTAGCAGCACCCAGGTGGGAAAGACTCATGAGCAGGAGTCCGAAGCATACCACATACTTCCGTCCAAAGGCATCTCCACACCGGCCCAACAAGATGGTAGTAACTGCCAATCCAATGCAGTATGAAGTCCCAGCCCACTGGATGGAGTTGGACGCATTGAGGCTCTGGGCGATGTGAGGAAGCGACAATGCTGCTGAAGAAGCGTCCATCGTGTTGAGACAGCCTGCAAGCAACACGGCGGCAAGTGCAAGAGTATGCGAAGATGGCGGCTCATTGTGTGGGACAAGCTGTGCCTCAAGGGGAGAGATGGGGAAGAAGGCGGCCAGTGACTGGGTCGTGAGTGCACTGTTCTGTGTTTCTGCTTTGGACTTGGCAGACATTGATATTGGACAAGCCAGCTGACTTCGGCTGTAGAGTGAGACGTACTGGGGTGGAATACCAGCTTTGTGGGGATGAATGTATGAAACTGTTCTTTCAATGTGACACAAAAGGAGACTGGGCTCTGCAGCGCGAAGTCCCTACGTGGTGGTGGCAAATATGTCAGTTCGTGCTTAGGTACGGAGACAGATCATGGCGGGAGAAAGTAGTCAGACTGTCAGATCTCAGTGGTCACTGATGACTGAGAGAAAACGAGCTGGCCAGAGGTGAAGATGCAGGCGAATTGACATACTCTAGTTCTCTTCATCAGTTGATGGTAGATGGTAGACGGAGACAACCCCGAGCCAACGGAGAAAGCGCGATAGGGTAAAGAACAAAATTGCTGATAGCGTCCAAAACCACCACCGCACACCACCCACCTTTCTGCTCCAGTCCGCACCGACCTACTGTTAACAATGTGCAGACCTTCCCAATGCCCAACCTGCAGTGCGTTGTCCACTTCCCCTTGGCTCAATCCGGTGATGTTTTCAGAGACCCTCACCGTTTTCCCCCAGGCTTGAATACTAACAAAATGACAGACAAGTCCACTTGGATCGGATGTGGATTACATATCCCATCTGCTATGGCCAACGTGGAGAAGTCATTATGGTGAGTCTTTTGCTCCTGAAATATCTTATCCAAGAGACACTAACAAGCTGAACAGGTGTGACTGCGTGCCTATCAGTGGCGAGAGAGGTGAGTTCCCTCCAAAGGCGGGTCAGGGAAAGAGAGCCTGATATGTGTACGACAGATTATGCAGGGACAGGAGTGAATGTCTTCAGACGTCACAGAAATTTGTGTTGACATCATGTGTATACTTTGTCCAACACTGGATGTTGGGGAACGTCAGGGCACACTTATAATCGAAGAAGGCTGTATGCCATAGTCACTTGAGGAAATAAGCTCTGATCTTACATGTCTTATAGGTATGTTTTAGATGACTGTCCAAACAACTAGTACGCTTGTCAGTATAGTCTGCTCACATAGGACTGAAACCACCTTCAGTGCGAAAGAGTTAGCTAGTTGTCTGATTGTGCGGGGTAAACCACAGATCATGAGCTCATCTACGCTACTACATCACTTCAAGCGTCTCCATCGTCCATATTGGCATCCGGTGTACCTGTCGATCCCGATACCAGAGAAGGATTCGTGCAGTTGTAATTTGTTCTGGCTTCCGAGGTCTCGGCTGTTCGTCGATGCAGTCATGTCTCAATTCGGGCCTAATGAGTATACGAAGCCGAAGTGGAAATAGTTAGCCAGGGGGCCCAGGGGGCCCTCACATTTGGTGGTTGTCAACTTTCAAGGCACCATATATACGCCTACGGGAAAGTCAAATTGTAACGGATCCGATTTGTTCCTGGACAATTTTTGGCTATTCGGTAGTGAAGAATTGCAGTGGTTGGTCAGATGCGGTCGAAGCTAGTCCCTGATCGATCGTGATGAACAGCCATGTCAAGCTCAACACGAGCAATCATACGATCGTCTGCTACCAAGTACAGTGTATGGGAGTGCCTGTAGCCTTGAGTCTTGACTATTGCGTGGACCTGATCCTTCAGACTTGAATATGGACACTGATCAATTTCATTTCTCTTTGGAGCAGGAGCTGGCATCTGTTCATCATTAGGAGATCGAGAATATCAGTACTAGTTACAAGGATACCTAGTGTACGTGTAGTGAACTCAGCCGTGACCCGCTAAAGTATGAGGCAAACCTCAAAGTTCTTGTTCAGGTTTAGGGTCATACTACCTAGTAGATCATGGGATGTCAAACCAGGGACCCGTCAGGTGAAGATCTGCGAAGATGTGCGCTCCGCGATGGTGGTCCAGGACGGTTTCTGGCCAGTGATCGGCAACTGAGCGATAACCAATTCTCGGCCGTGTCAAGATTTGATCGTTCTTGGTTCCTGACGATCATATACTCATGACAGTTTGAGTTATCGTTGTGGATCAGTCATACGTGGGATTGTGATCACCTAATGAAGCCTGAGTGCATGCAGTTGTCCTAATAATAGATGAAATCAATGTATGCTGATCAGAGCTACCAGCGAAACATCTCAGTTAGCCGTATCGCAAGGTGGTGTTTCCTCTTCTAGGATGAGGTACTGCTAGTGATCCCAATCCAATCGATCGCTGCATCAATGCCTTTTCCTATGTGTGCGATTTCACCCAAAATCGGACGAGTAGCTGCTGATCACCAGCACATGCAAAGCAACCAATTACCCAGCCGTATCACTAGGTGGATTAACCTTTTCGAGTATGAGGAGTATTGATTCCAGTTGTATCCATGTCGAATGGGCTTTCTGCGTAGACAATTCCATCACAGCCAGACGAGGAAGCGGAATATGATAGATCACGATTCAGACGTATACAGCATATACTAAACCTAGACCATACTTCCACCCGCGCCCGGCTGCACACAAGAGCTGACAGTTTTGTGACATGCGGATGGGGGAGGTCTTCCATTAAATCAGGCAATTTTGTGATGTGTCAGTTGCATCGATCTTCGCTTCAATCCCTGGTACAGGGACGATCAGGGGAAAGCGATCATATATATCACACACTGCGAAGACGAGCTATACATCAATTTGGTAATCGGAAGCGGATATGATCAGTTATCCGCGTCCACGATTTGCAAACCACACGTATGCACCTGAATCATGATCCAACCGATCATATATGTCATATCCACGTAGGACCAAGATCTCACTTCGCAGTACCTATAATATCATGGGCTCGGCTTCAAGAAAGCATATTGACAGCAGCCAAAAGCATCAACACTAGTCTCAAATGTTACAAGCATGGACAGTGATCAGAAGTCAGACCTATACTTGAGTTCCAAGTTTCAGACTCCCGACCAAACTACGTTCTTCGTTACACTTCGAGCCTTATATAATTAGAGTCGACGCTATTAGCTTCATGCTGCGCTGACCAGTCACTCCAGGCTCAGTTAATCTCAGATCTCATCAATGTGTTCGTGATCTGGCGGTCAAGGATGGTCCAAACCTTGACCAACACGGTACTCAATCGGATTAACGGGATGCATATATACCAGTAGACATTGAAACCATCTAAATCTCATTTCTCTTGATATGCTACGGTGTGTTGATGGATGAGAACTAGATCGGTGTCTCAGCGCACCACACCCCCTATGGGCGAGATCTGAGCGTCAAACTGTCCCCACTATATCGATACCAGCATATGCATACCATTAGGCATCCTGAGAAATACATCGCAGCTAGGGCATGCCACTATTGGCAGCTTCAAAGTACAGAACACGACTAAAGTACGCAGCCCTCGACACTTGGCCCAAAGCAGGGGCCTGATAAAGATGTGGATGATTGTTCCAACGACCTGTCACAAGGAACTTGCACACGATTACCTCATAAGCAAGAACGTGGGCAAATTCAGTACATAACCATACGCCATCAACACTTTCAACAGCTAGGGGCTCCTTGCATACCGAAAGCGGAGTGCACAAGTGTACTTCAAGGGGAGTTGTTGTCTCGCAGTCTTGTCTAAGGGTCTACAAGCTGATCAAGTCGGGAAAGCGGTCGCCGGTGTCTTGGAACAGCAATTTAGCACGCCGGAGAGATCTTCGGTCTTCAATCTAAGTTGAAAAGATCCTACTTTTAGAAGAACACCGCTCGACTTGGATGGCTGCTTCATTTGAACCGTGAAAGTGGGCACCCCAACTTCCAATCGCGCCCCCGAAAAGGTGTGGTCGGACCACATCCTAAGCCAAGGGTGAATAGCGTGAGTAGAGAAGTTGTGGAAAACCTGGGCACAGATCGGGCGGCACGAGAGTCTTGCCCGAACTAGGAAGACACACTGCGGTCTGTACTAATTTGTCTGCCTATCACAAGCAGAGAAGTTCACGCCACCGCTTGATTCTTTCGTTCGTTGGTGGCCGTGATGTAGCCGTAGTGCCAGACGGATGTTCCCTTGGCCTTTCATCTTCCATGACCATCCCATCGGACCCTTCGAATTACCCGACGGATGCACTCACCACGGATTTAGCCAGTGGATCTTTGGCCCGTACTTGTGTGTACCAGCCACAGCAGAAGCGACTTCACCAATCGATCTGGGAAGACCAGTCCGTGGTCGTTCTCAGTTCTGGCCAGAACCATCAGCTTTCGGGGCGGACGATGTGAGACTGCAGATGCGTCTGCGCAACGCTGCAAAAGTTCGCTCGACTCGGTGACTATCCTGCAGGCTACCGTTCCTAGTCGCGGCTTTTTACGGTAATGTTTCCGGGCTATAACAACAGCGTCACCTCGCTTTGATGACCCAAAACGAGTCTGTGCTTCTACCTCAGCACCAGTAGCAAACCATACCCAATCTGAAGTCTTCGGTGATCAGTTGGACACAGCCTATGATTCCCCTGCAGTCCATGGGCAACCAGTTCCTGGTTGCGTCTCCTCAGCGCCCTCGAGCTGTATTCTGCGTGGTTGCCAGAGTACCCTTATATAAAGGGGCCCAGGCAACGCCGCACTTTCACGCAGCTCACTGCAGATTAAACCACTCAGCTGCTAGCATATGCAGCTTACGCCGATTCATGGACCGAACAGCAGCTGCACACCTCCGCGGCCAACCACGACTCTGCAAGACCGAGCGCTCCAAAACGTAGAGGGGAGCAGCTGGACCTCAGCGATCTTTATATATCGAGCTTTGCCTCTGTCCTGCCGCCACCGCCATTCCCACCCGCTTCTCCCCATCTTCATCATACAGCACAGCTCACTCTATACCCACGAATCCATCGCAAACCTCACACATTCCCATTCACAAAGACCGTCACGCAACCACTACTGCCCAGCCCCTTACAACAACTGAAAAATTCTCCCTACATACCAAATGACAAGAGAATCGTCGCTCGATTACTCCAACGGATTGGCATTGACCCACTCTAACAATTCCTCCTTGAGATCTTATGCATCCTCTTTGGCGGAGTCCACCAACACACAGAAGTCCGTTGGGTCCAAGATTAAGGCGGCTCTCTCAAGGAAGCGCTCAAAGTCGCTGATATCAGTCAGCAGCACCGAGTCACAACAGATCGCTTTCCCAGGACAACAATCTCCACCAACAACAACATCATCATCATCCACACCACAGGCTACATCGTTCAAAAACAAACTCATACGGAACAAGTCCACATCGTCAATGTTTGTTCCTTCGCTGACCATCTCCACACACTCCAACTCAAGCACCCGCGACAACTCCATCTCCTCTCTCTCCGACTCAGACCTCGATTTCACCATGACGCCCATCTCTCCTCTCTGTCGTATTGAGGAGGATTCGTCTGAGAAGGCCGGGATTGTCACTGGCCAGACACTACAGAGTATCAGATACAATGTCATGCCAAAGAGATCTGATAGTGTTTCTGAGAAATCGAGGGTCGAGGTCTGCGACTCCGTGTTGGACGACATGGCAGACAGCATCCTGAACAAGGTATCTTGCAATGACTCCATTGTTGAGTGGCACATCTAAGACATATTCACTCACCTGTTACGACTGACTGTCCATTGTTGCTCATCTTCCCACAGACAACATTTCATCATAATAAAGGGGGACCCCATCGCCGAGCTGGCCTTGAGCTTTGGGCGAACCCCGCCACAGAGAAGTCTTGCGAGACTTCAAATTGCTAGAATATCTGCTATTGGTGTTTTTCTTAGTTCTACCAATCCTGTTTTCTTATAACGACCTTCATCTTCACGACTTTCACTTCTTTGACTTTGAGCTTTAATTGTAGCGGATCGGTGCTGCTATTCTGACGAACGAACGTCGAGGGCTAATCGCTTCAGGGGGATCGCCCGGATGCTGATAGGGGTATCCACCGAGATCTTCAGCGCCTACCACAATTCCACACGTACGTCGTTCTCTATAACTGTACAGTTTCTATGTCACCTTAAAATACACCATCAAGTACAAAAGTCCATTCAAGAGTCAGTAAGCTCCTTGCTGCTCATTAGCCAAACCTTTGACAAACCACAAGCACCCGAGACAGCACCACTCACGAGGTACACCGCTGGGTTAAGCTTCAGTTCAAAGACATCAATCGAGTCGCACACAAAGTCCAAACCCAATCTCACAATGTCCAAGGAAACGAGACGCTCCTCATGTTTCAACTCCTTCAGCTCTGCTACCAGTGCATTCCCACCTAATGGAGACTTACTGTTGAACTCGCGGATGAGCTGCTGTCTCAATGGCGTGCTTCCAATGTTTTCAACAAGCTTCTTGGACAATAATGTAGCTCTTTGTTTGACCTGGTGCTGAATACTAAGCTGTAGCTGCTTCTCCTTGTTCTGTTGCAGCTTGCACCAGTTTTTCTTCAGTCCCAGAAGAATATCAGCATACCACGCCAGCGCACCTTGCCTTGTAACAATCTTCTTGAATGACGGGTTTGTGAGAACATTAACTTTGTAGAGCAGTTCCAATTCATCAAAGATACCGTACCATAAGTCGATGAAATCGCCAAGACAGTCCTCATTCACAAACACACGAACAAAAGCCTCGAGGGATGGATTCTTCAGCACCTGGTCAAACTTGAACAACCACAATCTCACTCTGTTTGGAGTGCCTCCGAATCTGAGAGCATATCTGAAAGCACTGATGTTCTTGGTCAGCTCGGCAATTTTCTTTTCGAACATTGTGGAGTTGAGAAACACCAGAAGTTTGGCGTACTTGAATGGTGTTTGCCAATGTTGTCTTGGATCTGGGGACAGGTTTGTGAATTTCTCATTGATGAGATATCGTCTTGTGTTGATCAAGTACAGTTTGATGAGGTTCAGAACATACTGCGACACCTTCGCAAGTCTGTCTTTCCCTCCAACCTTACCAAGTACAACCTTGAAGATCTCAAACTTGGAGAGAACCTTCTTGAAGTCACGGTTGCGAAGTTCTTGATTGAGTGATATCACAGAGCTCTCGAGTTTACTATCTGATGGAGAGTCGGCCCTCCCTGGTTTGGTAGGAGACAGTTCATTCGATGTGGGTTCTGATGATGAATCCTTCTCGTTCAGTCTCTTGAAAGGAGACGGCATAGGTGATTGTAGTTTGAGGCTGAGGTAGCTGTGTGTATCAGTGAACACACTTGAACCTTCAAGGCCATCAGCAGAGTAGTCCATATTTGATAACCGTCTGTGGTTCTAACTCCCAGGCAGTGGTTGGGTTCAAAGCAGTGCGTTGTGTTGGTCTCTGTGAACCTTTATGACTCGCTCTTGCCTGGCCGCGGTTGATGTTTTCTCATCGTGTGCCAGCTCTTCCAGACTGATATTTACGCTGGTTCTTGAATATGAGCGCCGCCAAGAACGCCTCTGTTGGCATTTCCCCAGGCAAAAGCTCTGTTCATCGTTTCGCGGTTAGAGGGGAAGCAGAGAAACTACGACGAGAGCACTAGCGTACTTCTGAGACCGTCCGCGATGTGAGGCTGAGAGGGGGCCCAGCGCCCAGCGCGTCCTGTGCCCCTGGCGTCTGCGCGTCGAAGTGTCTGTTGAGGTTCTCCGTTGTATTGTAATAGTACCAAGGTGAATGTCTCTGTAACTCCTTCGACTTTTCGGACTATCAAACATGTTTCTAGAGTATTACATTTGTTGCCTGACCGATCCTGAAGCTATATGGGGTACAGGGGTTGAGTTCGAGCAGTCTAGCAACTCCGGCACACTCTAGGACTTAGTACACTCGACTGCTCAGGAACACGTTCACTTGGTGGATATCCAGAATACGAACACACTTGATTCTTGAACATCATGCATAAATCCCGTTGGGAAAAAGAAAACGTGTTCTGTACCTCCAGGCTGTGGGCTCCGTTCAGAGTTTGCGTACATCGACCTCCCCCTGGGTCCATTTCGATACCATATCATGCGACCTGTGCCTCAACTGGGTGGAATACGGATGAAAGACAGTACATTTTTTGTTTGCAAGCACGGAATTATCACGAGAGTTAAAGGTATATCACAGTACAAACTGCAATATCGACTCTTCCCAGGTACCGCATATTCTTGGACATATCGCCCAGCAATATCTTGGTGACCGTTAGAACTTGTTTCAGTGAACATAGCTCGTGTGCATGTAGATTGGCCACATAATTTGGCTGTTGACCATGTGATTAAAGCAAGTGTATGCTGGACAGTTGTTGCTTTGCAGTGACAGCGTTGTGATGGATCAAAATGATTGCCTGATTTGTGAGAGAGACCGCGCGGGCGTATACCCAGAAGCATTCATACACTCCATCATCGTTTACAACCTTAATTTTGAGCCAGGTACAATACGACCGTCGACCAGTATAATATTCGGGTGATGCAGCTGTGTGGTTTCGGTTTAAGCACTGTATTTCCTGTTGTTTATACGGTACCGTGGTCCTCGACATCTGGGCCATCAGCGCGCACAACAGGTAATGATGATCTATCGTTAAAAGCTGTGTCGGAATCCATTCATAATATGAACACACATAGTACACAAACAGTTGGTCAAAGTCAATCTTGCTATCCAAAAGTTCCCAGTAACATACGAGGTTTTAACTTCAAAGAGTCACAAACCTACTGGTTCAAGCGAGGCTCCTAGCTGGTGCACCCTAGAGAGCAGTAGCTTGCCATGACGTCTTGAGAAGCACTACCGGCTTGATTTTCAAACATCATGGGCAGAACCTTTTTGTCCTACAAGTGAAATAAGGTGTTTGAACAGTGTTGGAGTAAGTTAGGGTTTCAACGTAGAAGGAGTGGCCCATGCACTGGGCTGCTTCACCATGTGTGCGGGCTCAAATGAGAAGCGTCATCTATGGACATGAAGACACTCGTACTCGCGTCCAACCCATCTAAGCACCCCACCAATGGCATCACGTCACAACTGGAGTTACGAACTTGCGGTTGGTGAACAACTGAACCGTTGGTCTGGTCTTTCGGAAAGGGCTATTGAGGCCAAGGTTTCTAAGAGAGATCAAGGGGGTCTGGCTTGGCCGGGTAGATTTCCTCATCGGGACGCATCGCCGAAACCCGCGGAGAAGCGTCTGGCACAAAATTTTCCCAGTATCGTGGTTCGGGGGCTCAAGACGATACAAGTCAGGGTCTGAGAGAAGAACACTGTACAACCTCTTACCACTACCTGCTTCAAGGTCCTGATCGTTACAACAAGCCACTAACGGCGTTTTGTGCTCTATCTCGCACCGCAAATCACTGATTCGCACCTCTTCTTGACACAACGGGGTGACTCTTATCATCTGATCCATCAAGCTCACAAGACATATCCAAGGATGCACGGAGACACACAACCCGAGTCCATTGAGCTCAAATCGAAGGACTTCAATGATGAATCAACGCATGAGCTTCTTGGCTCACCCTTGAGTGACACCAGAGACTCATTTGATCTCGATACGGAACAAAACGAGCCTCAGCCTCCCAAGTTCACAATGACTCGTGAGCTGACTCTAACACTGTTTGTGCTATGGTTTGGAAACTTCCTGACAAGTATGGATGGTACAATCGTCTCAACTACCATGTCCAACATTGCTGCTGACTTTGGCCAGAGTAATATGGTCACTTGGATAGCCACGTCCTACCTGCTGACGTCTACGGCTTTCCAGCCCTTGTACGGTAAGACATCTGACATTCTTGGGAGAAAGGAGTTGTTGCTTCTTGCTCAGGGACTATTTGCTTTCGGAATTTTCCTCTCTTCATTTGCAGTCAACGTCCAGACCTTGTCCATCGCAAGAGCTATTGCAGGTATGGGAGGCGCTGGTATTTATGCCCTTGCCAGTATCATCATCACTGATATGGTTGCATTATCACAAAGAAGCGTATTCATGGGCTACGGAAGTATGGTCTCGAGTACTTCTCAGATGCTTGGTGGTCCAATCGGTGGCTTCTGCATTGTCACTATTGGGTGGAGATTGATGTTCTTGTTACAGGTTCCATGTCTACTGATCTGCATGGCACTTCTGTATTTCAAGGTTGATATCAAGGTGGACCATATTCCTGATGGTCAGGAGAAGTACTCCAAAGAGAATCTTAAGAGAATTGACATCGGTGGCATCATCACATTGAACCTGACTGTGTCCTCAATCATCTTCCTCTTGTCTGCCAATGAGAACACATCGAAGGCATACAAGGTGATTTTCTCGGTGCTACTTGTTTTGTCATCGATCTCATATGTGTTGGTTGAAAAATACATTGCTGTTGAGAAGATCATTGACCCTGAGCTGCTCCAGGGGCAGATCGGTCTCCTAGGTTTCATCAACGGAACAAGTGCGATGACACTATACATGGTTCTGTTCATCATTCCATTATACCTTCAGATTGTCCAAGGTATTGCAGTTACACACATCGGTTTCTACACAATGTTCTTTGTGATATCTTCTGCATCTGGCTCATTGGTGTCTGGATACATGATCAGAAGACATGACAAGTCTGAGGCCCACACAATGGTAATGGGCCTATCCAACTCGTTCAGATTCTTTCTAATTCAGGTCTCGGGCTTCTTGATGTTGATCAGTGATATTTACTTCACTACGCCCAACTCGCCTGGCGTCTTGTGGAGATTGGTTCTGATTCTTTCCCTTGTGATCTGTGGCTTCGGTGCTGGTGGTTACTATGTCGGTTGTGCCATCTTCGTCATCGGCAAAGTTGGAAAGCGTGGTCAAGCCAGCGCTAATACGGTAATTTCTTTGGTTAAAGAGCTGGGAAATGTTCTTGGAGTCTCCATCTCACTCGCAGCATACACAAAGTCACTGTATTCTGAGCTACGTGGGTTCTTCGTGGAGAGTACCAACACGCAGTACATTGAGGATCTGATGAAGGACTCAGGATTTCTCAGAAATGGACTCCCTGAGGAGTATGTCCCAGCTGTTCTTGAGTTCTACAGGGCAAGCATTCTGGGCTCCTTTTACATCCCACTCAGTCTTGCTGTGTTTGGACTCGTGGTGATGTTCCTGCTGAGCCGGAAAGTGAGAAGAGACCTTCTGGACTAGCTCCTGTACTAACTCCGGCGTGGTGCAACGCGGGCAACTAAATAACAAACAACAGCACCAATCAATATTCACTTTTGCTAATCAAAGGACACATACTAGACCGGATCGATATAGTATCAGAGCTTTCTGATGAAGAGTGCACCCAGCCACCTAGCTTAGTACTTTTGTGTGTGGTGCTCGGATGTTCGGGAAGCGGCGAAATAGAACACGAAAGATGATGTACGACCATCGACTGATAACTCTAAGAATGACCAAAGAGTTCTCTAAGAATTACCAATCAAGAGATTACAACACGATCATTACATATATTCAGACTCATTTGATTCATATTCCACTATATGGCCGCTCGAAAAGACATCACAGAACCCCCAAATACACCTCTCAAAGAACCATCTCCTCCCGACAGCACTATGCCTGCACTCGACGCCTCATCCACTGAGGACCTTCTGTCACAGATTCACTCCATCCGTGCTACTCTCTCAGATAACGGGATCATCATCACCGACCAACATCCTAGCCAATCTCGAGACTCCATCTGTGTGTCATGTACTGGCGGGCTCAATACCGGAAGCTACGGGGTGCCAGGGTCCATCCCATACGAGGATATCCTGAGCGCCAAACAGGTTCACTCCTCGAGCTCGACATCATATGGGAGTACGGTAGCAGTGACTTATGCACAGAGAAAGAGTGACCATCTTGTTCCCATGACTCTGACTCTGACTATTGACACCCAAGGAGAAGGGGATGTTGTTGATATCATCTACCAGAGAAGTTACCCAGACATTGTGCCCAGAAAGAGTGTGATGGTGCTTGTCAATCCCCACGGTGGTCAAGGAAAGGCACTCTCGATGTTCCTTGAAAAGGCTCGGCCTATCCTTGATGCTGCTGATTACCAAATTGATGTTGTCAAGACGCAGAGAAACAGACATGCTATTGAGATTGCACAGAACATGGATATTGACAAGTATGATATTGTGGCGTGTGCCTCCGGAGATGGTGTTCCATATGAGGTATTCAATGGATTTTACAAAAGGCACGATCGTGCGAGAGCTTTGAACAAGATTGCTGTCACACAACTTCCATGTGGATCAGGAAATGCAATGTCCAACTCGTGTCACGGTACCAACGAGCCGTCATTTGCTGCACTGGCGCTCATAAAGTCCAAAGTTGTAAATATTGACCTCATGGCACTTACACAACACAACAAGACCACTGTTTCATTCCTGTCACAGACGTTTGGTATCATTGCCGATGCTGACATTGGAACCGAGAACCTCAGATTCTTGGGACCTATCCGTTTCGATATTGGTGTTGTCCATGGTGTACTGACCAAGAAGGTGTACCCATGTGAGATTGCCATCAAGTACTTGGCAAAGGAGAAAGGTGACCTTCGTCAGTATTACGAAGAGCATTCGCCGGTTGTTGTGGATAAGAACGACATTGATATCACTGAGAAGAATCTGACTCTGAAGTATAACTCAACCGGACCTATCCCAGATGATTGGGAAATGGTTGATCCTCATTACTCTGACACAATATCAGTGTTCTATACCGGTAAGATGCCAGTTATCTCACCAAATGTGAACTTCTTCCCAGCTTCGCTACCTAACGATGGTGCAATTGACCTTGTGATGATGAACGCATCCACCTCATTCGCAAAGAAGATTCCGATTCTGGTTTCGATCGATTCCGGGAAGCATGTGGACTCTCCTGACGTCGTTCACTCCAAGATTTTGGCATACAGATTGATTCCAAAGACAAGCAAGGGGTTCCTGTCAATTGATGGTGAGCAGTACCCCTTCGAGGAGTACCAAGTGGAGGTTCTCGCCAATGCCGCAAAAACACTTGCAAGGGATGGAGTCTATGTGGAAACAGGTTTTTGAAGTGTTTACCAATATTGACACTGTAACCATCCTGCAAATGACAATCATGTTGTTGTTTTAGTAGAAGCGTGTACATAACAAGCTTAGCACTAAAGTCAATGGTGTCCGGGTGACCCACCGTGCCTCCTTTTCCCGAAACCACCGAGGCGCGGCCGGGTTCGGAATCTCAGCTCGACAACACCCTTCAAGCGCCTGATCAACAACTCGAAGGAGGCTGAACTTGTATCCAGAGATCATTGTGCTGTTGAACTAAGCAATATCTCTTCTCTTATCTAACAACAACAACAAACCCAGCAACGGCCCGAGAACAACACAATGGAACAGATCAACCTCTCCACACACGGCAAGGAGATCCAGAAGGCTTACGAGCACGTCGTCAGAGGTGACGGCGACTTCACATGGGTCGTTTACGGTCCAGACTCCTCCAAGGCGTACAAGGTCGCTGAGACTGGCTCCGACTTTGACGAGTTCCTCGCCACCTTCGATGAGACCACAATCCAGTTCGGTCTTGCTAGAGTCAACCCACCGGGATCTGACGTGTTCAAGAACTTGCTGATCGGTTGGTGCCCAGATTCTGCCCCACTCAAGTCCAGATCTTCATTCGCCCAGAACTTTGCAGAGGTCTCCAGGCTCCTGAAGGGATACCACGTCCAGGTCACTGCCAGAGACACTGACGACTTGGACAAGAAGGAGCTTTTGTCCAGACTCAGTGACGCAGCTGGTGCACGTTACTCCATCCAGGCTGCAAGATCCAACGCTCCTGTTTCAGCTGCTTCTTTCAGACCAGCACCAGCTGCAAAGCCAATTGCACCAAAGCCATATGTTGCTAAGCCAGCTGCTGCTCCAAAGCCAGTTCCAGCTCCAGTCAAGAAGTCAGAGCCACCAATCATCAAGCCAGCTGCTCCAAAGAAGGCTGTTGTCGATGAGGACGAGTGGAACGAACCAGAGATTGAGGAGAGGGACTTCACCAAGAACCCACTTCAGCCAAATGTTTCCTCCTGGAAGCCAATTGGCCGTGTCAACTTGGAACAGGTGATCAGAGAGGAGAAGGCAAGACCAGACCCAAGATTGGAAGTCGAGCAGTTGAAGAAGCAGGATAAGGCCAAGAGAGAGGCTGAGCTTGATGATTACTTGAAGACAAAGTCTGCCTCTGGCTCTGCTAAGGCCCCTGCCCCAGCTACGGGAATTACAAAGACCGAGCCACTCGGAGGTATTTCAAAGAACTTTGGTTCCAGCAGTGGTAAGACCCCGGCTCAGTTGTGGGCTGAAAAGAAGGCTAAGGCATCCGGATCGGCTGCTCCTGCCCCAGTGGCTGCTTCCCCAGCTTCTGACAACGACGACGAAGATGCCAACGTCTCTGACCTCAAGAGCAAGTTTGAGCAGATCAACGTTGAGGCCGAGAAGGAGGAAGAAGCTGAAAAGATCCTACCAACCGGTGGTTTCCGCAGAACCATTCCTGCTCCACAGCCGGAATCTGAGGAGGAGGAACAAGCTGAAGAGTCTGAGGAAGAGGAACAGCCGGCCGTCCCATCAAGAGCTGCTGCGCCACCTCCACCGCCATCAAGAACCCCAGAGCCAAGTGCACCATCTCTCCCAAGCAGACACTCTGCTGAGCCAGAGTCTGAGCCAGAGGTTGAGGAAGAGGAGCCAGAGGTGGAGCAGGAAGAGGAAGAAGAGGCTGAGGCTGGTGCTATCGCCGTTGCTGAGTATGACTACGAGGCTTCTGAGGACAATGAGTTGACTTTCGCAGAGGGCCAGGAGATCATCAACATTCAGTTCATTGACGAGGACTGGTGGCTCGGTGAGTTGGCCGATGGTTCGAGAGGTCTCTTCCCATCGAACTACGTCGCATTGCAGTGATTTACTAGATGTCTGTTTATGTAATTTAGTTGTTGAAGCTTGAAAGACGTAGTTTAGGGAGATGGGGAACTCCGAGACAGGGGGCCCCATCGCGGAGAAGAAAAACTTTTTGGCACATACAAAACAGCGGATCAGACAGTACCTACTAAGGAGCTGCCACAAACCCAAGGAAACGGATAAACACAATGGTCACTTTCAGTTGTGAAGTATGTTGATTGGTTATTGCCGGTTATTTCCTTTTTGATCCGATATTCTAACACCAGTACAAGGTTTGCAATGAGTCTCTCGCCAAGAAGAAGTTGGACATGCACACACAGAGATGTTACGGTGCCTACTTCACTTGTATCGACTGTTCCACCACATTCAACGGAAATGAGTACAGACAGCATACACAGTGTATAACTGAGGACGAGAAGTACCAGAAGGCGCTTTATAAACCGAAGAAGAAAGCCCAGCAGCAACAGCAGTACCCAAGACCAAAGGCAGAGAAAGAACAGCCAAAGGAACAGCCAAAGGAGGAACCAAAGAAAGAGTCGAAAAAGGAGAAGTCCGAGAAATCCAAGGTCTCAAAGCCTTCTTTGAAGGAGCACAAGGGTAAGGACCTCTACAAGGCGCTCAAGAAGTTCTCCAAGGACGAGAAGAAAGACCTCCTCAAGAGAATCTCCATCAGAGAGGACGGCTCCCTTGAGCTCAAGTGAACAACACACAGCAAAAGAAAACAGACGAATATAATACAGTGCTATTGGTCCAGGCATTCATATACAGCCAAATAGATGCATTCAGGGTATTCAGGGTATATAGTACAAACTCTAGACACAACATGACCACTTTCAACCGCGATCGGTAGTATGGGAACAACCACATCTTACTTGTTGAGGCCACGCGAGATCTTGTGGTAGAACTGCTGGAGTGTATCCAGCGGGAAGGTCAAGTCATCAAAGAAGTATTCTGGCAAAAACTGTTTCAACTCATCCATCTCAGCAGGTGTGTTCAATGCCTCGTATATGATTTCGGACGAGTCTTCCTTGGTGATGATCAATCTGTAGTCGAGCACACCATGCTTACCGGACTGTGAGCAAGTGAATGACAGAGTGTCATCAGTATCTTCTGTGTTGTGAATTCTCAAACCAACAATTTGCTCCATCATATCAAGGATCAGCTGATTCTCGAAGTCAGCTTCCTCAGAGATCTTGTTAGACGTACCATTAGAGGAGGCATGTGTCTCCAACTCAGCAATGCGAGACAACGCCTTCTCCAAATTGTTGGCCAATTGTTCGTTTCTGGAAGTCAAAGTCGAAATCAAGTCGTCCGAAGACTTCAGACGTGCATCGAGGGATGACTTGAGCTCCGAGAAAAGCTGGTCGGCCTTGGTTGTCTTCAAGTCTTCAATGATGGAGCTGAGCTTCGGTACATTCTTTCCCAAGAACGCGTGGTTGATGGATGATTCAACCGCTCTGTTGTCAATTGACTCTGAAGATGGTTTGTTCGCAAGAGATGGTTTTCTCGTTGGTGATGGAATCCTCGTCGTGATAAGACTCGATTGGGATCTTATTGGAGATGTTGGCGCCTGGAGCGTGGAAATTGGAGCTCTGGTCAAATCTGGCTTTGTCGTTTCCTTGGGTATCTGCTTTGTGACAGTCTTTTTGAGAAGTGATGTGTCTCTGGATTGTACTGTCTCCTTCTTTGCAGGGACCGCGCTCTTTGTACTTGGAGCTGGCTTGTTGGATTTTGGTGTACTTGCTTTGGCCAGAGAAGTGTTCGCATCTTCAACAGAAACGTTTGGATCTGCCTTCTTCGGGCGACCTCTTCCTCTCTTAGCGGGTGCTTTGGCTGATGTTAGTACATGTCTTCCTTGAATGAATCGGGGGACAACATACGCTCTTCAGAGTCGGCCGGACCTTGAGCTGTGTCCAGAGACTTGTCAGCATTTTCACTCTGGGCCTTCTGAGCAGCCCTCGTTGCTCTTCTCTTTGGCGGCATTGCTGATTCAGCAGGTTGGGCTGGCTAATGTTATGTAAACGTTGACCTCTGTTTACCTTTGTTTGTTTACACTTTGCGCGGATGTTGGTCAGCCCAAACACCCGGACATCCCACAATAATTCCGCGAATCACACAAAACTGCCGAAATCGGAAGCTACCGGAAACCGAACCCGGTCGGCGCAACAATCGGGATTAGAGACCCGTACAATTCCGGCTGTGCTGCGCGTACCGCATCTCTCGGGGCTTGCCGCTCGGTCCTGCACAAAGAAACCGCGCTCGCCACTTTGCCAACGAGCCGCGCGATTGTCGAAAGGAGAAAAAACGACTGGAAGAAAATACAACGCTCGACACGCTGAACACCCACAACACAGCATTAAAACAGCCTTACACAGCACCTCTTCCACAGCGCCTAGCCCAAGGACATCTGCTCTCAAGGCTATTCCTGAAAAAGCCCCAGTTACGCACAAAAAACCGCGCTGTTTCCCCTGCTCTGGTTGTCATTGAACCCTGAACACGTTACATTGCACTTCCCGCACCAGTCCACATTGCGATTGACACAACCATGTCTTACCCACCGAGACCACAGAACTATCAGAGGCTCAACGAGCTGCTCGATGCCATCAAGGAGGAGTTCGAGAACGTGAGCAGTGAGGCCTCCAACTTCAGACTGCACAAGAACGAGTACGATCTCAAGTTCTCCCAGCAGACGAGTGAGATGCAGCAGATCAGACAGACTGTCTACGAGCTCGAGATGGCTCACAGAAAGATTAAGGAGGCATATGAGGACCAAATTAACAGACTCAAGAGCGAGCTTGAGATGAAGGACAGACAGTTGGCCTCTGTCTCTCAGCAGCACCAGCATCAACAACAACAACAGCACCAGCAACTCCAGCACCAACACAGCAACAGTGGCTCATTGAGTAACGGCGCCAATAACCTCACAAAGCCTGTGAGCAACCAGTTCAACCAGAACTCGAATGCTAACACTCCACAGCAATTGCCAACCCAGCTTCCGCCAGTTCAGCAGCAATTGCCGCCAACACAGGCCCCACAGCAATTTCCTCCCCAGTCACAGCAGCTTCCACCAGTGACCTCTCAGCAGACCCCTTCTCAGCCTAAGATTGAGGCCACTCCATCCGGAACTCTTACATCCCTTCCTCCACAGCAGGCTGCCCCAGTCTCTACTACACCAGCCGCACAGGCGACATCTGTGGCTGCCACACCAAGTTCTGCTACCAAGGTGACCCCAACAACTGCTCCAGCCGTTCCAGCTACTACTGAAGGCAACAACTACCTGGTTCCAGCCAACGCCAGAGCTACCCACAACAAGCAGATTCCGCCTTTCCTTGTCGACTTGGACTCTAACGCCGTTGCTCCACAGTACAAGACTATGCACCCAGAGTACTATATCCTGTACAACCCAGCTTTGCCAAAGACCGTTGATGTTGAGCTTGTTCACTCATTGGACCACTCATCGGTGGTCTGTTGTGTTCGTTTCTCCAACGACGGTAAGTTCTTGGCCACAGGCTGCAACAAGACCACACAAGTGTTTGGCGTTGAGACTGGTGAGCTAGTTGCCAGATTGAGTGACGACAACACTGCTGCTGAGAATGCTGGCTCCAGTGCTGACCTTTACATCAGATCTGTCTGTTTCTCTCCAGATGGTAAGTACCTTGCCACCGGTGCTGAGGACAAGGTCATCAGAATCTGGGACTTGTCCACCAGAAGAATCACCAAGTACTTGAAGGGTCACGAGCAGGATATCTACTCTTTGGACTTCTTCCCAGATGGTCAGAGACTTGTTTCTGGTTCCGGTGACCGCACTGTCAGAATCTGGGACCTGGCTTCTGGTCAATGTTCTTTGACTCTCTCCATTGAGGACGGTGTCACCACCGTTGCCGTGTCTCCAGACGGAAAGCTCATTGCTGCTGGCTCCCTTGACCGTACCGTTCGTGTCTGGGACTCCTCTACTGGTTTCTTGGTTGAGAGACTTGACTCTGAGAACGAGGCTGGTACAGGTCACAAGGACTCCGTCTATTCCGTTGCATTCACATCTAACGGATCCGAGGTTGCATCCGGTTCGTTGGACAGAACTGTCAAGTTGTGGTCTTTGAAGCAGCTCGGTACTGCTTCCAACACAACACCATCGAAGAACGTCACTGCTTGTGAAGTCTCCTACGTTGGTCACAAGGACTTTGTCCTCTCGGTCTGCTCTTCACCAGACGGCAACTATATCCTCTCCGGTTCTAAGGACCGTGGTGTCATCTTCTGGGAGAAGAGAACTGGTGACCCATTGTTGATGCTCCAGGGTCACAGAAACTCCGTCATCAGTGTGTCTGTTGCCAACACAGCCATTAGTGGTGCTGGTATGTTCGCTACTGGTTCCGGTGACTGCAAGGCCAGAATCTGGAGATGGAACAAGGTCTAAAGAACTGACGGGCTGGCTCGTTTGGATCTTGATTGATGAGTGAACTGTTGCGAAGATGAGACAGGGAGAAAAGGGAGATAGAGTTGTTGTGTTCTTGAAATGATATGATTGGTTTCAAGTCAAAGCGTGGGGTGACTTGGCCTTGTAATTCGACACGGTTCTTGTGCTTCGTTGTGTACTATATGTCTGTTCACACATTATGTGTCGTGCCACAGATTGCTTTTTTATATGTATAGTGTTTCAGTTTATGTCTATGTCAATGAATAGCCTTGGGGTAGATTACGAGTCCATGTCCTACACTGAGCATGCCTGCTTAACAAGATGACATCTAGCGGTGTATTATAGCAGGTGCAGCAAATGGGTTCAAGCAATATTAACTGACATGTTCATGAAGCGAAATTCCGATTTTTTTGCGGTTTAAAGGTTCTTTGGGTATCCCTCCGCATTGACGAGGCTGTCCTGAGTGTCCTGTGGACCGCTGCCAACCTTGGTCAAGATGACTCTAGACACGCCCTTATAGAGCTCATCGTCCAATGGGAAAGTGATTGTGTTCTTAATCTTCTCAAACTCAGCTGTGAAAGAGGAGAGCTCCTCAGTGGTGTACTTTGACTCCCAACCGTTGACCTTGTTGAAGAGGGTGTAGAGGAAGGCGAAGACCTTGGACTCGTTCTCCTCAAGGTAATAGATGACAGCATTTGGACCAGCGTCGAACGTGTAAGCGGCAACAGTCTCACCGTAGAAGGCGTTCATGGCGTGAATAAGCTTGATAACCTTGTTAGAAGTGTCGTTCAAGTAGAAGATTGGTGGGAAAGAGTCCAAACAGGAGGCGTGGAATGAGTTGGAGTCCTTCATCGTGAGGTCGGCAAATGTGGCAAAGTCCTTCTCAATGATAGACTTCTTCATCTCCTCAAATCTCTTAGGGACGACTTCGTTGATTCTCCACTGGAACAAGTCGGAAGTTTGGACAGTGGTCTGCATTCCACTCGTGGATGGTGTGTCCTTCTTGTCGGCACTGACAACAAGAATGGCAGCCTTCATGTTTGACCAGTGCTCAAGTGGGGCTACTTCCACGGCCTTGGAGTCGGATCCATCAACCTCAGTACCCATCTCCCATGCAACATAACCACCGAAGAGAGATCTGCAGGCGGAACCAGATCCCTTTCTGGCAATCTTGGAAATCTCAGACATGGATTCAGGGAGTTGGTAGAGCTTTGCAATGGCAACAACCAAGGCGGAGAAACCAGCTGCAGAAGAAGCAAGACCGGCTGCAGTTGGGAAGTTATTCTCAGAAACGATGTGAAGCTTCCATGTTGAGATCTTTGGAAGCGTGGAGTCGGACTCCTCAAGCTGCTGGCGAAGGGTTCTCAGATCCTTAAGACAGTTCTGAGTTCTCTCCGAAGCCAAAGACTCTTCTTTACCGTTCAACCAAAGCTTGTCCTCTGGGAATGATTCAGCGGTGGCGACAGATGTTAGCGTACGGAGGTCATCCTGGGAAAGTGTGACAGAAATGGAAGAGTTTGTTGGCAAGTTGAGAGTCTTGTCTCTCTTACCCCAGTACTTCAATGTCTGTGATCAGGGGTTAGTATGAGTCGAACCAAGGAATTCGAAAGAGCAAAACGTACGGCAATGTTCACAGGAGCAGTGGTTGTAGCGGTGTAGACAGCCATGGTGTATGATGTGGCGAGGAACGTGCTTTCGTTATCGACGACGTCGTGTTCATCGGGGGCTTCCTTGACGCGCTCAACACGAAATTTTCCCTTGAGCTAAACGAGAGATCCGTTACGCGCCACACCACCCACGCGCTTCCATACAAGCTGGTTTGTTTACCTTTTGCCTCCCATCACCATCACGGCGGCAACACTACAAAGCACACTCATCGAACCCCTCCACCATGTACCGAAGAGCGCCAGGTGCCGGAATCAATGCCCCGTTTCGACCGCCACGTATGAGCACACCTCAATCGTCTTCCCCTGCAAACCGCCCAAGCACTGCCGCTGACATTCCCACAGACACGACAGATCAGAAGCTGCCCCCACCGCTAGTCAAGCCCAAAGCTGAGGAAAGACCACGCTTGGCTGGTATCAAACGCTCTGCCCTGAATTCCAAGACTGCAGTGCCCGAGGTGAAGAGACCGAAGGTTGAGGAACAGGTACCGTCTTCACAGGCCTTCGATGAGACTCTGAGGTACTTTGAAGTCGTGTGGCGAAAGCACACCATGAAGAAGAACAAAACATGGGATGGAGATGGTGTTGCAATTCTGAGCCCTAGTTACGTGTCACTCCGTCTTGACAGGTCTGATAACTTCAAGGAGAAGTCTCGGATTGGAAACACTGCCAAGTTCACGACAGATGGAGTCTTCTCGATGGGCTCCTTTGAATTGGAGGTCATGTGCGAGATTACCGATGCCAAGTTGATTGAAGTGATACGATCATTTACCAAGACTGGTGCTCCAAAATCAGATCCTACAGATGAGTTGCCAGCTGTCCCTGCTGTGAACCAGATCCAGGCAAAACGGGAACCGGTGAAGCTCAACAAACAGTTCAAGCAAGTCGTTCCATCACACGAGATCCCATCCAAGCCAAAGAGGGGTGAACCACTATATGACCCAGCTGATCCTGAGGCGATTGTCATGAAAAGAACCAATGAGCAAGATACTGAGGTTGTGATCGATCCTTTCCTTGCAAAGAAATTGCGTCCTCACCAAGTGAAGGGTGTAAAGTTCTTGTACGAATGTGTCATGGATCTCAGAGGGTTTGGAGGAAACGGTGCGTTGTTGGCTGATGACATGGGCTTGGGAAAGACTCTTCAGACTATCAGTCTCATCTGGACCTTGCTCAAGCAGTCTCCGCAGGGTTTTGATAAGCCAATTGCCAACAAGATCCTCATCGCTTGTCCAGTCACCTTGATTGGAAACTGGAAAAGAGAGTTCAAAAAGTGGCTACCCATGAACAGAGTGAACGTGTTGACTCTCCACAGCAAAAACACCATCGCAAAAGACAAGCAGGACGTGAAGAACTTCGCCCGTGCCAAGGTGTATCAAGTCATCATTATGGGCTATGAGAAGATCTTGAACATGAAGGAGGAGTTGGCACACACCAGATTCGACTTACTCATCTGTGATGAGGGACACCGTCTCAAGAACAACTCGAACAAGACTCTTCAAGCGTTGAACTCATTGATGATTGAGAAGAAGGTCTTATTATCCGGTACGCCGATCCAGAATGACCTCTCTGAGTTCTTCAACATCATTGACTTCATCAACCCGGGAATTCTTGGTACGTTCAACCAGTTCAAGCGGAACATCATGAACCCTATTTTGAGATCACGAGAACTCAACTGCATGGATGGCGATGCCCGAGAAGTGGGAGAAGAGAAATCTCAACACTTGATCAATCTTACCAAGCCGTTCATTCTTAGAAGAACTGCTTCTGTCATTTCCAATCACTTGCCCCCTCGCACAGATGTCGTGTTGTTCTGTCCTCCAACACTCTCACAAGTCAAACTCATGAATGGAGTGCTCAGCTCACATCGATTCTCCTCGATGGTCAACAATGCATCCACCGGAGCAGGCTCATTGGGTCTCATCACTATGTTCAAGAAGATTTGCAACTCTCCATCCTTGATCTCATCCGACAAGACATTCAAGGAGATTGGCGAGCCAGCTGTCACAACCCAAACGGCAAGTGGCAAACTTCTTGCATTCCAAGATTTGATCATGGAGATCTACAGGGCTGGAGAGAAGGTGGTAGTGGTGTCAAACTACACTCAGACTCTTGACATTCTCCAAAGCATCATCACAAAGTTCAACTTCACATACTCCAGGCTTGATGGTTCAACGCCCAAGAAGGATCGAGACTCAATTGTCAACCAGTTCAATACCGTCCCACAGAGAAATAAGTTTGCCTTCCTTTTGTCCTCCAAATCTGGTGGAGTGGGTTTGAACTTGATTGGTGCTTCGAGATTGATCTTGTTTGACAACGACTGGAACCCCTCAGTTGACTTACAGGCAATGGCCCGTATTCACAGAGATGGTCAGAAGAGACCAGTGTTCATCTACAGATTGATCACCACGGGGTGCATCGATGAAAAGATCTTCCAGAGACAGCTCATGAAGAATAATTTGTCGGACAAGTTCTTGGATAACAAGAGCAGTTCTACTGACAATCTCTTTGACATGGAGGACTTGAGGAACTTGTTCTCCGTGAATGAATCCACCAAGTGCAACACACATGACCTCATCGAGTGTACATGTGAAGGAAATGGTGAAGATCTCGTGGATGATGAGCCAGACTCTGATGAAGAGACTGAGAGGAGGGTGCCAGTTCTGAAGCGTGAGGCAAGTTGGGTATCTGCTTTAGAGGTGAAAAACACTCTCCCAGAAGACAACAATGCCAAGCGCAACACAATCAAGAAGTGCCTCAAGGACTACCGACATGTCGATCCCACAAAGCTCAGTTCGCTCGATACTACAACTGGTGATGAGCTTGTTGAGAAGGTTCTCATTTCCAACCCAAATGCATTCACGTTCATCCTTACCAAGGTGAACAAACCGACATTATGATAAGTGTGTTTCTCAAACATCAACCAACATGTCTGACTATCTAATTACCCTGCGTAGCTTTGAATCTAGCTTCAGCAGCTCTCGCCCTCTGTTCTCTCATAAGTCTCATACGCTGGTCATCGGTCAAACTGTTGATGTTCGCCTGTGCCAAACTCACGCCGCCGAGTCTCTGCTTCGGACCTGTTACAGCTGGCACATTCTTCTTCAACTCCTCTTGGATGCGTTGCTTCTTTTCCTCCTCTTCCTTGTCTTTGATATCCTGCTCTGCTTTTTCAACCTCTTCACGTGAGATAGCAGGGCCAACATGTGCCGCTTCCCAGTCGAATGCAGACTCACCGAGCTCATGTCGGGCAATCTGGAAGGCCTGGCGAGTGGACTTGTTGGATGCAATGTCATATGGTGTCTTTCCTGCGTTGTTTGTCGATGCAGGGTCTGCCTTAATGTTCTTCATGAGAACTTGTATGAGGTTCTTTGTTCCATGAGCAGCGGTGTAGTGAAGAACAGTTGGGGTGTTGAAGTATTCAGACACAGGTTGAAGGACAAATTCGGGGCCAAGTTTGTGTTTCTTCATGTAAGTGATCAACACTGGTCCTCTTCCTTTTTTAAGGAAACCCACGATCTCTCTGGTGTGTTTAACTTCTGGGGACTCTTCCAATATCTCCTTCTCCTTCTTGAGTGTGCTTTGTTTGAGCAGTTCCTGCTGTTGCTTCAACTTTGCCTTTCTGTCATCAATCTCTGGTTTGTCCGTCACTGTGAGGTATGTGAGCTGGACCCATGCCCTCTTCAACTCATTAGCTGTTGCTCTCTTCGTCGTGAATGGGAAAGATCTGATTCGTGGATCATCACTCTTGAGGACAGCACCCTCATAGCCAACAACTGTGTTTCTGCTGGATGCACCACTAGCACGAATGAAGATAGAGTCACAGTCATCCAAGTGAGACTTCCATGTCTTGAGAACCTCACGAATCTCATTGCGAAGCGCAGCCTCGTTTGCACGACGTAAGTTGGAACCGGCAGAGTTGGCTTTGCCCTTAGCATTGTCCATGGCGGATTGGGAACCACCCTGCTTCCTTCTTGTTGTATAGCGATGAATTGTCTTGTGCGTGATGAACTCAACAGATTGCTCTTGCAAAGAGTCCCCTGGTTTGACTGTGTTTCCCTTGGTCGACTTTGGCTGGTGGCTGATGATGGCTCCTGCAAAGTGACCACCACCAATCATGAGAAGTGCTGACTTCTTGGATTTTCCATCTGTCTTCCACCTTGTCAGAGCCTCAACTGGGTTCTCGATCTCATTGATACCAAACACCGCCTTGTATGCACCAAAACACTTGTCGTTTGGGAGGATGTCTGACTTGAAGAGGATGAATGGTGATCTGGTGGCGAGATGACTGACAATTCCTTCTGACTCTACCTTGAGCGCTTCAAGCTTCTGGATGCTCTTCTCAAAGATAGTCTCAAGCACTGTGTCCCTGTGACGAAGATCCTTGGCCGCCTCTTCGTCCTCAGAGTCGCTCTCCTCAGAGCCGGAGATACTTTCGTTCAAGCCGCCTGATAACTCCTCGAACTCATCCGCTGTGAGTCTGGGAAGACCACGGATCTCACGCTTCAAGTTGAGTCTGTGAAGGTCCGACTTGTAGTACTCCTTGTCCTTGACTTCTTTCGTAACTGGTGCTGGTTCTCGTGCCGCTGTGTCCTGCTGCTGGAGTGGCGAAATCTCCTGTGTAGTGTCGCTGTCGAAGTACATCAACTGGAGCGAGTCCAACACACGCGGCGCTAAGCCGAACACATAGGTGTCTTCAGGGCGGCAAGCTGGTACAGCTTTGGGCGTTAACGTGCTGGACATTGACGGTGTTTCTGCGATGCCTTGATGTCTTTGTCGATGAACGTTAATGGTATGCGTTGGTGGACTTTCGACTTTTCAGCGCTCGCACCTTTCGGCCATGATCATCGTGATGGGAGACATCAACGACTCCAATCGAGCGCACTACGAGCACAACGAAGAGGGGTCATTACATAGCGTGCCTTTAATCTATTTACAATGCATGTACTCTTTTTACTGTGAACCAAAACGGTGACACTCCTCGAGGAAGTGGCGAATCTGTTCAGGGTCCATGAATGGGTGTGTACCATGGCCAAAGTTGATGATGTAGTTCTTCTTACCACCACCAAAGCCCTTGATCATGGCTTCAACTTTCTTGGTAATTGTCTCCTTGCTTCCGTACATCGTGGTTGGGTCGATGTTACCCTGCAATGTCACACGGCCATTGGCAACCTTGACAGCATCAGCCGGGTCGTACAACCAATCGAGCGAGACACAGTTGTAACCGGAGTCACAGAGGTCGTCAAGAGCGTACCATGAGCCCTTTGCAAATGCAGTGATGGGAATGTCCTCCTTGATTCCCAGCTCCTTGAGACGTGGTCCAAGCTTGGCTGAGATCTGTCTCAAGTAAGGAAGCGAGAATTCCTTGAACTCAGCAGGGCCAAGCTCGCCACCCCAAGACTCAAACACCTGAAGCATCTGAGCACCAGCAACGACCTGTTGTGCCAGGAACTCAACTGCAACATCTGTGATGCGCTGGAGCAACTCGTGAGATGCCTCTGGGTACTTGTAGATCCACTCCTTGGCGAATCTAAACATCTTGGTACCACCACCCTCAGTCATGTAGACCAACAATGTCCATGGTGCACCACAGAATCCAAGAAGAGGAACTCTTCCGTTCAATTTCTTTCTTGTCATAGTGATGGCTTTGAAAGCCCAGTCAAGTTCCTTAAGAACATCGACATCCTTGGTCAATTTGTTCAAGTCCTCTGGAGATCTGAGAGGATCAGTGAAGTGTGGTCCAACCTTGTCGAGCATCTCAACGTTCATACCCATAGCCTGTGGAATCACAAGAATGTCACTGAAGATGATAGCAGCGTCGATGAGGCCGTCGAAGTGGTCAATTGGCTGAATTGTGATTGCGGACGCAGTCTCGGCATCGTGACATGTCTCAAAAAAGTCACGACCAGCCTTGACTTCATGGTACTCTGGAAGATAACGACCAGCTTGTCTCTAAGCAAAAAGAAGTTAGTGATCAAACTCAGCAAAGCAAAATGAAGCAGTTAACTCACCATGATCCAGATTGGTGGTCTCTCCACCGTTTCACCACGGGCAGCTCTCAGAATGAGGTCATTTTTCAAAGGTGGGAAGTCTGACATCTTTCGAATACAACAAGCTTGTTAGCAGATGTGATGAGCAGTAGCACTTTGACTTTGTTGCTTTACACCATCTGTCAGGATTTTTCGCCCACACAACAAATTAAGCTTATTATTGCTGGCGCATTATTTGCCCGTGTTGTCATGGCAGTAAGATTTTCGCGAAGGTGACGCAACATGCGAAAATATGCGAATTGCGAAATGGCAGTGTCAAGCTTTCCGCAAATTGCGCAAAATTCCAGCCCCACATCACTTGCACCACATTGTCGCGTGTAATCTCACCACAACGACACTTTCGATCCTTTAACCCCAGCAAAGGAATACTTTACACGCCCACACACGAGGTCTATTCTTCTCTCGAACATGGCATACCGTGCTTTGCGGGCGCAGAGGAAGGCTTTGCGGTTCCATTTCCATGAGCAGACACTCTTTCAGAAAGCACCTCAGACGGCTATCATCAACAAGGCGATTCTTCACAACGATTCTACCCACATCATCGGCGCAAGCCAGGCTGTGTCTCTACAGGCTTCATTTGAGCGAGTTATTGGCTCATATGGTGGTGTGCTTTCCTCTCTTGAAGGCTCGGAGCTGGTGAAGCTCTACAGCACGGCATATCGTCCCTTTTTGAGCAAGTCATTGATTGACAAGTACTTCAGCGACGGCACTGCGCTTCGTGAGATGAAGCAGTTTGCACGACTCTACACCAAACTACAATCTGGGGCATCTGAGGTTCTGATGGCCATCACAAATATGCCAAATGTTGACTTTGGTGTCTTGAGAGGTGACTATTTTGTGTCATTGGGAGACCTGAAGGGTTACTCTCGCCTCCTCCGCCTGGCACACAAGGATCTCTTCAAGAACCACCTGAAGCAAAATATCCACTTCACTGAACCTTTGAGTGTCAATGATCCTGCACATTGTGAGACAAGTCTTGGGCGGTACTTGAAAGCCAGCTCAAGCGAACAAGCCAATACCTTGGTCAAGAACTACCTTGTCGTGAACTCTCCATTGACATCTGAATTCTTTGCCAACATGGCCTCCAAGTTTGGCACGCGCATCATCATTTTAACGGGAGAGAGTTTTTCACGTCCAAGCTCCAGTGTTGAATCTCATCTCTGCGAGTTGGAGTCTGCAAGACGTCGTGGTGATGTTCAACGGTGTATTCAAATCCGCGCTGAGCTTTCTGGTATGAAGTTTGTGGCTCTGAAGGACATGAAGGAGTTGATGACGTTCATTTCAGCTATTGATCCTAAACCTATGTCTGTCTCTTCTTCCATCGTGGAGGACTCGTTTGGACTGAACGACAGACTAAGAGAGATGGAAGAGAGCATCTTCTCCGGTGCTGAGGCTCACAACTCTCGTGTCTTGGTCTAATGAGGCCTGAGATTGCTATTTATTCCTATTTATTGCTATTTATTCTATTTATTCTATTTATTCGGACAACTGGTTGTCCTGTTGTCCTCGGCGTGATGCTACTCCCGTGGACGATGGCGTCTACGACAGCCAAGTTATAGTACGGCACTCGGATCCAGATGGTCTAGATGGGGTCTAGCTGTCTCTATACCGTCTAATACAAGCTCGAACTGGCGTTATACATGTTCACAAAGGTAAAAAGCCGGGCAGTGTGTTGTCACATCGCCGTCTTCCTGTCGGCTTGAGGTGCGACTCTGGCCGATCATGGGGTAGCTTGATGCATTGATCTCGGAGCAAATTACGGTCTGTGGCTTCCATATTGACGACGTTGAAATAACTATATCGCAGTCGTGTGTAAGAGAACAACCAAATGACATGTGGTGCTCTCTGGTACCTTCAATTGTGCTCTTTGGGGTTCATCAGCTTTCATAGTCCGAGAACTGCAGCTGTTCCTACCCAGCTGTAATTTGATGATCTGTGCTGTTGATCTCCGATTCTCAACCCCTGTAGATCAAATCAGCTCATCTAATAGCCAAGAAAAACGCTAGTGTGATCCTTTCAAGTCTAGAAGCACAATTGAACATACGAACCACTATTATTTGCCACCGGCCTCGTCACCAAAGTGCACAAGTGCGCATCGTATTGTCGTAGTCTTGACGAAATGCGCAATAACGGCTTCAAGTATACATCTTCCCCGCTGACGGCAGCGCCCTGCTCAACCGATCACTGCAGTTCACAGGACTCTTTTTGTTACGTTGCCATGACGTTAAGACAGGGCACAGATTCGATTAAACTCAGCGCGCCCCGTGTTTTGGATCATAGCCCGAGCTCCTCGTAGTTCCCTTCCCAAAAGCCTGCATATTCTGGTAACTCAAAACACTAAATGACGGATGCGTCATGAAGAGCAAAAGCCGTTGAGAAATGTCCAGAATCGGAAGTACCCGCTCGTCAACACCCCCAACTATCAACCAAAGCACTTTCACAAATATGCATCTAGAACTGATCGGTCCAAGGTGTTGCGAGCCGTGATCCTTCTGTGCCTTAGCGTGCACACCGTTGGCGCTTCAAGATGCCATGTACTCCCGATCCCCGAGCAAAAGGAACGTCACCACGACATCTATAAAGATCCACTCTGCTCCACTTCTCGGTTCCAGTGTATGTGGATGGGGTTTGCTCTTCTGCTTAATCGACTACACGAACAATCAATCATGCCAACTAACTGTCGCTCCCTATCCTATTTTGTGGTATGTCTTCTCACAGTGGCCAGTGCTATTGATCACGCACACCAGACAACACCGAAGGTCAATGGTAAGAAGGTGAGCAGCTTGTTCAAAAGAAGTGGCACATGTGCTTTCCCGAATTCGAAGGGTATGGTTGCTGTTCAGACTAGTGGTGAGAACGCTGGATGGGCTATGCACTACGACCAGCCATGTACCTATGGCTCCTGGTGCCCATTTGCATGCCCTCCTGGGCAGTTGATGAACCAATGGGATCCAGAAGTAACCTCATACAGCTATCCAGGCTCCCAGTATGGAGGTGCTTGGTGCAATGAAGATGGTGAGCTCGAGTACAAGAGAGATGGAAGCTGCTGTGTCGATGGTGTTGGTACTCTTTCTGTGGACAATCAGGCCAGTAAGAACGTTGCCTTCTGTCAGACTGTCTTGCCTGGTAACGAGGAGATGTTGATCCCAACTGATGTTGATGCCTCTGGTAAAGCTACTTTGGCTGTCCCTGGTCCAGACTACTGGGCAGGTACTGCATCGCACTTTTATGTGAACCCACCAGGTGTCTCTGTTGACGATGGATGCAAGTGGGGAAAGTCTTCGGAGCCATGGGGTAACTGGGCCCCTTATGTTGCCGGTGCCAACCAAGATGCCAACAAGAACACCTTTGTCAAGATTGGCTGGAACCCCGTGTACCTTGAATCAACTTGTCCATTTAAGGATACTGTCCCTGACTTTGGCATCAGAATTACATGTGAGGATGGTGACTGCAATGGGCTTCCTTGTGAGATTGATCCTGCCAACCAGGGTGTGAATGAAATGTCAGGGGCAATCATTTCAACAGGTGCTGGCGGTGCCACTTTTTGTGTCGTTACTGCTGAGGATGGTGCTAAAGCCAAGATTGAGGTTTTCGAGTCGGGCAGTTCGAGCAAGGTGAAGCGTAACGAGCATGGCCATCATGTCCATGAGCGCGGGTTGACACAAACGACGATGGCAACCGTCACTAAAATTCTTACGGCTTAAAGTGAGCTGCCATTCCACCGTGTGTAAAAAAAAAAACTGTGTTACTAATTGACTTCTTGTTTGTTTGAAAATTCTTGTAGTAACTGCCCCTGTAGGATGCAATAGGCATCAAATAAAAGATTCCGTGCGCGAGACTCGAACCGGGAACCCTCGGACAGCAAAAAAAACTGCAAAAAAAGAAATGCCATTACCTGGAATCGAACCTGGGTTTGCGCTGCCACAAAGCACTGTACTGACCACTATACTATAATGGCTTTTCTTGTTTGTGTTGTTCTTGATACCTTGCCATACGTGGCTTCTATCAATTCCAGACTTGGTACGGGCACGCTAATTCGATACCACTTGATTGTAGTTGCGGACGAACTACCCTGAAGCCGTAAAATATTGCGTCTATTATACATCGTCTCAATCACCAGAGACCCCTTCACAGCACCTGAACCCAAAAGGTCATTTTCTCCTTTTTAACGCTTGCAGCTTCTTGTGCTCTTGTTCTTGTCTCCTCGACGGCATCTTCAACAGCAACATCAAAGACCACAACATTCAAACCAATAGGCAGCTTCAGTTCGTATCTCGATGAGATCATCTTTCCGGTATCAGCATAATGGATTGAAGGGACTGGGTTCACGCGCTCTCCATTCACAGTGAGGAAAGACTGGTACTTCTTGTTCGCAAGTGCATCATGAAGACCCAATGACACTGACACCGCACCTTGGTGGCGTTGCAGACTGAGAGCATAACTGGAAACTTCAAAGTCCGATGCTTCAAACTTGTGCTCAAACCAGTTCTGGATGATCTGGAACGGTGGTGCACTAACGAGTGGTCTTTGGACTTGCTTGTACATGCTTCTGGAAGATGAGAATAGGATCTCTTGGATGTACTTGTCAGCTCTTGCTTCCGCAGATGTCGTTCTTGGTTTCGTTGAAGGAAGCACAACAGCAGGTGTCTGTACTTTTATCTCTTCCTCCTCCTGCTCAATAGCCTCTTCTTCCTCTCCACTGGAATCCGAGTCATCAGATTTCTGAGACTCTCCTGTCAGTGGATTCACATTACTGCGGTCATGAAGCCCCAAATCATCTGGAATAGGAAGCCCACCCTCTCTGTTGTGTAAAGTGAGACTGAGCTTGGTCTTTGGTGGTTTGATTTTCAGCTTGAGAGATGGTCCAGGTGTGTCCCTTTGCTGAAGCATTGCCACACGAACGGCTTCAATCTCTCTGTTGATCTCAGTCATCCTGGAGCGGAAGTAGTCCTGTAGCACTCTCGAGTTTGAGTACAGCAACGTTCCCGGAGAGTTATAGATCTGAGCATTCTTGAATACCAACTCAACCTGGTTTTGGAATTGACCCATTGACTTGATTCTGCCGGCCAGTATGTTCTCTTTCACAGTTCCCAAAGCCATTGGTTTCTTGATGACCTTGTAGTAATCTGGGAACTCTCTGCGGCTCACCTCCTTGGCGAACGGCTTTCCTATGCTCACTCCGTTTACTGGGTAGTCGATCAACTCGTCAAGAACCATCAAGAATCTAGCCTTCTGGGTCATGCCTGAAGCTGGTGTAGCAGGCGTTCCAGGGGTCTGTTGTGGTGTTGATGGGGCAGCAGGGGCCTTGAACTTGATCTTGAAGCTGCTCTTGGATGGGGTCGACTCGCGTTGTTTGGTTGGTTTCTCGTCTTCAGAGTAGTCAGAGTCATCATCTTCGGCTTCTTCTTCGTCCCCCTCTTTCTTGACATCGGCCTCTGGTGAAAGTGGCTTGGCCTCCTGTGGTGAGTACTGACTCACCTGGTCATTGACAAAGTTCAAGAGAAGAGTAGCGTTCTTTGCAATCTCACTCTCCTCCACGTTGTATGTGTTAGCGTTATCGGCCATCAACTGGAAATCAGCCAACAGGTCCTCAGCAGATGTGTATGCTTTGTTGTTGTACTTGATCTTGATTTCATGAATGGATATTGGTGATTTGATTACCTCATAATAATCTGGAAGGATCTTTTTTGGAGGGAGCTTGAGGAAGTCGAATGCGGTCGGCAAGCTGGTGACGAGCTTGAGAGTCGAGTCAAGGAAAGCGTAAAGCTTTGGGTCGACCACCGTCTTTTGTCTCTTTGCATCTGGTGTATCCTTGGCACCCTCGCTTCTTCTCTTCCTGTGTTTTGCCATGACCTTGTGATGATTGTGGATCGTGTTTATCTAGTCTTTGTTGTGATCTTGAAGAACGCGTTCTGCTTTGGATTTCGACATCTGTCCAAAAACTCCCAGGGCTTCGTAACCCCGCGAACTTACTCGATACCGAAGGCCGGAGTACAATCATCTTGGAACTTGGATGCCCGATGTAACCTCGCCTCAACTGTTCAACAGCGTCCACGATCAAACTCTCGAGATTCACTCGATACGTCGGACACGGCTTATGCGAACCCCAACATACCCGCGATCACGCATTGCACGCTAATATCCAGTCCAGTATGCGCTTCATTTAGCTGCGCAGCTTTCCATTGTCTCCGAGCTCGGTGTTTGAGGTTGAAACACAACATGCGGCCCGGACCAGCACTTTTTGAGGCCATCGATCCTCAACTCACAAACCCTCTCCAACTTGATACAACAAAGGTGGGTTCTATTGTGCAGGTGTGTATGGTCTTGATTCATATGTGTATCACCTCACTCTATCGAGGAGATACTTAAGTGATCAGCGCCCTGCTTCTTCTATACCATCAATCACCTCGATCCACTTACCAGCAGCTATCGCTCCATACTTGCATATCCCAGTCCATCACCCAGCATCGCCACCATGACTCAGAAGAACATCACTTTCAACATTTCCACATCATTTGAAGTCCAGCAACTTCTTGGAGAAGGTGCCTACGGTGTTGTGTGTCTGGCACTACACAAGCCAACTGGTACCAAGGTGGCCATCAAGAAGATCAAACCATTTGACAGATCATTGTTCTGTGTGAGAACACTTCGAGAAATCAAGCTGCTCAAGCACTTCAAGCATGAAAATATCATCTCAATATTTGATATCCAACGGCCAGCATCATTTGACGAGTTCAAGGAAGTCTACATCATCCAGGAGCTTATGCAAACAGACCTTCACAGAGCTATCATCTCCCAGTCACTCACAGACGATCACGTCCAATACTTCATCTATCAAATTCTCAGAGGTCTCAAGGCTCTTCACAGCGCAAATGTCATTCACAGAGATCTAAAACCATCAAACCTGCTTCTCAATGCCAACTGCGATCTCAAGATCTGTGACTTTGGCCTTGCAAGAATTGATGACCGCAAGATGGGTCAAGAAAGCTCCCCTGAGATGAGAAACAATTTGATGACGGAGTATGTTGCTACAAGATGGTACAGGGCTCCAGAGATCATGCTGACAGCTTCCAAGTACACCACAGCTATTGACGTGTGGTCTGTTGGTTGCATTCTTGCCGAACTCCTTCTTGGACGCCCAATCTTCCCTGGAAAGGACTACCGAGACCAGTTGACTTTGATCCTTCGAACACTGGGAACTCCAACTGGTGAAGACTACCAGAGTATCAAGTCCAAGAGAGCCAGAGAGTACATCAGAACACTTCCCTTCTTCAAAAAGGTTCCGTTGTCAAACACCTTCCCTTTCGCTAACGGTCTTGCTGTTGACCTCATGGCCAAGATGCTGGAGTTCGATCCAAAGAAGAGAATCACCGTTGTTGAGGCTCTCCATCATCCATACCTCGCCGCGTATCATGATCCAACAGATGAACCAGACGCAGCCCCTATCCCTGAAGAGTTCTTCGAGTTTGACAGAATCAAGGACAGCCTGACAGTCCCAGAACTGAAAGGCATGCTCTACAACGAGATCATGAATCGTTAGATACCTATAACCAATGATACAACAGATACTTATCAGTTAGTTTGCTATCCATACGAGGCTTGATTACAACATATTGGTCCTTCAATGACCAAGTAGATTAACTTATGAATCCAGGTTTTTAAGGCATTTTGGGCTTTGCCAAGTTATGGGCCTATTACTAGTATCAGTTACATGGGGCTTACATGTAAACAAGTCTTAGTACACTCATAATCAACACAAGCACAACTGTGGTCATGGCACCAATGCCACAAAGAGAAGGTTTGCCCTCAGCATATGTAAACATAAGACATATAGACGACTAAGCAGTGATCACTGATCGAAGTACTCTCACCCCTCCGTATAAGGATCCGCAAAAACTAATAATTCCTCGCCTCGAAATCTCACGTAACACGTAACCGACTTTTTATAGATCTGTGTGAGTAGCTCATGTATTGGACCAGAAGACATGGAAATCTCCGTGGGTACCGATCAGATCTCGCTCAAAGGACAGCATAGTTGACTCGAGTCGTGCAAGGTCAAAGAGCATGATCACACCATTGCAGATAGACCAATTGAACACGAACACTGTTATCTGACTTTGTGGCAGCAAGACTTAATCCCGTCTGGCTGGGGTCGTGTCGGTTCTAACGGGAGTCGGGACATCCCGCAAACGTTATCAGCAGATCTCGACCCCATTCGATGCGCACCAGGGTTTGCCGCTTGCATCCTTCGTCGGAGTAACGGTTATCGGAGTAGATTACGATCGCATGTTACCCGAATGAGGGTGGTTTGCCGCGTCCGTCGCGGGTGTTGACTCGTAGATGACTCGTCGCTGTTGAGGGCCTTGACTCGGGTGATGGTTGGGACCGTGAGAGGCTGAACGCGTGGCGAATCAACCGCCCGGCAGCGATTACTGTTCTGAGCTTAGATCTTCCCCAGTACAAACAAGAGAAAAGCGTGTATCATCATCATAAGGAGCATATAATTGGATGCGCCTGTGAAGACAGATAATAGCACACTTCTGAAGTACCTTCTCAACAATGAGCCAAGCTTTTGAATGTTTGCCCAGCTCTGGTGATACTCTCTTATCGCCCCAGCTTGGCAGTGGGGTGCGCCAACGCGAACTTGCTAGTTGCAGCCGGCAATCAGGCTGACTCTGCCCGGCCTGCCACAGCTGGAATTGGGTTGAAGTAGCGCCGATAACTGATAGGCAAGGCGTGCGCTGACTCCAAACAGGGTCTTTCCCTGAGGTCCCCTGGGCCCTGGGCCCGGGCCCTGTCTGCCTCACTTCACATCTTATCTTGAGTTGAGCCTATCCCTGTCTTTCTTATATATAGCGCACGCACCCTGAACTTTGTTGGCACCTGTCTCACTCTTGCCAGTAGTAACACCACAAATCATCATGAGTAGTGACGAAGAAAAGCACACTGACGGCAAGAGTATCATCTCTCCTGTCGTGTCTATGACGGCTGACCAGATCGGCAAGGCTGGTGAACTTATCACTACTGTCATCTCACCAAATGGCCAACCTGTTGAAGTTACCGGTGATGTTGATGAGGCCATGAAGCTTGTCTTGGCTGCTGACCACATTGAGCTGACACCAGAGGAGTCTTCAAGATTGCTGAGAAAGATTGACATGTATGTTCTTCCGCTCATCTGTTTCCTCTACTCCGTGCAGTTTATGGACAAGGTCACCAATGGTAACGCTGCCATTATGGGCCTGAAGACGGACTTGAACATGATCAACGACATGTACACTTGGGTTGGTACCTCCTTCTACTTGGGTTACATGGCATTTGAATTCCCTGTATCTGCTCTGCTCCAGAGATTTCCACTTGCCAAGACCACTGCGTTGTTCATCTTCCTGTGGGGTGTTGTCCTCTGTTTGCACGCAACACCAAACTATGGTGGCTTCATCTTCTTGAGAACTGCACTCGGTGCCTTTGAGTCATCTGTTACACCAGCAATGGTCATCATTACCTCTCAATGGTACAGAAAGGAGGAACAGTTCTTCAGAACGTGTATCTGGTTTGCTTGTAACGGTTTCGGTCAGATCTTTGGTGCTTCGATTGCCTACGGAATCGCCCTACACTCTGAGAGCTACAGCATTGAAGGGTGGAAGATCTTGTTCATTGTTACTGGTTTGATTACAGTTGCATTGTCTGTTGCGTTCTTCTTCCACATTCCAGACTCTCCAGCTGGTGCTTGGTTCTTGACTGAAAGAGAGAAGCTGATGGTTGTCGAAAGAATCAGAACCAACAACCAGGGATTCGGTAACAGACACTTCAAGAAGAAACAGTTCATTGAGGCCCTTACCGATTACAGAACCTGGATTTTCTTTTTGTATGCCCTGGTTTCTGATATTCCAAACGGTGGTATCACTAACTTCGGTTCCATCTTGATGAAAGATGACTTTGGCTACACTACCCTGAAGGCCCTTCTCATGGGTATGATCGGTGGTGCTGTTGAATTTGTTGGATGTCCGCTCTTTGGATGGTTGCACAGATTCATCCCACACAGAATGATTTTGGCCATCTCCGCCACAGTCCTGACCTTGATGGGTGCTTGTATGCTTGCCTTCGCCTCCGAGAACAAGCAGGCTAGACTCACAGGTTACTTTCTTCAGTTTATTGCTCCAGTCGGTATGATTGCTTGTCTTTCTCTTTTCTCTTCCAATGTTGCTGGTCACACTAAGAAGATCACTGTGAACGCCATCTACTTGATTGGATACTGTGTCGGTAACGTCATTGGTCCACAGACATTCAGAGCAGAGGACGCTCCATCGTACAGCCCAGCCAAGATCACTATTGTGGCATGTTACGCTATTGCCGTGGTCCTGCTGTTCGGGTTGTACTGGTCTTACTGGAATGAGAACAAGAAGAGAGCTGCTGCTATTGCTGACAGAGAGAAGTCTGGCTTCTATGCGGAAGAGATGGAGAACCTGGAGTTCGCTGACTTGACCGATAAGGAGAACCCACACTTTGTGTACGCTTTATAGATTGTTGCTCAGGATATTACACGGATATTTGATATTATACGTTCTAAGCTAGGTCGGTATGCAATCCAAAACTACTCGTTTATGAGAGGAGGAGAGGATCCATCATCCTGGACTGGGAAGATCGTGATTTGGAGTTATTCCAGACATGTAAGTTGATCTGATTCACTCGTATAGTCTGAATGACGTTAAGTTCTTGCCAAGCGGTTGCGTTTACTGGTTGAATTACGATGCCGCGTTCTGCATGTGGCCACGATCTCACTTTTCAGTGTTCACCAGGATTGAAAGTTGTTCACCTAATTCACCGTAGCAGCAAGGACAAGGTATACCGTATAGGCATCAAGCGTGCAGAAGTCTAACGCTTCTCCACACTTCACTCCGGCGCTTACTATCAGATCTTCTATGTTGTTTATCCCCGGTGTGGCTACTAGAGTCTTATAGGCGATGGTACTGCGATCTCCACTGGTGCGGATCTCGGCGTATGTGTTAGCCTGAGTGGTGTCTGTTGTATATAGAGGGGCTATGGTGAACGTCCAGGAGTGGGAATCTTGAGGTGAGAAGTTTTCTCCCGAGCGCCGAGGGCGCGCCGGTAGGGTAATCCCTGACACTTACAGCACACGCGGCGTCTATCAGGACAACTCCGGAACTAAACTCCATCCGCGAATTACCTCTTGAGTTGTAAGCTTATCGCGTTGAACACCACCCAGGATTTGAGGGCAGTGCACATTGCCCCTGAGCTGATATGCCTTATTGCAAATGGCAATATGGGTCGGAGGTTACGCAAATGAGAGGTGGTTGCTGCGCCCGTCATTGGTAAGGGGGTTGACTCGTCCCTGACTCGTCGCTGACTCGTCGCCAGTGAGGGCGCGTTGACTCGGGTGACAAGTTGTCACTGTACGAGTCTGGGAAATCAATCGCCCGGTGCGATCTTTTCAGCTAATTAGATCTTACCCAGTACAACGAAGAAAAAAGTGTGAATCATGACAATAAGTAGTCGTTAACTGAATGCTTCTCGGCGAGCTTATATACCACACGTTTGAGGTATCTTCTCGAACAATGGGCCAAGCTTTTTGATGTTTGCCCAGCTATTCTGGTGACGATCTCTTATCGGACCGGCTTGGCAGGGACGTGCGCGAACACGAACATGCTATCGGCTATCATGTTGACTCTCGCCGGTCCCGGCTCTGCCACAGTTCGAAGGGGGCTGAAGTAGCCTTGAATCCTTGATAGGCGATAGGCATGGCGTGCTCCGCTTTGACACCAAACGGGGACGCTCCTTGAAGTCCGCTGCCTGACTTCACATCTTATCTTGAGTCGTGCCCATCCCTGTCTTTTCTTATATAAAAGCACGCACCCTGACCCTCATTGAGACACATCTTACCCATATCAGTCTTTTGCCACCAGAACACCACAAGTCATCATGAGTAGTGACGAAGAAAAGCACACGGATGGCAAGAGTATCATCTCTCCTGTCGTGTCTATGACGGCCGAACAGATCGGCAAGACTGGTGAACTTATCACTACTGTCATCTCACCAAATGGTGAGCCTGTTCAAGTGACTGGTGATGTCGATGAGGCCATGAAGCTTGCCCTAGGTGCTGACCACATTGAGTTGACACCAGAGGAGTCTGCAAGATTGCTGAGAAAGATTGACATGTATATTCTTCCGCTCATCTGTTTCCTCTACTCCGTGCAGTTCATGGACAAGGTCACCAATGGTAACGCTGCCATTATGGGCCTGAAGACGGACTTGAACATGATCAACGACATGTACACTTGGGTCGGTACCGCGTTCTACTTGGGTTACATGGCATTTGAGTTCCCTGTCTCTACTCTGCTGCAGAGATTTCCACTTGCAAAGACCACCTCGTTGTTCATCTTCCTGTGGGGTGTTGTCCTCTGTTTGCACGCAACACCAAACTATGGAGGATTCATCTTCTTGAGAACCGCACTTGGTGCCCTTGAGTCGGCTGTTACCCCAGCAATGGTCATTGTCACTTCCCAGTGGTACAGAAAGGAGGAACAGTTCTTTAGAACATGTATCTGGTTTGCTTGTAACGGTTTCGGTCAGATCTTTGGTGCTGCAATTGCCTACGGAATTGCCTTACACGCTGACAGCTACAGCATCGAAGGATGGAAGATCTTGTTCATTGTTACAGGCTTGATTACTGTTGTCTTGTCTGTTGCGTTCTACTTCCACATTCCAGACTCCCCAGCAGGTGCTTGGTTCTTGACTGAAAGAGAGAAGCTGATGGTTGTTGAAAGAATCAGATCGAACAATCAGGGATTCGGTAACAGACACTTCAAGAAGAAACAATTCATTGAGGCCCTTACCGATCCAAGAACCTGGGTGTTCTTCTTCTATGGACTCCTTGCCGATATTCCAAACGGTGGTATCACCAACTTCGGTTCCATCTTGATGAAAGATGACTTTGGATTTGCTACTTTGAAGGCCCTTCTCATGGGTATGATTTCTGGTGCTGTTGAACTTGTTGGATGTCCACTCTTCGGAAGACTACACATCTTCATCCCACACAGAATGATTTTGGCCATCTCTGCGACACTCGTGACGTTGATGGGTGCTTGTATGCTTGCCTTCGCCTCGGAGAACAAAGAGGCTAGACTCGCTGGTTACTTCCTTCAGTCGATTGCTCCAGTCGGTATGATTGCTTGTCTTTCTCTCTTCTCTTCCAATGTTGCTGGTCACACGAAGAAGATCACTGTGAACGCCATCTACTTGATTGGATATTGTGTCGGTAACGTTATTGGTCCACAGACATTCAGAGCAGAGGACGCTCCATCGTACAGTCCAGCCAAGATCACAATTGTGGTCTGTTACGCAATTTCTGTCGTCCTGTTGAGTTGGTTGTACTGGTCATACTGGAATGAGAATAAGAAGAGAGCTGCCGCTATTGCTGACAGATCAACAGCTGGCTTCTATGCGGAAGAGATGGAGAACCTGGAGTTCGCTGACTTGACCGATAAGGAGAACCCACACTTTGTATACGCTTTATAGATTGTTGCTCCGGATAGTACACAATTATTTGATAGCATACGTCCTAGGTCCGTGCGGGATAGAAAACGACTTATGTAAGAGATGGATCTGGTTTAAGAAGATGAATATCTGTGTCTGGCATGTGATTCTACCCCTATTGCCTAGATCCGTGTGCCTCAAGCTGATGCGACGTTACAACCTCTTGTTGGGTCATCGCATGCATACACGAAGCCCGAATCCACCAGGCTTGAATGTTGGCCACCCTTTACAGAAGCAACAAGGTGTAGACGGTCAGTTATCAAGCGTTCTGCAAATCAAATACTTCACCCCGACTTACAGCTTACAGCAATGTGCAACAAAGAACGCCGGATATAAGCGCCGTTAGCAAGGAGGGACCTCACCATTTGAGTTGTGGGGGGAAAAATAAAAAAAGCTTATAGCTTGCAACGCCACTCAGAATATAAAGGCCTGGCAAGGTCCTTGCCCTTGGATTTATTACGTCTTATTGCTGATTTGAGAGGCCAGGCTAGTTGGGCCAGGCGAGTTGAGTCAATAACAGCCTCTATCTCCATGAGTGGCAATTGCTTCCAGAGAGGCAGCACCGGTGAAATCGGCACATTGTCTTCGGATATGCCTGCTGAGGGTGGCTTCCAAGACGACATCAAGACCAGTACTATCATCTCACCCACTGGTGGGGTGGTGTATACTGATAGTGATGTTGACGACGCAATGAGGTTTGTTGCTGGAGCAGCGGGGGACGTTGAGGAGTTCACCCCCACAGAGTTGTCGAGAGTGCGGTGGAAGACTGATCTGTGGATCCTCCCCATCTCATGTCTGCTCTACGCCCTCCAGTATATGGACAAGTTGAATGCGTCTGGTGCTGCTGTTATTGGATGGACTGATGATCTGAGCATGGTTGGTGATATGTACAATTGGGTGGGATCATCCTTCTACATTGGCTACTTGGTGTTTGAATTCCCCGTATCAACGTCTCTACAACGATTTCCTCTTGCCAGAACCACATCTCTCTTCATATTCATGTGGGGTGTGTTCCAGTCTCTACAAGCATGTGCAAACTATCCAGGTCTTATTGTTTTGAGAGTGGCGATTGGTGCAGCTGAGACAGCAGTCACGCCTGCTATGGTCATCATCACCAGTCAGTGGTACAAGACTGATGAACAATACTTGAGAACATGCATCTGGTTTGCTGCTAATGGTATTGGTGTGCTACTTTCCTCTGGTGTCTGTCTTGGTATTTCCAAGAACTATATCACATACTCAATTGCGGGGTGGAAGCTGATCTTCCTGGTGAACGGTGTTTTGGCTATCGTCTTGTCTGCCTTCTTTTGGATTCATATTCCTGACACCCCTGCAAATGCCTGGTTCTTGACCGAGAGAGAAAAGAGAATGGTTATTGAGAGGATCAGAACCAACAATCAAGGTTTTGGAAGCCGACATTTCAAGAAGCATCAGTTCTTCGAGGCCCTGACGGATACGAGATCTTGGGTGTACCTCATATATGCTATCATCATCAATATCCCGAACGGCGGTATCAGCAGCTTCAGTACGATCGTGATGACCAATGACTTGAAGTTCTCCCTTTCTTTGACTTTCAAGATTGGTATCTTGTGTGGTTTGGTTGGATTTTTTGGTTGTATTCTATTTGGTTGGGTAACGATATTCCTGCCTCACCGTCTTGCTACGTCCATCTTCTGCAGCATTGTTGTCCTGATGAGTACATGTTTGATTGCTTTCTCATCAGATCGGTATGTTGTCTTAGCAGGTTTCGTCATACAGACACTATCCCCTGTTGGTACAATTGTTTGTTTGTCCTTGTTCTCTTCCAACATTGCAGGTTACACTAAAAAGATCACTGTCAACGCCATGTTCTTGATCGGGTCGTGTGTTGGCAATCTAATTGGACCTCAGACATTTAGAGAGAGTGAGGCACCGACTTACATGCCAGCCATGATCACTATTGTGGTATGCTACTCTGTCAGTGTTGTCATGTTGTGCTGGTTCAACTACTCATATTGGAATGAGAACAGGCAGAGAGACAGCTTGCTGCTCAAGAGAGGCGAGCCTAATGAAGCTGAGTTGGACCACTTGGAGTTTGCCGATTTGACTGATAAAGAGAACCCACATTTTCGTTATTGTTTGTGATATATGGAACACACATTACTGTACGTATGTAAGAATCCTTTAGGAGTATGTTCTGTTAAATTTTAATTGACGTAGCACGCATCTAACCTATATTCTACCAGATCATAGATCCAGCCAGTGTTGTCACTAGCTAGGGACTCAGGGGCCTCGGGCGCGCCAAGAACATTAAGTGCGCTGCGCAGAGTATTTTCGACGAGACTGGTCAAAGCGCAAGCCTATTGCTTTATCCAATTTACTGGACCGATTCTTCTAGTTGATAGAACGTCTATTTACCAGCTAGAGTCGACATGAATTTTATATAAATAAGCTAGCTAGATCAAAAATTCATGGCGCGCGGTGGGATCTTGTCAAGAAAGAGCATCTCCTCATCGGAAATTTCAATCTCAAACTCAATCAAAGATGTGCATTCAAGTTTGAAAATTTCCTTAAAATCCCTTACAAACCTAACCCAATATTCCTCCGTATTTTAGAGACATTCTCTTCAAAGGCATTAGTCGATTACAAGTGTCAATCGAAAGATACTGAATTAATTGTATGCACAGCTCAAAAACACCCAGACACCAGCCCAGACACCTGTACACCAATTTGATTTTTCGAGACATCATGTGACATGACGCGATCACAGCTGCTTAACGCCACAGCTGCAGTTCAACGGCGAAGCTTCTGGATGAGATGGTGGAAGATGTGAGCTGCTTAAGAGCCTAATTGTTTGGGGACAGCGATCTGATTTGGCGAACAATTGGCGTTCAATAGTCGACAACTAAAGATTGTGTGCATTGTTACACTTTGGCTCTCCTAATCTTCACCAGAAATATCCTGATTGCTTGGGTATAAATGGGTGTCCTTTCAACTATCCCTACAATGTGTCCAATTTAAGCGAAAAAGCAGACAATGAATTCATTAAACACCTCCAGAGCATGACAGCTCTTTCACCGTTATATCACAAAGACCTCTCATATGTTGTATCGAAGCATGAAAGTGTCTTACACGTTAGCAGTGATCTTAGCCTTGATGGCGTTAGGGTTGGCACCGATAACCTTGTCAACAACCTTACCATCTCTGTAGAAAATGATGGTTGGCATGGAAGAGACCTCCTGCTCCTGGGCAATGTCTCCGAGCTCGTCAACGTCGACCTTGTAGAAGACAGCGGTCTCCTTGTTCTGCTCAGCGAACTTCTCGAGCAATGGTGCAATCATCTTGCATGGACCGCACCAGGTGGCGAAGAAGTCCACGACGATGAGCTTGGAGGAGGAGATGGCGGTTTTGAATTCCTCGGCGGACTGGATCTGGTTGACCATTATGTGTTGTAGTGATGAGTTGGGCGATAAAAGCTGGTGGGTCAAGGATGAGGGAGACGCTGAAATCAAACAGGGGAGTTGTTCCTTTTTATATCGCCGACACGCGTTAGTAATCGCGCGTCTAGGCTGTCAACGCTGGGCGTGCCTCCGAAAGCTATTTGTAACGCCACAGCCCCAAACAATAGAGGTTTTTCTGCTGAATAACTGCTGCAGAATGCGAGAGGTCTGACAGCGATTCTGTGGTATTCTTTGCGCTTCTATAGCGTTACTAATCAGTGATAAAGTCGCCTGTCTTTGTCATCTAGAACGCTTGCTTGCCGAGGCCCGACAAGCATCAGACCGCGGCGTATATCTGAGCACGATTTACTGGCTGCACGTGACTTATATGCGTAATTACCAGCACTAACAAAACCCGCTCGCGAACTGGCCGGATCCCCCGCTGCTGGTCAACTCGACTTTTGTGGAGTGATTCCACGCTCTGGTTGTCCCTTTGGAGATATATAAAAAGCCGTGTGCCGCTCACTCTTTGACACGATCCACTCGACCTCCGATGTCTGTCGCCTCTGCAAACACTCAAATGCACGTTGCCACTGTTGCTCCGTATGAAGTGAGTCTTACTGCTGTTCCCAACAAGCCTTCCGTGCGAGCGGGGCCAACCATCTAATCAACAACGAACTAACAACATCCAGACAATCGACCCAGATCCACACTTTACACGCGTTGTGTCTTTCTTCCGACCATCCGACTATGCTGTTTGGGGACTCTCGGTCGTTGGATTCCCAGCTGCACTCGCTCTCTTCGAGAAGCTCGACCCTGTCAATGGCCGCACGTACATCAAGCCATCCAACTCTGCTTTGAGAGTCTGTGGACTCATTGGTCTCGTTGGTGGGTTCGTTCTTTGCTACAACAGGTCTTCCAATAGATTCTGGGGCCATGCTGAGAACTCCAGAGAAGTCAAATTGGACAGATTCCAGGTTAAGAAGAACCTCAGTGAGGGAAAGCCACCATTCGGTTCCAAGCCATCGATGCCAGAGAACTTGCAGGACGTGGCCATGAGAAACTCCAAGAACTCTCAGCACGCTCTTTTCTTCTTCCCTTGGTTCTCCTTCTTCACACACGAGTACCACGGTATTGATCTCAAGAAGTACTACGAGAACAGAGAGGGAGAGGACCAATGGGGTTTCAAGCTGCCTCCATACGAGTCGCTCGAGAAGACCTCTGTTTGAGAATCTCCACTATTTATTCTATTTATTCCCTTATTTATTGTTGCTCTATTTATTGGCCTCATCACTGTTCACCGCAATACACAAACATTAAGACTGCTCAGCTGGGTATGACTCTGTTCCTCCATCAAATCTGCCAAAACGGCACGGGTGCGCGTTTCCGAGTCGTCGCTGAAAATTAGGTGACATAATCGTCACACCCAGAAACCCTGAAGAGATCGACTTCACCACTAGACCAACTGGTACTGGCTCATTTGCAAAGCACTGTCCCCATCATGTCCAAGCTGAACATCCTCGTTCCGGTTAAGAGAGTCGTTGACTTTGCTCTCAAGCCAAGAATCAACAAGGCCGGCACAGGCATCGAGAAGGCCGGTGTCAAGTTCAGTATTAACCCATTCTGTGACATTGCCGTTGAGGAAGCTGTGCGTATCCGTGAGGCTAACAAGTCCCTGGTGGACAAGATTCATGTTGTCTCTATTGGTCCTACCAAGTCCCAGGATATTCTCCGTCAGTCCATGGCCAAGGGTGCAGACAGCTCAACACTGATTGACGTTGGTGAGGAGGAGATCGAGCCACTCAGTGTCGCAAAGATCCTGAAGCAGGTTGTTGAGAAGAACAGCTCCAACTTGGTCATTCTTGGAAAGCAGGCAATTGATGACGACTCGAGTAACACAGGACAGATGCTTGCTGGTCTTCTCAATTGGCCTCAGGCTACCAACGCCGCCAAGGTTGAGATCTCCGGAGATGAAGTCATTGTCACTAGAGAGATTGATGGTGGTGAGGAGACCGTCAAGACCAAGCTGCCATTGATCATCACCACAGATCTGAGACTCAACGAGCCCCGTTTCGCCACACTGCCAAACATGATGAAGGCTAAGAAGAAGCCATTGGAGAAGCTTAAACTCAAGGACTTTGACGTTGATGTTACAAAGAGACTCGAAGTTTTGAAGATTGAGGAGCCACCTGTCCGTGAGGCTGGTATCAAGGTGGGTAGTGTCGATGAGCTGGTGGCTAAACTCAAAGAGTTGAAGGCTATCTAGACAATGTTAATGGATGTTATGTGCTACAAGGATGAATCTAAAACATGTGTAGTATCGGTAACTCGATCACCGCAGCATTGCGACTAGCGTTAGTGCTTTATAACTAAGACTGTGTATTATATGTCCTTCAGTGATCCCATATCACTCCCTGAGAATGGCAGCGCTGTAGTCCTCGACCTTAAGAACTTCCAACATGTACTTCAAATCCTTCAAGTTCTTCGTCTGTGGGTCCCATAACGTGTATGCCTCGAGCCAGGTCTTGATCCTCTTCAGAGACTCTATGTTTTTGATGGTCTTGAAGTCATCCACAAAGGCATGGAGGGTCCAGATGAGATTGTAGTTGTTGCTCAAGATCGGATCGTCGATGATGTGGGTCTCCAACTGACGAGGTTGAAGGAGGCGTGTCGTACTGAGTGAGTTGAATATGGCAGGTGTGAACATCTTGTCACTCAATTCATCCGCAAGAGTCGTTGGTGTAGCAAAGTACTGTGAGAGTTGGATAAGAAGACGGGATGAGTAGTGGCCCAGGTTGTGTGCTGTAAGAAGGAGACCAAAGAGCTCAACTTCGAATTGGTTGTTGTATGTGGTTTGTGGGATGTATATCGATCTGAAGACGTTCGCATGTTCCAGATGCAAAGCGAGTGTGGCGGGGATGTTGCTTAGCGATCCAAGTAAATTCACCTTGACGTTGTGATGGTGTACCAAGCTCGAGAATGCCCGCTGGAAGTCCTCGGTGGACACGTATGAAACCATGGAGGAGTCTGGTTCTTCGAGATATGGACCCGGAATTGTACCTTCGATACTGTGGAGTCCAAGCTTGGGTGTGTCTGTGATCAGCTTTCTCGAGATGAGTCCGTCAAGAATGAGTGTGGCAAGAGGGAAAGTGTGCTTGAATCCAACAACCATAAGGTAATCTGCACGTCTCAGTGTATCTTGCCAGTTCGAAAGAATCACAAAGATATTCTCCAAGGACAGGGAATCAAGCTTTGCTGCTTCCAATGAGATTGTTTCAACTTGATAGTGTTCCTGTGGATTCGTCTCCTTGAACCAGTCCTTGACAGCATCGGTGGTGTAGTCACTCAAAAGCTTCGATGTGACATTGTGTTTGACCTTGGTCTGACCAACGACAGAGATGATGACAACATGACGAATGTGTGGAGTGTGTGTGTTTCTCTTCAAGTAGAGGTGCTTCTCTCTACCATAGTTGTAGTACAACTGAGCCGTAAGTCTCACCTTTGTTCTGGTGGTGATCTCACGGAAACAGCTCTTGAAAGGTGGTTGGACAGAGGCTGGATTGTCTTTCGGATGTGAAAGTGTTGATGTGGATTTGTTTGGGAACCTCTTCACTTTGAGGGGCCGTGTCTCAGACTTTGTTCCTTGTACTGACATCTCTCCCTCTGACTCGTGTCCAGGGTTAAGGGGTTCGTTATACCATGCCCACACCGTATCTGCGTTCTGAACGAGCTTTTTGCATTCCGTGAGGATTCTTTTCGTCTCCGCTGTGCTCAGTCCGTTGTGGCCATACTCATCATCATCGGTATGCTTGTTCCCTCCCCACATCCAAGAGAACCATCCGTCGCCATTGGGTGTGGTAGAAGAGTGCTCCGACTGCGAATCAGTTCCAGATTGGCTGTTTGGGCGAGCTGGCAGCACTATGTTGAACATGTTTTGTGGCGCATAGCTGAAGGGGTTCAAGTATGATGTCCATGGTGTCTGTGGCTGCGTGCCGTTGGTGTCGTTGGGCATGAGAAGCACTGGCTCTATGCTTGGTGGCAACACATGGTCAACGGCGTGGTCAATGGCATCTGGTCCTGGGGCCAATGGGTCAATCACGGAGAATTTTCGATTGGGATGCTCCGCTGAGCCCTGCTGCTTCTTCCATGACATCCAGCTCTCGGTGAATGTGACCTCTCCATTCTGTTGGGGCCTTGGCTGCTCAGTCTGCGTTGGTGCCGGCGAGCCAGGCCTGGAGCTCTCTGCGCTCGTGTTTGCGAGGCGTATCTCTGCAGTCTTTGGCTGTGTATCAGTACCGTTCATCCGCGTGCTCTGGTCGCTTTTGGAGGGGAATGAGCGGCTCTTCTTGTTGCTGAGGTGGGCTGAAGGTAACATCTCGTGTGCCTTGTTCCGATGTGTTGCCTCGGATTTTCGCGCCATGATAAGGCGACAGACCTCAGTTGGTGATATCTTGAGTACTACGCCGCTCTCGATCACATGACTACAAAGACAAGCACAAAGGCTCTGAAACAGCACAATGAACACATCAGACGACTGGAGAAACGTCTTATTGGAGAGAATACGGGAGAGAGATGCTCTGGAGGGGTCACAAGCCCCGCTTTTCCAGTCCTGTAAGTCGCCCTCTTTGATACACCCTTCCCCCTAACTTCTACTTGCAAGAACTAACACCAGGACAGACAACCGCCTTTATGAACGACTTCGAAAAGCAGAAGATGCTGCTGGAAGCACTGGGACTACTGGTGTCGAGAAAGAACTCCAAGATTTGCAGCTCGAGACACGGAAGCTGAAGGACACCGCAACAGAGAAGGAGGGGAGCATACGCCACCTGGAGGAACTAAACACAAAGCTCAGGAACCAGCTCAAGGCTGCCACCAAGGATAAGGTCACACTCACGTCTGCTGTCACTCGTCTCACTAACAAGCTCAACACACATTCTGAAGAGCACCAGCATCGCAACAAGTCCATCGAGATACTCAACGATGAGCTCATCGCAATGCAGATTGAGAACAATCTCCTACATGACAAACTCGAGAAGCTCGAAAAGGAGAACCAGGACCTTGTTGAGAGATGGCTACGGAAGGTTCAGTCTGATGCTGAAAAGTTCAATGATCTGATAGCCAAGGGTCATTGAGACAGTTGATAATGCGCACACAACGGCCCCTTTCTCCACCAGCTGTGGGAGTTTCCCCAATAAACGACTCTTCGACAAACTTCAACTCTTTTCGGACTACCACTGACTCTCGAGCAACGTTACTGCACATTCTACTTCCATTGAGGCACCTTGAAATATGGTGTCAGATCCTCTCCACTGATTGGATAGAAGCGAGACGCGTACAAACGCGAACTATCTAGAGCCATAGCAACGCGTCAGTCGTGGGCCGGCACCCACCGAAAATCAAAACAAAGAACCGTGCCATATTTTGCCACCGAGATCTCTCTTTACCAGCTATCCTTTGCATTCAGTCATACACTCATTCACAGCCCCATCGGCCTCATCATGTCACTGAACCCCAATCTGAACAAGCGTGTAAGTGACGCGCCCTCGATCTCTCCTCATACCATCTTCTAACGCAGCATACAGATCAGAGCCGTGTCAGATGAAGGTGCCCCACTCTTCAAAAAGACACACACAACACTGACAGGTGAACCCCGGCTGATTGGCAAGCTGTTCAGTCTTATTGAAGATCATCCCCATCGGGAAATCTCATACAAAGATTCCTTCGTCATTGGGCGCAGTCGCCAATGTGACATCCAGCTGACGGGAAACGACATCTCTACGAAACACTGTGAGCTGATACCGATTCATAACGAAGCCACACAGCAGGTGTATTTGAATGTCGTGGATTTGAGCTCAAATGGAACATTCGTGAATGGGATGAAGCTGAGTAACAAGAACCAGATTTTGAAGGATGGTGACAAGCTCAGTTTGGCTAAGAGCGCCAGTTACCTGTTCAGGTACCAGCGGAACCTTCATGACGAGAACAAGGAGAATCGTCCAGTATCCAAGGAGGAAACGAAACAACACAGGTCTTTCAACGATGTCTACAGCATGGGAAGACAGCTTGGTTCGGGTCACTATGCCACGGTCAACGAGGCCTTCAACAGACACTCTGGCAAAAGTGTTGCAGTCAAGGTCTTCAAACCCCAAAGACTTGATGATGCAAAGAGTTCAAAACAGTTCAATCAGGAACTGAACGTGTTGATGAGTATCAAGCACCCGAACATTGTGGAGTTGATTGACAGATTCATTGAGCCAATCAACAAGCACACGGTGACAACCTACTTGGTCTTGGAGAAGGTCACTGATGGCGAGCTCTTCACTCGAATTGTGAACAAGCAGCACCTGAAAGAGAGTGAATCCAAGGCGATATTCCGTCAGATGCTTCAAGGTTTGCGTTACCTTCACGAGAGAGATATCATCCACAGAGACATCAAGCCAGAGAACATCCTGCTGAATATCACGAGGAGAACAAGTCCTGACCAGAAGCAGACTGGGCCGTGGGATTCCGATGAGCTACACGTTGAAGTCAAGATTGCCGACTTTGGACTTGCAAAGTTTATTGGAGAGCACGAGTTCACAAACACGCTGTGTGGAACCCCAGCTTACGTGGCGCCTGAAGTCTTGAAGTCCACCCGAATGTACTCCAAGAACGTTGATCTTTGGAGTTCAGGTGTTCTCTTGTACGTCTGTCTTGTTGGCTTCCCACCATTCAGTGATGAGCTTGGACCACCAACTATGCGTGAGCAGATCATTGAGGGAAAGTACGCGTTCTACTCTCCTTACTTTGACGACATTGACGACTTGGCTTTGGATTTCATTTCCAGGCTGCTAATGGTGGATCCGCAGAAGAGATATGATATCCACCAGGCGATCAACCACCCTTGGTTCAATGATGTGCCTGATATGGCGGCACAGAAGTCGGTGTCAGTCCAGATATCTCCAGCGAAGAGCAAGATGCCAAAGACTTACACAGATCTGTCGATGGTTAGCATGGACGAGAGTGATTGATCCTTTTTGTTTCCAATAACTGAATGCAGTACGATGTTGGACCATATGTAGTATGATTTGGTTTGTTTACCTTTCAGATTGTGTGGGCGGCTAATCGTGAGTATATAAGGCGGGGCCATCGCCCGCTGCGTTCCCCAGATTCCGCCACCCTCATCGCCCCACTGATATACCACCAACGACTCAGCTTCCATCAAGTTCATCCATGGCGGCAACAAGCTACACCTTGCCCAAGACCATGACCACCAGAGGGTCTTCGAAGAGGCCCCCATCCGTCCCTAAGGAGCCCATCAGATCTCCCGCATCATCATCATCACTCACAACGGCGCTTGGGATGAGGGATCCACCGAGGGCCAAAGAGCCATCCGCCCTGAAGCAAGTCGTTGAAGAAGAGGACCTTGACCAGACTGATGACGGAGAGTTTGATGACGATGACATTGACAAACAGTTGGTTATGTGGGCTGGACGCCTTGAGTTGGAGTCCATCGATTTGAGAGACAAGTCCAAGGGCATGATGTCTGAGTTGATGCGCAACAGTGACAGTCTCCAAGAAGCAACTACAGATTTGAACTCAGCTATCCAACGAGTGACTACTCTCTTTGACTTGCAGAAGAACTCAAAGTGTCATGCAGTTTCAGCAAGAACCACAACGAAGCTCACTGAGATTCAGAAGACATTGGACCAGTTGTGTCAGGGTTTGGGACAGAGGGGAAGAGTTGGAGGATCGAGAGGTGAAGACCCAGTCCTTGCACAGCTCGAGAACCTTTCGTCAAAGGTGACCTCTATCGCATCAAAGAGCAGCAATCCTTCGAACCAGTCCTTGACTGCTCTCAGCAAGCAGGTCAGCGAGATGTCTTCAAGACTCAGCAGATTCATTTCCGACCAAAAGAGAGAAGCAACGTCAAGAGAGAAGGATAGTGCCAGAGAGTTGAAGGGCTTTGGTAAGAGCTTGGAGAGCTGTGTCAGACGTCTTGAAGACATCACGAATTTGCAAATCGACTTCAACACCCAGCTTCGAAACATGAGTCGCAGTCAGGAGAGTTTGAGATCTGAGATTGGGTTCATCAAGGGGCAAGCCGGCAACGAATATGCATTCCCACTGACTCCAGAGAACAGTTTCATCCACCGTCAACCATCTTTCCAACCTCTGGGCTTGCAAAGAGGTGCTACCAAGATCACCAAGCCGCAAGTTGCTCCATCGAGAAGGTTCAAGAGTCAGCGCCAGTCTCGCATGGAGAAGGTTCTCCTACAGCAGGATCAAGCTAACAGTACTTTCATTTGCATCTTATCTGACGACGCAGTCCCAGAAGTTTGAATACTCATTGGTCTCAGAAAGTCTCCACATCCACAATTGCTCTCTCTTTGTTGATCTTTAGTCTCAAATGCCCCCCCTTTTCAGTTGACCGTATTCCCAACTTTGTGAAGTCTTTGTAGTACAACTCGTAAACCACCATGTATCTCGAGATGAAGTCCCTGACCTCATCATCTGTCATTCCACTTCCCTTCTTCTTGATGAGCTCATGTTCCTGCTGGATTCTCCAATCGTACACGTTGTCAATGTTGTCCGTGTCGTAGAAGATGTCCACGTCTGCAAAGTCCCACAGCTTGATGTAAGCAGCCAGGTTTGAATTGATCTCAAACAGGTGTTCCAAATCATACTTCTTCAGAAGAGTGCTCTTCTCATAGATCTCCAAGATTCCCTCATCGCTATCAAAGGGAGTGAACCCATTGAACCACCCTTCCAATACCACAATGTCTGCTGGTTGATTAACCTTTGCCCACTCATGTGTAGGTGCTCGATCACCCTCTCCAGAAAACGCACTCTTGTCATATCTTGGGATGAGAAGTCCAGTCTTTCTGTTATCCAAGTCAGTCATGAGCTTGAACCCAAGGTCGACATCATGTGTTCCGGGAAGTCCTCGACCTTTGAGCAGAAGGTTATCTGGGCGTTCCAGCCTGAGTTTGCTCTGGTCAGCATGGGTGAGGTAGAGGTCATCGGTAGATACTGTCAGGGATTTGAGGTGTGGGTACTCTGTTGTGAAGTATTTGATGAGCTTGGAGGAGAGGAAGGATTTTCCGGATCCTTGAGGTCCTGATAGCGAGATGATGAGGGGCTTCTGGTTGTAACTCCACTCCTTCAGTATTGGAGAAAGGAAGGTAATAACCTTGTCAAGTGTTGGAATGGGCATTGTAGGATGTTTTGTTTGAAGCGAGCCTGTCAATTGGATGTCAGCCTTCTATCGTACTGGTGGCTATGTTTGATGTGTTGACGAAATCGTGGGGAACAGAGGTGCTTCTTTAACACCTTCCAAATTCGTGGGGAACCAAAAATGTGGTGTGTTATTCAATGGCGCAACAATAAGTGGTCATTAGTGCCAGCCAAGCGTGACCTTCACCTCATGATTAGATAGCATCTATCTGGTCATTGTTCAACTGTGGGCCAACATCATCTGTAACGTCGAATAACGGCAGCCACACCATCGAGATAAAAGAGTACTTTGCCCTTGCCTATAAAGTGACTGTCTTGCGGGTAACCCCCTTGAATCGCGAAACTGTCCGATGGTTCAGATCTAGGGCCTCCTGCGCTTTCAAACTTCACTAACTTAGAGGGGCATACAAGGACTGTTCAAGCTCTGAGCTATAAGAGAGCCTGATCGTGTTAGTGTATATCTGATGGGCATCTGGGGTATATCTGCAATTTGCATGAGTCTTTGTTGGGCTAGGAGGGATTGAGAAAGAGTTAGGGCGTTAGGACCAAGGAGCCCTTAGGGCTGGACACACCGGCGATATGACTTGCAACTTCGGACTCAAGACCCCTTGCAAGGCACGAGTAGCCCGGAATGAAAGGAGATCAGGTACGTAGATTCTATAAATTCCACAGCCAAAGTTTATGGTAGAGTGTTCACCAAAGTACGCGATCAACGTCTACTGAGCCTTTTCTGATAGAGATGGGCGAGGGGCAGTAAAACTTTAGACAACCCACTATCTCCCGTTCCCAGCCGTCTTGAGTCTTCAATTAACGAGATGAAAGAGGGGCACGAGGACAGAGCCGAGGAAAAGCAACATGTCAGGACCCCGCCACCACCGATGATCGATGTTCGATGAGTTTCGTGCTGCTGTGTTTTGGTTTTTAGAGTGAGGGGAAGGAACTGCGTCACGCCTCCTGAACGGAGAGTCGGAGAGCCGGAGTAGCGTGCTAAAAGAAGGCGCCTCAAACAACCGTAAATGGCCAAACCCTGAGTTGCTTCCCCGTCTTCTGGAGTCGTAAAGCTGCTCCCTCGAGCACTCTAATCTGGTAATGACTGAGTTGTTGCGCCGTTCATCTGCTGTGTGTGGTTCGTACCGCGAAGTGGTGATGTGTGATGTGTGATGAGTGATGTGGGGTGTGGGGTCCTAGACTGTGACGAGTTCGTCCATAGAGACACTTGAAATGCGCAGCGACTATGTACAGAGCTGCACACTGATGATGAAGACACTGGTGAATCGTGATGACCCGCACGCGAATAGGCAACTACCTGAGCATACTTGGGATCAACCCCCTGTGCCTCTGTGGGGTCCATGGCTCTGGCGATCTTCTTTGCAACACCGCACCAAACCGTCGATAACCGCGTCACAACTCGCAATTCCACGTCACGTTCTCTATCATTCCTGTTTCATAGTTCTGGGTTCTTTGGCACTTGCCCAGAGTTTGTCTGGCTCCGGGCGCATATACCTTCAACGGTGGGGTAGGGGGGCCGGGTACGGCGTACGGGGGGAGCGCAAAGATGCGTGTGGCAACAGTAAAGTAAATGGACGTGTTTCCCGGAAACGATGCGCTATGAATAAATGTCAACTGAGGGGTTGGCCATGAGCTTCAGATGCAGCCGGTATATAAACTTGAGCTCATCCGTATTCCGTCCCTTGGCCTAAACAGACTGTTCGTTTACTGCAGAAACTAGTCAAACTCAGGAGTTTCCACATCTCTCCGATTATTATCCACAACCAAACCGCTATTAGACAAATCCACAATGTCGTCAGCACTCTTGTCATCGATGTCCGGTGTGCTCAACACGCTCACTAACGGAGCAGCCAGTGGTACCGGGATTCTCAAGCTCGTTCCTTTGGTGAAGAAGATGCTCAAAGTTGACGTTGTCCCATCCTACCTCGTTGACTTTGCCACGGATCAACAACATGCCATCTTCGGATCATACCCTACCTCCAAAGATATTGCACCATCCGCCATCTTCACAGCAGCATTTGTGATCCTCATGTTTGCTCACCTCTATGTCTTCTCGAAGAACTATTCTAGAGGCCACAAATTTTGGCTCAGTTTGGGTTTTGCATTCAACTGTTTGATGCGTTGGATTGGGTTTGCTATGAGAATCTCATGGGCTCAGGATATCCAGAGACTCAAAGTTGGTATTGCCTCTTCGGTGTTTTTGATTGTCCCACTTGTCTTCTTGTCCTCTTTGAACTTGGTGCTCGCACAGAGAATCTTCACTTGGAGACACCCACACATGGGTTCTGCTAGATGGTTTTGGAACGGTATGCTTGTTCTCTACGCCGTTGTGATTGGTGTTGTTGTGATGGCCATTGTTGGTGCTGTCATTCCATATGCCTACTTCCTCTCTCAGTCACACTTTGACATGTGTAAGAAGGCTGTTCAGACCGCTTCTGTCCTTGGTGTGCTCTACTCCTTGTGTGGCACCCAACTCCTGATTGCAGCCTTTGTGCTTCCACCAACAAAAGCTGCCAGAAATGTTTGGACCTACCAGCCATGGTGGATTGAGAACTTTGGAATGTTCTACTACGTTCCAAAGGGTGCTGCTCGTGATGCTGAACGCACCTTTGAGGAGAGAGACCCAGAGTACGCCAAGGCTGTCAGAACCATTCCATCTACTGAACACCACACCAACACTTTGGAGAAGACGATGTCTGTCACTTCCAAGTCTGGTAAGCTCGAGCACAACCACTCCATTGTTGTTATCTGTCTCACCACTTTCATCCTCCTTCTGTCGTCAGCCTTCAGATGTGCATCCACCTTCATTGACTTGACGTATGCTACTCAAACTTGGATTTTCAAGCCAGTTGTGATGTATGTCATGTTCGGTGCTCTTGAAGTTCTTGTCAATGTGATCTACTTGACATCTCGTGTTGACTTGCGCTTCTACAGACCAGACAAGCTCAAAGCTGGTGTCGTTGGAAAGTCGAGAAAGGCAAGCACTGCTGAAGGTGTTGACACCTTGAACGAGCAGAGATCTGCTGATCAAGACAAGCCTTTTACAGAGGTCATTCACAATGATCACAGCTCTACGGAATAAGCGTGGTGTTGCTTTTGCTATTATTTGTTGGACACACTGCAAATGTGCGGTGCTGTCACCTGCTGTTGTTGATCATCTGCTACAAAGGATGGATTGAAGATCCCATCGCATGGACATCCCTGTTTATTAATGTTGACTTGCTTTTATACATTGATATTGTTGAATTTGTAGATGGTAGCAAGCTCTCTAGGGTTTGTTCGAAACACATACAAGTTGATGGGTGGTGAGAGTTCGTTTACAGCGATAAGTGCATAGTGGTGTCTCGTAAATTTTGCGATAACGGCTAGTGTACGAACGTACCAAGTGATCCAAGACAAAGATCTACGTGTCACTGACAGAGGCCGGTATTGTGTGCCGTTAGATGATTCCATGTATCCAAACTAGTTGCGGTTTGGTCAAGCCTGCCCAAACTTGTCTCATCTACTCGCTGAACCCGTTTACGGATGACGGATGACACATAGCGGACCCTTGCCATCTCGGGGGCCTCAACCTCAAGGCTTACGGGTCGCCGGCCTGTACCGAGACCACCTACACCAACACTACTACTACTACAAGGCGATACAAGGATTTACACTGCACAGGGATAATCAACTCTTAAAACTCATCAGCTAGCGCCGTTAAATCCCACAGGGATTAGAGAGGAATCTACCCATCTGCCAATAGTAGTTAGCCGTTCCAACGTTGTTGCTCATAAGTCCGTTGTGTGTGGACCAGGCTCTGTCTCATACTTGAGCCAGTCCGAATTAGGCAACTTCCTAATCCGGCCATTCTTACCATTCCGGAGCATTCCATGACTCGCGACTCCCAGTCGTCGACAAAAGGGAATTTCACACCCGATTCTTTACTCTATGTTTATACTCTCTTACTCTCTAAGAGGAACCTTTTATCCATTCTATCCATCTACTTTCTACGTACCGTCCCCCATCAACGAAACCCTACGGGATACGATACAGCTCCAGCGCGTGTACGAGGCCAAATTGGGATTCTACCCGCGCGCGCAGAACTCTCGCTCAGTTCAGGGTGTGGGCCCTGAATCCTGAATCTTCAATCCTGATCTTTGAGCTATGAGCTGAGCCTGTGAGCTATCATACTGAAGCAGAGTTTGTTAAGCGATGGAAAGGGGAAGCTCCTGGTGCTATTATTTCGTACAGACTAGAGCAGTTCGGCTGTACGGGCCAGAGCGGACTGTAGTGATGTTTCAAGGTAGAGAAAGAGAAAGGTCAAGCGATGAGTGATGAGGCTTCACATTGAATGCTTACTGATACACCCTAGTTCTGACAAGCTTGCTTTATCGAAGTGGTGCGCTCGGAGAGGCTGATGGTTTGGTTCATTTTGAAGTGTCTCCGTAGTACGTACCCCACATCACTATTTGAGTGTTTTCGCACTCAAGCGAATCGTTTGTATAGCACTCCTGTTGGACAATGGCAGCCCTAAGCGACGGATCACATAGGCACTGGGCCCGTCTACTACAGACATGTACAACTCTTGAGGTTGATGACCAAAGTATGCTGTCAAAGGAGTCAAGCACACGACTTTGTGACACAGTTACACACACGCGGCGCCAAAGAAATATTTCAAGAGAGAGTGAAAATGTGTCAAAGCTTCAAAAGAAGGACATGCCGCGCGGCAAGGAGAAGCGACGTTCCGCTAATGGGAGGTCAGAACGTAGAGTAACCACGGAGCACACCCGGTCGTACGGTGCACGGCTATCAAGCTTGTGACGTCGCTTGTCCCTGAGAGAGCTGCTATGGTCCAAACGGTTGTACTACAGTCACCGGATATGACAATCTCAACCGATTTACCATCGCATCCCATATCCTCCTAGCACCCCACGCCACTCACTGACAGCCAAAACTCTGAGAATCGCGAACCAGCCTAGAGGGTTCCTGCCTAGCGATCTTCGCCCTGGGCTTTCTGGGAGCTGCTGGGCGCGCGCGCACACCCGCGCGCACTGCACAAAACTTAGATGGCCGAGGGCATCGTGCGGCACCGTGTGCAATCCATGAGCGGCGCTGGTATGGTCCAACTTGGCTTATGCTGGGACTCCGCGAGTAGGCTGACCACTCAGGCTGATTGAATAGTGCCTCTTCCGCTACCCCACAAAATGGGTTGGAGATGAGGATCCACACGCAAAGAAGGGTTTGGGGTTCTTTGCTCCCCCTTGACCTTGAATGTGGCTGCTTGACGGCTGGATATTGACGCTGAACCCCTGGAAACAGACTCCAAATACTCTCGCATATCGGCCCTCCAAAAAACAACACGCAATCGCCCTCGGTATGAGCCTGATTGATCGCGATAAACTGTGAAAACCGTGCTGCGTTATCAGCAATTTGGTTCGAGCCTGATGCGCCAGGTCCCCGGCCCTTTTATCGAAGATGGCACGGTAAAAAGAAACAACATTTGATCGGGAGCAGCATTGTACTCTGCGTCTATAAAGTAAATGGATCCCGCACATCTCCACATGCATCTTCCCTTCAATGAGAAATCATCCTACACACAACTAACTACACAAACATGTCCGTGTCGCCTCACAGCACTAAGGACGAGAAGTCGGCCTACGTCAGCGAGGCCGTCGCCGCCGGTGACTCCTCCACTGGTTTCGTCGATGACTTGGAGATTCAGCTCTCAGAGCGTCAGATTATGGAGAACGAAGATGGTTTGCACAGAGGTTTGAAGTCCCGTCACATCCAGTTGATTGCCCTCGGTGGTTGTATCGGTACTGGTCTCTTTGTTGGTACTGGTGCCTCCCTTGCCAAGTGTGGCCCAGCTGGTCTGCTTACTGGTTACCTCATTCTTGCAACTGTCATCTACTTTGTCATGAACATGCTCGGTGAGATGGTCTGTTACTTGCCACAGAAGGGTGGTGCTGTCTCCGACTTGGCTAAGCGTTATGTTGGTCCAGATTTGGGATTCGCTACCGGTTGGATTTACTACTACACCTTTGTTATCTTGATTTGCACAGAAGTTACCGCTGCCGCTATTGTGATTGAGTACTGGACTGACAAGGTGCATATTGCCGTCTGGATTATTATCTTCTTGCTCGTTATCATTGGTTTGAACTTCTTGGCTGTCCGTTTCTACGGTGAGTCTGAGTTCTGGTTCGCTTCCCTCAAGATCTTCTGTATCCTCGGATTGATCATTGTTGGTGTTGTCATCTTCTTTGGTGGTGGTCCAAACCAGCACCACGTCCTTGGTTTCCACTACTGGAAGGACCCAGGTGCATTCGCCTATCACCTTCTCCCAGGTAACACTGGTCGTTTCCTTGACTGTTGGACTGCTGTCATCAAGTCTGGTTTCGCTTTCATTGTCGGTCCAGAGCTTGTCGCCATTGCCACTTCCGAGACCCAGAGACCAAGAAGAAACATTTCTAAGGCTTCCAACAGATTTGTCTACAGAATCATGTTCTTCTACGTTGTCGGTTCTATTGTTATTGGTGTCGTTGTTCCATTCAACAACGAGAACTTGCTCTCTGGTACTGGTAACGCCACTGCTTCTCCATTCGTTATTGGTATCAAGAACGTCAACATCAAGGTTCTCGACCACATCATCAACGCTTGTATCTTGTCCTCTGCTTGGTCCTCTGGTAACTCCTTCTTCTACGCCGGTTCTCGTTTCTTGAAGACCATGGCTGAGGATGGTGACGCTCCAAAGATCTTTGCTAAGACCAACAAGCACGGTGTTCCATACATTGCCTGTGCTTTGACCGCTCTCATCTCCCTTTTGTCCTTCTTGAACGTTTCGAGCTCTGGTGCCGAGGTGTTCACATGGTTCTCTAACTTGTGTACCATCTCTGGTTTCATTGGTTGGATCATTGTTGGTATCTCATACCTCAGATGGAGAGAGGCTGTCATGTACAACAACTTGTGGGACCGTGTTCCTTTCAAGACTCCATTCCAGCCATACGGTGCTTACTACATCATCTTTGTCATCACTCTCATTTGTATCACCAACGGTTACGCCGTCTTCTTTGACTTCAATGGTCCAGACTTTGTCGCTGCTTACTTGACCTTGCCAGTCTTCTTCCTTCTCTACTTCGGATGGAAGGTGTGGAAGCGTCACTGGTCTTGGGGTTTGCCAATCGAGGAGATTGACGTTATCAGTGGTTTGCAGACTGCTGAGAAGATTGAGGCTGAGTTTGAGGCTAGAAGTAAGCCACCATCCGGAATCTTTGAGAAGTTCATGGACTGGTTGCTTTAAGATCCCAGCCGAGGGTATGATTTATTGACTTGCAAACGTTTTGTTTTCTTCACTTTCTATTCTTTGATTCCTTCTTGCAAGTTCTCTACTTGGTTTTCATCGTTAATGTCTTTAGAGAGGTGCTGTTCTCTGGTTGAGCTGGAGATGAAGGATCATTTATTACACGTGATACTTTAACTAATATTGGCACAAGGGTAGTACTCCGATCTCGACAAGATCTACAAGCTGTTGGAATACATAGATCAGTACTAGTTCCAACAAATCGGTTGTGAGTGAAAGCACCGCTACTGGCCGCTGGGGTAATTTGTGGAGCAACTCAGCAACGGCGTTAGGCCTTCAGGCTGCACACAGCCCCTTGATGTCATTCCACGCCATATCGACGAACAACACAGATACCAAGTTCTGGTTGTCCATGAAGACACCTCTTCAGGGGTTTTATGGCTTAGAAGTTTTTCCAAGCCTGACCTCAGTTCGTAATAATTTGATTGGCACTTCAGGGCTGCTCGGTTACGCTGTCAGTCAGATGACGACCAGTGACATGGGGGGTAGGACGGTGGGCCTGGTGGGTGGCTGGGCGCGGGAGCAATTAGCCGGGGTGGACACATGTACGTTGCTTCGCCAGGAACCGGCATCATTGCCTCCAATCCACAAACTCAGTACTATATAAGGCTCGTCACAAAGATTCGTCGGTTGAGGCTACGTATCTTCGAGTCGAAACACACTTTTATGTTGGTTGATCTTGATGCAAGAAACCTCTGTGTTTGTGATTGTTTGTTTGTGCCACTTCCCAATCGGGTAACATTGAGCACAGAGCTTGCTGCGAAGAATTAAGTCCAAATTGGCACTATTTGCGAAAAACAGCGAAAATGGGCAGATCTCTTTCCGCAAAACTCAAGATTGAAGCTTCCGTTTTCAGAGTTTCGCGGAAGTTTTTTTCTCCCGCTTCTCCAGGGTCTTTATACATGGTGTCTGGGTGTTTACCGGAACACCATCCCTCTTTCACAGGTGCCTGTTTACTTTTCGAGCAGCCCGCATTCGGGCGAAATGATTGCCGTTTTTGCTTGGGCATGTTCGGGGCAGCGCCAAATTTCAGCGTGGCAGGAAGCCACATACAGTAAACAGCCCTCAAATAAAAAACATTTGCCATCTTTAGAACGCAACCTTTCATAACAACGAACCACCGACCCGCTGTTTCTACACGAACGCTCATTCACACTCCACCAGCCATCACACAATGAAGGTCCCATTCCTTGCCTTTAGTGCACAGATTTTCTTCCTCGCAGGAACTACTTTGCTCCTCGTGTTTATCTTGCTCTCGGGAGCAGTCAGTCACTTCCCATTCAACAAGTTCTACTGGATTGAGGCTGACACCTCCAACATCACCGGTGCTCCAGACTTGTCCCGTTGGACCTTCTGGGGTCTCAACTCTGTTGAGGATGACAAGAACGTCGGTGTTGACTTGTCCCCAGGTTACGCCTTCTCCCCACTCGACAACTTCGACACCACCGTTGGAATCCCACAGGACTTCATCGACAACAGAGACGTCTACTACTACTTGTCCAGATTCGCCTTCGCTTTCTTGTGGGTTGCCATTGCTTTCACTGGTGTCTCCCTCCTCCTCTCCTTGTTCACATTGTGCTCTTACTCCATTGTCAGAATCAATGGTTGGTTGATCACTATTGCCTTGCTCTTTGACGCAGGTGCTGTTGCAATGGAGACTGCTATCGTTGTTTTGGGTAGATCCGCTTTCAGGGATGATGGTCTCCACGCTAAGATGGGTCCAATCCTATTTGGTCTTGCTTGGGCTTCCGTTGCTTGTTTGATCATCCTGTTCTTCCTTTCCTGGGGTGAGTTCATTGGTGCCTCTTACAAGAAGCACAAGGCTACTGTCGCTGCTGCCAAGGCTGCTGAGGCTCAGAATGCTCCAGCTGCTGACTACAGTGCCACACAGCCAACTCAGGCCGTCTACGATGACCCATACGCTCAGCCACAAACGACTCAGCAGGGTACATTGGGCAACGAGAGTGGTATCAAGTTCTTCAAGATCAGACGCCACAACAAGGATGACCAGGAGTCTGTGTAATTGTCATCTTGTTTCAGTCACCACCAAAAACACAAATGCCATCTTCCAACCAATACCCAGCTTCACAACAGTTACTACCCCGTTGGACACTACAAGGATTTGGATATCAACAGCCGTCCATATGGCCCACTTCACAAGCTCCCCTTTTTTGTCTACATGAGCAATGTAACAATGTCTATCACTCACTTTTTTCTCTCTTTGGCTTTCCTTAATTTACTCAAAGGGTCTCATCTCCCTGATACCCAAGGCCTACCACCTCACTTCCATCCCCACATCTCCCCGCTGTATTTTTCTCCCTTCGTCTACGTCCTCTTTCTCTATCATTCTACTTGATCACGCCAGTGTATTATAACCGAGAATTTATTCTACCATTCCCTTTACGCCAGTGTAGTTTGCCTCAAATCACGCCAGGTTTTGCCAACAAGATATCGGCCATGCTCCCGTCGCCCAAGACTGGCGTTGTTTACGCTTTAGAAAAGCGTGCGCCAACCGATTTTTCTCGACTCGTGATCAAAATTTCCGCCAAACAACAACACTTCCGACCATCACGACACGTCAAGGGACCGGTACAACTACGACATCCGGCTTGCAGCTATAGCAGTCCAGAAACACGAAGGCACTGATACTCCAGCAGACCTTCCACCGCGAGATAAATCACGCCTTTCCTCGAGCTTCTTGTCTGATATCCCTGATTTTCGCTCGTCAATTCGTTCCCGTCTTCCGCCCACACTTGCAACACAATTGTAAACAAAGGTCGAAACTCATCTCCCCCGGTTTACACCAACCCATTATCTTTGACACTTCACTGCAATGTCCAACCTCAATCTCGTCAACTTCGCCAGAAGTCACAACAACGACAATATCGACAGTGCTCTCCAGCAGGCTTTGTCTGGGTTCGAGCAACATGACCAGCAATTAGCCGCTTCTCACCAAGAGAAGGGTTCTGTCCCTATCGATCCATCCATCGGCACTGCTTCTGAGAAGGAGGTCGCTGCCGCAGCTGCTGCCAATGCTGCTTCTGCATTTGCCAGAACCACTGCCCAGGCTGCTGTCAACTCTTCCAAGGCCAGAACTCAGAGACCACAGCAGGCTGGTCCAAAGATCTCCAAGCCAAGAATCAACAAGCCAGGCCAGAAGTTTGGTGCGAAGAAGAAATCCTGGGTTTGGAACTGGTTTGTCCAGGACCCTGACGACTGCAACTTGGCCTCTTGCGACTTCTGTGGTAAGTCCATCAAGAGACTGCACTCTGACAAGGGCTCTCCAAAGAAGCTTGGTGAACACTTGAAGACACACAAGATTGACAACCACTCCATCAACAACAGAAGAGATAACATGATTGTTCCTCCTCCAACACTTGACAACCGTCCATTCTTCAACACACTGAACACCCACCAACCTGTCTTCAAGCATCCACTTTCAAATCCCCAAACTACTGATGGACACGTTCCTACGACAGATATCGACGTATCTGACTTCGACCAGTCATCATACAGTCAGACGAGATTCCAGAAGGAGATAATGAGATTCCTCTCAGAGAACAAGCTGCCTCAATCAGTGGTTCAGAGTAAGTCGTTCAGACAGATTGTGTTCACGCTCAAACCATCGTCTCTTGCGGACTTGAATGAACTCAACAGCATGTACGCTGACGTTTTGAGAGGAGATAAAGACGATGAGGCTGATGATGACGATGGGCATAGCGAGCCGACTGATGGTAATAAGATTGATAATGTGGATGGGTTGACTAACTCGACCGCCACTTGGGTTTGATTTGAGCCGCTTTGATGTTGTTTTGTGTTTTAGCTACTTCGTGTTCTCGGTGAAGTTTCTGTTAGTTTGGTTTTTGATTTGAAATTGTTATATATCTCTTTCTCTGGTGATAGCAGATAGGTGATACTGATCGTTAGATATTGCGAGCTCATATGCACCGAAGGTAGATCCGGATTACAGCCTGTGTCTTTAGCATGGAGGACAAGGCAAACCAGTGGTAGAGTGCAATTCTGATGTGCAAAACGTAGAGTTGCAACGTCGACTAACATGAGATGGTTACAATTGTCACTGTAATTGGTCTGTATTCAGTATACGTCGACAGCAATTGCACTCGAAATCAACGAGTGTTGATGCAATTCGAATGGCAGCCCATACACCCATACACCATAACACCCCTGAGAAAGAAACACCCGGACATCTTCTCTATTTTAGATCACTATTAACACTACGCAGTATTTTTTTGAAGAAGATTAAGCCATACAAGTGCGTTTAGTCGGGCTTGTAGTATTCTCTGGTACTAATTTGATAATTTTAGGATGCTGTTTAACCAAATATCGCAAATTGGGAAATCTGAGCAATCTCAAAATTTTATGACCGTTTGCCAACTCAAAAAAGTCTACACTGATCTGAACCAAAAATTTGAACTACGATTTGGGCCATTAAACTGCTACATGCTTTCAAATACTTCATTTTTGAAGCATTATCCAGAAATTCGGATGAATTAGTGGCCATAATGGGGTTATTTTCGTTTTAACATGTCCTGGTGACCCCTGCTCACAAGAAGCTCCGGGGGCAGGATTCTCGTCGCTACAAACCGTACTGCCCCTACACTCATGCAGTTCCAGACAGACTAGGGACATGCTTAGCTTACAGAAGAAGTTACTCCTTGATCAAACAGCTTAATCAGCGCCTAGTTAACTGATGGGGGAAATCAGGGGTGTGAGATAACAGCCTGCGATGAGACCCAGATCGCGGAGTTCGCGCACAGAAAAGGGGTCTGATTTGTAATGGCGGCTTAGCACATGATTACCCCATCAATCCCAGAATCTCTCCCAGAAGCAACCAAATCAGAAACTGTCAACTTCTGAGTAGGACATGGAGCACCAATGCCACCCAATTACCAGCGGCAGAGGCTCTTTGGGATCGTTCTCGGAAGAGGATGACAACGGTTTAGTCAGAAGGACTGCACGTGACAAATAACCTCGGAATAAGCCTCGGTTTGGCCACCATCAGTGGCCAGAACCTCTCAACATGGAGCCGTCTCTTCTGTGGAGCCAACCTTAGTACTAACAGGAACACACCACTCACTCACTCAAGAACAAACAATGTCTGACACAGAGACCGAAGACCTTCCTGCTGAGACAATTGTGGAGTACATCCAGAACGCTGTTGAGGACCTTCGGGTGAGTATCTGATTGGGTGGCACAACGCCGCACACTTGATGGAGCTGCCACTAACTTTAGCAAAGGTCACTGAGGATTACATCTCCTATGCAACTGTCTTAGAGGTCAACTTGGAGAACCCAGAACGTTTCAGTGACGATGAGAAGTCTATGATCTTGGAGGCTCTTTTGGACGTGTTGTCCTCGAACTTGGACATCGTGGAAGAGATTGGCTGGGACATCCCAGAGATGATCATACCTTACTTCGAGCTTGAATGGGACTACTATGAGAATGGATTGCTCAATGGTACAGGCGTCGTGAAGGCTCTCATGCGCTTGTTTGAAGTCTTGGCCAAGCATGGAAACGCTAAGGAGTTGTTTGTAAAGAGTATTGAGCTTCTGAGTGGGCTTGACTACGCCGACAACAAGACACAGAAGAGAGAGATGATTCTGGATGTCAAGTTCTACGCCCTGCTTGAGCTCTTGGCTAGCTCATTGAAGAGAATCAATACCATATACCCTTCCAAATTCCTTGCCATGTCAGTGAGCTGTCTTTTGAGCTGCTTTGTGAAGTACACAGATCACAACCAACGTCAACGATTCATTTCACGCAAGCTTTACGCGTTTGCCAGAGACTACATTCCTCCTATGAAGCCATTGGATTGGCTCAAAGAACACGGTTTGACACAAGAAGAAGCACATTGCTTGGATGATGACGAGAACTACTTGCAGAGAAAGTTGCTTCAGAGTTTCTTGACACAGATTTGTTCCCTATCCTTCCGTACTCATGGCATGGGCTTCTCACTGCAGTTGTACACTGGATTGAAGATGGCAGAGCACGGCAAGATTCCAATCTACGATACTGAGAATCAAGATCTTTCTCTCTCCACAAGGGAAGCTTTCTCCAGGATTGTTGGGCTGTGCATGAGTTTCGATATAGATTTGGAGGTGGAGCTCGAGAAGATCAAGGCAGACTCTGTCGTATTGATGGACAAGGCTGTCGAAACAGCAAAGGAGAAGAAACCAGAACCAGGCGACAAGGATGAAGATGAACAGGATCAGTTCATTCAAGCTGCTGTTGGTCTCTGCCTCAACGATCGACTTGCCAACTCGTTCCATCCAGGCCAGAAGACAATCCCTCTCGCTGCAGCCGGTCTATTGAATCTCTGTGTGCAATACGCAACCGAGCAGAATACACACGGCCACACTCCTCGGCTCGCCTCAGTGACACTACACGAAGCTGTGTCGATGCACATCCGCTTCCTGACTCCAGGACTTCTATCAGCTGCGTTTGCCACTAAGGGAATCCTCGATTCCGTTCTCTACTGGGACTGGAGCGCCATTTCCAAGGCCACACCAAATGACTGGAGTGCGCTTCCGAAGTACATGCGTGTGTTGTTCCTCCAGACTACTGTGCACTTTGCGTGCCTGGATTCTGAGCCGGAGTTCAGATTTTTGCTGTTCACGTTGCTGGTGCGTACGTTGGCCAGTATTGAGGAGACAGAGGCGTATGGTTTCATTGTGGATACCCTTGCTACGGCTCCGATCGAGACAGCAAAGGCTGGCGTTATTAACGTGCTGAAAGACTTCTTGATCAGAGAACGTCCATTGGTGGGTGTCAATGAGTTGGGTGATGAGTTGGAGAAGACGACTCTGAATGGCAGCTCAGGTACAGGAGCAGCCAAACCAGTGCTACCAAGACGTCATTACATCGAGCTCACATCAGATCGTATTGATGACATCTATGCACTGATTCGTGAATGTCTTGATGAGACGTTTGCTGGCCCAACTGTTGATGGTGGTCGTTTCAAGACCTTGTTGGGATTCCTCAACTTGCTGATTGGCGTGAAGTCCCGTTTCCCACAAGAGATGCTCTCTGAGGTTGTTCGGGAAACCAAGAAGAAGTTGGAGATGGGCAAGGAGTGTGATGACCCTTCAACTAATGTCGAGTTTGCTTCTGTCGCACTTGAGTCTCTTAGCGACTTCATTCGCGAGAAGAAGCAGTCGTGAGCTTGGCTACAGCAACTACTTATACATATATGCTAAAGGAAGTTTGAAATTCACCATTGTTTAAGAAAATTCAACACGATGTAGAGTCTCATCACGGTTTGGGGAGTACTGGCAAAGGAGCAATTGCCAGTGGTGCCTTTCGAGGCTCTTGAGGGGCCAACGGCTGTGCTTGTAGAGACTGGGGCTGGACAGAAATGAATCTGTGTGGGGCTGGTTTTCCTGGGATCAAGTTTGTGTTTAAGTTCACACTGAACACACTTGTTTGTGGTGTCTTTGGAGTTTGCGAGCGTGGTCCTGGTTTCTTCTTCGATGCTGCTGCGGAACCTGCTGCTGGGCCTGGCTTCTTTCTGCCCCGCTTGACTGAGCCATCAGCACGTTCAATACGGGCTGAAGCACCTTCTTCGACAAGTGGACCCCAGAAGACAAAGAAGCCATCCTTGGTAGATGCGCGCTGTTCTTCCCAAAGCATCTCAGCGTCGTCAATGAAGGGATCGTTCATGTCGTACTGGCCAATCTTCGGCTTACCCTTTTGCAATCTGCGGCCATCAACCTTGGCTGGTTCATCGTCGTCGTCATCTTCCATGTCGTCGTCATCATCATCCAAGTCATCGTCATTGAACATGTCAGCAGAGAACTTTGAGGCGTGGGGATGCATGGCCTTCCAGCCATACTTGTCTTCACACATCTTCAGCACATTGAACACAACCTGGGCAGATCCCGGCCCTTCTTCTGGTGTATGGAGTGGAATGTTGAGTGCAATGATCGGTTCGTCCTCATCCTTGTCGCGCACACCAGCAACTTCAAGCACAGCAGGTGGAGGAACGGCGCTTTGTGGGTTTGGCTGTTTGAGCTGCTTGTTCATGATCGCCATTGCCGACAGCTCTTCCGCCTTAGCAGGCTCAATTGGAGGAGGTCCCGCTTTCTTCTTGCCTCTCTTGGTTGCAGCGACCACGGTAACAGAGGCAGGACCATCGGCCTTGCGCTTTCTGCCAACCTTCGGTTTAGCTCCAGCAGGCGGTGGAGTACCCTTCGGATCTGGCGTACCCTCATGAACGAAAACGATTTGTGGTGACTGGTTGGATGTAGGCACAAACGACCCGCTGGGTACTCTAGACTGGACTGACGGATACTGGCCTGGCGGGGCTGGGTTAGCGTTGATCTGGCCGAACGTCTCTGGTGGGGGTGGAGCCTGTTGCACGTCAACAAGAGGATGTATCATCTGGTGCTGGATGGGAGGGAGATGTGAGGCCATAGGAGGGAATTTAGGTGGTGGCCGCTGTTGAGAGTCAAAGAGACTAGGTGAGGAGTCAGCATTCATCAGATTCATGATGTTCGGTTTCATTCCTGGAGGTGAGACATGATGTGGTTGCTGCGGTGGCGGTGGGTTCGGTGAGATATGGACAGACTCCTGCTGCTGCTGCTGCTGTACGGGTTGTACTGGTTGTTGTTGTGGGACAGGGGCAGAAGCTGGTGGTGGAGGGGCCACGATCTCTGGCTGAACAGGGTCCTGATGAGCTTGGAGAGCCTGCTGTTTGAACAACTCTGCCAATTGAGCAGCCTCCTTCTCCTTCTGTGCTTCTGTATCTGGAGAAGGCGTCTGTGCGTTCTCTGTCGCTTCTGGTGTCACCTCATCGCCCTTCTTCTTCGTCACGCGTGGCTTCCTTGTACGTGACTTGGGCTTCTCCTTCTCCTTCTCCTTCTCCTCAGTCTTCGAGACCATGGAATCGATGGCCACACGCGTAGACCGCCTTGTAGCGCGCTTGGGCTCCTCCTCCTTCTTAGGCTCCGGCTTCTCTGGCGGATCGTCCTCCTTGTCCGACGACGAGCTCACCTCAATGACAGTGGGCGGCGAGTGGTCCTCCTCGTCCACGTTGATCACCTCATGAGCCCTCGTTCTAGACCTAAGCTGCGAGGATGGAGGGTTTGTGGTCTGGGGAACAAGCAGGTGCTGGTAGTAGGGGTTCATCCTGGCGAGATGGAGTTGATCTCGGAGCTGTTTTGTGGTGGTGGTGAAAGCGCCTGTGTTATGCTTGTTGTGCTGTTTGAAGGCCGACTCTCAACAGGATTGGACGGGCCTTTCGCGCTTGGCCACTGCCCTTCTTCCGAGAATTGTGGCCCGTTTGCCTGTTGCTGGTGGGCGCGCGTTAACTAGGGCCAGGACGTGGCGCGTTTCAAGCCAAGGTGGGTAGGCCGATGAGGTCCCCAACGCTTTAGAGAGAGTCGCGGGCACAACGGTACAATTCAAAGCTCAGAGCACCCGGGAGAAATATCCGTATTGAATGCTTTATTTTATACTAAAAGGAAGAGTCCTAATAGTGGGGGAACAGTTCTTCTCTTATAGAGGCTTGGAGCCTTGAGACCTCCTGGGGCCTGCGGCTGAACTATGCGTCTAAACCAATTCGCGGGGAGTCACGTGTTAAAATGCTGGCCTAACCGTATCAACAGACTACAGACTACAGACTACACACTACAAACTTCAAACTACAACTGCTGTCTTGGAAGTTTCCAAATAACGTTCCTTGATCATATTTCTATATAGCAGTCCTAAGCTCTGTCCAGCTGCAGCTTGTCCTTGTGGTATCCCAGCTTCCCAAGCTTGAGATACGTGTCCGTTCCGTACCCCTTGAGCGAGTGCACCACCAAGTCACCGTTCCAGTAGTCCGAGTAAACCTTGCACATGGCCAGACCAAGTCCGAGCTTGTACTGTGCCGGTCTCTGGATCAGATTGATCAGCGTGGCCTCCTTCATCCTGTTGTCGTCGATACCACCAACAGAAGTGTGCATCAACGTCTTGCGCGCCTTCAGATTGGAGTCCTTGCTGGCAGCCATCTTCTCGAGGTCAAGATTTGGAAGCTTGTGGAAATTGGCGAGTGATTCACGGGCAAGAACTGGGTCCTTGGCGAATGACCATGCCTTGTTGATTGGTTCCATGTCCACACCACCACCACGGTCAGAGAAACGGAAACCCACGTGATCACGCGAGTCGATGAGACACACCTTCACCGGTGGAGGGGTGTCACCTGGCTTCGGATTCGATGCCACAAAGTGCTTGACAGTGGCTTCGTAACAGTTACGAAGAATCTCTCCCAGCATGTAGTGCAAATGTGCCGTCAAGAAGTGGAATTGAAGATCCTTGGCTCCCTCAATGACAAGCTGGGGCATACGGATACCCGGGTATAGATTCTCAATGAACTGTGCGGCGTTGTGTGCGGAGATCTGGAGGTGATCAGCAGCAGAGCACTTGAAGAAGATATCACCAATGAACTGCTCAGAGCGACCACTCTTTGGATCCATCATGAAATTCTTCGTGGATGACAGATGTTCCTCAATGATCAAACGTCTCGAGATTCTTGCTCTCAACAGCGAAGAGATCAAGGCATCCAACTCTTCTCTTGGAAGCGACTGCAAAATACAACACTCCAAAGCACCCATCATCAGGTTGGGCAGGTTGAGCAAGTTCACATCTGTCAACATCTCATCCAGCATCTCGCAGAACCTCTCATTGTCCTTGATGGTGACAATCTTAGGCACTTTTCTGAATCGTTCAAAGATGTCATAGTACGACTCGTACACCTTTGCCAAATGGTAGTTGTTCACCACACTGAATGGCAGGTTTTGCATCTCTGTCAGCTTGAGAGAAATACGTATGGGCAGTTCCAATCGTACAAAGTTCGCACTGGAGATGATTTTGCTCTCTGTCAAGGTCTTACCATACATCGCCAAATGTTGGAGTGTGACTGGATGTGGAGTACGCCGGCTCCAGTCCTTGACAACAGTGTTCTGGTAGAAATGCTGTGGGTTCAGATATGGAGAATGAGAAGGGAATGGGCCAAGGTCAGCCAGGTGAGGTGTGATGTTCTCGATATGTGCGTGGTACCCAGAGAAGTCGGGTTTGGCTGACAGGTCCATGTCAGATGAAGGTGTGATGGTTGAGAGACATCTGGCAGAGAGCCTCAGCCGGTGAGGTGTTGTTCGTAGTTTCAGCATAGCTGGTGTGTGTAGTGGTTGATTGAATGTGTCAAAAGTGGGATGATACTCTTCGATTTATATAGCTCCGGCAGCTCGGTTATGATGGACGAGCGGGACGCAAACGATAGCGGTTGTCGGAGTCGGAGTGGAGATCGTGAACCTTGAGCGATGCTGCTTTTTGAAAAGATGTGCAGTTGTATCGAAAGAAGTTCAATTGATGTTGCTGTGGACCCCAAAACTGCCTGAGCTGGTGAAAAAAAGTCTGGAGAAGAGCTGCTCGCCGTCTTTGAGTCACTCGCAAGGTCACAGAGGCCGGCGATTGAGATAGCGCCATTTTGCGCAATCGGGAGCAGCTGCGTGATCAAACTCTGCGCCAAATCGCGCCAAACAGCGACACCACTGACCAGGGCTGCATAACACATCCTAATATGGAAATGTATGGAGCCCCATCGCGCCACTCGCCGTCGTCACACGCGAAACAAACGCCATCAAAGCTCCACCTTCTCCTCCAACGCCCCTGATCTCGTCGTCTTTGAATCGCCATCAAACACTCACAGAACACAAACTACACACCACAGAATGTCCACACCGGCCAGAAGAAGACTCATGAGAGACCTTAAAGTGAGTTCCCCCTCTTGCTCCTTGTTTGTATCGACCCCACTGTCCAAGGTGGCGATAACAGGTGGCGCATCCCATTCCATATCCCTCACCAACAATACTAACTCTCCACAAAGCGTCTCCAAGCTGATCCACCTGATGGTGTCTCTGCCACACCGCTGGCCGAGAATGTGATGGTCTGGTAAGTACCTCCCCGTGAGATCGAGCAATCAACATTACTAACAACCAGGAACAGGAACGCCGTCATAATTGGACCATCAGACACACCTTTCGAAGATGGTACCTTCCGACTCACAATCAACTTCGACGAACAGTACCCTAACAAACCACCAAACGTGAAGTTTATCTCTGAGATGTTCCACCCGAACGTTTACGCGAGCGGTGAACTCTGTCTCGACATCCTCCAGAACAGATGGTCACCGACCTTTGACGTGGCGTCCATTCTCACATCGGTCCAATCGCTATTGAACGATCCAAACATCTCATCTCCAGCAAATGTCGAGGCGGCAAATCTGTACAAGGACCATTCCTCACAGTATTCCAAGAGAGTCAGAGAGACGGTGGAAAAGAGTTGGGCAGACGACTTGGAGGATGAGGACGAGGATGAAGATGCGGATGTTGAAGAGTGAAGCATCCCAAACCAACATCAAGAACTGAGAAAAAAGCCAGCCATGCATGTTTCGGCTATGATTGGTGACTCTGAGAAGGTTTGACAAAGCAGGCTCTCATGATCCCAACTTGCTCCCATAATCTCTAGAATCTTTGCTTCTCAAGTATAGCCCATTTTATATAGTGATTTAATGGTCTACATCAACCCCGGGTTTATATACATCATGCATGTGTGACACTATTGTAACGCTCTATATACATCTCGTTCTAGAACTTCACTACTTCAACCACAAGTAGTACCACTTTTTGTTCTTGTTTTTCTCCAACTGCTCCAAATCCAACTTCTTCTTCAATTCCAGAGCATCATATTCTTCCTGTCTCTTGATATCAGCGAGCAACAATGGACTATCTGGAATATCACCCACCATTCCATCCTCGCCGACAGTTTTGTCTCTGTACAGTGCAATCGCACTGATCACCACAGCCAAGTAAACCACAAACTTACTCACAGGATCCAACCGTCTTGTCATCTTCTTATACTCAGCTCTTCTCTTTTCAGTCACCTGCCACAGATCCACCTCTGGAAGTCTCTTTACCACATCGTTCTTCGCCGGCGTGACTGTTCTGATCTCTGATGGAGTTGCAAATGGCAGATCCTCGGGCTGGACATTAGCAAACATGTTGCTCTTAAACCCTTCTCTCGCATCCCAATCACCATACGAGATGAAGTAGGCAGTACGCTTCATGTCATCAGTCATACGCGCCCAGTTCTGCTTCATTCGCTTCTCAAGCTCATCCACGACTTGATCTCTGTGGAACTGACTCAGACCGACAAACTTGCGAGGATGGGCAAAGATCGGCTTGGTGTCGATGTGTTCAAATGTCTCCTCACTCCCGAGGATACCTTCAAAGACACTCTTGAAACTGGACGAGACATGGTCGGCTTTCTCGCGGGATGAGATCTTGGTCTTGGTTGGTGGCAAAGTGGACTCGGGTGTGGTTGTGGCTGGTTGGGTGCTGTATAGGCGGAGCTGAGGCGCTCTGGAGAGAACAATTCGTGATCTTGGCAGCATACTGGATGAACGAGTGGAAGTACAGCTGTTGGATCGGTTGCTTTGCTAACAAGAGCTCTGTGTAAGTCTCCGTGGTCTTCTCCGAGCGTGAGACACCTGTGAAGATACTTCAGCTGACACGTGCTGTTTTGGCAGATGTCTCGACTGAACTTTCCCTTATCTTAATTCTTTTTCAGGCTACTTGAAAAGTATTCAAATGAGTCTATTAATATGATAATTGAAGATAATGAGTTAGTCGGATCCATCAGACATCTTCTCATCATGTGATTCGTTAGCGTTGTCAGCCTTGGAGCTGCTCTCATCCTGAGCATCACCTTCTTGCTGCTCCTCACCGTCTTCGTTCTTTCTGTGTTTTCTTCTTCTCTTCTTCTTGTCACCAGAGTCATCACCATTCGTCTTCTTCTGAGTGCCATCTTGATCTGTTTTCTTTTTCTTCATACTGAGTGGGTTTGGCTCCTTTGGACCTCTCTTCTTCTTGGATGCAGCAGCAGCAGTCTTCTCCACAGCAGCCTCCTTCTGACCGGCAGCTGTTCCACTCTTGACGTTATTCAGACCACCAGTGAGCTTTGACTTCTCCAAATCTTGACTGGCTCTGGCAGAAGCTGTACTGAGTGGCTCCATGATCATCACGGAACGCTTCATGTGGATGAGCGGGACACCAGGGATCTTGCGGAGGGAGTATCTGAGTCTCTCATTCTCAGAGGCAACCACATATCTGTGCTTGTTTGTGTCGTTGATGCAGACAACGGACTTGATGCATTCGTGTGGTGGCTTGGAGTCTGGGGCGAGATGACCACAACGACGTCTCTCAAATGTCTTTGCGTACTCAATCGCCTGTTGATTCTTGGTGGCGTAGAGGGCCTGCATGCAGCATTGTGTAATCATAGGCTTGACTTCAGCCTGAAGTGTTCTGGCAAGACCCTTGGCAAGGTCGAAGGAGGACTTGTCACACTCAAGCACGAGCTCATCATCTACGATGACCTGGTATGGTTCTCTGAACTTGAATGTGTGCTGGTAGACCAACATCTGCTTTCTGTAGGATTTGGCTCTTTTCTGTCTCATTTTGGTGTATGAAGTATGAGGATCGTGCTTCTGGAACTATATGAGATTCCAAGGTGAAAGATCAAGATAGAAGAACTCCGAGTGCTAGATCGTTTCTCTATGTGCCAAAATTTTTCGCTGTGGTTTTTTCCGGGCCTAAAATGGTTATGAAGCCCCGGCCTCATGGTTATGAGCCTAGATGAGGTACGAGGAAACCAGTCCTCTGCACGAAGGTCGATCACAGTGAGTAGTCCGTAGGAGCCAGTGTGTGAAGTTTACAGACTAGACCTCAAGTCATGCAGGACTGTCAGTCTTGATCGGATTGCTGCTGGGTAAAAGGGTGCGCTGTGGGTGTAGAGAAGGCCCCCTGAGCCACAGAACCTACAAGCCTCAGGCTTCAGTGAACTTGAGGACTATTCTGACAGAACTCACAAGACTGAACCCTTTGTCGGAACTCTGTCCTGCCCGACCCGAACTACTTGCATACATCTGGCCAATCCTTCCCTCCGGTCCCGTGTAATTCTGTTCGCTGTCATATGCAGATCTGTTTAGCGTCTTGGTCGCGCTGAAAAACTCAGAGCCCGAGACCCTCCCCACTCACCGCTGATTCCTCGAGGCTCTGATTCGCTCTTTTAAACTTCAATCAAACCAGTTTTCTCCTTACCACTCTCCCACTCCGAGATCTCACTCGCTCAAGTCTCATACACAATGCTGCTGCGAGCTCCACGCATGATGCTCTTTCACAGAGCACTTCTTCGACCATCGTTGACCTCTCTACCCCTCTCGAAGAGTCTAATCACAGCAATCCTTTCCAACAACTCACAAACCATCACCAAGAACCTCAAATCAACACTTTCGAACAACCATGAGAACACCAAGCCACTAGCAGAGTCCACTGCAGTCGAAGTGTTCACACCTGAAGAACGTGCACTTGCAGCACAGCAACGTCTCGATGGCCTCGGCCCGTTTGTCTCTCGTCTTCCGGAGAAGTGGATCCCATACGCTGAGCTCATGCGCTTGGAGAAACCAGTTGGTACCTGGCTACTCTTCATTCCATGTACATGGTCAATTCTCATTGCTGCGACCGAGATTGCGGCACCAATCTCATCAACACTTTTCATGCTGACAACCTTCGGTGTTGGTGCGCTTGTCATGAGAGGATTCGGATGTACAATCAATGATCTCTTGGATCGAGACTTTGATAGCAAGGTTATCCGTACTATTGAGAGACCTATTGCCTCTGGAAGAGTCTCTAAAAAGCAGGCCGTTGGATTCCTCGGCGGGCAACTCGCCGTCGGACTTGGTGTCATCCTCTGCTTGCCATTCGACTGTTTCCCACTTGGTGCATTGTCCTTACTTCCAGTTTGCACATACCCATTGTTCAAAAGATTCACATACTACCCACAAACGGTCCTGTCGACCGCGTTCAATTGGGGTGCACTGCTTGGGTTCCCTGCCATGGGACTTTGGGACACAGCCACCATGGTTCCTCTCTTCCTGTCATCGTTCATGTGGACCATGACATACGATACTATCTATGCACACCAGGATAAGAAGTTTGACGTTGAGGCAGGTGTCAAGTCTACGGCTCTCGCATGGGGAAATCACTCCAAGAAGATCTTCACAGGGTTGACAATTGCACAGTTGGGATTCCTTGGTGCTGCTGGTGTGTCATCAGGATCGATCCTCATGCCGGGATTCATCATCGGAGGAACTGCATTTGGTTATAAGATCTTCCAGATGATCAAGAACGTTGACTTGGATGATCCAAAAAGTTGCTGGAAGTACTTCACTGCTAACATTGGCTACGGATTGTACCTCACTTACGGGTTGCTGTTCGACTACCTTCTCAGGGTCTTTGGCTTGTGGTGATGACCTGTAAATAGATCTAATATACCACACACTCATGAACACTGACTAACAATCCACTTGAAATGCTAGCCACCCATACCTATTCCCCCCACTGGCCCATGAGCCATGACCCCCACAGAATCCGGGTAACCCCAAATGCCGCGAAAACCGCTCAACCATCAACAGCCAGTGTCCTCAAAAAAAAGAGCGCAATTCATCCACACACCACCTCCTAGCACACCCACACACCAACACCCACACACCACCAGAAGCTGTGTTTACCTACGAGAAGAACCCGCAAAGCATTTAACATGGTGTAAGTATCGAATTTTGGACTCTTTCTGCCTTGTTGATCGTCACTGGCGCGTCTTTTGCGCGTTGTTTTGATGTTCGCCACCCGCAAAGACCTCCCTCCTTTCCCTGGCCCCCCTCGCAAAATGGTAAACAAAGGCCAACGCGTCTATGATCCACGCGTCAGAAGCCATTGCAACAGGGCGGCAAGACATTGAAACCAGTCCCGCTTCATATACTAACATCCGCGCCAGGAACCAGTTGTTTGTTGTTGATAGCCGCCCGTTGGAGTTTTACATCCCAGCAGACGAGGAAAACAGAGACCTTCTCGTGCAGTCCGTTACCCAGAACGGCGGTAAGATCACTGATGAGTCCACTAGCGATGCCATCTTCCTCTCCAAGTACGGTGATGAGAACAGCAACCCAGTTGACCCAAAGTTCGTTGCTGACAGTGTTGAGAAGAATAGCCGCCTGAACCCAGACGACTACAGAAACTACGCTGGCGTCCAGCACTTGGTGAACTACCTTGACCAGGACAAGGAGACCGCTGCAAGCGAGGGCTCTGAACCTCAGACCTCACAGGAGGTTCCATCTTCCGTCCAGGCCACTGGTGTCGCTGGTCCATCCCACTTGGATGTCGATATCCAGAACCGCGAGGCCCGCCTTGCTGCCGCTTCTGCCGTTCCAACTGGCATGTTTGTCACTCGTGAGGACCGTATCAACTTGCACAACAAGAACGGGTTCACTCAGCAGGAGGATGAGATCATCTTGGAAGAAGTCAGAACTCACCCAAACCGTCGTTCCACCCACAAGCTTTACAACGAGATTGCTGCTAAGATCGGAAGACACACTGGTAACTCCATCCGTTACAGATTCCGTACCCACCTTGCTCCACGTTTGCAGTACGTCTACAAGATTAACGACGATGGCTCATTGGTTTTGGATGCACAGGGAAAGCCAATCAAGGACCAGGATATGCCAAAGACATTGAAGAACAAGTTCTTTGCCAAGGATGACTATGTTTTGTGCAAGGCCGTCAGAGAAGTTTTCGACCAGAAGGGAACTGACAACAGCAACAACAACAACAGCAACAACAACGACCCATCAGAGGTCGTCCTTCCAGGAAAGTTCTTTGAGAAGCTCGGCGAGGAGTACCCAACTCACTCCAAGTCAGCATGGAGAGACCGTTACAGAAAGTTTGCTCAGCCATTCGGTATTGACAAGTACGTTGCTTACTACGATGGTGAGGTTGCCGCTGGAAGAGAGCCAATCGAGATGAAGAACTTCACCGGCAGACACTTGTTCAAGTCCAAGCAGAAGAAGGATGACGGCGACAGTGCAAACAGCAGTAACATCGATGCTGTGCTCTCCGAGAGATTGACACAGCACAATGACAGCTATGGCCAGGACTCAAGACAGAAGAAGAGAAAGACCAACAGTGCTGTTAGTGCCGATGATGCCAACAACTTGTTCTTGGCCGGTGACCAAAACGCTTTGGCTGGTATTGCTTCTAACAACCTTTTTGAGTCACAGGCTGCCCAGGCTGTTGCTGTTGCCACCAACACCAACACTGATGTTGACCCAGAAGACTTCTTGACGGAGGATCTTGTCACTTCCAAGTTCTTCTCTTTTCAGCCTCTCCTCAGTGTTGTCGCCAAGATCACCGAGATTGTCAACAGAAGCTACGAGTCTGGCGATGCCGAGCAGCTTATCAACGCTCTTTACGAGGAGGCAGGTATCCAGACCAAGTTCGGTACGTTCATCATCACCTCTGTTTGCGGAGATGTTGTCCTGATTCCAAAGTACTTTGAGTCGTTCCTCAAGACGGGCCAGAACCCACCAGAGGACGTCCATGGTGTTTGGTCACCAAGAGACGATGCCTACTTGAAGTCCAACGACCCAGAGAAGATGGAATTCTTGAAAAGATTGCATGGTGTGAAGAGACTCGAACTGAGAAAGAGCTTTGCTGATGACAACATCATCTGATCGGGGTGGATAGTTTGGGCTAATGTGTGTTTCTTGTACGGTATGGCTTTTTTGTGACCGGTTGCTTTTTCTTTGTGCTTATGTGCACTTTACTCTTTGAAACATGTTCTGCATGTTTGTATACTATAACTTTGCTTCTTTATTTGAGAGGTTGAATCGTAGCAGAAGTCATGGGCACAACATCTAGGTGTTATGACATGGCGGAAGTAGCTGATCAGGAGGGCTGCCGCTATGGCGCGAAATTAAAGGGTGGGGTAGCCATTGGAGGAGACAACACTGAACTCTGCACCCGATCACAGATCCTCTTCTCAAGAGCTGTCAGCTTCACCAGTGACGAAGATGACGTCCAAGATTCCAGTCAAGACCTACCGTCTGATACTGTACGCCTCACAGTTTGCCATCCCATCCGAGTTGCTCTCCAAGGTATCGGACTCCCTCCCAAAGCTCCTCACCAAGGCTCATATCACAAGCGAATCTACCCGCATCACACTCATTGAGTACATCAGAACCGTCATTGAGGATTATGAGTCTGTTGAAAGAGATTTGAGCACAATGACAAAAGTGGTCTCCCGCACCTCGCAGGCATTCATCCGCCGGTTCATCCTGCTGTTTGGGGTGCTTACAACAGCAACCTCTTTACAGAAGATTCTGGCAGACATCCCCAACGCATTGACAAGCCGCCTTACGCTGAATGATTTGAAGATCCCGGCAAAGTATGCATCCTCTGCTGCTTTGCTGACCTCTGCCATGCCACTGGTGCACACCAAGATACACGATGAGACCCAAGCTGGCCTTGCTATCACCGCCCTTTCACTTTCAGTCATGCCAGAGGGTTACCCAAAGGATTACGCAGCAGTTTATGCTCTTGTACAGGGAGTTGAGGCACTCATTCACAAACACAAGGATATCTTGCCAGTACATGCATCTTCCTACTGGTTCCTGATGCCATTGTGCTACTCCCAACTTCTTGCGCAAGCATCAACAGGGCCAGACTACTTACCAGGTCTGATCTCAAGATTGTTTGGTAGACTCTACAGTGGGTTCTTTGAACGTAAACCGGATGGTTACAATGGTGAGTGGGCTAAGACAGTGGACGTGTTTGTCAAGGTCAAACAGGCAAGACGTGTTAACAGAGGCCTGATTCACCAAGAGGTGATACTGACGAGAACTAACCCAGGGCACACCAATGCCAAGTTGGCAGTCATGAGTCCATCAGAAGCAAGTATGATAACAGTGTTGAAGAAGACCATACCAAAGAAGGCGTTCTACACTTTTGCTCTTACCCTTCCCTTGTTCTACGCATACTACAGATTCAGGGCCCACAAAGCTGTCATCGTGAGTACAGTCTCAACAGGTCCATCCAGTGATGTTCTCTCAGTGAGTGCAGACACAAGTTGTCAGGATGACGACGAGGATATTGCTGATGTTCTAACCAAGCTTGACGATTCCACACTTGGTGGTAGCATCCAATACTCCCCACTTCCAGGCTCGACGCATGTCAACTCTTTGCTCACACCAGCACTCACTTCGGCCATCAAGTCTGCATCGAAGCTCACAGCCACATCCCTTTTATCTGTCGTCACATCCTACATCCTTCTCACGTCCCGTCTCAACCCACGCATCACGGGCTTCCTATCTGGTCTCTGGTGGATCACTTACCGCAAGACAGCCAGTGCTCCTCTGTTCGTCTACATTGCACGTATCACTCTACTGGCAATGTTCAGACAGAAGAGAGATAGACTATCAAGACACAAGACTGCTGCATTGAGAAGTGTTGGCGACTGGAGTGCTACAGGACTTGGTGCAGCAGCAGTTGCACTTTTGATCAAGCTACATAGCCAAGGTATTGAGTTGGGAAGATTCGGTAACTACACCCAGTTCATTAAAACTGGAGGAGGTGTCGTGGATGAGGTAGTTGGATAAGGTGGTTGAATAAGGTTGTATACAATGAAAGCACTCGTTACTTCTAGTTGTAGAGGAAACTGATAGCTTCTCTCCAACCATCAATTAGAACAGGAGGGGTCATGACAGATACGTGATGGACTCTGTAAGGAACCCAATGGGAGGTTTTCTCATGGTGCCAAGCTTGCTCGTCAGGTGAGTCAACGATGTTCACCCGTCTGAACTGTGGATCACACAGCTTCAACACCAACTGGAGGGTGAAATAAGCATCATTACCAGCATTGTGCAGGCAAGCATATGGGATGTTGAACCGTCTTAAGATAGCCTCAAGGGATGACTGCTCCACGCCATGGGTAAGGCCATATAGTGTTTTCGTATCAACCGTCTTCATTTGATGTGGGAACTGCACTCCAAGTTGTCGGAGCCATTTCAGGTCACCTTGTACACCATGAGAAACAAGAACTCCTGTATGGTTTGCACGGTCTGTGAAGTGATGGTCAATGACAGTTTGCAAACAGTCTCTGGCCATATCAAGAGGAAGAATTATGGATGGCCCACAAAGGTAACTTCTCTGGTTGTCCTCGACATAGTCTCCGTTTCGCCACTCGCGGTTCTCTTCAATGATGATATGGAAGTTCTCCAAAGTTGGAGAGCTTGAGAGTGCGTTCTTAGAATGATCAAGAATGGATACACCAACTTCAGTGATCATGTCGTTGTCGTGCTCGTAAGCTTCAACGTCAATGGATACAATGGAGCGGGAGACGTCATTGATGGTGTGCATCATGTCACATAGGCGGCCAAAGTTGTTTGGAAAGCGAAGACGAGGGTGAGACATTCTTTGGATACCATCCAAGTACTTTGTAATTTGGGACGTCCGGTGTTCACCGATTGAATTTAAAACAGCTCGTGGAAGAGTTCCATCTGCGACGTTGGGGGCAATCTCAACCAATGAGTTCTCATGGTCAGCAAGCGTAACACGGCCACCAGACTCCAAAGCGTTGAAAATGATCTGGAGTCTTTCTCTTTGATTAATCTGGTTGTAGCTGTTCACCATAGAAACAAGCTTGTTGTCGTAACATGTCCCCTGGTGGATATGTCTGTTCGTGAGAGTTTGGTAAGTGCAGAGACCATTGAGAGTTGGCAATTTGAAACTTGAAGACAGCTCACCCAAGAGCACTCTTTTCTCATAATCACTAAGGCGATAAATGTCTGCAGTGTCAATACTGTTGACTCTATGCGCCATTGTGATATTCGTTGGGTTTCTGGGAATATTGCATGATGTGGTTCTCGGAGAACATCGGCCATGATCAGCTACAGCAAAAAAGTTTCATCAGAGCTGTTCTCACCCGACCCGAGACGTATACTGAAGTCTGATTGCAGATATCAGCTTACCGCGGGGAGCACCAACTCACAACGATCTAGATCGATCTTGATCGAAGACACGTAAGTTAAATAGTTGCAATGTGAACAAATGACTACAAAGACAGAACTGTGGTGAATATACGCATTAATCGTACAAACTATGGCCACCGGTTGAGAAATGCGTTACGCACACTTCTTAAGAAGTAGTGTGAGACTCTTCGGGAACAAAGCCCCAACATACTCACTAAAACTCAACCTCCACGTATCGGTCAGGCGGCCCATCGTCAGCAGACTTTCACCAACGTGCAAATGTTGCCAGTGTAACAAAGAACACATTAAGACTCAGCTGTTGGGTACACTTCTGCAACTCCGGGATCCTGAACCATCGACACATTTGCATGGTTTCATGCGGCTGTGTAAAACCCACTGCGGACTCGAAATGATCAGAGAATTGCAGCGTCCAAATGACCTAGAGGTCAAGAGGCAGACAAAATTAATTGGCCGATTGCAGAGCTTTCTGCAAAATAGGGAGTACAGCGATCGAAAGATAACTGGGCCCCCAAGACTTCAGCGATGATTATCACTGGCTCCCTGGACCAGCAAAAGATTATTACTGGCCCACCAAGAAGGAAAACAGAGGCTGAGATAAGGGTAAAAAGTGGGGGAAAGCGTTGCTTTTATAGACAGCGGCATGATAAGCGCACATCCTTTGGTGGCAGCCCACTAGTAATTTGCGGCAGGACGTATAAGTCTAGGTCGCGACTGAAGGAGGCTTCGAGGCGAGCTTCGAGAGTTGCCCTACGGATAGTTGGGGACAAGGGAGTACAAGGGTAGTTCGGAATTCCCATAGAAAGGTGTGTAATCGACCAAGCACTTGTGTAAACAGTAAAGGCCCTTGGAATATGCAATGAGTGGAGTCCTAGAAATGTAGGAACCACTGGCCTCTTAGACCCTATGAGCAGTTGAGGTGTCCCTGCCACCCTGCCACCCGCGACTGGGGACTGGGGACTGGGGACTGGGGACTGGGGACTGGGGACTGGGGTCTATTGGCAATTGGCACCGTGTTGGCTGGGAGCACCAATTCAGAACTCTTGATTGAAGACACAAGTTCTAAATAGTTGATGTGAACAATTGACTACAAAGACAGAACTGTGGTGAATATACGCATTAAACGTATAAACTATGGCCACCGGTTGAGAAATGCGTTACGCACACTCCTTATAAGAAGTAGTGTGAGACTCTTTGAAGCAAAGCCCCAACATACTCACTAAAACTCAACCTCCACGTACCGATCAGGCCCATCGTCAACAGACTTTCACCGACGTGCAAATGTTGCCAAGTGTAACAAAGAACACAAGACTCAGCCGTTAGGTACACCTCTGCAACTCCGGGATCCTGAACCATCGACACATTTGCATGATATCATGAAGCTGTGCCAATTAGCCTGATGCTGATTGAAAATCGAACAGACCACGGGTTTCCAAACGACCTTATGAAGATCGAGGGGATACGATGAATTCACATTTGATGTGAACCATCCTGAAGCAGGTCAGGGCGCCGTTAAGGCGTCACAGACCAAGAGCCCATCGCAGTATCCTGTAATGGACCCATCACACAGGACCAGCAAGATTTAGATCAAGACTGCCCCCCTGAACCAGCGAAAGATCTTATAAAGATGATCACTGGCCCATCAAGATCCCATCGCAACAGCGTAGGACCCCGGACCAGCAAAACATTGTCACTGGCCCACCAGAAAGCTAAAAATAAAGGCTGAAAGAAGGGGTGAAAAAGTGGGGGAGAGCGTTGCTTTTATAGACAGTGGCATGATAAGCGCACATCCATTGGTGGCAGCTCGGTGCTTGCTACCCGGCTTCCGGCGCGAAGGATAGCCGACAAAGACAACTCGATTTTGATTTCAACGTCCTTGAAATATGGGCCAACGCTCACCACTGGAACCCACCGCCACAATGCCTCCATACGCCAAATACCCGAACTGGGTGGACGATATAGACTCGAGAAACATTCTGACTCTTACCGCCCAGCAGAAAACCATTTTAGCCACCGAACTGGAGCAGTCGTTCACTCCGAAGAAACTCACCAAAAGCATCACATACCTCACACTAAAGCACGGTAGAGTACACTTCCTTGGGCCAGAACACCGCAGAAACTATCACGATGAGAAACTCAGAACAATGGTGAATACGTACCCGGATTTCCATCGCAGAGAGAAGCTCCAGCGCCGTTTCAAGAGCATCATTACCGGCACATGGATGCAACACACTTTTGGCCTCTCATTTGCGAACCAAAATACCCGTCCAGCAAACACTTATTCACAGCTAAGACTCCTTAGTATTGTTCCACAGATTGAGAATGGTGCAATGGACCCTGGTCTCGCTGCTAGGGCTGCAGAGATACGTTTTCTGAAGATGAGGGAGTACACTGACAAGCTGACGCTGTACGCCCGCAACCACAAGACGCTCAAGGTACAGTCCAACCTTGACAGACTCAAGAGGATCCTGCATCATGTTTCCGGATCTAACGTCCTGATGTCTGTTGATATCGAGGCATACGAACACGACCATAGCAAGATCACAGAGATTGGTATTTGCATCCATGACCCGGCCAAGAACAAGCGTGGACCTCTTTATGACCGGATCCACATCATTATTGAAGAGAACATCCACCTATATAACGGGACGTATGTTCCAAATAACAAGGATAACTTCATTGGTGGGGTCTCTATATGTCTGGTGGAAGTGGAGGCTATGAAGATGGTGCAGACGTTGATTGATTACTACTTTGTTGAGCGTCCTGAAAAGGGACTACCTGGTTGTTTGCTTGTTGGGCACGATGTGATCGGTGATATTCGGTGGTTCAATCAGATGTCAGTCAGGCTTCCACCAGGCACAAGGGCCGTGGATACCCAGGCTCTCTACAGCATCACGCACGGTGTGAAGAAGAGCCTCGAGTACCTCTTGAAGAAGTATGACATCAAGCACTCCCACCTTCACAACGCGGGAAACGACGCATACTACACTCTTGTCCTTCTACACAGGCTGTGTGATCCAGCTGTGCGTACGACGTACAACATTGATGCCCTTCACCAAATATCCGGAGGGCAGGGAAGAGCTCCACGTCCACGCCCAAAGAGGTACACGCCACCAACCCATCGGTCAGTTATGGAGTTTTTTCCGCTTGCTGAAGACGCACTGGATATATTTTACACAGAGAGAGGCTTTGCACTGTGCCGTTGTGCTCCTTGATGCCGGTCATGATGTTTAAGTAATCGAAAACACCCCTGAGAGACCGCGCTGGTGCGGAGGCGCCCACGTCGTAGAAGAAAAAAAATGAGATAGCAACACCACCGCTGTTAAACAACCAAACACTTGACGGCATCGAGATCTCACGGCACCTGAACCACTCAGTGACATGCTGATTCTTTCTGCACCCACAAGAACAATCAAGTGCTTTCCATTACAACTCACACACACATTCTCAGCCAGACAGCGCATCCAGAGCATCACCACAGGCACACACAGTCCTTCATCAAACAACACCATGGACCACCAGACACGCACAAAGCCAGACGCCAAACGCCAGAGCATAGATTCCTCTACTGTTCTTTCAACAGAATCACTCTCCAAACTATCGAATGAGCAGCGTGGGGTCTTGCTCTATGCCCTACATGACGCGTTTCGCCCAAAGACGCTCGAGAAGTTGATCTTTTACAAGATGCTTGTTTCCCCTCAACCCCGTCCCTTTTTTGATAATACCCTCCCAAAGATGGTCAACAGCCTCTCAGATACGGCAAAGAGAGGCAGACTGCAGAGCCTGCTCAGCCAGTGTGCGGTGGTCAACGCTGTTCCACTAGCTTCGATACCATCTTCAACACCAGGCACACAATCACAGCCACATCAGCCTCAGAATAGGCCACAGGCCAACCAGACAGCACCATTCGCCAACCGGAACAACGCATCACAGCCGACAGCACCATTTGCCAACCGGAACAACGCATCACAGTCACGAGCACACATCAAGAAGCTAAGCGAGATTGTCTCTGGTTTCGAGAAGCACGATTTCTCAGCAGAGTTCCTAGACCAAGTCACCAAGTCCCGTCAAAATGCTCTTCAGGACTACTTCACAGAGCTTGATGCATTTGCTCGTCACCACTCTCGTCTTCAGAACGAGAACACACTCTCCCATCTCAAGCAGCTCCTCACTGACATCAATGACCAGCGTAACGCGTTGATCTCTATTGACATCGAAGCACATGAGTACGACCAGAGAACAATCACAGAAATTGGTATTTCCATCTATGACCCAGCCAAGGACGCTGTGTCCATCTTCCCAACGCTCACGAACATCCATATCCTCCCGCTCGAGAGCATCAGATTGCGTAATGGTAATTTTGTTGCTGATAACAAGGACAAGTTCCTTGGTGGAAGTTCATTGATTCTCCCACTCGAAGAATCGGTCAATCTTGTTCAGTGCATCATTGACTACTACTTCATCCATCGTCAACACCGTGGCCTTGGTGCTCGCTTGGTTGGACACAACGTTCCAGGAGACATCACGTGGCTCAAGAGCATTGGTGTCTCCTTCCCTGAAGACATGAAGCTGCTTGATACACAGACGCTTTTCGGTTTGACTCATGGACAGAACAACTCGTCACTTGGTGGAATCTTGCGCAGATTTGATGTCCCTCACGCATACCTCCACAACGCGGCCAACGACGCCTACTACACTCTGATCTTGCTGCTGAAGCTAGCCGATCCACATTTCCGCCGTCGTGAGGGAGTTGACATGATGGCCTCAGTTCTGGCATACGAAGTAACGCTGGATATGCGCAAAACAGCACAGAACGCCCTCCAAGGCTCAAAGCCCAACAGACCAAGAAAGGCCATGAAGAATAACGAGACGCTGGCCCCAACGAATTACTGGTCACATACACAAGCACTTGCAGATGTGTTCGGTAAGTGAGCACAAGACCTGGACAGGCACTAAGATATCAACGAAACACTGCTGTACATAAAACGTCTATATATATAGCCCACTTCTGCTTAGCCTCTGGTCATATCGTAGTGGCCCGTACCAATCTGGTTAGCGCCACATATTTCGCGGGGCTTGGAATTGCTTCCCTCAACACACAGCCGAAAGGCCGGTGCCGCCAGCCAAGCACACAGCGGTTAGCACTGAGAAAGAGAGAGATACTCCCAAGCGGCCCATTGCACCCGGCGGCTCCCATCAAAAGCACCTCACACACCACCTCCACCAACATGTCGCTCGACCCGCGGAACATGACCTACAACCGCGAGCCACGGACGCCAGACCCGAACGAGTTCTCGTTTGCTAGAGCATACAACAACACGGGCCGTCCAGAGCACGGCATCCCGCACCGCTCTGGAACCATTGACGACGGAGACGGATCGGAAGAGGACTCGATATACACACTGGAGGAGGACAGCAACACCGCTGTGGATACAGACATGGATAACAACACACTGTACGACTTGCCAACACACATCTCCAGCCACGGCGAAACAGTCGGCGCCAACTCCTCGCCGCAGTCTGTCCCAACATCACCCGTGTCCACATTCAGAGAACGTTCAGGACACCCATTGAGAGCACTCACGGCCACCAATCTTGTTTTGAACCAGCAGAATGGCACCGACGAGTCGCTGATCTCCTCAAGCCCACTCGTCCCCTCCACATTACGTCAGACACTCGCACTACAGGACCTTGACCTCTCAGACGTTGAAGATGACACCCCAGTTGCATCTCCTGTTGAGGTTAGCTCCCACAGGGAACCACGCGATTGGGACGAGCGTGGTGCTGCGAAGGCAATCAAACGTGTCCAACACAGCGACGGAGAAGAGGAGGACATTGAGATCAGACGCAGTGTCAAGGACTTTGTGTTTGGCAAGACATTGGGTAACGGATCGTACTCCACAGTCACGCTCGCTACAGATAAGAACACAGGAAAACAGTTTGCTGTCAAGGTGCTCGACAAGCGCCATATCATTAGAGAGAAGAAGGTCAAGTATGTCAACATTGAGAAGAATACACTTTCGAGATTGGGAAAGAGTGACGGTATCGTCCACATGTTCTTCACCTTCCAAGATGAGTCGAGTCTCTACTTTGTCTTGGACTATGCTCCAAATGGTGAGTTACTCACATTGATCAAGGAGCACGGTACGTTGAACGAGGAGACCACGAGATACTATGCTGCTCAGATCCTCGACGCTATCAAGTACATGCACGACAACGGTGTTGTGCACAGAGACTTGAAACCAGAAAACATTTTGCTCGATGCAAACATGAAGCTCCAAATAACGGACTTTGGTACCGCCAAGTTACTGGAGAAAGATCCGAAGACTGGCTCATATCCGGCTGACACCAGGTCGAAGTCCTTTGTTGGAACGGCTGAATATGTGTCACCTGAACTTTTGAACGAGAAGGCGGTGGGAAAGCCGTGCGACATCTGGGCGTTTGGATGTATCTTGTACCAGATGATTGCTGGTAAGCCGCCATTCAAGGCTACCAATGAGTACTTGACATTCCAGAAGATCGTCAAGCTTCAGTTTGCATTCACAGCGGGCTTTCCTATGGTTATCAGAGACTTGATGAAGAAGATTTTGGTCTTGAACCCAAAGGATCGTATTACGATCAGAGGCATCCAGAAGCATTTGTTCTTCGAGGGCATTGATTTCCAGAACCCAAAGGCATCCATCTGGGATGTCCCTCCACCAGTGGCTGGTCCATACAAGATGTCGGCTAAGTCGATGCTCCCAGTCCCAGAGTTGAGTAACTCTGCGTCCAGATCAAGAATCATCATCCCAAGAAGATCAGCTTCTACACCAAACACACCACTCCAACAAGATGCCAACAACAAGAGCTCTGAATCTGTCAACTCAACACCACCAGCACAGACTTCAACCCAAACTACCAGGGAGAGTCAGCAGGTTCTTATGAGAGCCAAGGCCAACATTGCTGCGAGAAAGCAGAAGGAAAGTCTCCGTGCATCAAGCGGTGCTGCCAGTGCTGCCAGTATCGCACTGTCCCGCCAGCCAAACGACATCATCAAGGCGTACAATGAGCAGAAGAGAGAACACAAGCTACCAGAGCTCGATACCACACCACCAGTGAGTGCATCCTCCAATGTCCAAAGACATGTGTCTGGTCATGGCTCATCACCAACAGCTTTGCAACCACCAGTTTCAACGCCAGCGCCTTCGTCTTTTCCACACATCACCACCATGAGAAAGAGACCACCGCAGCCATCTCACGAGAGACAAGTTGTCCCACCAATGTCCAAGTTGGACTTGGAGTTTGCCGCATACTTGAAAGACAGTCAGGAGAGAGTGTTGCGCAAGGATGACATCAATGTCTACCTGTCTACTGTGGAGGCTGTTGAGAAGAAGTACAAACGTCGTCTGGTTGATGCCCCTCTCGGTGGTAACAAGACCAATTCCTCCTCCTCGTCCTTGTTGAGTCAGGTTGCCAATGGTTCTTACAGAGGCCTGAGAAACATGGAGAAGCATGGTGAGGAGGCCGAGAAGTCCGTCATTACCAACCACAACGAGAGAGACGATTCCAAGTCTCCATCTGCGTCTGAGTCTGCAAAGACAAAGTTCAGGAAGTTCTTCTCTGCTGCATCTGTTGAGGAGGAAAAGAAGAATAGACTTCTTCTGGTAACTTCAAACGGCCGTGCACTTATTTTCAACAAGCTTGAGGCTGATGGCGAAGATGAGACCAACTTGGAACTACGCACAGAGATCAATTTGGACCATCCGGTTATCAAGGTCAAGGAACTTCTCCCATCCTCAACATCTCATGACACCCCATCCTTGTTCGTTATTGAGTCATACAGCACGGCATTTGTTTTCGAATCATCACAGACAGACGTCTCAGCTTGGACACAAACCATTCATAAGGCACGTCTCTCGGCACAGGAAAAAGCACTTCAGAAGAGATTGGACCAAGACCCAAGTGGCAATGCCGGTACAGTTTTGGGATCTGATGCTGCGTTGAGCGCTGCTACAATCGTCACATCTCCTACACTGAAGCCTACTGAGATCCACATACCGCCAAAACCACGCACACCTTCCACATCCACGACATCATCTTCGAAGTCGACCAGTCACACACATATGCTTAAAGACGTCATGCATCGCAAGGAGCCACCACGTTCCATCCCGAAGGAGATCCCAGACCAGGGTCGACTCTATCATGGTCTTCCTATCTCACTGTTGAGTTCACACGAACACAGCAAGAACCCAATGATTGCTGCCGCGGAAGCAGCTATTGGAGGATCAATTCCTACCACGAGAGAGCCTGTGAGAAAAGCACCATCTCCAACAACATCCGGCGTGGGTGGCACACCAGCACCTAAGCACATCACTGGAATGAACTCACGACTGCTGGCCAGAAGCGTGAGATCTTCCAAGTCGAAGAAGTGAGTATACTGAGAAAAAAAGTACTATGTTATTGTAATGTATTTTTACCTTTCAGAGCAGTGTGAACTAGTGTTGTACGCAGTTGTGGTTGTAGTTGTAGTTGTGATTATTGGCGAACTGAGACGTGGATGCAGACAGATAGTGTCAGCTCTCCCTCAGATTAGGGTTGTATCTTCCACGTGACCTAGAAGAACCCTAGAGGCGTTGGGTGGTGTCCAGGTGCCGCGAAACTTCCAGCAACTTCAAGCAAAATCGCCGCTACAAATGCCGAAAACACAGTCACGAAGCGCGCGAATTCGCGACCTGTGGCGGTGGATCACGGGATCGGAGGGACTCGCGGTTTTCTGAAAAGTGAAATATCAGCTTAGGTTTGATGAACCCCACATAGTGGTCTTTTGGAAGCATTCAACAGACCTTTTGTTCAATCACATCACCCACATCATATCAAAATGGCCAAGTTCATCAAGTCAGGCAAGGTTGCTATTGTCGTTAGAGGCCGTTACGCCGGTAAGAAGGTCGTCATTGTGAAACCACACGACGAGGGTTCCAAGGCCCACCAGTTCCCACACGCCATCGTTGCTGGTGTCGAGAGATACCCAACCAAGGTCGGTAAGTCTGCTGGTGCCAAGAAGGCTGCTAAGAGATCTAAGGTCAAGCCATTCGTCAAGGTCATCAACTACAACCACTTGCTCCCAACCAGATACACTTTGGACGTTGAGTCTTTCAAGGCTGAGTTGACCTCTGAGACCTTCTCCGAGCCAACCCAGAGAGAGAACGCCAAGAAGGTCGTCAAGAAGGCTTTCGAGGAGAGATACCAGGCTGGTAAGAACAAGTGGTTCTTCACTAAGTTGAACTTCTAAGTGGAAGATTTTGGACCGCTGTTGTGATCCGTGTTATGAACTTTTGATGTTGCAGCTCTCCGGCTGCGGTTGTCAATCTGAACGGTGAGCAGAGTGTCCGTACAAACTTGGGAACTATTGGTTTACACTTCAGTGTTGGTGCTTTTCTTGTCTTCTTTTTATTGTTTTCTTCGTGTGGTTTTACTTAATTTTTGATGCATTGAGTTTCGGAAAAGATGTCCTGTTGAAAGGTTTGTTTCTCTTTACAGAGCACAAGATCTCTGCTGCATGGACTGTGTTTTTGAGATGTTGCTGTTGGTTCCATTATGATTTGGGAGAATGGTTTCATCCATGGGTGAGAGTGCCACTGTCGATCGGAGGTGCGCATTCTGTTGACGTGAAGTTTGAGGTTGTCACGACAAAAGCAGATGTATTTGAACTCTAATATATCTATGATACAACGATTACAATTGTGATGTAGACTGTTTGAAGGTTGTTGTTTCTACATTCAGTGTATTCTTGTGGAGTCTCTTGCGGCCCCTTGTCTCCCCATGACTGTTTGAACATCCGGTCTTTGCCCCTCGCAGTAACAGAATCTCATGAACATCACTTCAACAGATCTGCTATAATTACTGCCGTGGAAATTCATCCTAGTTCAGGGATCAAATGTGTCACAGTGTGTAAATCGGATACCCAAGAATGAGAGAGGGATCATAGACCTCATTTGCTCGCGTATCTCAGATCGTTGAAGGAGCAGCAGAACACACTACGAGTAGCGAGACCGTTGGTTAGACAACATGCCCATAGAACGACTGTCATGGTTCTTGTGGACCACCAATATAGCTGATGTGATCAAGAGACCGAACAGCTCGTGCTGTGATTCGATCTTTAAATGGACTCAGGAGTAATGGAGGACGCGGGCCCGTAAGCAAACGACACAAAAGTAGCGATTTCTATCTCAGTACATATTTCAACGTATCCACATACCAAGTTGACCCTACTTCGCAACCAGGAGCTCATCTTGTCTGCAATTGAGCATTAGAAGAGAATGTCGTCGTTGATCTGTGTGCCAAGCTCTGTACGTACTAAACACAGCCCATTCGTGACTCGCGACCACGCCTGCGTCCGATCCAAAAGCATGAAGATCTGGACTTCGGAGGTGTGTGGTGACTGAGCTTCCTGTTGAGATACTAGGTTGTGTTGTGTGTGTGTGCTCAATGGTGCATAGAGCTAAATCCCGCGATGATGGGTAGTTGTCCATGGACCATCACCACCCCTCGGGCCGCGGGCCGCCGGCCCCTGGTGATTCACTGATTTTGAGGCCCTCCTTGCAAATGTGTCCTAGACATGAGCAGGTTATAGCACCGGTGTACTCGCTTGTACGTTATGTATGAGTGTTTACTGTAGTAACCTTAGTGTATTCCTCTATGTATGGTAGAAGGGAGAGTGTATCCCGGATGTCTGTTCTGTACCTGGGATCCTCATGTCCGCTGGTGTGCCCCATACCAACATACCCCCCACTTGGTTGCCTGGTGTGAAGGTAAGTAAGTGATAGAAAGGACTGTGGATAGTGAGTGGAGCTGGATCATGAGTGGATCTGAGATCATGAATGGATCTGATGGTGAAGGGAACATTAATCCTCGACAAAGTGGGTCGATGATGAAGGGATATACGACGTGTGTTGTGGACAAACCATGTGTGTTGGAAGTTGGTGAGTTTGATGAACTGGAGATGGTTTGGTCAAGGCGCCGGCTGGATTGGAGAAACCGGTGATATGTACCAGGTCCAAGTGGTGGTTCGGGATGGCAACTCTGAGTTGATGAATGCGTTGCTGAGCATGAATATCTCGGATGAAAAAGTTGTAGTGTACCGAATATGGCTTGGACCAGAGGTTTGTTGTGACTCACGGCTTGGATCTTGTCAATGTAGAAACTTGCTGTGATGAACTGTGTTGTCTTGGACTTCCAATTGATGAGGTGTTGTCCATTGTAGACCAGTGATCCCAAGTAGCTGCCACCAAGTTTGTGGCTGCTGTCTGTCTATGCGATGGCGTGGGCTGGTTCATCTGTGAGTGAGTGTATGATACCATGGTGGGGTGTTCCCCTGAGTGGCTGGATGGAATGCTTGTGTCCAGATGGTGACTCGTTGGGTGCTTGAATGCGGCAATGGTCAAACACAAATCATGAGTGTCACTGTACCCCCGACTGTGAGCAGCTAGACATTGGAGTCTGGTGCTTGTTGGAGTAGTGTCTGACCTTGGTGTTTGAGCTGGGTGGGCCTGGGCATCAGATGGATGTGGAGCACATTTGGAGCATCTTTCGACTTTGAGACCTGGGAAGATGGCAGGTCAAGTGTAGTGGAGTCATCAGAAGTGAGATGACCAATCGTGTGTGGGTAGTCTGTGTCCCATTGGTGTTGTCTGGATTGTCCAGGTCTTGGTTGAGGCTGTATTGGCCGTCAAGTGTGTTTTGGGCGTACGAAGACGCTCTGCCGGTGAACTCAGTGAACGTGGATGAGTTCGCATGTTGTGTGTGAATGTGTGGCAGTCTTGTAGCTGACAGATTGTCTGGTCTTGCTTGGCTTGAGAGCCAGATGAGCTGACCAATAATGTGTTGTGTACCATGGTGGAGTGTTCTCCTGAGATACTTGAGAATGTGTGTGCCAGTTTCCTTGTTGGTAGTGAAGCAATGTAGCTGACAACTTGGGCAGTGGCGGGTAATGTGTGGTCTTGCTTGGCATGAAAGCCAGATGCGTGATTTCAAATGGTGACTCGTTGAGGAAGTGTAAACACAGATCATGTGTGTGACTGTACCCCCGTTTGTGAGCATCAAGACACTGGAGTCTGAGGCTTGTTGGAGAGGTGCCTGACCTTTGGTGTTCAAACTGCCTGAGTCTGTTGATCAACTGGATGTTGAACGAATGTGAAGCATCTTTGAGACCGGATACTGTGTGGTCTAGGCGTACGACTCTGAAACCTGGAAGATGCCTTCAAAGTCAGGTTGTATGTGAGCGTAGATGGGCCTGAGACTCGAGAGGTGGTGTTGTGTGGGTCCACCTGCAAAATTGCTGAGGCGGCCCCAGTTGAATGTGCCACGGAGATACTTGCGAGTCTCGTAGCGGACAGATTGTCTGGTCGTGCGTGGCCTGAGAGCCAGATGTGTTAACCAAGAATCTGTTGTGAAACGACCGGCGATGTGTGCCAGTGTCTTGTTGATGAACCAGAGGTCCACAAAAACTGAAAAATGCAGTTCATTGGATAGCCTTGGAAGCTGTGTTGCCGTTCTCCTCTTTGAGACATGTATCGCACTGGTGGATGAGGTGGCGACTGACCTGGAGTGTGTTCTCAAGGGTCATGGTTGACAGCGGCTATAGCTGGGATGTAGAGCAGCGCTGTGCTCTTGTGCAAGGACCGGTGTGTATTGCTGATCACTGATGGCCTTTGCGGGTTGCGGAGGAGATAGAAGACGGTCCATTGAAGGAGTCCTTTGAAGAAGATAGATGAGGACGTTTGTATGTTTGACAACTGTATGGGTGGCTTGTGTGATGGAGGCCATGTCGACGATGGAGGCCTTTCCCACCGATGATGCCACTGTGGGTGTTGTTGCAATTGGGGTCCTTGCTCTTACTCCCCTCCTTGTTCTTGGAGCTGGCTGTGCTGATGCCAGTCGCTGAGTTCTGTGAGCTCTTCGAGCTGTCTGAGCTCTCCGAGCTGTCTGAGCTCTCCATGCTGAGGGAGCTATGTTGATAGTGGGAGCTGAGTGAGCTGTGCTGAGATGGCGCTCAATGCTCTGGAGAATACCGTGAACCTCGTCGTGGAGTGAAGGCTGCAGATACCGTTGAATTCGATCTTGAATGCGTCGAACGTTTCCATGTTGGCCAACTGGAATGGGTTTCTGTGATCTGACCTTTTCTCCTTGCTGTTGATGATCGCAGGTCGGACTCTCGTGCTGAGCAAATTTTTCGTTGTGACTGCTCTTGGGTCGGCTGGGGAACGAGTGGAGGCGTTTGCTGAGTCTGTGTTGTGACTGATGAGTCTATGTTGTGGCAGATGTTGCAAAACGTGTTGATATGCCTGGTGATTCTCAGCTTTGGACGCTCAAGTCTGGGTCATGAAAAAATTGGATCCTCGATGGTTGATGTGTGAAGGAAACGATGGTGGAGTATCACAATGGTTGGAACGATACAAAGTTTTCCACACGGGCTGTTAAGAAGGACTCATAACCTATAGCACCGGTGTACTCGCTTGTACGTTATGTATGAGTGTTTACTGTAGTAACCTTAGTGTATTCCTCTATGTATGGTAGAAGGGAGAGTGTATCCCGGATGTCTGTTCTGTACCTGGGATCCTCATGTCCGCTGGTGTGCCCCATACCAACACAGGTTCTATTGTGCAGACAAATGTACGTGGGTGCAAGACACATGCGAGTGACCCATGTGTTGACCGGAATACCAGCCAATCACGAACTGATAGCAGGTTGAGCAGGGCCAGTGCATGCTTGAAGCCGAGGTACACATTTAGCGGATACACCTGGTTGGGTACACCTGATGTTGGGGGTAACTGATGTGCACGTGAATACACCGCTAGAAGAATCCAATTGAGCACACAGAGCATACTACATAGCACACCTTCACACTAACAAGCGACAACCGTCTGTCTCAGTGCCCAGACCAGGCAGTCCTGTCACTCCCAGTCATTCCCCAATCGGCTGGTCCGACGAAAGCTTCGCTGGTGGCGCGAATCCTGGGGAGAGTACAGCATCTGTGCAACGGCGCACAATTCCCAACGGTTGGACAGTACGGCCACGCCGTCTTACAGCACTGAGAAGAGGACATCAAGGATCAGGACGTTATCATTCCAAGCTGAGCGGATTAGATTCGTATTGGTCTAATGATAACAGCTTTTTCAAGTCCGTGAATTGACGATAGCAACTCGATGTGAGAGAAGGTTGTTTGCTCCTTGGCCTTGGCCCGTGTGTACGTCGAGAAGCGACAGACCATATCTCTTCGTATTTGACATGTCCTAGGCATGGTTTACCTCTGTTTGCTCAACTTCCAACGATTTATACCCTCCTATGGAGCTGGTCTAGGTCCCCCCTAGACAGCAACAGGGGGCCCAAATGTTCAAGAGGTAGTAGGTACAGTTGATGCAGCTCCGACCTTGTATGTGCGGTCAAGCTCGCACAAGAGCTTGGTTCCGTTCTAGAGCCAGATGGAAGCTTGATTGAGCACGAATTGTACTCTGTGCCAATACTTGAAGTATGGAGTAGACTGAAGTGTTAAAACAGAAGAAGCGAGGTGCCTTCACGTGACCGAAATGCACATCATGTTGATGTTGAGCTTAAAAGCGTTGTACGTAAAGCTTATCGAGACAGGTGCATCAGCGTAGCAACTTAGAAACCTGTGGGGGTCTATATAGCAGGCACGAATTGAGTCTACAGTCGTCTGTGGGTTGACGCTTAAGTCTTCAGACGCTGAGGTCTCCAGGTCCTCACTGCTCAGGTCCTCAGACCCCAGGTTTATCGGGTATGGAGCGTGATAGGTTAAGGGGCACCTGGGGGGAAAAGTCAAGCACCGCATTCCAGCGACATTTGAAGACTATGAGTGTGCACTATGGTGAGTCTCTTGCTGACTCGGAACAAGGAACCAGATTGAGGACGTCAAAACACAAGCCCCGGCCTGCCGCCTCGCAACTAGGACGGATTGCAGGTGTTCTGTGGGTGTCTGTGGTTGCTCTAGTGGAACGATGTGGAGCACAATAGGCGTTTCTAAAGCCCCTCCTGTCATGAGAGTCTAGGGCACCGGGCTGTAGGGCGCAGTGTCTCTTTCTCTCTCTAAACAAGGGCAACATGAAGCATCAGCAGAAGATAGCAGCCAAACATAAGCACATTCAACGACCAGTCAATTAAAGCCGATTAAGACCGTGCGAGTTTAGACATTTCCCGCAACTGGAGCCTGCGCTACAACGGTCAACGGCTCGCGTCGGTGTGTCGTGTCCCGCGCAAACGGTTGGGCGGCGATGGGCGATTTTCCCTTATGAAACGGATTGGCGCGCCAGCTAACAATTGGTACATCTTCTACACACACTCCTTCGCCACCCTCCACTCCACTACAGGACCTTGTCTACACGCCGTCCACCACCTGAACAAGCGACCCCCACTCAAAGGGAAGCACAGCACTGCTACACACTCTCCAGCTCTACACCTTTCTCTCCTGCTCCAGGCGCACACCTCAACACTGTCACAACCGCCAGCGGCACTAGCATTCCAGCCTGGCTCCACCCCTGGTCAATCCAAACACCGTTCAACTACACGGAGGCTACCAGTACACTACTGTGAGAAGAATCACTTTCACAGCGTGATAGGGACACATCTATTGCAAGAACAACCCTTGCCGCCCGTGCTTTCCTAGCGAATTGCTACTCCACGCTCATTCCTCCTTCTTCCGAGCTCACTCATCATGTCCTTCCTGCCCGAGGGAATGTCCCTCGAGGCCGGCAGCGTGGTCGCACACATCTTCCAGAAGATCTACTCGCTTCTACCACACGAGTCCCGGCTGCCGATGGTTGAGGTAGAAGAGTCACAGCTCTTCCTCAGCATGAGAAAGGCTCTCATAACAATGGCATCGTCGCCGCTCCAACAGGAGATTCTGAGGTACGCAGTCCTCATTCTGGACAAGATCAATGCTCTGGACAACTACCTCATTCTCAAGCAGAGATCACACGACAGTCTGTATTCGATTCTCATCATGTTGAGACTCATGGCTGACCTCTGCAAGGTTCATTGGGATGCCAAAGAGCCACAACAAAGGAAGGGATCAATGGACTCAAGTCAGTCCTTGCACTCCATCAATTCCGTCATGAACTTGGGAATTGGCAGTGAGACCGTTGAATACCACACAGTGCAGCCAGACCATCTCGATCCGGGTATCGCAAAGAGAGCAACTTTGCTCGTGTCCAGACTGAAGTCTACCACGGCACTGACACAAGAACTCTCACTGATCAACGGAAAAGCTTTCTCACCTTCGAGTTTGTACGAGGATATCTCCACCAAGAACTTGTTTGAGGACATTGATGCCAGTTGTGGGGCCATTTTGAGGTTCCTCGCAGCTTCGAATCCATCAGACTTCTTTGACTTTACCGTCTCCAAGCTCACGGTTCTCAAGCACAACATCAGCAACGATGGCGATTTTGCTCCATACTTGGAACTTTTCTCATCGGTTTACTTGGATGAGGATCTTCTATTGGAATACCTCAAACACATCCGTGTCATTCTTGCGAGCGTGAAGAAGGCTTCTTACCGCCAGCTTGTCCTCTCGTTCTTCCTCAAGTCACTGAGAATCTGGATTTCCTCCAGACCTGCACAGTTTTTGAACTGCACAAGGCCTGATTCTAAGGTGTGTCAGGAGGCTGATCTCCTGTTTGACGAGCTGAGCCAGATGCCAGATATGACAGCTTCCGGATCCAGAGCATCTTCACAATCGAACAGACCTCTGAAGACTTCCTTCAAGTTCATGGCGATTCTTCTTGCTTTGAACCCAGCCAGTCTTGACCACGCCATGGCTCGTGAGAACAAGAGTGTCAGTGCGCTCAAGAAGTTCACAAGCTTCAACGTGAACAGAAAGCAGAAGGTCATTGCACATGTGCTCAAAACACTTGAACAACCAGCTTCCAAGGATGCTTCGGAGAACACATCAGTACTGGAGAGTTTGGACTTCATGGTGTCCATCTCCCGTGTTGCTTCTTCTATCTTCACTATTGAGCCGGAGAATCCGGTGGTTCAGTTCACGTATACCCACTACGAATTGGTTTCCAGAGTCCTTGTTCCAATTGCCTCAAGCAAGCCATCTCCCCTCATCTACAATGGGTCTCCCACAGAACTCCAAACCATGCATAACCAAAGACTCAACTACTTTTCAAGTATCTGTATGCTCAATGCCAGTGAGTCTGCTCCACGTCTGATTGATATTTTGAATGACGAGAACGCTCCACTTGAGACTTTGAACATCACTTGTTCCATTTTGAAGCTTCTTGCTTCCTCGCACAGTTTCAAGATGGCCAACCAGCCTCTGCTCATGAGACTTTATCCGGCTTTGAGACGGGTGATTGTCAGGGTTTCCAGCCTTGTCAAGTCGAACACATATGATGCTTCTTTGATCGATGAGGATGAATCCCCTAGTATTGGCAAGACTGTTTCGTCTGCTTCGAGCATTGATCACCACAGCACAACCACCAGACCACTGGGTGCTTCTGAATCATTGAGAACGTCAACTCCATCTCCAACCAACAACTCCCCTTTGCCCAAGTCAGACAAGATCAAGGACAGCGCAAAGAACCTTCTCAAGCACCACCACTCATCCAGCCACGTCACCATCCACACATCCTCAAGCTCGACTGATTCGAGCCGTGATGATGCCAACATCTCACAACTTTCTCGTGAGGTCATCGTCAACGCATTCGAGTTGTTCCGTACCACCCCACACAGCTACTTCTACACATTTTCTGATGTCGGTGCTGATAAGAAGGTTACACTTTTGGCTAATATGGCGAATGATATCTTGGAACCTTTGTCTATTGGTTTGGGTGACACAAGTATGAAGGTGGTGCAGTCTGTCAGATACTTCATCCAGAGTTTCTGCTCGCTCACCAACATCCCAGACACTCCAGAGACAGTTGTTGCTGCCTATTGTGGATCTGCTTTGTTGACTTTTGTTCTCGCCCAGGCCATTGCAAACACAAGTGCGTCACAGACACGAAGCAAGGACATTCTGGAGATGTTTGTTAAGATCTTGGAGTACAGACTCAGCTTGCATACATTGTTGCAGGACCATGCCTACTTTGCCAGCTCAAGAGAATCTGAGAGAACGTACGTGGAGATGCGCTCGTTTATCGAGCAGGCCGTGTTGATGTGCCTCGCTACTCCAAATACGGAGACCTACTCATTTGTCAAGAGAGCATTCAAGGCTATTGTTGAGGGATTTGATCGCCGTACGGATAACATCATCTTCAACCGTGACCTCTACACTGCTGTTGCTACCGACACAAGCCTTATCACTGGCCAGGTTGCATTGCAGAAGAACATACGGAAGTTTTTGCTCAAGGTCAACATTCCTACCTTGGCGGTCATCAACCTTTGGTACAGACTCTATGAGAGATGGCTCCAGTTTGCCAAGTCAGACTTTGCCCTACTCACACAGACAGAGTTGTCCAACTTCAGAAACTATGCTGGTTGTCTGGCTGCAATTTCCGGTGTCTTTGTTGACATTGAAGTTCCAGAGACTGAGTATTACACGCCTGAAGTCAGAGAGGATATCAGTGACAAGATTGACACGTTTGTTTCACAGCAGTTTTGCATGCTTGGTGATGAGAACCTGGTCACGAGTGAGAATGCTAAGGAGATTTTGGCATCTGAGACCAGCCCAAAGACCTACAGAAGAATCATCAAGTATCTCGTTGTCAGTGTTGATGCTCTTTACACCAAGAAAGGCGATTTGAGCAAGAGAGACTTGATCATTATCGAACATATCATCACATTGTTGAAGGCTGTTTTGGACAATGGTGACAAGCTCACAGTCTTTGGAGTCTCGATCCCTATCATTCACTCTGTCGACAAGTTGGCAAGCATTGTTGACACTCGTAACAGCCACGACATCACGATGCTCAAATTGAAGATCAGAATGTCGACCTTGTTCTGCAGGCTGGAGCACAACAACGACAATCTCGTCGTGCGCAACGCTTTCAAGATCAGAAACAAGTTCTTGAGATATGTCTACAACTGGTTTGACCAGGCAGTCAACTACACATGCAACTGCAAGGACACTGAGCATCAGCATTCTCACCACCACCTGTCCTCTAAAGAGTGGGAGTTCATCTACGTTGATGTTGCCATAGAGAGTGTCAAAGCTCTGGCCCGCCTATTGGATGGTTTGGTTTTGGAGGCACCACAGGTTTTGAACGAGCGTGAGCTCAAATTCTCCAAGTCGAGTCTGTTCAGCATCTACTTCAACACATTCCTCAGAGCACTCGAGAGATTTAGTGACGTTGACAGCTTCCCAGTGTCTGTCAGACACAAGGTCACCACAGTCTCGGACAGCATTGTTGCCTCTTTGACGAACCTCTTGAAGTCGAACGTCGATGTCGGTTTGCCATATGCTCTCCCAATTGGTTATTATACCAACCTGGCCATCAGAGTTTCTTTCTTGAAGGTGTTTGTCAGCATTGTTGAGAGTTACTCGAAGAAGCTTGACACTGACCATTTGAAGGCTGACAAGAGTGACTTCGTGGCGAAGATTTTCGAGCTCATTTTGGAGAATCCAAACATGTTGTCTGCCATTGGCAAGTCATGTCCCTCCAACGAAGCTCCAGCTCTAGCCTCATGTGCACTTACTTTGGCATCCGGTATGAACCAGAGTGCACCAATGGTTGCGTATCTGGTCGAGGAGGAGATTCTCTCTGCATTGAAGTACTCTGATATCTTGAGAAGAAACTCGTTTGCTTCCCGTTGCTTGTCCTTCTTTGGCCGTACTGTTGGTCGTGACTACATGCTTTCTACGTTGAGACCAATCTTGACACAGATCAAGGACTCCGAGGCTGAGTTTGAAGTTGAGAAATTGGACGAGAACGACCCAGATGCTCAACAGAACTTGACCAACTTCATGCACTACCTGAACAAGGTCGTCAACATCATCATCTCATCCACGGCCAAGGTTCCAATGGAGATGAGATATGTGTGCAAGAGCATTTCAGAGGCTGTCGACAAGAAGTTTGCCAACTCAAGATTGATCGCTGTTGGTTCATTTATCTTTTTGAGATTCTTCTGTCCTGCCATTGTGAGTCCTGAGTCGGAAAGAATCGTTGATGTTCCAAACCGCCAGACACAGAGAAAGTTTTTGCTTATTGCAAAGGTTTTGCAAAACATGGCCAACGGTACGATTTCTTCTTTGAGATGGCCATTGCTGAAGTCTAGAGAAAACGAGCTCAATGCTCTCAATCTCAAGATCAACGACTTTCTGGACGAGTTGACTATTGTTGGGCCTGACGTCAAGTTCGAGAAACACCAGTTGTCAAAGGTTAGCGAGAGTGACTTCAACTTCTTCCACGCCTACGTCTACGACCACTGGGATCTTGTGAGGGATGAGTTCCTTCGCAACGCAAAGAACAAGGATGAGATTTTGTTCTTCAAGAATGTTTCCTTACAGGTTGACAAATTTTTCATGATGGCAGGTCAACCAACTATGTCATTCGGCTATGAGCTCCCACCATCTATTACACCGGAGTCTCACCCAGAGCTCTACGAGTTCATGACCAAGTATTCAGTGAAGGATCTGGGCCAGCTTATCAACAGTCCATTTGTCCACAGTGCATTCAGTCAGGATGGTATGCATTTGATTGTGTTCACCTACTCCGAGTATGAGAAAGTCAAGCACTTGGATGATGAGCTGTTGTTGTACCGTTTCATCCAGGTGTGCTCCAAGATCTGGGATCAGAAGTACATGTTTGTCATTGACTGTACGGGCAACGACGGGTCATTCTTATTCCCAAGACACATGATGACGATGCTTAGCAACTTTGCACCAGAACAGCTTCATGAGAATTGTCAATCAGTTGTCTACTACAACATCTCGTCGGGGCTTTGCCACGATCTGATCAAGAGTTTGAAGACAGGTGAAACTTTCCAGACGGTTGGTTCTAACAAATTCACATTCTTGACTTCGATGGAGGACAGAAAGACCATCATGAACCTTGGACTCTCGAATCAGGCTGTTCGTGTCTACAATGACGTCAGAGTCAAGTTTACAGACGTTTCGATCTTTGATGAGGAATATGGACGCTTCGAGCCTGTCATGTTGAAGATCGGTAACGAATTTATGCATCTGGCTCGTCTGACACCTCGCAGAATCAAGTTCAGAGGTGATTTGAAGGAGATCAAGATGAACGATGTCTTCAGACTAGATAACATTCTGACCGTTGCTGCCACGGAGACCACTACTGTTCCAAATGAGATGACCATTACGTTCAAGGATGGGAAGAAGATTATCCTTTCATCGCCAAAGTTCTTGGAGATTATGAGACTGTTGTACTTCACAAAGAGCAGATCATTGAATGCATCTTCTCAGGATGGAAGCAATGGTAACTTGCAAGAGTCAGTTGAGGATATGTTGGGTCAGTTGTTCAATGTGATTTTCCTTGGTTTGACATCTTCGTCTGATGAGGTCAGATCTATCGCATACAACCTCTTGGCTGCTTCTCAGAAACACTTCAATGTTGACATCGGAAGAGAACTTGTCCAGTTGAATGAGGCTTACTTCCCAAGAGATAACAATTCCTTTGTGGTTTCTATTTCCCAGAAGCTTGCACAGACTATGCCAAAGATCTCAACAGAGTTCATCAAGTCTTTCTTTGATGTCTACACAGAGACTATGACTCCACGTCAGCGCATTTCTGCGATTCTCTACGTTGCTCCATGGATCGACAACCTCTACGAACATGTGTTCAAAAGTGATGAAGAGCATGGAAGAGATATGGTTGCTGAAATCATCAGAAGCTTCTTGGCCATGTCGATGAAGGAAATCACCTTCCTCAGTGCTTTCTCGATGTATATCTTCTCCAAGATTTGCCTTGTTGACAGAATCAGTGACGTCCTTGTTGATGAAATTGTTCTGAACGCTGTTGACCGCGAGGCCGAGGGCAAGGATTGGCTCACCAGCATCTCTTTCTTGACATCTACTCCAACTGTTGAGGTTTGCGGTTATGTGATCAAGAGACTCAGAAAGATCACACATATCCCATTCCCAAACTCCGAAGGTAAGTACAGTCTTGAATCGCACAGTGCTTGGACTGAGATTACGGTTTTGACGAACATTGCGGTCTCTTTGTTCTTTGATTCACTGTTGTTGACAGAGATGTTCTTGCCAGATGTCTTCCACATTGTGACCATTCTTGTTGATGTTGGTCCATTGAACTTGAGAGTTGCTTGCCATCAGCTATTGCTCAACATGCTGCAGTCATTCTTGACTAAGAAGTCACTCTCTGAAGATTGCAAGAATGTTATCAAGACTACAGTGGACCACTTGACCTCACACAGATCTAGACTTCTATTTGGTCTGACTAGAGGCAGCTCAGACAGCTTCCAGACGGAGATTTCCAAGTTCACCAACAGAATCAGTACCATGGAGTCCTTGGTTGCCTCGTTGATGGAGATCATTGAGATCACTGGATCGGAACTGAAGCCCGTTTGGATCTCCAGATGGAACAGATATGCTCTTGACGCTGTTTGCAAGACCGATTCCGTCCTCAGAGGCAGATCCCTTGTTCTATTGGGTATTCTATCCAAGGGAGGAGTTTCTGATGAATTGGTGCGTGCTGTTCTCGGTTACGTCTCAGAGATGTCCACGGAGTCACCAAATGACCCAAGATACATGTACCTGGCTATCTGTACCATTTTCTCTCTTGGAAAGATCAGTGAAGGTTTGCTGCAGGACTCAAAGCTGTCTACGAAGATGTTCTGGCTTGCTATCGTGATCACCTACTCCAAGCATGATGCCTTGTTCCAAGGCGGTTTGAAGTTCGTTACCAGTACGATGGAGTCCATGAACATCCAGGAGAAGTTCCATGAAGGAGACGTTGTTGGTACTTTGTTGGGTGAGAAGTCTCTCTTCAATGACATGTTTGAACCACTTGAGAGTGTGACCAAGATTGCCATCAACCCGAAGAACTTCGACCATGTCTTGCTCTTCTTTGCTTGCAGGGGTCTCCAGCTGCCTCACTCCAAGGCTGTGGCTATTTCCTCTTTGAGATCATTCTTCCAGGTTAGACTCATGAATGAGATGATGAGAGCTTCTTACAAAGGAGATGAGTTTAACACAAGCCCATTGGCCTACTTGTTCTTCCTCTTCATTGTTCTCAAGCCAAGTGAGCTTCGCTCTACTCTCGATGACATCGATTACGAGGATGACTATCTGGTTGTTGGAGAACAGGTTCATATTCCAAAACTTCTTTTGGACTTCATCATCAACGACTCCGATGATGCATACTTGACACTCTATCAGGCTGCTCTCTACTTCAGCTCGGGCACTTCAAACGAGAAGAGCACACTTCGCTTCCTGTTGTTCTTCAAGATTTTGGGCCAGAAGAATCCACAGATGTTCATCCGCATCTACCCATTGGTCAAGGGAACATTGAGATCTGTTGTTGGAGGTACCACGGCTCCAATTGATGTCATGTCCGCAATCTTTGACGTGGCTGCGATTGCCAACGTCATGCCAGAGTACAATGATGCTGATAAGCACCTCGCTTTCCTTGATGATCTCATTGAACGCTATCAGTTGACCGGTGTTAAAGAGTTCAAGGACCCAATTTCCTGGGATTCTCCTTCTGTCAGCACCATCGAGGACAAATTGCGCAGCTTCATGATCAAGCCGGTGATCGAGCGTATTTGTCAGTAAAGGACACCACATACACTGTTTCCAACTTGTTGCATTCTTCCATCATGATCTCTCTTTTTTGAAGCTCTGGTATGAGCTCCACTTTCGATTTGTGCATTACTACGTTTGTTCATGACACTGCTTTAATTGTTTATATGCGCGCATATGTTTAGAAATCTACATGATTTGATATGATAATCTGAAGTGTGTAGATTGAGAAGTTGCTGGAAAGGAGCTGCGGCTATTGACCCGGTACTTCAGCACGGCGCGCTGGAGACGTGAAGCTGGTATGGTTCTCCGAGATCGATATCCACACGAGACATGGCAATGCCGCGAGCATCGTGGTCTGCGACTGTCGATCTGGTGGTTTTGTCTGCGGGTGGATCGGACATCGTAGGATTCTTGTGGTGTTGTGGTGATAGACAGAGAAGTGGGTAAAGTCAGCTGCAAGACTGTTGACGATTGGTCTTTAGTCCACTCCACAAGACTGAGATTCCCATTAGATACAGCACCAGTCTTTGTATAAGTTTGGTACGCATGCTGTCATTGAAATCGACCATGGGTTTGTTGCTGATCTTGGTATCAAGCCTGTCGTCCTTCCAGTCCATGTAGATCTCGTAAGCATCAGTTGTTATGAGCACGGTGAATGCGAATGACACCAGACATGTGTTGATGGTGGAGCTCCGAATATACTGGACGACCCATTGAGAATTGCCGGTGAGCAAAGTCGTGCTGAATACGAGTAAGAGAAGATTGATGTATGTGGACCGATGATGCTGTCCAGTGACAAGTTGCATGTCCAAAAAAAAAAAAACTCCACACAGCTCGGCGGCTTTTATTGCTGAGGACTTCTTCCGCGGAAACAATTGAGCGAAAGCGATGCGCTTGTTCACATCATGTGGGAGTCATCTCCGATCTTTCTGACCGGTAATTGAATGCAAACCAGCCAGGCTTCGTTCCAGAATTGGAAGAAAACATCGTCCACGTCATGTGTCAAGAGACGTTGGAAAATAGCACCAATGCCTGTGGCTTGAGACTGAGTCAGAATGGCAACCAATGTGCGTATCCGAGTAGGCATGTCCGTGGTACGAATTTCTGTGTCTTCTTGTGAAATGAGTTATAGGTGGACTGTATCAGCTTGGTTGATCAAGCTTCAGGATGCCTGAAAAGTTAAAGGTTATCAGTACTGACATACGTCTATACCCGTGTCGATTGCCAGATTGGTGTACCAGCGTTTGGTGAAAGGTTTCGAGCATCTTATAGTTCCGGGAACATCGTGAGTTGTGGTTTCTGCTGACAGTTCCCTACGTCTTGCTCACACAGCTCATGGTTCAAACGTCAGCTTTGGAAGATCGAGACGTGTCGATGCTGTTCTCCTACACTGGTGAACGATTGTGTTGACGTCTGTTCCACCGCTAATGCAAACAATTTCTCATTCACTGAAACACTTGTAGGGCATGTCCAGCTGTGTGGCAGCCGCTTCATAATGTGGGGCATCTCTCTTCTGTGAAACTATCCATTGGTATAGCTGGTCCACCGGGAGGATCACGGGAAAGCTGTAATCAACCGCTTTGAACCTTCAGCCTGTTCAAAAACAACGTCTCCTGCTTCCAACGACGGCTCGTGCCTGGCCAATGTTGAGTAGGGAGCGGGTTGGCAATATTGCCTCTGGTGTGGATTGTGCCATGCAGTCTTTGGCAGTTTAAGGAGGCCACCTATCACATGCTCCAAGAGACCATGGCCATGACTTACTTGCAACTGAGAGTAGATGCTAGTACTACTGGTCCAAAGATCCATTCTCTTCCAATAGTCTTCTGTTTATTGTAGTTCAAGTTGGCTCTGTTGCTGGTAGTTGGCTCACAGCGTGCCCGTACCTCATCGGAAAAAATTAAGCCCGAATCTTTAGTGCAAAGGAGACAGACAGCCACTTCCATGCCTTTTCCGTTCTAGCTACACACACTTATATTCACACCCCACAGAATGATTCCTGTTGTTAAACCAGGCCAGAACTGGCTCAAACTCCAAAAGAAAACAAGAGTTGCAAAGACAAAGACGAAGAAAACGGGAGGGAAGTCAGCAGTCAAGACAAAATCACTCATCAACAAGATCAACACAAATCTTGAGAAGAAGTCAGAGCCAAAGGATGCTGAGTATATGACGAAATGGGCCAAGGAGAACGACATATCAATTGAAGATGTATCCAAGACATATGATCTCCCGAAAGCTGCTGAACTGACAGAAGCGAAACTCTCAGAGCAGAAGAAGCTTCTGGGGAGATATCTGGCCATTGATTGTGAATTTGTCGGTGTTGGACCAGAGGGTGCTGAATCTGCTCTTGCACGTGTATCAGTGGTGAACTTCCATGGACATACCGTCTATGACAAGTTTGTTAAGCCACGTGAACGTGTCACTGACTGGAGAACATGGGTCTCGGGTGTGACACCGGCCCATATGAAGGACGCACTGGACTTCAAGACTGCACAGAAGGAGGTGTCGGATCTCCTGGATGGCCGTATCCTTGTTGGACATGCCGTTGATCATGATCTAGAATCACTCTTCCTCAGTCATCCAAAGTCTATGATCAGAGACACATCGAGATTCCCTGACTTCAGAAAGCTTGCAAAGGGTAAGACCCCAGGTTTGAAGAAGCTTGCCAAGGAGATTCTTCACCTGGATATTCAGGGTGCTGAGCACTCTTCTGTTGAGGATGCCAGAGCCACTATGATGCTTTACAAGAAACACAAGAAGGAGTTTGAGCAGTGGGCCGCGTCCAAGGTTCACAGACATTGATCTCTACAAACCTCCATCCCATTAAACCCCATCGCATGTCGATACAGATCGACTCATTAATGTTGACGATTACTTCTACGACCAAACTCATACACGTATCTCGTAAATTCAATCAACTAACTGACTGGGTGTTGATATTGTAGTCACTGACAAGATTCTGCAGGGTAGCAACAATCTCCTTCGAGTCCTGACTGTTCGCAGCCTCAAAGACATATCTCTTCGGTCCACTTGTCTTCATAACAACCATCTTGAACTTAGATGGATTACGTTTGCCCACTTTGCAACTGATGATCTGGCTCACGTGGAAAGTAGTAGTCTTGAATGCAGCGGTGTCATACCAGTTCTTCTCGTCCGTAGGCATGATGTAGACGTACTCACCATCAATGGCCAGTGTACGCTCATGACGGTTGATGAAGGACACTTGGGGTCTTCTCCAGACGGTGTACTTTTGGTATCGACCGTTTAGTGCAGCTGGTGGTAATTGAGATTCAGTGTTTCTGAGGGACATGTTCTGCTTGGACCCGTTTCTCGATTTGAACGAGGAGGAGAACTTTGGGACCGAGCTGGAGAACTTCGGAACAGAACCTGATATCTTCTTGGAGTTGCTTCTCTGTACTGGCTGGAGTTTCGCATCGGATTCGTTGGCCAGTGCGTTGGTCATAACGAGTGTCTGAGGCGTGAGATTGGAGTTGATTGTTGGAAGAGCGTTATCACCGATGATGGCTCTTCTTCTGAGTTGCAGCGCTCTGGCCTTTCCCTTTGAAAGAATCTCCAAGTTGTAGTTCCCATCAAGCGAACTGATGTCGTCGTTCAAATCCAGAATGAGTTCTTCACCAGCAGGTTTCAACACATAATCGTTGGGGTCCAAGTTCTTCATCTTGGTATACCCTAGCAACACATCGTTGATATGATCAGAAACCAACAACTCCAAAGCAACATATGAAGTCAAATCTGCCTTGAACGGGTGCTCAAACACCAACAGACGAACCTTCTTAGCATCCTTGACATTGTTGTCCACGGCCGGAATGATGCTTCGGTAATAGGCATTTTGAGGCTTGATAGGAGATGGTGTACCAGAGCGACCATTGGAAGATGCTGTGTATGGGGTGAGTACTTCATTCTCTTCATACTCCCGATCAGAGACTCTGCAGAGTGCAACATCATCAGAGGCAAACGACTCAATTGGTTTCAATCTGTCCAGCAGACCAAAACTTCCTTCGAATGCCTCACCATCCTCATCAGCAAGTCGTAGACACCATCTGTTCGGATCCAACAATGTCTCAGTATCAATAACATCGGGATGGTGTTGTGAAATCTCTAACAAGATGTAGCCAATAGCATCGAAGACCCTGACTGACTTGCGAATCTGCAGGACAATCTTCTCTTCGGTTGGAAGCCAAACGTTCATGGACAGGACCTGCTTCTTGTCTGTGACCTGCTTACCAGCGACAAACATAAATCCGTCAAGGGTAGCCCTCTTCTCGACGTTTGGTTTCTTCCCAATCAAAGAGGACAGGGCAGACGCCTTTGTTCCGTTATTGACAATCTCAACTTTCTCAAACAAGGGTATACTCTCCATGTTTACCACCGACTTGGAATGCATGAGTGGTGAAGACTCTGCTGAGTCGTGGTTTCTTCTTTGTATCAGCGACTCTGCTCTCTTTCTGAGCTTCGGCTTCGAGGGCCTGTCAAAGGAGAGCCTTCTGTTCGAGATTCTTGATGGTGTAGCTCCAGCAGAGGTCCTTGATCCAATGGAGTAGTTCTGTTCACTGCTCTGGAATGTGCCGTCAATGGCATCACCGTCATCATCTGAGAATTCCGAGTCTTGGAGCAAGTCATCATCGCCAGACGACAAAGAGTTCACAAATATGTATTTGTCCTCATTGAACTGATCCATGTTGCTCGTGTTATTCACATCGGAGTAGTTCTGATCAACAAGGATACCTCCTTCATCAGGTGCTGTTTCTGCATCCTCATTGAGCTCAAGATTTGTGTCGTCTCCTGGTATGTTTGATGACTCGTCATTGGTACTGGTACTCACGTCATCGTCTTCATCCTCCTCATCAAAGTCATCATCGTCATCATCACTGTGGCGTGTTGCTGAGCTTGTAGAGCTGCTTCTTCTGTTGATGGTTGAAGAGCTCGAAGTGTTGCGGAAGAGCTTGGAGAGCACGTTCTTGCCAGCAATCGATTGCTGTCTCTTGACTGCGGGTGGCGGTGCAAAAGCCGTGGTAGATACAACTGGTGTTATCCCAGAGCCGGATCCAGAGCCAGAGCCTTCACTTGACGGCTGTGGTGGTGACTTGGCGTCGCTCAACTTGAGTGTGGCGAGGCTCCGTATAGAGTCCATGAGACTTGCCTTGCGGAGAGGTGGTTGTCCATTGTTCAGAGTCTCCTCATTACCTTCGTTCTCATTCCCCTCGTCAATAGTATCCTCAGCAGTAGTCAAATGACGTAAGAGCTGATTCACATCCTGGGCATCAATGGGTATCTGTGGCGAGTCCATTCGTGTCAGAAGCTCGTTGAAGTCCTTCGTGTCAGGCCTTCTGAGATGGTGAGGGTACGGCCTGATGATGCGACGCGCCTGATCATCGTCCACTGTGGCAAGATACTGCGCTCGTATGTGGTTCAGCACATAGCTGTGATCTTGGGCAAGTGCCATGTCCTCTTCTGTGTGGTTTTGTGCTGATTTGGACAAATGCTGCTTGACGTGACGTGTTAGTTGGTGTATGCCATATGAGCTATGGGGCTATAATGGATGAGAGACATCGAGCAGATTCGCGGAGTATCACGTGACATTAAAGCACAATCACTCTCAGAACGTAGCCACTGAGGTACAGAAAGGACTGGATCTCACAAAGATAGTCTTACCAGAGCTGACAAATAAGGATTATCCGAGATTTATCTTTGAACAGCCTCACAACTCCCGAACACCCCCACTCCCAGCCATTCGGCCAATGAAAGCTTCCAAAACAAACGGTACGCGCACTCTGAAAAAATGGCCGAACCGTCCAAAAATGCAAAGGGGAGAGACGTCAACGAGTATCAAATCCGTTGAAGCTGTTGTTGTTACAGAGATTCGTCCACTCACACACACTCACTCTCACACTATCAAAATGGGTTCTGCTTACACCATCCTCGGAAGATCTGTCCAAGCTCACCAGGTATGTGTCCGCCTCAATGCCGCCGTTTGGCTGCCTTCATGACAACACCTCTCTTCTCCAAACACTCCACAATGTATACTAACAACCCTTGCAGATCTCTATCACCACACTCTTGGTTGCCCTTGCCGTTGCTGTCCCAAACCCATTCGCCAGCTCCATCAAGACCCCAAAGATCGGTGCTTCTTCCCCAGAGGAGGAGAAGTTCATCCAGGAGTACTTGCAGAAGGCTGAGGCTGCTGAGGAGAAGCACTAAGTGTCCGACCATCCCCCCTGACTACGCCCAATCATCACAGGTTTCACCACAACTCACCAACTAGAACGTCTCTGCATGGTTAGAGAATGATTATGACTATGTACACCTAATGAGGAAAAAACAAAATATTCTTGGATTACCCCCACTACACGTAGCCTGTGTTCAAAGAAAGACGTAAACAATTAACTAATTCAACCGATGCAATATTTATATAGACAGACCAAACTTTCATTACTTCTTGGCCTTGAAGAGAGCCTCGTTGGACAATGGGTCCAATGCGAGAACGTTCTCTCTCTTCTTCAACTTCAAAGTCTGAGCAGCATCGTGTCTGGCTCTGGCCTCCTCGGCCTGCTGCTGTCTTGCCTGGGCTCTGACAAAGTTTGGAGAGACGTACTGCTTGTTCTCGTAAATCTTTGGACCTCCGAATGAACCCTCCAATATCACAATTGGGGTAAGCACGAATCTTGGGCCAATCTCCACAAGTGAGATGTCAGACTCGTCACGGTTCTTCACATCCTCAGCCTGCTCAAAGATCTGGTAGTTTCTCACCCAAATCTTTCCGTCCACAACAGAGAAAGACATAACGTGGTCAACGAATGGCTTCACCTTTCTTGATGATGGTGGGACACCGAATGTGTGGATGAACATCTCCTTGATGAGCTTGAGCTGTGGCTCGTCGTCAAAAGCACCGTCAAAGGAAAGAATTGGTCTGGAACCCTTCAAAGCGTTACCAGTGAAATTGAGCTCTTCGGTGTTGTGAATGTTTTGAACAAAGAACTTGATGGTTGGCCCGTTAGGTGGCTTGGAGAGCCACATGTACAAGTCGGTGTGCTTTCTGGCCTCGAAGTAGAGAATGTTGTTACAGTTGTAGAGCTCAGCAATCTCGTTCAGCTGATCAAGACGCTTCTTTGTATCGAGCTTTGGCTCTTTTCTGGAGTGTGGCAAAAGGGAGTAGAGGTCATTGATGAGGTATCTGTGTCTGTATGTGACACCTCTCGATGAGATGAGGAGGACTCTCTGTCTGTTGATGTGTGTCTTCTTCTCGGATTCGGCCTTTGTTGTACGGCCAGCAAGGACCTTGTAGATAGCGGACATGTTGGTGGTAATAGGTGATGGTGAACTGCTTCTCCAGCTTCTTGATGGGGCCTCTGCTCATCGCACGTAGTAGGTGAAATTTTTTTGTATGAGCCCGTTGACACCCAGACACCATCAATTCTCATCAGGGCTCACAACTATCCAACGTGGAGTTACCCGCCTTTCAACGTCCTATTGTTCGCGAATTGCACTATGAAGTTCCATCGCCGTTGGGCCTTGCACGCTGTTTAACTACCGAGACCTCAAGACTCCAAAGCAAGCTGATCCCTGTCTAATCGGACCCTTACACATTCTCCCGCTCCAATGTCATCCAAGGAAGAGGAGATTTTTGCCGCTTGTGATAGTCGGACGTACAAGTTCGCTCTTGCTCAGGCACAGAAGCTTGTCAAGAAGAACCCAAAGGCGACTTACTACCAAGTGCTGTACAACTATGTGCTACTCCAATCGGGCAAGCAATCGGAAGCTGTTGAGAGTTGTAAGAAGATCATGGCTGGAACACCCAACGACACCAAATCTCTTGCGTTGCTCAATGATATCTTTAATGAAGTGGGGATGGCCACAGAGGCTCTCGAAGTCTATGAGAACGCCGCAAAGAAGTATCCCTCTTTTGAGATTCTGACTCAGTGGTTCCACTTGGGTTGTGAAACTGCAAACTACAGAGTCTTGCAGAAGTCCGCCATGGCTATCAAGGGATTCGGAAACAGAAGACTGTTCAGTTTCTGGGCCGCCTTCACTTCGTACCTTGCTGCCAATGCCGATGATGCAACTGCTTTGGAGAAAGGATTGTTCCCTAAGCTTGGTTTGAAGATTGCAGACTCTATGAAGCCGTTTGTCACTGAACAGGAGGTATACGTTATGGTGAAACTGTTGCAAAGGAATGGTCTTGACTCAAGAGTTGTGCAAGAGATTCTTGAGTTCAGTAAGGATGACAAGCTTGATTTGGAGCTCCAAATAATCTTGCTTGAGACACTCGACAAGTTGGAAGATTGGGAGCAGTTGTTCAAGTGGAGTGAGATTGTTCTTGTACAGTACAAGCTTGATGACTTCAACACATGGAAGTACCTTGTCAAGAGTTCGTTGAAGTTGGGCAAGGACATCACAGAGATCATCTCTTCATACAAGACGAGAAACTCCAGGCTAGCAAATGTTGAGCTTCAATTACAGTCTGGAAATGACATCCATGATGCATGCTTTGAGTATCTGGAAAACATGGGAACCAAAAACTGTGCCTTCTTCGACATCAAGCACTATTCCAAGCACTTGGATGGTAAGAGACTGATTGACTGGTTGGAGTCTCAGGAGATTCCGAGAGACGACAAGGGCCTCACTTGGGAAGTCAATGTCACCAAATTCCGTGTTCTCTTTGACAAATCAATGTTCACCCAACCTGAGTTTATCCCAGATATGGTGAAGAAGTACAACTACTACAAGACTCTACTCCCATCAAAGTCTAAGACCGACTTCTCTGCATCCTCAGAACTCATCATCTTCATTGTTCAATCTCTCCTGTCTCAATCCTTCACCACAGAGACCCTTCTCACTTCTGTTGTCATTCTTGAAAGTGCAGTGCAGAAGGACGAACACGAGTTCCATCTGCGCTTATGGCTGATCCAGTTGTACACACTATTGAATGCTTACAAGCAGGCAGAGGTTCACTACAAATCACTCAGCATCAAGAACATTCAGCATGACATCTTGGACCACTACCTGGTCTCTCGTTTGTCCACCACACGTCCTGTTGTGTCTCAATTGGAGAAGAGTTTCGCTGTCTATAAGAGCAATGACACTGAGACAGTGTACTTTACCAAAGTTGGATTCAACAAGCAAGCGTTCAACAAGCTGGAGAAGATCTTGGACTTCCAGCGGAAGTTGGGTAACAGCTTCATGAAGAAGCATTTGGCTCTTCAAGGTGTCAGAATGGCAAGATTGTTGAACGACAAGAACTTGAACTTGGAGTACAAGAAGGCAGCCTTCAACGAGTTGGAATTTGACAACAGAGACATGAGTATCATTTGGAACTTCGCAATCGATGAGGCTCTGGATCAGATCAAAAGTCAGCTGCTGGAGAATATTCCAAGTGCTGGATACAACAAGGTGATCGCTGCTCAAGAACGTCTCGTTGCTGGTGATATTGAGACCATTCCTGAGACTCTCGACCTGTGCTCTTTGTCTGCTGTTGAAAAATGGTCTTTTGATACCGTTGTTGTTGTGCAGAAGTTCTTATCTGGTAAGGCCGACTTGGATTCTGCCTTGGAGCAGTACAACAACGTGCCCTCTGTTCCTCAAGAGGCGACATGGAAGTCTACACATACAATTCTGACTTTGATTGACGCCTGTAATACGGTGCACTCTCTTTTCAGAACAATCAAGACCAAGTCTAAGGGTGCATCTGATTTGAGAGAGAAGAACATTGCATTATTGACCCAGTTGAGAGATAACACGATCAAGGAAACCAAGTCCGCTGTTGCGGCCAGCGTCAACGGCCTCAGAGATACGCTGGATGCGTCCAAGCTTCTCAAGGATCTGGGACTCCAGTCCACTATTGAAACAGTTGTTGATATTGTCATCCGTGCCAACTCTGAGGCCTTCAACGGTATTCCTCTTGTCTAATAAATAGGTAAACTCAAGAGATTCTGAACCCCTGAAAAGATACTGATCGCATGGCCAGATCTAGGCCCAGCGACTACTCTGGATGTGGTAATTTTCGCGAATAAGGCGAAGCGCGGTCACTTTGGCAACGCGCCTCAGAGTGCAGCGCGCTATATATAGTGAGTTGGTGATCTCGAATAGGCGAACAGGAGTGAAAGTGTGCTCTGGCAAGGGTCCTTCAAGCAAAGTGGAAGGCCAGAAGCAGAACCACACGTCGATCAAACGTGTCAACAACCTACAACCTACAACGCCCAAAGCACGCCCAAAGACACGTTCAACAGGCGCCTGCAGACCTCGCATTCTTCAACGAGACAGCAGATCATCGATCACTTGAAATCTTTCCCGTCAGATCTACACGTACACAGTACACTCAAAACAGTGACTGCTACCAATTCACAGATCACAGATCAAACACACACGATGACCTTTCAGCCCACGCCGTCTTTCCCCGTGTATAGTGGTCTCTTCGAGCGTGCTGACTCGTCCTCCACAGCCACAGACTCGTCCTCCTCATCAACATCCACAGACGCCAACGGTTGTGTTGTTTGTGATACTTCACCAGATTGCCCTGAATGTGATTCTGGTTCACAGTGTGTTCTGACCATCCAGTCATGTACCGAGTGCCCTAAGACCTACTGCAAGGCGAGCGTGTCCTCCACATCATCTTCAGGAAAGACAAATATTGGTGGAATTGTGGGAGGAACAGTTGCTGGTGTGGTTGTTCTTGCCGTGTTGATGTTCCTGTTCTACAAGTTCTACTACCAAAAGAAGGTTGCATTCAACAGAGTGCGACAGCACAAGGAGTTCTTCTTCGATGATGATGCTGAGATTAACTTCCATCACAACAGAACGATGGCGGACATGGAGAAGCCATCACAGAGAACGTCAATTGCCACAACGGTGTTCACCAGAGCAAGTAATATCATTCCAATTGCATACATCCCAGGTGTCACTATTGGAGGTCACTCACGAAACCAGGACTCATCACGAATGTCCACTGTCAGTGAGACAGGCACGATTGGTTCAGAATTCATTGGAGACCGGTACTCCAAGGCAAGTATTGTTGGAAACCCAGCTCTTACGACGACAGCCATCAGGGCAAAACCAAAGCTTGTCACTGTCGCTGAGGTGAGGCAGACGGGAGACGTTGCTGGACAGGATGGTGTGCCTTCAACAGCTGTTGGGTCTCAACAGCTAGGAGGTGTCCGCAGTGTCCAGGTGACAAGGGGCAGAAGCAACCTTGCCGGTGAGTTTACTATCGAAGAAGAAGATGAGCAAGAGCATGACGATGTTCAAAGTGTGGTCATGAAAGACGATACAGGTACAGTTATCAGCACCAAGAGTGACTACGAGCCATTCATTATTGACGATGGAGAAGACAGCGATGCCGAAGGAGATCAGAGATCTACGAGGTCCAGAGACTCTGTTGGCAGTATTCTCTTGGATGTCGAGATTGATGAATCAAGTCCTTTTGATGATGAGCTTGGTTTGGGAAGTCCAAAATAGTTGAATGATTTAATGATGGTGCTTTTAACGGTTTGTAGTAGAGGAAGCTTGGAGCAATAAGGAGTGAAGTCCCGTGCTGGGGCCTCTAGTCTCCAGTCTCCAGTCTCATTATCTAGTCTCAGTCGCGACATTCTAGGGCCTAAAGACACGGAGACTACAGACTAGAGACTAAAGACGTTGCTGGTTCGAGCACACCCATGGTATTTTCTCGAAATCTCGGGGATGGCGCACTTCGAGAACCACTTCATCTCTCAGAAGTCAAGCTTTCCGGGTTGTTCCCTGCTCACTCAAGACACAAGAGTTATCACATCTGACACTCACAGCAAAATGGTCGTCCACAACCCGAACAACTGGCACTGGGTCGACAAGAACTGTCTTCCATGGGCCAAGAACTACTTTGACGAGAAGCTCCCGGCTTTGGAGTTCCCAGATCAGACTGTCTCCATCACATCGGTTGCTGTCACTGGTGACTGTGATGTGTCGAACAGAAAGGGCAAAGTCATCTGTATCTTTGACATGAACCTCGAACTCTCTGTTGCAGGTGAGAACGAAGGCGAGTCCTTCACTGGAACCGTCTGGATCAAGGACTTCATGCACGACGAGAAGGACTACGAGTACGAGTTCAAGAACATTGGTTCACACAAGGCATTTGTCAAGTCTGTTGTTATTCCTGCTGTTCAGGAACATCTTTGGTCGTTCCAGGACCAGCTGATTGCAGCTCAGGAAGACGATCTCCAGAAGAACAACGTCGCCCATGACTAAGCTCGATCCAGTCGCTTCACTGCACTACGATTCCATACAACACACCCAATAAGGTACCAGTCTACGCTATAGAACGGTTGCTATCTTAAGTAATGCATGCATGTTACCTATGACATTATCTCCCCGTACGGCTTCTGGCTACACACTCTCACATACTTGAACAGTTTCATTCATGATCAATCTGCAAACCCTGGAGGAACACCCTTTGCATGATAGGTGGCAACATATCCACCTTCGCACCACTTGTAGTTCCCGTCCTGGATCTCCTTGATAACCTTGTAACTCTCCACATCAGCATATGGCATACCCGTCTTTGGATCAAAGTACATGGCCGGCTTTCCTGTGATGAGACACATCTTGCGCTGTCCCGATGGAAGGTAGATACCTGTAGGTGGCTCGGTCTTGAGAACGACCTTGGCATCCTGGACTGCCTCAACCGTCTGGATCTCACGGTGCACCTTCTCGAAGTTTCCGAACTCTGGGAAGGAATCCAAAACTGAGAGGTCTGGAAGCTTGAGGGATGAGGTTGGATCAAGAGATGTTGTGTTGGGATCCTGGCGGACACGGACAATTGGTTCAAGGTTGTCTGTGAGGCGACGATGGGCGTGAAGGAGAGATTGCTCACCAAAAAGGATTGCTCGTAGCCTTATAGTTGAATAGCTGTGCTCAAATGTGATCGTGTTGACACCAACCTTCTGTTTTGGACCTTCGTACACGATCTTCGGTGGTGGAGGTGGCTTTGTGACGACTCGTTTCTCTTCAACATCAGCAAATGTGACTGTTTTGGCCTCTGGAGTAGCAGTAGCGCTGACAGTATCCGGTAGAGATGTTATTGTGGCACCCTCTGTTGGTAAATCTGATGGTGCGTCTTCCATCTTGATGTCAGTGTCAGGCTCTTGCTTATCTTCTTCCCGCTCTGCCGTCTCCTTGTCCGTCACCGTTATGAGTCTCTCTTCTGTTGCATCAGCAACTTCCACAACAGATGATGTGATGTCCTTGGAAGTACCATTCTCTGTGACCTCAGATGCATCCTCCATTACCACATCCACCGCATCGACGAATTCATCTTGTAGTTCTTCTGTCTCCTCTTTAGTATCAACGTCGGCCTTGTTGGTTTCATCCGTCTTGGTAGTCGTGTCTTCATTGTCATCAGTGTCGCTCGATACATCAATTGTCCCATCTCTGGTGATGAGTTCGGGTTCTGCTGATGTCTCTTCTTTCGGTACTCCCTCTGTAGTTGCTGCTGGTTTGGCGTCTTCAGTGTCATTGGCGACATTAGACTCAGTCTTTGTTTCACTAGTCTCGTTCTTGTTCTCACCGGTGGCCTCTTTCTTGTCCGTTTCTGACTCCTCAGTGATATCTTTGACCAAGTATGCCTTCTCCGGATTATTCAGTAGCTCCCATCTCTCTCGCATCCTGAGCGCTTGTTGTCTCTCTTCCTCCTCTTCACGTCTCTGCTTCTCGCTCTTTCTTCCTCTTCTGTCCTTCTTCTTCAAGATGTCTCGTGTCAAGTAAAACTTCTCCAGTTCTCTTTCCTCTTCGATCTCGACGTACTTGATCATGGTGCGGATGGTCATGACATCCGTGAGCTTTCGACGCTTGTTGAGCATCATCTCTCGTCTCTTCTTGGCCCTGTCAACCTCCTGCTCCTGATACTTGTTCAGCGTGCTGATGTTGTACTTCTCTGTCTCCAAAGCTTCGGCTAGTCTTTCCTCTTGTGTCATCTCAATGTACTCAATCTTCTGGACTGGCTTGATTGTAGAACGACGATGCTCTTCTTCCTTCAGCTTCTCCACAAGCTCAAGCTTGCTCCTCACAGCTGCTCCACGAGAAGACTGACGACGAGTATCTGAGAGAAGTGTGTCTGCCTTTGGTGCTTCATAGATTCTCTTTGGTTTGCGTGGGACCGCTGAGACCTTCTTGATGGCTGGGATGACATGTTTCTGTTTCTTCTTGAGTTCACGCTTCTTTGCCCTCTCTTTCTTCTCAAGCTCCTTCTCTCCTGCATCAGAATCTTCCGAAGACGACTCATCTGAAGAATCACTGAACATCTCGTCGTTATTTGCGGGTTCAGCGTCACTGTCGTCGTCCTCATCCTCTTCATCCTGTTCCTCGCCTTCATCATCTGCCTCTGCAGTGGTTTCTCGTGATTGTTTCTTCTTGACAACAACACTATCTTCCTGTTCATTATCACTTCCTTCCTCTGCCTCTTCTCCCTCTTCACTGCCTTCTTCCTCTTCGCTCTGGGAGTTGTATTCCTGGTCGTCCTCGTCCTCCACAAACAGGAGATCGACGTCATCATCGTCAACTCCACCGGCCTCTGTGCTCAGAAGCTGCTTTAAACGCGAGCCGGCGTTTGCTCTCCGCTTTCGTGTGTTGACCAGCAGATCCTCGTCCATGATTGGAGGTTAATTGGTCCTTAATTGGCTGCTTGTTGCGGTTGTTTTGGTGGTTGAGTAGACGCGTTGGAGCCGCTTTTGATCGAGGACGTTGACCGGATTCGCGGATTCAGTTCTTCAGGCGTTGGACATTACTCTTTGTCTCGTCAGAAACAGCAAACAAAGACGACAAAGCTGGCTCCAATGATCAAATCTGGCACTCTCACTCCCTTGTTCAGAAGGACTCTCACCACTGTCCCGAAACAAGCGAGATTCTCGCATTCTCACAGCCATTCACAGCTCACAAGCTCTTCGGACGATGAGCTCGAGCACTTCAACGAGCTCGCCTCTTCGTGGTGGGACGTCGCAGGCCCACAGAGAATCCTCCACAAGATGAACCTGCTGAGAATGGACTTCATCCAGCAGACTCTGCGCGAGCACGTTCCAATTCCAGACGACTCTGACATCTTTGTTCCGGGCTTCTCGCTCGACTTGCTGCCCAAGAACATCTCTTCACAGATCGTTACGGAGCAAGCAGCTTACAGAGATGATCACTTGCGTTCACAGAAGCTCAAGGCGATGGACATTGGATGTGGTGGAGGAATCCTGACCGAGTCTCTTGCAAGATTGCCGTTTGTGGATAGTGTGAAGGCCATTGACCTCTCGCCAGGTGTCCTTGAGGCTGCCAATGCCCACAAGGCACTTGACCCAATGATTGACTCCAAGATCACATACAAGCTTCAGCCTGTTGAAGAAGAGCAGGAACAGTACGACATTGTGACGATGATGGAGATGTTAGAGCATGTTGATTACCCAGCTGAGGTTCTTGAGAGCGCTTTGCAGCGTGTCAGACCTGGTGGATGGTTGTTCCTCTCCACCATCAACAGAGACCCAGTATCATACTTCACCACCATTCTTGTTGCTGAGCATCTTCTTCGCATCGTTCCAGTAGGAACACATACTTATGAGAAGTACATCAACTCTTCTGAGCTTGTGGACTGGATACAGAAGCGTCCAGGCTACGAAGTTGTGGGTGTCAAGGGATGCATGTACATCCCACTCAAGGGCTGGGTCTTCTGCGGTGACGGCAACGTGGGAAACTACATGGCTGCAGTGAGAAGAGTTGAATGATGTGTACATAACCAAAGAACAAAAAAAACATGACATATAACGATTCTTATCGCATCAAACAGCGGCCTCCTGTTGCTTCTCGCCTTCAATTGGCTCGTCAATGAACTTAGGCACGCCACTTTCTCCCAACAAGTATCCTGGAGTTCCCTCCGTCTCAGCCCCCGCCCCATACTGCTCATCTTCCATATCCAAAGCCAGTGCCTCTAGCTCGGCATCCAACTCACTATCACTCACAGCATCAGGCACATCGTACCCTCCAGCCAATACCTCCTGCAACTCTCTTCCTCTCTCCACAAGGTCCAGCATCTCATCCTGAAGCTCCTCCACCTTGTCCACATCCACCTTCCCGTAAACCTTCTGCATCTCCTTCTTTGCCTCCTTCATCGCATCCACCGTGGCCAACGTGCTCTTGAGGTTATCAGTAGTCATCTGCGCAGACGTCATATTCCACGCATGCTGCTCCAGCTGGTCCTTCTGTGCCTCAATCTGTTTGCGCTGCCTGAGAAGTGCCATTGCACGCTGCTTCACAGACTGCTTGCCTGGCCCTTCACGCATCTTGGACAGACGCTGCTGATACGCTGACAGCTCTGCGTTGATCTTTGACAGCTTGATGTCGAGAGACGAGATACGGTCCTCTGTGCCTTTAATGGCGCCGTCAAGCGTTGGTTTTGGGGTCTTGCTCTTGGATCCAAAAAGTCGGTTCATATTGCGGATTGACTCGGTGTGAGTTTGTGTGCTGTGATGACGTTCGTGAGTGGTTTAGCTCCTGTCCCCCGTTCGTTGAGCTGGGGCTTTCAGAGCTCCTTCCCAATGGTGTCCGGGTGTTTGTATAAGCATATGAACCCCTGGATCCCTCGGAGATGGCCGAATAGTATTCAAATGATCAGGTGCTTTAACACTCCAATTTGTCGATTATAAATGTCTATATACTGCTCAGAAGGTCAATTGACCGAAAGAAGGAACAACTGTCTGAGAACCAATGTCTTCTCCAGTGAATGGCGACTCGGTCTGCGCCTCAGTGCTGTCGGTGCTTTCACCGGTGTACACAAGACGGTCGTTGGTGCTGTAGTATCTCCACGATGACTTGAGACTGTTGGACAATGCCTTCTTGGTGGATCTGTCGATAAGTGTGTCTCTGATGGTGTCTGCCGGGTTACCTTCCTCCAAGTACAAGGCCGTCACACCTGCGACAATCGGTGTTGCCATGGAGGTTCCACTGTACAGCACTGGCTTGTCAAAGTTTTTGGCATTCAAACTCAACACGTCGACACCAGGAGCAAAGACTGCAACGGTACTTCCAAAGTTGGAGAACGATGCAATGGTGTCTTTCTTTGCGTCCATGGCTCCAACGGCAATGGCCTCTTTGGCACTGGCTGGACTGAATAAGGACGCACTGGACTTGTCGTTACCAGCTGCCACAACAACAACCAACCCAGATCTCTTAGCGGCATCAGCTGCTTCGTTCAACATGGCAAAGTAGAGTCCTCCGAGAGACATGTTCATCACACCCTTGACACCTCTCTGGAATCTGTCAGTGGCTGTCCATTCAATGGCCTCAAGGATGGAAGAGATTGTTCCCTGTCCTTTACCGTTCAACGCCTTGACCTCAACAAGAGTCACGCCTTTTGCGACACCGTATGTCTTGGAGCCAATAAGGCCTGCAACATGTGTTCCATGGCCATTGAAGTCACCAGCATCTTCTTCACGGACTCCATTAAAGCCTCTGATTGCTCTGCCTTCAAACTCCGGGTGCTCAATGTTGATACCAGTGTCAATGACGTAGGCAAAGACACCCTCTCCAGTCTGTTTGTACTCGTAAGTAAACGAAGTGTCGGTGAACGTGTGCAGACCTTCCCTTGTACTGACTCTGACCAAGTGGAGTGGTGCTGACGATTGCACACTGGTAACTGCAACGTTCTCAATGTCTTCATTCGTCTGGTCGATATGCTCAAGAGTGGATGGGTCCTCAATCTGAACCGTGAATGATGGTTCCTTCACCAGCGAATCCAACACTAGTTCCAAAGAAGACTGAGCTGGCTGCTCCTCAACCGGGATGTCAATAGCCTTGACCATAGTGTCCAGCATGACTGCCTTCACGAACGGGAATCTTGACAACCTGATGGCATCTGACAGCTCGATGTCAACAATCAAACAGTTGAAAGCACCAATCCTGATCTCCTTCTTGAGGTGTGAACCAAGGGCTTTGCCAAGCTCATTTGCTGGGCCATCTAACAGGGAAGCGGCATTGACGTTATCAACAAGCTGGACAAGGTATCTGCTCTCGTGGGCGGTGATCAAAGTGGAGAAGCAAGCAAAGAGGAGGGCTGTGGTCTTGATCAACATGGTAGCTGGTGGATGTTCAAAGAGTCTTGATACTGAGATATAGCGACCAGTGAGGAGCGAGGATGAAGGGATCGAAGATAAACTTCAAAATCACTTTGATGAACGATTTGCCACAAAGATACTGCGATTATAGAGAGCGCACGCTTTCCAAACGTCTTGGTATTGCCCGCCACAAAGACGGAGCTCGGTTCCCGCGCACAGATACGCTGTTCGACACAGCGTTTTTTGGGGGTCATATACTACGGAATTGGTTAAACATTACTGCACAATAGATCTCCTCTTACAATCCATGTTATCTGTCGGCAGTGAAACTTGTCAAAAACTTGAACTTGGTATCTTGGTTGTTTAATGTATGAGAATAGATCGGTTCCCCGATCAGACTAGTGCACGGCCGGAGCTTGTCATTACCTGCAGAAGTCGGTCTCCTGTAGCTATTCCAGCGATCTGGCCTTACACATTGTACCGTGCCATAAACTTTGTATTACTGTTACATCAGCTTGATCTCTCAGCTCAGGTATATCTGGATCTTCAAGTGTCACTATTGGGGTGAGGAGTGGGCGACATCTGCATCATCCTTCTCTGACCCTACCGCCAGGTCTTCCTCACCATCAGCTTCATCATCATCGTCATCAGAAACCCCATCTTCGTCCATGAGTTCAGAAAGATCATCTTCTTCTCTCCGACCATTGTGATGAAACGACAGCTAGGTCGTCCTAGATAAGCTCAGGAAGATCATCATCGAATGGGTCAGCACCGAAAAGCAGTCTGAGCTCTTCCTCCTCATTGAGCTGAACCATATGGTACTCCACATCCACGTTGGGAAAAAATAAATCTGCATCCCAGAAAGCTGTATCCCACGGGTCAACATTGATCAAAGGATCCTCGAGATTCTGCTGCATGTCCTCCTCCCACTCATGCTGATCATTCAACTCGAAGATGTTGATGCGTTCCCTCGCGGGATTTGCTGGTTGCAAGTCATGCATCAAAACGTCACGAATATGCCAACGCATTTGTACGATTCCGAATCCCGCACCGTTATGCTCTTCTTGAATCACGAGTACGTCAAGGTCGTTCTCATCATCCAGCGCCTCCTTGTGGTTAAGACGCATGATGTTGTCCAATCGCATCTGATTGTTGGTTTTCAGAGGATGGAAGTGAGCATGATTCTCAGAGTCTGGATCACGGGTCACTGAGTAAAGCTCAACACTGCTAAGACGACCTTTATTGTCAATAAGCTTAGCAATGAAGTCATCCACATTCGCTCTGCGGCCCTCAGTAATATCTCTGTTGACTTGATCAATGATACTCTTGGTGCGCTCGGCTTCATTGCGACCCTGAACGTAGTAAATGTAAACTCCAGGTGAGTTATCTTCATCAATATTAATATCACTGAGATCTTCATCTGTACTAATGCTTGATCCTTCCTCAATCGAACCAAACATTGAGTTCTCATTTGACTCCAGATCATTGTGCTTATGGTTGGCAGCATCCAAGTCGATATTGCTGCGGCATGCAAGGTGCATGCTGCAATCAAAGGCAGTGAATGGAATCAACTGGCGATGTTGAAAGTTGATATCAGACATGGGGGACTATAGCTAACAGGAATGAGACTTCGAATACCAGTCGGAAGATGGTGGATGGTAGGGGTGAGGAGAGAAGAAGATAGCTTGTGAAAACTGAGATCGGATAACCCTTTTAAAGCACCAGGGCAGAGCCTCCAGATCACTATCCAGATTGTCTGGTCAACTCTTGCAGTTAAACTGTCCGATTCAGGGGATGCTGTATGGCTTTGTGCTGGTGAGAGCGCCGTAGGACAGAAAGAAGGGGTCATTGGAAGCCCCTCGCCCACTGTTGACCCTCAAAGAATGACAGATTCTCATAGCCCAACCATGAGCATAATAGAGAATTTCGCGAAATATGGTTTGCGCAACACTCAGGAGCAGTCCATTTCTGTAGATAAGCCAGCCTATGCCAATTCTCTGTCAAACGGCCCCACACAAGCAAGCGAGCAAGGACGGCAACACATCTGGCTATCTCTATCTCGGCAATACAATGAAACTCTCGTCGATCTTGTTGGCTGGTGCCACCACCGCCCATGCACTCGATACACAAATCCCACTGGGTGACGACAAGGTTGCTTCCATCCTCCAACACGCGGGGGCAAACTTGGAGTCCATCACAGAGACCATTGAGATGGTCCCCGACCTCTTGGAGACTTGGTCTGAGCTCCTGAAGGAACACACTGCAGAGTATCTCCGCCACAAGGTTGACTTGTTCCAGTCCAAGCAGTTTACTCCAAAGAACAAGATCCAGGACGTTTTTAAGTTCGCCTCGCAGTACGACACCTTGAGCAAGGCCGAGTTCCCAGACTACTCCCTCCGTACAGCCCGCTCTAACCCAGAAGTTTTGGGAATTGACAATGTGACTCAGTACTCTGGGTACTTGGACCATCTTGAGGATCACTACTTCTACTACTTCTTTGAGTCCAGAAACGACCCTACCACTGACCCTGTGATATTGTGGTTGAACGGAGGGCCAGGTTGCTCTTCCATGACAGGTCTCTTCTTCGAGTTGGGACCTTCCTCTATCGGACCAGAGCTCAAGCCAATCTATAACCCATACTCCTGGAACTCCAATGCCTCTGTGATCTTCTTGGAGCAGCCAATTGGTGTGGGTTACTCGTATGGTGAATCTGAAGTGTCTAACTCCTATGCCGCAGCCAAGGATGTCTTCATTTTCCTCGAGTTGTTCTTCCAGAAGTACCCACAGTATTTGAAGCTTGACTTCCACATTGCTGGTGAATCCTACGCTGGTCATTACATTCCGGCCATTGCCTCTGAGATTGTCAACCACGCTGACCGCTCGTTTGAGCTTACCTCGGTGATGATTGGTAACGGAATCACTGATGCGCTTGTTCAGGACAAGTACTACCAGCCAATGGCATGTGGACTCGGTGGTCACCCAGCTGTTCTCACTGAAGACGAGTGTGACAAGATGGAAAGAGACTATCCACGTTGTGCTTCTCTCGTCAAGGCTTGCTACAGATCGCAAAATGCATTTGTGTGTGTTCCTGCTAACATATACTGCTCCAGAGTTACTTTGGACCCATATGTCAAGACTGGATTGAACTACTACGATATTAGAGGGCCATGTGATGGTGGTGAGTCGTTGTGCTACAAGGGTTTGGACTATGTGGAGCAGTACCTCAACAAGCCTGAGGTTGTGTCTGCACTTGGTTCTGATGTTGAGAAGTATGTTGGCTGTGATGATGATGTTTTCCAGAGATTCGCTTTGACTGGAGACGAGTCTAAGCCATTCCAGTACTTCGTTTCTGAGTTGTTGGACAAGGGATACCCAGTTCTCATCTATGCCGGAGACAAGGACTTCATTTGCAACTGGTTGGGCAACCATGCCTGGACTGATGACTTGGACTGGATTCTCGCCGATGGTTACAGAGAAGAGTTCCTCAAGCCATGGACAGTTGGTAAGACCGAGGCTGGACAGGTGAAGAGCTTTGGCGGATTGACCTTCCTCAGAGTGTACGAGGCCGGCCACATGGTTCCTTACGACCAACCGGTGAATGCACTCAGCATGGTGAACACCTGGATCTCGGGCAACCACACATTCGGCTACTGAACACAGATTGGTGCAGAGCTCATATAACATACCAAATACAAGCATTTAAAATAGAAGCCCAGGGCTAGAATCAAATCAAGTGCGCTTACCGATTTTCGCGAGCTTCCGCCAGCTCTGACTTCATGAAGCCAAACTTTCGAGGGGGAAGAGGGAGGGCTTCCTTCAAGCTCATCCTCCTACAAACAAAGAGCAGACGGGCGCTTCGTCATCCAATTGTGCTGAGTGTCTGTTCTCTGTTAGGTGACCCAATATGTCGAGCAATGACAAGAAGCGCGCTCTGAATGACGACGAAATCAAGGACTTCTTCAACAAGGTGCGGCACTGCGAGGTCAGACAGGACCAGGACACCTTTGACGGGCTGTCAGCGTTTGCAATGTCGGCGGCAGCGAGCAGCTTCATCGAGGGAGCTGAGAAAATCATGAACTGTCCTACCGCAGATGACATTTCCAGGCTTCGGTACGCATCCGTGGACTCGTCGCTGTTGGAGGCGCTGGACGACTCCGTGGTGGTGCTAGCGCTCAAGCTGAAAGAGCAGTATGACAAGGGCCACATCCCGCTTTTTGACACGCTGATGGAGTTCAAACAGCAGTACGAGCCCACATTGAACACGGACCCGAAGATGGTCAAGTTCTTCGAGAGGGCACCGCATTTCCTGCCAGAAATCCAGGACATCAGAGACGAGGACCTCAAGCAGCGAGTACTCGAGAACGAGATTGGAGAGGACCTCGTGCAATTCGTACAGCTGGGCCGCGGGCGGTTCCAAGAGATTGTCAGTGGACTGCTTGCACTGCGGTTCCCAGACCAGGGTGTCACTCCTGAGATCACGAAGCACGTCTTCAGTGCCACTGCTGCACGTATCTGGTCTGTGCTCCTCGAGCTCCCACCCCACAAGAAGACGACACAGTCAGATTGGTTTTACTGCTATATGGGTGCACTACATTTGTCGAACGTCACGCCCAGGGACGAAAGACGACTCGAGGAGTTCTGCTCCGTGCTGATTGAACCAATTGCGATGCAGTTTGACGAGACCAAGCCATTGGATTTCGCAAAGGAGGAGCTCGAGAAGAAGGGTCCGAAGATCACATACACCGTCATACACACAGCCAAGTGGTCCACAAATGAACAGTACGTGGTTCATGCGTATGCTGGAGATGGAAAAGTGACCGTGTTGGTTGGGATTGGCTCAGGGTCGAGTCTCGAAGAGGCTGAGAAGAAGGCCGCGACGAATGCAACCCACAAGGAGTCGCAGTTGACGAGACTGTTCAATAATCTCAAGGAGCTTGAAGATTACGAGTCTCAGTTTGAGCCAGAGGACACGGCAGATCAGAGCGAGAGATACTATCACCCAACACAGCAGTCATCATACTCTGTGACCCCACAGAATGGGTATGGGCAGCAACAGCAACACCAGCAACAACAGCAGCAACACACAAATGGTGATCCATACCGCTCCCCATCTCTGGGAACTACTTCCCCAGTACCACCTACTGCTCACACTGCTATGATGCGTACACAGAATACAATGGCACCTGAGGTATCCGTTCGCCAGAACGAGGTCGATCTATCACAGGTTGTGACGGTGCCTGACGCTGATGATGACTTGACAATTGACAAGTCGTCCAAGGAGAAGCTGAACCATTTGCTGTTGGACAAGAGATTCGCACCGGCTGAGTACAAGACCTCAAAGATCAACAACTCGGACGTCCAGGTGATGTGCTTCATCGAGAACATCCCGCTTGTGAGAGCAGTCTCAACGAACAAGAAGAAAGCCGGCCAGTTGTGTGCACAGCTGATTTTGAACTACTGGGACTACTTCCACCGGAAGCTTCCACCACGAGGAGTTTGAGGATGGATTCGTTGCTATATAGATTGAATAGTCGCTATGCTTTCAAATTGCAAATATTAATGATGTCCTTCCGAAGTAGGTAATTTCCTATTTGGGTGTTTACCGGTTGTTTTCAAGCCCTGGATTTTGTAAACCCGGTGCCTCTTCTCTCCTGAACAACAACAAAAACTCGTGGAATTAATCAACGGATTCAATGGCCAAAAGACATTTCACGGGAAGGCCTGTTGCAGGAGATGTCGAGAGCTCAGGCTCCAGTTCTGATTCTGAGGAGGTTGAAGAGAGCCAGCATCAGGCGCCATCAAAGAAGATGACCATCAGCTCGATCAGCAGGCCTGTGAGTGCTGACAAGGGCAGTTCTCCCGGTGTGAGGACTACACAGGTGGCACATCAGACCGAGATTCAGAATGAGGACGATGAAGATGAGGACGAGGAGGAGGCCAGTGAAGAAGATAGTGAAGAAGATTCTGATGATTCTGATGAGTCCTCTTCAGACGACGAGCCACGACGCTTCAAGCCAGTCTTCTTGACCAAAGAGCAACGACAATCAAAGCCTACACCTCCACCAGCAACGACTCAGACGAATGCCAGTGTGTCCAAAGAACGAACACTCAAGGCAATTGAAACGCACATCCAACAAGAGATGGAGTATCGGAAGGAGCTTGCGCAGTCGACACAGAACTACGGAGGGATTGATGATACTGATGACGTGGATCCAGAGTCTGAGCGTGCTGAGTGGGAACTCAGACAACTGAAGAGAGAGAAGACGGAAAGAGAACGGTTGGAGAAGGAGATGGAGGAGCTGGAGGATCTAGAGGAGAGACGGTTGCGCACTGAAGAAGAACGGTTTGGTGGTGAGGATGATAAGGCTGAACAGGAGAAGAATGACGCACCGGTCAATAAAGGTGCTTTCTACCATGATGAGAGTTTGCTGAAGAGAAAAATGGATGGAGAGGTGGAGAAGTACGATAAGAGTCTTCTTCCTCAGAGATACAGACCAGACGGAAAGTGATTTGTACTTGATCTAATGATGACCTAATGACATTTGCATTGGTTGTAGGCCCGAGCCATAGAAAAACCACGTCCATGAACACCAACTCAACACCAGACCACCACCCCCAGCAACAACAATCACGATGTCATCAGCACTACACCCTCTCCCATCCTCCCTACCAGACTTCCTTGCCCCCTTTCTCCCACGAGCCACCCTCCTCCGCCCCTTCGTCACGCTCACATACGCACAGTCGCTCGACGCCCGTATCGCCGCCGCCCCGGACACACGCACCGCCATCTCCCACTTGGAGACCAAGACCATGACACACTTCCTCCGTGGTCAGCACGATGCGATCCTTGTGGGTGTCTGCACGGCATTGGCGGATAATCCTGGGCTCAATTGTAAGGTGGAGGGGATGAGCAGTCCGAGACCCGTCGTGTTGGATCCGAGGGCCAGATGGACGTATGAGGGGTCAAAGATGGAGGAGTTGGTGAAAGAAGGGCTAGGGAAGGAGCCGTGGGTTGTGGTTAAGAAAGGGTATGAAGTGAGTCCCAAGTTGGAGTACCTGAAGGCGAATGGAGGAAGGGTCATTGCAGTGGAGAGCGAGGATGATAGTGGGAGATTGGATTGGGAGGTGGTGTTGCACGAGTTGAAAGCACAGGGTGTTGACAGTTTGATGGTGGAAGGTGGTGCTACGATCATCAATGATCTGTTGGAGAGAAAGGACTTGGTCGACTCGTTGATTGTGACCGTTGGTCCAGTGTACTTGGGCTCTCAAGGTGTTGCTGTTAGTCCTCGTGGCGGCGTTGTGCTTAATGGTGTTGTCTGGTGGACTGGTATCCAAGACAGTGTGATGGCGGCTACTTTGTGATAGTGTTACTGTGCATTTTTTTGGCTTCCACTATATTGTACAAGTAGACTTACTGTCTAAAGACAGATTCTATAACTCGCGTATCTTCCCGAGGTTTCACTCTTTCTGATAATCTTCACCACCTGGCCCCTCTTGAGACCCATGTAACGTGCGACTGGGTCTTCTCTCTGAATACGAGGGAGCTGTGACTCCTTGAGTCTGTATCTCTCAAGCAGCTCCTTCTTCTCGTCGTCACTGAGCAGGAGGTGCTTAGGCACGAGCTCGTGGTGTGTGATGTTGACAATGAGGTCGCTCTCCTGGAACAACTCGATGACTGCTGGGGCCACGGTTGGGATGAGCTTGGATGCACTCGAGGTGATGTTTGTCTGGTAGATGAACAAGCCTGTGGAGAAGTTCTTCTCGGAGATGTGGATGATGAAGTTCTTCATGGTTTTGATGCCGACACTTGACTCGTCGCAGAACTCGACCCAGAGGGAGCCCATGTCTTTGAACTTCTCAAGGGACTCGGCAGCTGGGGATGCCTGGAAGGACATCATCTTACGTTGTGGTTGGCCCGAGGCGTTACAGACACGGGCACGGAACTCCTCGAGAGGGAGGTCGATCTCATCCTGGGTGATGAAGTAACCTCTGTCGCGCACCATCTCTCTGACTGTGCGGTAGGCACGCCACAGACGTGAGACAGCTCTGTCGTTCTCCTGGTCCATTGTTATTCGGTTGTAGCTTGTTGGGTGCTGTCCAGTGTTTGTTCAGAGTTGTTTGAGGCCTTGTTGATGTTGATGGAGAAAAACTTTCGAAGACGGGAATCGAGCGAGTTCGCGACCGCCGATCCATCAAACAGATTCGCGGGGTTTACTAGGCCAGGGCTGCGTAACCATGATTTGACCAAGAAAAGCGCCGCCCCGCTACAGAAGGAGCTCTTTTGACACCAAACAGCACCACACAAAGCCACCAACAGACAACCACAGAAGATGCCTCCAAGAGCAGCACGTGATCCATCAGCGTCAGAAGCCGAGAGCAGCCATCCACGACCATCAACAAAGGCTCGAAACGCCGCTGCACAGGCCGCACAAGCCGCACAAGCTGAGCTTCTTGCCAGACATGTCCACTCCAACGGGCCCAACGACACACCTCCGAAGGATCCGCTCGACTTTAACACGCTTCCAGACGACACACTGCGCAAGTACAGAGACCTCCATCGTCTGCCTGTGAAGAGCGGGATGAGTATGGCTGGATACATGCTTGAGAGCGAGGTTGGCAAGCGGTCGCACGCGTACAAGAACAAGGACCGTGTGTCTAAGCCTGAACTGGCTTCTGCTGTGAAGAGACATTTCACTGCGCAGACGGTGAAGGAAAGCGAAGTTGTCACGGCTTTCTTGTACAAGGTGAGCCACCAGGACAAGGCCTTCAGATTGAAGTTTCAGTAGTGAAATAACGGGGGTTTTGAGGGGTATTTAATGGATATATGAGATACATGGTCTGTCCTGTACCGTCTAGGCCAGCGTGTGTTCCTGATCTACAAAAGCAGCATCCAGGATCTTATTTCCATTTATGAACTGAGTCGTCTACATGAAAGTATGTCGGAACGCCAATCAAGGTGTATTGGGTCGCAAATCGTAGATGGGCGAACCCACCAAGAAGGATTCCACACGAGCCTGGGAGTACCAAGGGAGCATCATCCAGGGCTAGCAGACTATCCAAGTCTCGGTGAGCTCGACTGGTTTGTAATTCTGATGTGTGGGAAGTACTTTGGGAGCTTGTGAGCGAACTGATCCTGGACCAGATCACTCTCAGCCACCTCGGCGGGGTGCCCTTTCACACCAGATAGATTTGTCTTACCCTTTCCGCACCGACAGTCCAGTCGTTAGCTTCAACGGCCACCAGGGTCGAAGTCCATGTTCTGCTCGCTACCGTCTTTCAGGGCTCGTTCCCACTTGCCAATACGCCGGACGTGAAGGCAGCGGATACAAGCGGTTGATGGTGAAGGTTTGTCGGTGATGGGGGCAGCCGAGCCACATTGACGTTTGACTCTTTTTTCATACTCTCCCACACTCGTGTCCCGATCACGTCCAGGTAATCTCTGCTCTCTACACACTTCTGATTCTTTTATTTGCCACCTGGCTCACCGCCTGGAAGAGCATCTTGGACAACTTAACATCTTAAAAGCTCTGTATTGCACTCATTAGAGCACTGCTTCATGACTGTAACCAACCAAGGATGAGACGAAGCTAGTGTAAGGGGTGATAGGTACGTTCGCGGTAGGGCGTACGCCGAAATCATCTCTGATCTCTTCTGACCATCACCAACAACCAACAAGACAACCAAAACACTTTCGAGAATGGACTCCTCTACAATCTTCTTCGCCGTCGTTCTCATCGTCGCCTTCATCTTCCTCAGATGGTTCATCAACTCTGAGGAGGACGTTGATTCTTCCACGATCAGCACCAACGCCACCGACAATGACGACGACATCGCTGACGACACTCCAAACCAGGGCATCCCACGCCGCCAGGTGACTACAGACATGATCGAAGTCGTTCAGCAACTGGCACCACACGTCTCGGTCGCACAGATCCGTCACGATCTACTCAGATCAGGCTCTGTCGAGGCAACTGTCGAGCGCATCCTCTCTGAAGGAACACTCCCACTCCCACCGACCCCTGCTGCTACGACCTCAAGTGGTGTCAAGACACAGCCGGAGAACTTGCTGAAGAAGTATGGTGTTGACGAGTCGGCTCCGGCCACGGAGAAGAAGATGCAATGGTCAGACAATGCTGGGGAGAGGGCACAGACGCTCCAGGAGAAGAAGGCCGAGATGGTGCTCAGGGCAAGACGCAGACTCGAGAAGCAGCTGGCGAACGAGCAGGACTTGACGGCCTTGGAGTTTTAGTCTGTACAAGTGTGGTGTATACGTTCAATAATGTCATTCTCGCTATCTAGTCTCACTCAGTAGTGTTGGAGAGATTCTCTTCTTCTGCTTCACAGGAGGTGTATGGACGACAGGAGCATCAATCATCACCACATCGTCATCCTCTTTCTTTGTCACCTTCTTCTTGATCAGATGGTCAATCAGGTTCATTGCTGGTTCCTTCTTGGTATCCGTGACTTGCGTAACAGTCTGCACCTTCACCGGACTTGTTCTCTTCTTCCCGCTCGGCGTCTCTTGTTCTTGCTTCTCCTCTGGTAACAATGTCTTGTAGTCCACCTCCAATACCGTCCCAAACACTCCCTCAGCAAACTTGACATGTGTGCAGAACCCATCTGCAGAACTAATCAACAGGCTCTGGCCATCACTGTTCCATGCAACGTCCGTTAGTGTGCCGTAGTGGATGCTGGAGACGGATCCGAGAGATACAACCGATTGCGTAGAGAAGATGTATACCGAGTCGACTGTTGCAACGGCATACACCATCTTGTAAGGTAGTTGGAACGGTGTTTGGTCAGCCACGGTATCCAACTGATACACGACAGGTGAGAATGACACAACGAGTGCTGGCTTCTTGAACCCGGGAAGTTGTGCAATTGGTGGTTTGTTCAATCCTTGGCGTGAGTAGATGTACACTGTGTTCAACATCTCTTCCTTGTCCTTATCCTGTTCGTTACCACTCTTGAACACACCGGCTGGTGTCAGCAGGAAGTTCCCATCCGGTGAGAACGTCAGCCGACGGAAGAAAGACCTGAGTGATTCTGTATGATACAGAGCCGATGCTTTCATATTCCCATAGTTCAACGTATCCTCATCCTTTGTCGGCATCTCTGCCCTCGAACTCTTTTGCACAACGATACTCCTCATCTCCTTCCCACTGCCAAAAAGTTTCAGAACATGGACACTCCGATCAGCACTCTGCGTCACCAAATATCTCCCTCTCGGATCCCATGCAACACCCTGGACATAATGACCATGCTCCATGATCTGCAACACCTGTTGTCCATTACTCACGTCATACACCCTCGCGACATTATCAGTCGATCCAGTAATGATGTACTTCCCATCGGGGGACCACGCCAAGTCGTAGATCTCCGACGCACTCGACCGACACAGTGTCCGCATCGTCCATGACTCAACAGCATCGTCGTCCTCGGCGCCAAACTCACGAACAATGCCATCACTGGGCGTCCAGATCATCGCACAGCCGTCATCACCAGCCGTGGCGAGGAGAGTCCCAGATGGGTCAAACCGCACGACATTGACGGCCTGTGTGTGTTTGGAGAGAGTGGAGAGGTACTCGACCTTCATGCCTGTGTCGGAATGGATCAGACGCCAGAGACGCACGTTGTTGTCTCCTCCACCGGTGGCAAGACGTGGAGATGAAGTCAAGGGAGAGGTTGGTTGGAAGGCAGCAGCGTACACGGGCTGTTCGCCATCGTGCCAGTGCACCGTTAAAGTCTCTGCTTCCATTGTGGCTCTAGCAGTGGTTGCAAGGTGATCTCGTGGTCAATTGATTCGTAGTTGAGCACGTGAACCTCTTCCAGAAGCTGAAGTCTGAGGTGAAGAGTTGCAACGGTTGACGCGTCGCGTGTACTGGTTTCGCGTTGTTCCGCGCTTATTTCCATTTTGGGAATACTGGTACGGCCACGCGACTCTCTTCGAGTGAAAATTTGATGGCAGGTAGCGCTTTTTCTCCTCTTCTCTCGTGCTCTGTTTGGCCTTTAAAGTCACAAGTTTGGAAAGCTTTTGGAGAGTTTGGACCAGTTTTGAAGGGCGTTTCGATGTTTGTGCTGTTCTCGTTTGACAGGCGTTGAACGGACGTTCAGCACTCACTTTGGCGTCCTTCTCTACTCCTCTTTACTACTCGCTGCCTCATTACTTAGCCATTGCACATCTAGTCAAATTACCACTTGCGACGAAATGAAACTACGTCCTTGTGGTGCCGATATCGTGCAGAAAACAGTTGTGCGTATTCAGTTATGCGGGCCAGTCTTAGTGCCCTCTGGTGGCTGTGGAGTTCTAGCTTCAGTCACTGGGCCGGTGTGTCCCAACATTCATTCTTGTTCTCAATACATCTATTCCATTCCAATCAACATTGTATGATCACGGTATCTCTGCCAACTGATCAGCCTCGATCCTATTCTTGCGACCTTTGCCAATTGGCTTTCCTCCTTCCTGGACCACTCTGAAGTTAGTGATACATGTCACTGCGGTGGTGAAGACAATATGCGCATCAACCTCCTGCCACTCCGTCACTGCTGAGAACTCCTCTGGTGGACGCACACTCGACTTTCCCTTACTGGAGACTGGCAGTATAGCAGGGTTCATCATCGTCGTGACCGTTCTGGACTCATCTGTTGGGCTCACCCTCACGGCAATGTGGTTCTCGGACCGTCCAATGTGTGTCACCTTCCACTCCGTATCGGCTGGACCTTCATCCAACTGCGCCTGTAGTGCCTTTCCTGCCTTTCCACGCACAATAGGGATGAGCTCAACCTGGAACCGGAACGTGCTGAGCACCTCTGTGGTGAATATGTTTGGGAAGTTGCGGATGAGCTCATGAATGATGTATGCCTTGGTCTCGTAGTCAACGGTGTAGGCGGTGTAGTGCATGCTCTTGCGGAGGTTGCACTTGTCAAGTTTGGCATTGGGGAACTTCTTCTTCGAGATCATGCTATTGTGCTTCTCCACCATCTCCTCCACGACAAGTCTCTCTGTATGTGGATCAAGATATGCTGGATCTGTAAACACAGGAATCATTCTGGCAATCAGTGATGGACGCACTGCCTCTGTGTACTCGTTCAGACACTTTGCAAACCCGTTAAGCTGACTCTTGCGGTCATCATACAACACAAGCTCGGTCGCATCGGTACAGAAGTCCAACAGGTCAACAAGAACTCGGGTCTTGTACTCAATCGTAGATGCAAAAGGGCCCTGTCTCAACATGAGCCCATCCAGTCCCTCAAACACCCCCTTCGTGGACAGCATCTTCTTGAGCATCTCTGCAAACAGCTCCTTCCTCCTTCCAGTCATCACCACCGTCAGTGTCTCCTCGTCCTCAATCGACATCTTCAACAACTCCGCCACATCCTCGTTCCAATACCCCTCCCATCCTCTCCGTCTCTCTTCCACCCATCCAGCTCCCAAATTCTTCAACACACTCGGCTCCTTCCACCAACCACCACTGGCCAGATGCTCACCACTGGTCAACATCCCCACCGTCGCATCACTCAACAACGAAGGGTTTGGCGCCGGTGATCTGAACAGCGTCCCGTCAAAGTCATACACGTGGATTTTCGTTATCAGAACGTCCCGTGGTTCACGGTTCCAGGCATCCCAGCGCGTGACGGGGTCAGAGGCCATGAGACGGATCTGTTTGGTCTTCTTCCGTGACGCTGCGCTCGATGGAGGTTGGGTGCGCTTGCGGTTCGGTGTGGCATCATCACTGGACACAGGTTGTGGGGAGCTGGGTTCGTGCTCTGTGTATCGTGAGCTGTCTTCTGGCATTTCGGTGTCGGGTTTGTTGTAGCTGCTGAGGTGTTAGGAGGTGTTAAGAGGTGATGTTCGATGAGTTGATGGAGGCGCGAAACATGTTGCACTTGTCTCTTCATGACGCGTCTGTGATCGCCTGATCGGTGGTATTTACACAGCAAACTGGTATCATAATGAAGACATTGACAGATGAGGAGAAAGCCCTTGCTTCAGTGAGTACACCGTCGTTTTCTGGGGTCCGTACGACCATTACAAGCTCAACAATGACACTAACCACCCTCAGCAACTGAAAGCCCGTCTCTGGCTGGCAGTGGGCAAGATCGTTGAAGAAGAAGCCCAACAGATCTCGTCTCCTGTGACTGCAACACCGCAGTTCGTCGCCACGCTGGCAGAGCTCGTGTACAACCAGGTCATCCAGCTGGGAGAGGACCTCGAGGGGTTTGCACGCCACGCGAAGAGAAAGACGGTTACTCCTGAGGACATGCTGATGGTGGTGAGACGCAGTGGAGATCTGTCACAGCTGTTGCGGGAGCACCTCGAGGCCTTGAACGCCGGCCAGCACGAGGATCTGGAGGAAGAGGTGTTGGACGACGAGTTTGTACGGGCTACTTAGGTTGAAATGAGAGCAGTATAGGAAAACTTTATGATAACTTCCCAATTCGGTAATCGCCTGTTGTAGTAATTACCCAATACGGCCATTTTCACATTTTCACCGTTTTTTCTCCACCACTGAAAAGTTCACCAACACCAACACCAACAACCTTTGAATCTCCAGTCACCGCACAAATCACCACGATGTTCCGGCGTTCACTGGGTGTATTCACGCCCTTCACACGCCCGCTGTTCTCAGCGAGGGCCCAATCCACACTCACAAAGGTCAGGGCACCAACATACTCCAACCCGGAGCTCGAGCTCAAGCGCATCGTCCCAGCACACAAGACATACTACACGCCCAACGCCGAGCACATGAACAACCTCAACGAGCTCAAGGACCTCGTCCGCAAGTACACAAACCTTCCGCGTGTTGCCAACATCCAGGGAAAGTGGCTCTCCCTCCAGCAGTACGAGCCGATTGGAGGTGGAGAGCGTCTCAAGTCCTCCCAGCACAAGGAACTCGTCAAGGTCCTCAACAGACTCAACTCGATCGATCCACAGCTCAGGCCAGCCGATGTGGATAGTTTGTTGGCCAAGTACTCGAGATCATCCACCATCAACGAGTCTGGTGATTCGGTCAAGCAGCTCGACCAGCACGGAAGATCAAAGACTGTCAGTGGAAGAAAGTCCTCCACCGCAGTCGTCTACCTTGTTAAGGGTACCGGTGAGATCCTCGTCAACAACAAGCCACTCAACTTGCACTTCCCAGAGCTCTCACACAGACAGGACATTCTGTACCCACTCCAGGTTGTCGAAGCTGAAGGTGAGTACAATGTGTTTGCCATTGCCGTTGGTGGTGGTCCAACCGGTCAGTCTGGTGCTATTGCCACGGCTATTGCAAAGGGTCTCATCATTCACAACCCATTGCTCAAGCCAAGACTCTACAAGGCCGGGTGCATGACCAGAGACCACAGAAGAGTCGAGAGAAAGAAGCCAGGTAAGCTCAAAGCTAGAAAGTCTCCAACCTGGGTCAAGCGTTGATCAATCTGTACATACATACAATCATACGAGTACATACAATTTCACTCAAACCATGCTGCTGATTTAGGGAGTTTAAGACTTTGCAAGCTCTGCAACAAACGAGTCGTCACCAGTAGCCTTGGCCCTTGCAAACGCAGCGGTCAAGATAGCAGCATGTGACCATGTCAACTGTTTAGCACCTTGTTCGTCACCTGTAACCTTGTTGAACTGTTCTGAGTACTCAAACCCATCTCCAAAGTACTTGACGCTTCTCAAGAACGCATCTCCCCAGCCATACAACCTGTCCACCGCGTCCTCAAAAGCATCACCAGTCAAGCTCGCCTCATCACCATCAACACCAACAAAGTATCTCCAAAATGGCAAGCTCACCTCACTGAGAACAATACTTCCTTGATCCTCGTACGCCTTTCCAATAGTGTAAAAAAACTCAGCAAACGCAGCCACAGATAAGAACCACGGATTGCCCTCTGAGGTACCATACCCGTCATACACGTCCTCGGGGTATCTCCCCGTTGGTGGTGCTAATGGCAATCCAGCGTTGTCAGCAGTCACACTAGTGATTGGGTAGATGTTCAAGAAACTTGTGGCAACTTCAAACGCAGTGGATAAGACATATGCGTCAGTTGGGGCAAACACAGCGTCAGGGGAACGATAAGCATGATTGATCGCAAGGATAACACTCACGTCCTTGAACGATGTCTTATTGCGACCCACCTCCAAAGACGTCCTGATGAAATGGTTTGTATAGTCATAAAAGTCATAGAGCGTCTTCTGTACCTCCCATGCCAACGATCCATACTTCTCAGAGAGATCAGTGTTGTTGATCCGAGATCCATACGCAGCAGCATCCAAGAACGCCTTTCTCTGGACAAATCGGTTGAAGAAGTGTGTCCCACTGACCTCTTCCCATGGATCAAAGCTGTCATCTTGCCAAACCTCTTCGAGATACTCCAAGTCGGCAGAAACAACCTCCCACAGCTGCTCGTCACTGGTCCCAACAACCTCTTGGTACTTCAGCAAAGTTGAAACTCTCAGTGCAGGCCCGTCATTCTGTGGACGACCCCAGTCACCTTGATACCCAGAGTTGTTTCCCAGGTAGAACTTCGGCTCACCAATTCCACTCAAAGCTGTTGGATCTTCTTGCTCAAATTTGGAATTGACAATATACTCCTCCAAATGTCCCGCAATCACAGCCTTGTCTTCAGAACCATCTGGAAGGGCAGCGTACAAGTCCACCAACGCCGAGTACACTAGTGCGGCATCGCGTGTCCAGTGGTAGGCGTAGTCAGGATGCACCCAAGACTGTGCAGCAATGACAAGACCAGGCACAGAGCCATTCACAGAGATGTTGTCTAGAATGGTGCGTTTGGAGTAAGGGGTCTGAGAGGTTGAGAGGAGCGGATCAAGCCAGGATGTGATGTCTTCGGTCAGGCCAGAAGGAGAGATGAGTGCAGAGACTGTTGAGCTCTGGCAAAGAGATTCAGTTGCAAAGATCAAACCGTATATCAGTTTGTGGTGGATCATTGTTTAGGTGGTAGAACCAGGGATCCATCGAATGTGCAGTGGCGGAAGAAGTCTGGACATACAGGAGTTTTATACCATTCGTGCCCGAGAACTGGTGTGTGCCCCTCCAGTCTCACCGGTAGCAACAAAGTTTCGAGAGCTAGGAAATGAACCAGTTTCGTCGGGCACTAAGCTTTGGAGTTTATGGAATTTCAGTATAGGCTCTCGATCCATGAAGCTTCTTTGGGTAATGGAGCAACGTTAAGCGTTAGGCTTTGGCCGAGTCCACACAACCTTGTTGATACAAAGTCCGCAAAGAGGTTTAACGGTGTGAATTCGATGATAATTGCAAACGGAGATATTGAGCTGGTACGATGTCTCCGTGTTCCCAGCGACCTACAGACACCCCTTCCCCTATCTCTCTGGATCCTATTGTCTTTCCCCGTGGTGGCCAGGGATGCCCCCCAAATCGCCCACTTTTACCCCAAATCACCCCAAATTTGGACCAGTCTCATCTACTCATTCTCTGTTACTATTGAAATCTCCATGATCCCCAGTAAATTGCCCAATCATCCCCATCAACCCTTCTTCTTCACCCAAAGAGCCCCCGCACAATAAGCGCAAAGGGTGCGCCACAGAGTGCTCGTACCACTTTTCGCGATTTCGCGAAGTCTTCATCACGTCCAACATCGTCCATTTATCTCCGCACTGCTCGCCTCTTTGTCACCTGTTTCCAGCACTTCTTCTTCCACCACTACAACTTTCTACAATGGCTCCTCCTGTTAAGCGTGAAGACCTCATCGTCCCATACCACCACATCAGAATCGCTCCTCAGGAGAACACCGGTACCAGTTTCGTCAATCAGTCCATGCCAATGGCGGCCATGTTCATGAGAAACAAGCTCCTCTCCTGGTTCTCCATCTTTACCAGTCTTATCTCCTACTTGTACGAGATCCACGGTGAGGTTGCTCCAGAGGGAACTCAGTCTGGCTTCCTCCGTATCATCACTGCCCTTGTTGGTGTGGTGGTGTGCTACATGGACTTGATCCTCCCAGGTATGGCTGTTGGAGGCGCCGCCAAGGTCCAAAACACCGCTGCACAGCTCTCACAGACAATTGCTGCCGCTGCTGCTGCTACTGGTGCTGTCTGAGCTGCTGAAGTATCCACTGTTGCACTGCTACTTGTCAAAAATGACTCCAAAAATGTTCAATTCTGTCCAATCAGTGAAATCTTCTGATCTCTATTCCCGATTTGGTTCCCTCCTGATGTTTGTTATATATTGTCATGACTTAATCGACTTGCATGAAATACAATTCTGATCTTCTTTTGCTCCTACTACGCAGCCATATTTTCCTATGCAACTGGTTTATTATTGTAATGTCCACCATCAGACGTCGTTGAAACATCCATCCCCAATAGAGATCTTGTTTCCTTCTTATTCCGTACCAATGTCCTCATTCCACTCCTCTGGCTTGTCCTTGATGAATTGGGCCATCAAATCCTTACACTCCTGGCTGTCCATGTTGACCACCTCAACGCCTCTCTGTCTCAAGTAGTCCTCGCCACCGATGAAGGTAGCGTTCTCGCCCATCACGACTCTCTTGATACCATACATCAGAATGGCACCCGTGCACATATCACATGGAGACAAGGTTGTGTACATCGTGCAACCCTTGTACACGTTTCCTTTAAGTCTTCCGGCATTCTCCAATGTAGAGATCTCACCATGAAGTGTTGGAGAACCCTTCTGCATTCTCATATTGTGGCCAGAGCCAAGAATGGTACCGTCCTCAGTCATCAAACATCCTCCAATCGGCACACCTCCCTCGTTTCTGCCTGTAGTGGTTGTTGTTAGTGCTTGTGCCGTTGAACCCTGTCTGTACATCCCTTTTAGGTCGTGACAGAAGTGTCAGGTGTCAGGTGATAGCGTACCTTTGATGGCCTCCTCCACGGCAATTCTGAGTCCCTTTGCGTCGTCCCAAGTCATGGTAATTGTGTTGATCTCTGTGGCTTCTGAGCAAAGAGAACAAGGTAGACAACTAAGAAAGGAGTCGTAAGAATTAATTTTGCGCTACAAATCAAACTGTTCCTGCAAAGGAAAGCGCCTTGCCAACGGTTCCGCCGGAATGAATTTCTTTTTTCTTGCTTCGGTGGGGGGAGCGTGGTAACTCCGGTGGAGATTGGCTTTCCTCCGCCCGTTGGTGCCTTACATATTCAGGAGACGAAAAGGCTGATGAGGCTACAACAATAGAGTACAAGTCAGAACGTTTTATGACACAAAAGGAAGAGGAAGGAAGAACAGGAGAAGATATCGTGTTCTTGCACGAGAGAGAGAAATGAAAAGAGGGTATTTGGAGGGCAATGCGATGCGATCATTCGACCTGGATGTCCTGGATGAGCTCAGTGACCTCGTCCAAGTCAACTCCGAGCTCCTTTGCGAAGAACTCTGGGATCTCAGTGTTCTCAATTGAAGATCCGAAGGCAGACAAGAGTCTGTAGTGACCCTCCTCGGTGTTGGAGTATGCGTACAATGGAACGTCCTGCTGGGTGTGGGCAGTGGAGGTCCAAGCCAAGTTGAGGGCCTTGGTAAAGACGTGGGACAAGTCAACGAGGAAGTTCTTAGACTCGAGCAATGTCTCAATGTCAGAGTCAGTGAAGTTGTCAAACTTACAGCCCTCGATCAACAAATCGTTTCTCAAGTAGCTCTCAGTGTCGTTACCCTTGTAGCTCTCGAACAAGTCAGCGACGTACTCAGCAGAGTGGGTGATGTTGCTGACGTAGTTCTCTGGCCACCACTCGTAGATACCGTTGTAACCAATTCCCAATCCACCAGTCTCGTGGTCAGAAGTGGAGACGACAAGAGTCTCAGTGTCAAGCTTGCTGACTCTGTCAATGACAGCCATGAATGCATCGGAATGAGCAATGGTGTCAAGGGCGTGGGCCTTTGGATCGTTGGCGTGACCGGCGTGGTCAATTCTTGCACCTTCGAGCAACAACACGAAACCCTTCTCGGTGTTCTCAGTGGCAATGATAGCCTGCTCGAGAGCCAACAAAGACATCTCAGTCAAGGATGGGACCTCAGAGGCGTTACGGTCAATCTCGTAAGGCAAGTTGTGAGCACCAAACAATCCGAGCAATGGAAGCTTGGCCTCAGTGGAGTTGTACAACTCGTCAAACTCCTCTCTGTCACCAATGTATGTCCAACCATCATCCTGAGCACGAGAGATGTAGTCAATACCATCAGCACGGGTACCAACAGTTGGGTACTGAGTGCTGTTCTTTCCGTGGAGGTACTGACGACCACCACCGATGACGATGTCCATGGTCTGACCGAGTGGGTGGCCGTATCCAAGCTGCTGTGTGGCAATGAGGTCGTAAGATCTTCTGGAGAGAACGTGTGTGTTTGGAGTACAGATGGTGGCATCCTGAACGAATGTGGTGGAGACAATACCGGTGGTGTAGTTGAGCAACTTGGCGCCCTCGTAGAAGGTTCCTCTTGGAACTCCGTCAGCATCAACAGAGATGGCACTGTTGTATGTCTTCTTACCGGTGGCAAAGGCGGAACCAGCAGCAGCAGAGTCGGTGATGTAACTGGAGGAGGACTGGGTTCTGACAGTACCGATGAGGTAGTTCTCCATCTCCAAAGTGGCCTCCTCGTAGGTGAGGTTGTTCTTGACCTGCAAGTACTCTCTGGCAGCAGTGACACCGGAGAGTCCGAGACCATCGGCAACCATGAAGATGATGTTCTTCTTGGTGTCATACTTGGTTGGGACGGCCGAGACCAAGGCAGAGAAGATGAGGAGGAGAACTGCGTGTGGAAGCTGCATTTTTTATGGTTCCTTTTGGTGTGGAGCTCTGGTGTGTGGGGTATAGAGATATCACAGTAGGAAAGAACAAGAGAAGAAGGGCATTGGGTCCCTTTTATACCTCTCAGATGTATAGAGCTCACCGAGACACGTTTTGCGGTTTGACCTGAATGGGTGGATGATCCCGGATGCATGTGGTCTCTAGATTGGCCCCTAAAGCAGTAATGTGTCCAAAAGCGGACTAGATTGGACGCATAAGACCGATGCCCAGGAACTTATGCAGAACAACTTTGGCGCCATGGAGTCATTTTGGGCAGATATAAGCCAACGTGGGCAAAACATCCTGTTTGTGTTGGGCTCGGCACTGGGAAGTTCACTGATACAGCTGGTATCGCGTGCCGGTATCTTGCTGGTGGAGCTCGGTCGAGGGTAAACTTTAAAGGGGGTGAACTCCGAGATGGGGACAGCTTCGCGTGTTGACAGGATTGATTATCTAAAGGCGAACGAATGGCCATTGAAAGGGAACGCCACTTCAATCTCTGATCTCATTAGTATAACCACTTCAAGGGCACTTAGCAGCCACAGCTCTTACATTGACCACCAATTGCAGCCAACATTAGCCAACTTCTTACACCCTTTCGTCGGAACAAAGATCGACCCCCTGAACTCGGCGGCAGTGAAAAGTCTCGGCATTTCTGTAGGCCACGTTGATCGCAATTTGCTTTGCACGTGTCGATGATAAACATAAAAGAGAGACCTTTCTAGAGGTGAATTGATGTTTGGTTGTTGTTTGTGAGGTCAATTGGTCTTGTTTATGGTGGTGCTGAACGCAGGGTTTCTTCAGGGTTCTTCAGGGTTTCCGCAGGGTTCCCTCAGGGTTCAGCTGCTCTAGCTCGTCACGTGGGCACCCGGCCAGCCCATGTGGGCGCGGGGTTTATCGCCCAAACTGGCATTCAGCCCCTTCAAAACATCCTTCCTCGTGGCTCTGACTAGATCAATGCAGCTACAACATCCCATTAGAGGTCGCAAGACTGTTCGTTATTATGTACAAAGTCTACTGGCTCACGATGCCCTTGAAGAACTCCTCAAACGTCTCAAACTTGTCGACATCCAACAACGCACTTCTCATATCACTCGAGTACTCGTAACTGATCTCATCATGGAGTGGTTTGTAGTCCATCTCGAACTCACCATCCATAGGATACACGTCTACCCCAGAAGGCCCAGCCCTCATCCCAACCATTGTCTCTGCAGCCGCATCGGCATTGACCGACCGCACATCCACTAACGTCTTGATGATCTGTCCCACTGTGTCAGTCGCATCGTTCTTCGTCTCTCCAACATGGTTGAGGTGCCAGTACACCCTGGAAACCAGACTCAAGTACTGCGTGTTGAACTTGGCGTCAAACTTGCTCTGGAAGTCATACAGCGTCACACAGCTGTACACGATCTGTGTGAGTAGGAAGTTGGGAGATCCCTTGACAATCGACTTGGGCAGCTTCAGGAACCGCGTCAGCATCGACATACAGTATGCCATAACGGTGTTGTACCCAATCTCGAGGTATCTGGCTGTCTGTGCATCAGAACTGTTCCTGTACGACGACAGGAAACGGCGAGACAGTGTGATGTGGTAAAAGTCGTGGTTGAACATGAGTGTTCCCGAGACGTCGTTGTCAATCAGCTGAGACCATTGTGTTCTCCACGTGTAAAGATCCTCGAACTTGAAGCACTCAACTCCTTCAATCAGGTCAAACTCTTCGTCCTTCATCAGATTCATGATCAGATCCTTCACGTAGAACATTCTGTGCGCTCTTTTGGCAAGCTGCACCGATGCGTGGTTGACCGTGTCCTCCAGGTTACTCTGTGGGAACTCCAATAGTAAATCACACACGTCAAAGTAGTCTTTGGGGATAATGTGTGGCCTTCCACTGCCGATAGAGTTCTGCAAATGACAGATACACAGTAGTGTGAAGATTCTGACATGGAACAAATCATCAGCGTCAAACTCCTTGTTCTTCACCTTGTCTCTGATCTTGAAAAACGTTGAGCTCAGAATCATCTGCTTGATTCCATCACCAGAAATGCCCCAGTTGTCCAGCAGTGGTTGTGCTGGCTTTCTGGCAATGTTATACAACGAGCAGTACAGAATCGCTTCAACATCATGATCCGTCAGTGGACTCGTGCTCAATGCCATCGACAGCATGCTTCTGACAATCCAGTATAACTCAAGCTGTTCTTCCACATACGAGAAGTTTTCATCGAAACCCATGGCTAACAACACAAACACCGCTGAGATGAATGGATGCTGCTCAACATAGTCGTTGGAGATGGATTTGATCCCACCTGGCACAATCCAGAAGTGTGCAATGTTGAGGAAGTTTGATCCCAGTCTGAGGCAGAACTCCTTGCGTGGATAGTAGAACTTGGTGAGGAACTGTGTACGGCACAAGTCCATGAAACATGAGTATCCATCAACTCTGCGGAACAGTTTGGCATCGAGCCTAGAGATCACATTCAACGGCGCATTCAACACAGAGTTGTCGAGATAGTTGCACTTAGCACCGGCACTGAAACTCATCCTGTGACCTCTTCGACCACTGTAAGATCTCAGACTATCAGGACTCGTCTGCTGGTCTCCTTGAGCAAACACACCACCCACTGCCACATCGTTCAACGAGTCCTGTTGTAACTCGTTCAGCTTCCTCAACACGGCCTCCATCCCGCGCTCGAGCCTGCCCAGTCGGTCATCATCATCATCCTCATACGACTTCGCCTCCGCAATAGAATCCTGGATCTGGTCGATCTTCTCCTCTGTCAAGGAACAATCGATCTTGAGAACATTGCATCTATGGCACTTGCCAACAACAAGCTCAAAGTCACATCGGGTCTTGAGCTTCCGACAAGCTGCACAGCTCGAGGTTTTGCGGCGCCGCTTCGAAAACGGACGCTTTTGCAACTCAGGAGAGCCCACAACACCTGATTTTGTCACTGCCATAGCGATCTCTGCTTTCCTTGTGGTTACTCTCAATACTGGCACACTCAAGGCTCTTATCTATGCCTATTGTGCCCTTTGAGCCGGGGAGCCGCTAGCGCCGTCGGAGAATGCGGACACCCGAACATCTCGAAATGTGAATTTTCAGTCACGTGCAAGTCACGTGTGTCGTGTTTTGACGTCATTGACAACTACACCTACACCAGTCTCACCGGAGATTCAAGGACAAGTCCATGTCAAACGTAACATACTGTATACATATTACACCGTGTGCGTTCTGTACTGTGTGGTATAAAGGAAGAAGAAATGATCTTGAGACAAATTGGAGTTGAGTTGTTGGAAAGAAGCCATACTAGGTCATGATGACAGACCATGCATCTGAAAATATAAGGCACGTCTAGTTGTGACTTGGTCAGAATCCGAGAATGTGGATCCCGACAAAGATGAGAGATGCTCCAAGAACAGACTTGCAGACCCTTGTGGTGAAAGCACCACTGTCCTTGTCACCGTTTCTGGCATCCTCCGCATCTGGATCATCAATGTATGAGATGTCTTCATCGACAATCTGACCATCCTGGTCGTACTTGACAGTCTGTTGCTTGTATCCACTGGTACATACAATCTTACCACCTCTTATAATAGAGCTTGCTGTGGTTGTACCGTTCTGGTCGTTGCCTCTGATCCATCTGGAACAGTCGAAGGCGTCAGAAATGGTCTTGATCTGGGCACTGCCTCTGACCAATGTCAACTTGTTGAAAATAGCTTCCTTGAAGTCGCCAACAAACTCGAGTGCTCCACCAACTGTGGCCAACTTTGGAAGGAAGTTGATCTTGTTCAACACGGTATTGTTCACAATCATCAAACCACCGCCAACCTCCTCAACAGTGGGAAACTCGGCATCTCTCAAGTTGTAGTTCTCAATGAGAGACAAGGTGCCACCAATATGCTTCAACTTTGGGAACTTGACTGCCAGGAAGTTGTTGTTGATCAACTCCATAGAGGCATTCACGCCCTCAATACTCTGCAATGACAACGAACCAGTGTCTCTGATAGTGACGTTGTTGGCGTACTCCAAGTTTGGCAAGGAAACTGCTGCATTCTTGGCGTTTGCACTGATACTCAACTTCTTCTGAACACGTCTCAAACTCGAGCTGATACTCTCCATGAATCTGTTGTTGTTAATGTTCAATGTCTCCAAAGTGTCAACATCAAAGCCGGAGAACCCAACCATGGATGTGTCTGAGATGGTGATACTCTTGATGTCAACGATTCCACTGTCAAAGTTGATGGTACTCAATATCGGCAAGACTCTCCAGTCGATGTCACCAACAGTGTTCAAAACAGGAGCATTCACGGAGGTCAAAGATGTCAACTCAGACAACTTGAAAGTACCAGAAATGACGGCAACCTTTGGCATCTGGACTCTCACCAAGTTTGTTGCGTTGGACACACGAATGTCACCACCGATGGTCAAGATATCACCAGTGTCGATGACTGGACTGTAGTAGTTGTTGATGATGATTGATCCAACAATATCTTGGCACAGATCAGACAAGGCATCAAGATCCGCCTGGGAGTGGATGAAGTAAGTGTCCTTGGTGCAAGCCTCGGGAACCTCAATGACGTAGGTATCAACGACCTCAACAACCTCGTCATGGGAAGTACTGCTGTCCTTGGCGGTAGCACCATCGTTTATAGAAGCGACAACAGGAGATGTGGGTCTTGCCCCCTTGGGAACACCGTAGTCAATGGCGGCGCACATCACGGCGCCAGAAGCGAGGACTGTGGAGAAAACGGATGTGAATTTCATATGGCAGCAGGTAGTTGGATGTTTGTTATCTCTGAGTTTCAAGTCCACCTTGATAGTTGGACAGACCGGGAGATATTTTCCATGAGCTCAGGTGTTGAGGTCGTTTTTGTGCGACTCCCCCAAACCCCACAACAAACCACAAAACCAAATCCGGCTGGACCTGCATACTCTGCGACACTAACAACACCTGATTTGTGAACAACAAACTATTTGGATTATACAAGCGGTCTATGATTCACGGTTACCATTTATAATGTTACTTTTGAAAATGTCTGTGTGAGATTGTTAGCCGCGTGACTTCCGTGCCTCTCGTAAGCTCGTCATCAGCATCCATATCTCCTCGGAGAAAGTCTGGCTGAACCCAGGATGGTCTCTCTCAATAGCCCTGAAGTAACGAGCCATGGATGAAATAACCACTTTCGTGTCTGGTTCAGCAGCTCTCTTGTGCACTCGTTTCAAACTGTGAAGGATGGATTCGTTCAAAAAGTCAACATCTCTGAGATGAATGTGCACTTTGGGCTTGGTTTTGCGCTTTGGAGAGGAAGAAGGCACCAGGGCCTGAGGGGATCTCATATCTCGTACTTCATCAAGTTTGACAAGATCCGTGTCACGGAGTTCATCAGGATTGTGTAAAACGACAGAGTCGATGGAGTCTCTTGAGGAGTTGGCCTCACCGGCATCAACTTCGACTGGTGGATGATCGTAGTCCTCGGGTGGAGAAACCTGGAGCTCAATGGCGTACAGAGGATCTGGAGAAGTCATGGCAGTCTCAGAAGAGTCGTATGGACTGATCTGTGATTGTGGTGATGAGTCGGAATGTGTCATGACCTTGTACGGGCTGCCAAGTGATTTGGGGATGCTGGGTGTTCTTGGAGACACAGTGAAATTCCACTTGAAGCTGGCCTCGCTTCCTTTGTAGAGTCTGTCACTGAGTTGGTGTCGAGGTCGTCTTGGATTTGCTCTGTTCTCGGCCATCCAGATGTCCTTAGTCTTGATCAATTGGACCAATGGCCAACCCCTCCGGTGAACATTCATGAAGCTGCAAGATGTCAACAAGAACTCTGCTGTTGGTCTCTTGGCAGGATTTTTGACCAAGCAAAACTCCAAAAACTCCTTGAGCTCCAGACTGTACTCGTCACCGACTAATCTTGGGGCTGGGTTGTGTGGAATCTGGAACAATACCTTCATTGGCTCTTGGTCTGCAAGCGGAGGAGAACCGGTAATCAACTCAATAGCAGTAATACCCAATGACCATATGTCAACCTTCTCATTGTATCCTGATCGTCTAAGAATCACCTCGGGTGCCATCCAGAATGGGGTTCCAACAAACGTGTTCTTCCGTGCCTTGGTAGCGGTGATCTGCCCAGAAACACCAAAGTCGGCAAGCTTGACATCACCCAGTGCGGTCAAAAGAATGTTAGCAGCCTTGATATCACGGTGAACCTTCTTCTGTGAGTGTAAATAGGCCAAGCCTTTCAAAGTCTCCTTAAGAATGAACCCAGACACGTTCTCACTCAACTTTCTGTGGCACTTCAACAACTCGGCACACGATCCTCCGCCGCAATACTCCATAACAATCCACAAGCTCACATCAATGACGAGGGCCTGGTAGTACTGAGTAATGTGCTTCGACCTCATCTGGGAAAGAAACGAAATCTCTTGGATCAAAACATCAATCTCATCATCCGACTCCTCAAGGTTGATCACCTTGATTGCAACAACTCTCTTCGTAGACTTTTCAACTGCTCGGTAGACATCACCAAAGTTACCCTTACCAACACACTCTTGAATATCAAAGTTCGACTGGCTCTTGGCAGAGTTCATGGATGTCAGGGGGAAGCTCACAGTAGCAACGTGCAAAGAAAAAGTGAGCAGACTGGACAGGCGGGGTATCAAGAATAGGAAATGAAGCAAAGAAAACCAGCCAGTGTGAAGCGCTCCGTACCAGCGTCCACTCAACAGATCTTGTGCATCATTGGCATTGGTTCAAGAAGAGAGTGTGTATGCGTGAAAACCAGCGCTCGCCCAATCGTGGGATATGACACAAAAGCGATAAGAGCGCTCACTCCTGTGGCCCGCGTCGGGGATTTGAGGGGGTAAATGACACAGAAACGTCAACAAATTAAGAACTGGTCTTGAATGATTGAAAAACCTTGAAACGACTCATTCTTTTGGTGTTGTGCTTGTCTGTCTTCGAATCATCCATCAGTTTACTCTTCTCTGATGATGACGACGGGATCTTGATGATCGAGCCTCTCTTGCTCAGCATTGAGTTTCCTCTTGGTGGGACAGAAGCCTCTTCCGTTGGGATTGGAATCACATTCTCAACTGGACTCACGGGGGTGCGTTGTGGTGAGATGATTTTTGTAGCCCAGAACCGTTTCTGGAAGTCATTCAACTCAAGCACAGGTTTCACACTGTCACCACATGGCGTGTTGTTCAGCTGTAGAAGAAGCGACACATCGAAGATAGGCTCACGTGGATTACCATGACAGTGCGTCAGTGAGTACTCAAACAATGAGATCTCCTTCTTCTCGCCCTTGATCTCCTTGATGACAACCATCTTCACGTTACCGCCATAAGCCAAAGCCTTCTGCACCAAAGGAACGTTTGCGGAATGTACACCCTTGATCAGTGACTCATTTGCGTGAAAGTCTGGCTCTTGCATTAAGAAACTCTTCTTGACGTATTTCTCAGTGATAAAGGTCGCTCTCTCTTGGGCTGTCGCCGACTGTGTCAACTTCTCGTCTTCTGAGAGTGAACCTTGCAAGTAAGCATTGGCAAACTTGTTCGAGACATGATACAACAGCATCTGTGCCTCCTTCGTGTTGAATGCTGTGCTGTCCAGAACAAGAGATCTGATCTTCGAGACGTGGGACCCCAAAGAGCGGTGAACACCAGCACATTCGATACAGACCACGACAAGCAGGTTCAAAGATATCCAGTCAACTTGTTTCAAGGTTCCACAGTCACAACAGAGCTGATTTGACACGTCAACCTCACGAACAAGACTCAAAATATCAACTGAAGCAGGCGGTTGTTCATCAATGTTCACATCAACTTGTAGCGATACTCTCTTACCGCCGCCACGCGAGCCGCTGCTCTTGCTGTTGCTTCTTCGAAGTGCCACTGAACGGTTGTACTGATTGTCATTCGCCTTCACACCAGCGGCTGTTGTCAAAGCCTGGATCCAAGACTCTCTTTCAATCTCACTTTGTGCCTGGAACAACCTCTTGACGTTCAGCGGGGTGATCACTTCGATGCAGAACTTGCGGTCTCTCAGTGTGTCTACCGTCTTGATGCACGCAAAAGTCACATCAATTGGGTCGTTCCGTAAAGTTCGTGGCGCTTCATCACTGTCACTCCATTCAACAAACTCACTCAGCAAGTTGTCGGAAACCATGACGAGCTGCTTGTGCCAACCCGACTTGTTCTTGCCGCCGAGCGTGAGGAGGACACCTGACTTCGAGGCTGGCGCCGTGGCTGGCTGGTTGACAATGTAATCAATCGATGAGACAGAGTGCTTGGATGATGGTGTCATGCTACTTCTCTTGGATGGCGTAGATGGTTGGGCGGTAGGTAGTTCGATAGACGGAAGGTCCTCAAGTCTGGTGGTTGCCGCCAACTTGTTTCTTGCCTGTTGCTGTGCACCCTTGTACTTGGAGAAGTTCTGGTAGTAGAATTGCGCCTTGGATGCGTTCACATTGACTGCAGGGGAGAATCTCTTCTTGTTTTGGTTCTCAAGGTAGAGGGAGATGTTGTAGAGCAAGTTTCTCACCGTTTGTCCGTTGCGGAACTCGTTCAAGTACTGAAAATAGTCGAATCTGTTCAGCTCATAGGCCAACTGAAGCTTGAGTTGCTCCTCTTCTGTCATTGTTTGCGATGAGTTCACAGAAGAATAAAACTCTCTGGCCTGGTCGTAAAAGGTTTTTTGCTTGTTGGAGAGAAGCTTGATGTCAGAGTTGTGTGCCAATATCAGTGGAGTGATAATGTTCCTAGTCAACGCGTTGGACTCCTCAATGTCAAGAGTTGACTTATCCGTCAAGACTGGTATCAGGTCTCCGATGATGTCAAGCATCAGTGGGTTCTCAATCGATTTTGCGTACTTAGACAGCTCTGAGATGGTGCTTGCAAATCCGGATCTCACGAGGGCCAAATGACGAGTTGCTTCATCCAGTGCCTGTGCTCTCTTGATCGTGTTCTTCAGAAGAATCTTGAAAACGTTTGATCTCTCCTCAAGGTGTGTCAGTTTCTGTCTGAATTGTACTCCATCTTCCGGTAAGTTGTAAAGGGCATCCTTGTAGGTGGCTTCATCCAGCGAATTATCAATGGCGCTCTCATCTCTCTCAAGGTGAAAAAAAGTCCTGAGTATCTCATGTGAACCTCCCACTATTGAGATGTATGTCTTTCCAAATTTTGTGAGGTCCTTGAGTGACAGCGAGACTTTGAACTCGTTCTTTTGCTTGTTGACCTTGATAACGCTGGGGTCCATGGTAATGTTCTCCGAAATGATATCACTGAGAATCAGCTTCGAAGCCACTTGGGTCTCCTTGATGGTATTTCGGTCCTCATCAGAGATCTTGAGGGTCATGCTTGGATATACTGTGAGTGCATCTGTCCCTGTGCTCTCAAAGCTGGATATGATCTTCTGGTCAAGGTGGAGGAAGACAGTGATAGTGTCAGATGAGATCAGGTTCAAAAGAAATGGATGTTCGAGTGTGTTGGGGTTCTGCGTGAATGTGGCCAGTGGTGTTTTCACGGGTAAGATAATGTTTCTTGAGTCTGTATCAACTCTTATGACACGTCTCTGGTCGTGTTTGAGCGGTTGAATGACTATCTTAGAGACAGAGATGCCATCATCGATGAGCACGGGATTCTGGCCGCCACTGTTGATGCTTGCCACTTGGCCCATGATTTCAGAGGGTGTGAATGTGAAGTGTTTTCAGTGACTTGTCGACTTGTTCTGAGGGCGACTGGAGTTGGAGGCAGTGTAGGTGTGGTGGTTGGGGGAGTTCCTGCAGAGAATGTGACGCGAAGCTCGGATCAGGCGCGTTAAGAGGGTGTGTGAGTGCTGGCGACGCGTCGTTCAAGGCGTTTTGTGTGGTTGGAAGTTCTACTGCCTGTACACACGTTCTAGTTGATGTGAATACTGATGTGGTGCTGAGTTGGAGGCAGAAGGTGGTATCCGTGGCTGTTGACAATTTTTGCTCCAAAGCACCTGGGTATGCACATCTCAGGTCCGAGCGCGCGATCTAGAATGCCTGCACCCCCACTACCAGGACCAGGGCTGTGTCGAAGAACCACCATAATATACACGCTGAAAAGCCCAATACAACCTCCAAATCGACCCCTGATTCTGCCCAGAGCTCATCCCGCACCTTCGCACCAGAAGAGCTCTCTCAGTGGGCGAATCCGTTGATCGTGTGTTCTATTGTTAGCACACCGACTCCCATCAGTACTGCTCCGCGAAATTATGTGCATTTTGGACCTGCCTCCTAGAAGCGAGCCCGAACTGGGCTCATTTGCTGTCAGTTTGGCCATGGCCTGACTTTCATCCTCCAGTAGCGTCCGCTCTTGTTTAACTATCGTCACAGTTCACGAAGGCGGTGAAGCCACTGTTGGCGGTCCATTTCGTTCCCTGTTCTAGACGTAGGTACCAGCTTGCAGAAGAATCTTCGCCGCGCACACCTCTCAAATCAGGAAGGGGTACAGGTTGGTGGCCAGGTCCCTGGGGCACCTCTTGAATCCGGACCAAGCTACTCCTTCAAGCATATTTCACACATCGCCTACTCATCTGAGTATACGGCTATCCCACTAACATATGAGCCCAGGTCTCAGATGATACTAAAGAACAAGGGTCCAAGGCTTCTGGAGAGGATGATGCGGCAATATCATGCCCTGTGCTTGGTGATCATCTGTTCTGGTGCGCTCAGACTCGCTGTTTCTCTACAATAGAACCCGAGCTGGGAGTCAAAGAAGCTATATGCTGCATGCACCGTTGAAAAGTGTTTCAATGAGTCCAGGACTCCAGTCTACAATTTCACCCGCTGCTACGCGCGCTAATCATCCAACTCCAGGGTCGTCCAAAGCTCGTTCAAGCCCAAGCTCAACTTTCATACGTGGTGTCCGGGTGTCGAGCTAAACTTTCGCTCGTAAAATCGGGGTCCTTGATTACATCAGGAATTATGTAATCACTCGGTATGCGCCACACAACAATCTTGTGACCTTTTTTGGCGGGCAGTTCAGGGTGTGAATCGTGATGAAACAGCGATAACGACTTGCTGCAAAGCGCAAATGACCACATCTACACACAAAATTCAACAGTCAGGTGTATTAGTCGTTGAATAGTAGCGTTGAATCAGAAAGCGATGGGGTTTCAGAAGACTGATCACCATGACAGCGCGAACGAAGCCCATCACACGATGAGCCGACGTGATCTTCTAGCTCGTAACCAGTTAACCCCTGTTGCACCTGAGTACGCTAAATCTCTCTCCGGATCAAGATCTAAAACAGCTCATCTCAAAACACTGCTGCTCCAGGGCTACAAGTTCCCTATGATTCTGCGCGATGTTTTGACTTCCCGATTCATTTGTTGACGGTTTTGCCCAAACGGGCCTAAATTGGACCAGGGCTGCTCAACCGCTGCATTGTTTTTATTTACCAATTCCCGCTTTCGGCCAACAACCACGAAAATACTAAGAGTGTATAACTAGAGGCACAAGCGCTCAACAGCAGAACTGAAAGAAACGACAACCTCTCTCACCACCCAAAATCCTCCTCTACCCTCACCAGGCACCCAGTCACACACATAGAGCAAGAGATCGCTCATCACCGCGGCTTTACTCATCTTCACCAACACAGAGCCCATACACTCTGTTCGCATTCTCCCGCCAGGAATTCTCCTCCAAAAACCCGCTCTTTTGTGTCGACACCCATCAACGCAACGTCTCTTGTGGCCCCACTCAGCACCAGAGCACCTACTACGCATTGAAGATTTGGCGCTGACCTTCCTTGTTCATCAAACAGGAACCCATCCTCCCCTTTGAAGCGCTGCCGCTTTTGTACACTCCCACATCCAACACACCATGGCCACCATCAGAGGACAGCCATTACAGGCCTTGGGCGCCAGAGAGCTCAACTCCAGAGCACACGTCACGCCTTTGAAGTCAACAAGGAAGCTTGAGGGTACCTACGAGTCCGCAAAGGCCCAGAAGGAGACACAGCAGCAGCCGAAGGACAAGGCTAAGAAGAAGAAAGAAAAGCTTTCCGCCTTGTGCAAGACCCCACCATCATTGATCCGTACAAGAACAGGAAAGGACTATAAGAGAGGTACATTCTTGGGAGAAGGCGGTTTTGCCAGATGCTTCCAGATCAGAGACGACAGCGGCAAGGTGTTTGCAGCCAAGACAGTCGCTAAGGCATCCATCAAGAACGACAAAACCAAGACCAAGTTGCTCTCTGAGATCAAGATCCACAAGAGCATGTCGCATCCAAACATTGTCCAGTTTGTCGACTGTTTTGAGGATGATGTCAACGTCTACATTCTTCTTGAGATCTGTCCAAACCAGTCCTTGATGGACTTGTTGAAGAAGAGAAAGGTTCTTACTGAGCCAGAGGTGAGATTCTTCATGACCCAGATCATTGGCGGTATCAGATACATGCATACAAGAAGGGTCATCCACAGAGACTTGAAGCTTGGTAACATCTTCTTCGACCCAGAGATGAACTTGAAGATCGGTGACTTTGGTTTGGCCGCCGTCTTGCAGGCCAACGCTGACCGCAGATACACCATTTGTGGTACACCAAACTACATTGCCCCTGAGGTATTGACAGGAAAGACTACTGGTCACAGCTATGAGGTTGATATCTGGTCCATTGGTGTCATGATTTACGCCTTGTTGATCGGCAAGCCACCTTTCCAGTCTAAGGATGTTTCTGAGATCTACGAGAGAATCAAGGTCAACGACTACGGTTTCCCAAAGGACAAACCAATCTCTGCTGAGGCCAAGGCTTTGATCTCGGATATCTTGACAACCAACCCACTCAACAGACCATCGCTCGATGAAATCCTGGAGTATGACTTCTTCAAGGGCGCATTCCCAGATAGAATTACCGTTGAGACATTGGTGTCGGAGCCAGACTTCTCCGAGTTGGACAGAGCAAGCTCACAGATGAACTTTCTGGTCACCAAGCGGAACGCTGGCTTGATCCACACATCGCATGCAAATCCAGTCGAGATCCTCAAAACTGACTTGGAGTCTGAGAAGCCAAAGGCTCTCTTGCCACAATCTTTGTCTCCTGGAAACACAAAGAGCAAGTACAAAGAAGTGACAGATCCTTCAGCAAGATCAAGAGCAAGAAAGTACGATGAGGCGAAGCTGGGCAAGGCCAGAAGACTGGAAGAAGAAGATATGAGACCTCACGCAGTCTCTCTGGGTGATGCCATCCTCAAGCAGAAGTGTACCAGTACATTGAACGGTATTGCCATTGCAGAGCGTCAATCAAGAATGAGAATTACCAAGGAGACTACAGAAGATCTCAGAACACCCGTCTTGATCAGCAAATGGGTGGACTACTCCAACAAGCATGGTTTCTCTTATCAGTTATCAACAGATGACATTGGTGTCTTGTTCAACGACGGCAACACACTGTTACGTATCAGCAATTCGGACGCTTTCTGGTATATCGTCAACGACGCCGCACAGGGTTGGTTGGCTCAGGAGTTCAGTACGCTTGCTGTTCCCTCATTCTTGTCCAGACAGGTTGAGATCACAGAATTCTTTGCCAAGTACATGAAGACCAACTTGTGCAATGTGTCCAACGAGGACGAGTCTCAGGTAAGTCATGAAGAGATCTTCTTGAGAAGATACACAAGAGCTGAGCAGTTCGTCATGTTTGAGTTGAGCAATGGCTCCTTCCAGTTCAACTTCAAAGACCACCACAAGATTTGCATTTCACAGACTGGTTCTGTGATCACATACATTTCACCGGACCGCAGCTCGGAGACATGTCTTCTCTCTACTGTCTTGAGGAACGAGAGTTTCCCAAGTGTTCTCGAAGACATCGGACTTGCTGACAAGTTCAAGCTGATGAAGGGAGCATTGAGAGAGAAGATCAACGCCAAGTTCTAATACCCACAGGTCCACGCCCATGATGTAACGTTAGTCATTTCTACCACTCTGTTTCTGCACATGCACTGTCATCATAATGTTTTAATACCCCCATTTCCCATTTAATCAAGGATGTTCGTTGAAAGGTACTATTTGTAGCTATCTCATAAATGGCTCAAAGGCCCCTGCACCCTGCACCCGGACATCTCAGTAGAAACATCCGAACACCCTATCAAACATCCGGACACCAAATTGGCCTAACCATAAGTCAACTCCATCTTTGTGGGCGGTATATCTCCGAAATGTCGGGATTTGACTGGTTGGATCCATTTGATTGATGAGAAAGTGATTTTTAAGCTAGTCTATAGTAACTATTTCGATGGTTTTTGGAGCTGCAATTTTTGAAATTTTTTGTGGTATGAGGTTCTCTTATTTTTGAGCTCTGCATGGCAAAAATATATCTGGATTGCAATTTTAGTCATGAAAATTCTGATCGCTTAATTGCATGTTCTAAGTAGGTACGATGCAATGCCAGATCGAGGTTTGTTAATAGACTTGACAAATTGTCACTGGTGCAGAATCCCTCGTCCTGAAATAGGGATTACAACAGCTGGTTTACTTGTCGACGCGGTACGTCCAGAAGGCCGGGATCACCGAGCCATGCAGGCTTTCAAATGAGGAGAACGCTGATTCTGGTGTTATCTTGAAGATTGGAACGGTGTGTTTAGATAGTCATCTCCTGTCGTACGTAAGATCAGGAATATTATCTGCAGATCAGCTTGTTAAACTTGCGGCCTGATCATTTGCTGGTTGCAGGAGCATATCATCGGATATCTTTGGATTAGTAACTCATCATCAAAATCAATATTGCCGAAACATGAATTCTATTATACAAATCTGAGAGTAACATAATCGCTCTCCCAGTAATTTTGACATGGAAGGGTCACAATTCAGTTCATCAACCGTCGTTTGAAGTGGGCGTACCCTCACCCTCCTTCAGCTTTCAAAGTTAGCGAACACAGCTGTTCACCTAAACTCATCGGATCTCTCCAATTTCTTCAAACTCCATTCCACATTGAACTTGTCCTTCAGTGACTCCAACTGTCCAATAAGGCCCTGACAAGCTTTTTTGAGCGCCTCCTTTGGAGTGTATCCGTCCTCTGTCTGGATTCTCATGACGAACTTGGCGAACAGTGGGTGCTCCACCTTGTAAGCGGCAAAGATGACCCTTTCATCCTTGAGAAGCTGTGCTCTCAGCAGATTTCCGAGCGTGTGGTCCTCCTTCTCAAACGTCATGATCGCGGCATTCGGCACCTTTGGATCTGGATCGATTTTGAGTCTGTTGAGTCAGGTTAGTCTCCAGTCATCATCAGTATGGAAATCAGGGGAAATGCGTACTTTGATACACCGTCAGGTAAGATGAAGAGCTCAAATCTATCTGGAGCGTTCATACTGCGGGGGATATAGTTGTGTGGTTGCTGTACGGCTAGTAGAACGGTCGAGACTTCTAGTAGAGTGTGTGGATGTTGTTCTTGACGAATGTCGGTGCCACTAAGTGGCCGTACCAGATCACGTAATCAGTTGGGGTTACCCGCAAGACCGAGTCCGGATTGTGATTACATAATGAGACACAGAGTGGCCGTACCGTGAATCTGGCGCCGAGCGGTCCCACGCATCAACAGAACGCTATACCGCTTTTGAGAGGCTACCACCCTTCACGCGCAACACGACAAGAGCACCCCACCACCACCAGTCCGCTACAAGTTCTGCCGGACATCTGCCACAGAGTGCACATTTTCCTGCTTCAGCCTCACTCCAATCCATTCCGAAGAACAACACACCGATTCTCCGCGTGCCTTGGTGAGCCCCAGAGCAGAAACAAGCGAAGAACAAGGAACCAGTGCATTACCCACCACCACAGGACGCCACGCACGAACAGGACACCCAGCAGCAAACAATGTCCAGCCAGGAGCAGTGGAAGACACACTCCGAGGGTAACGACTCGTCCAGGCCCGGTATTCCTCCGTTGGCGCAGTAAGTTGAACTCTCCACAAACATGCTGAGAGGGCCTTCTCTCCCCCACCCCTGGTGCTTTAACGGGTGCTACGTTCTCCAGCAGTGCAGAGCGGGTGCTACTTGAGAAGAAGACGCCAGGGGATGGGGACCAGCCTGGAATCACCGATGACATTTATACTAACACGTTTTTTCTCACAGCCGCCAGGGAGCCCCTGTTTTGCCTCCACCCTCGGCCCTCCCCTCTCACTCTTCTATGGAGTCAGGTATGTATACAACGACACAGACTGGGATCCCACCAAGCCAAAGAAGCCCAAGAGAAGCAGCGGTCTACAAGTTTGTTTTGCTGCCAATTTTGCAGGGTCTTTGCTGTTTTTGGTGGGGCCGACATCTGCTCCCGGCCTCCCCCTCCACAGAGAAAGAGTACTAACAGACGCAAAGGCGCCGGCTACTACTCGCTTCCGTCCTTGAACGTGGCCAGCATGGGATCCTCCTCCCACAACTTCATGTTGAACCCAGCCAACCCAGTGAGTACACTTTCTGCCCTCTAGGGCACTCCACACGCCGTCCACGAGAACTTGGTGGTCTTTTCTGGCCCACTATCGCCGGTGTCTCGACTTCGGGACTCGGCGCTCGCTTTTGGCTCGACCACCCATCTCAGCCGGACGCGTGCACCACAACCAACACCAATACTAACGCACACACAATAGCCTCCTCTCAACTTTCAGGTGAAGACTGAAGGCGACCTCCCATCAACGTTGCCACAGCAGAACAAGAGTCCACAAGGCCAGCAACAAGGCGCACCACCTCCGAAGCCAACAAGCGGATCCAACACTCCAATGGCCGCATACAGACCACTGAACGTTAAGGATGCACTGTCCTACCTCGACCAGGTCAAGGTTCAGTTCCAGTCTCGCCCTGACGTGTACAACCACTTCTTGGACATCATGAAGGACTTCAAGAGCCAGGCTCTTGACACACCAGGAGTTATTGCCAGGGTCTCGAGTTTGTTCAGAGGCCACCCAGCACTGATTCAAGGGTTCAACACCTTCTTGCCACCAGGATACAGAATCGAGTGCTCGCTGGATCCATCCGACCCGAACGAAATCAGAGTCCACACTCCATTGGGTTTGATGACACGTCAGAACTCCAACCCAAATATGGTGTTTGAGGACGCCCAGCAGCAGCAACAACAGCCACCACAGCAGCCAACTCAGCACAGATGGGGCTCTCAAACTGCTACTCACTCACAGACACCAGGTACACAGCCAGGCCAGCTTTCCCAGCAAGCAGGTTCACACCAGTCCCAGGAGCCATATTCTCAATACGGCGAGCAGCCATCCATCTCACACCTGCAAGCTGCAGCTAACCGTGGCCAGGCTCCACAGAGCACAGAGCAACGCAAGTCTGTTGGTCCAGTCGAGTTCAATCACGCTATCAACTACGTGAACAAGATTAAGACCCGCTTCGCCAACCAGCCAGATGTCTACAAGCACTTTTTGGAGATTTTGCAAACCTACCAGAGGGAGCAGAAACCAATTGCCGAGGTGTACCAGCAGGTGACCATCTTGTTCCAGGGTGCTCCGGACTTGCTGGATGACTTCAAGCAGTTCTTGCCAGACACTAACGGCAACGCAGCACCTGGTGGCTTGCTCCAGCCTCAGCAGGGTGACTACTACGCTCCACCGCTCCACGGTGGTCCATCTCAGTTGCCACCAGTAGGGAACTTTTCCCCACCAACTGCTGGCAAGATGAAGAAGTTCGAGGTCACGAGTGAGCAGATGGCCAACTATGAGGCTTCCAAGTTGGCAAACCACGAGGTTCCAACTTCCAACATGAGAGGTTCGTTCTCTGACGTGAGACGTAAAGTCGTCACTGACCTTCCGCCAACTCTTGTTCCAGGTGCTCCAGAGCCAGTCCAACCACCAGTCAGAACTTCTACATTGATGGAGGAGATTGGATTCTTCGACAAGGTGAAGAAGGCCATCGGAAGCAAGCAGAGTTACAACGAGTTCCTCAAGATTTTGAACTTGTTCAACCAGGACTTGATCGACAAGGATGTTCTTATCGAGAGGGTTGAAGGTTTTATTGGTTCTCATGTCGACTTGTTTGACTGGTTCAAGTCCTTTGTTGGCTATGAGGATAAGCCACGTCACATCGAGAACATTACCTTCAAGAAGCACCAGCTCGAGCTCACCCTGTGCAAGCCATACGGTCCAAGTTACAGAAAGTTGCCAAAGTTGGAGACTTTCATGCCGTGTTCCGGAAGAGACGAGATGTGCTGGGAGGTGTTGAACGACGAGTGGGTCGGTCACCCAACCTGGGCTTCTGAAGACTCCGGTTTCATTGCTCACAGAAAGAACCAATACGAGGAGATCTTGTTCAGAATCGAAGAGGAGAGACACGAGTACGACTACTACATGGAAGCCAACCTCCGTGCTATTCAGACTCTGGAGACAATTGCCAGCAGAATCAGCAACATGACTCTGGAGGAAAAGGCTGGATTCAAGCTTCCAAGCGGATTGGGCCACACTTCTCAGACCATTTACAAAAAGGTCATTCGCAAGATCTATGGCCAGGAGAAGGGATTCGAGGTCATCGATGCCTTGCATGACAATCCATCCGTTTCTGTTCCAATCATCTTGAAAAGACTCAAACAGAAGGATGAGGAATGGAGAAGAGCTCACCGTGAATGGAACAAGGTTTGGAGAGAAATGGAGCAGAAAGTGTACTTCAAGTCTTTGGATCACTTGGGTTTGACATTCAAGCAGACTGACAAGAAGCTCTTGACCACCAAGCAGTTGATCTCCGAGATCAGCACTATCAAGTCCGAGCAGGTTAACAAGAGACTACACCCACTGACACCAAAGCCACGTTCCCAGTTGGTCTATGCCTTTGACGACAATGAGATCTTGTTTGACATTGCCAAGTTGGTCTACGCTTTCTTGAGCTCGAGCTCATACTCTATCAGTGACAAGGAGAGACTCTATGACTTCTTCAAGTCATTCTTGGCACTTTTCTTCTCTATTGACCCACAGGAGGTTGAAGAGTCGATGGCCAAGAGGATCTCTGACGCACCACTGGAGTCAGACAGACCACCAGTCAATGGCTCCTCATCATCTGAGTCTGAAAGTGGAAACTCATCCGCAGCCAATGGCCGCAAGCGTCCTCGTGAACACCAGTTGCTGAAGGATGTTCTTCGCAAGAACAAGAAGGCACACCATGACGGTGCTGACTCCCCACATGAGCCATCGGAAGACAAAGCAGACGAGGAGGACGATCTGGATGAGACTGATGGATTGGCTGAGAATTGGGTTCAGACAACAGCTGCTGATGCTGCCGAGCCAAAGGACTCTGAGAAGCCACGTGAGTCCTTCAACTTGTTTGGTAACACCAACATCTATGCCTTCTTCCGTCATTTGAGAGTGTTGTACGAGAGACTCCTTGAAGTGAAAAAGCTCAACGATGAGGTGACTAAGGACGTCATGTCTCGTACTACTGTTCAGTTTGCCAAGGACTTGAACTTGGTCTCCAACCAGCTTGAGACCATGGGTCTTGAGTTCTCCAAGCAGGATGCTTACAGCCAGTTGTTGGCCTTTTCTGCCAGAGTTATTGAGGGTGACATTGAACACCAGTGGTTCGAGGAGTCCTTGCGCCAGGCATACAGAAACAGAGCTTACAAGTTGTACACTGTCGACAAGGTCACACAGTCTCTTGTGAAACACTTGCACTCTATCCTGACAGACTCTCGTTCTTCTGAGATTTTGGTGTTGTTTGACAAGGACAGAAAGGCTTCAACTTCAAGCACCAAGGACCAGATACTGTACCGTAATGCAGTGAGGGCTCAGATGTCCGCTGATGAGAACATGTTCCGCATTGTGTTCAACGAGCCTAAGCGCAATGTGCTTATCGAGTACGTTTCACTGGACGACCTGACAGAGAAGAACCTGAAGACAGATGCTGACCAGTACAACTACTATGTGACCTCATTCTCAATGGGTCATCCTACCGAAGGTGTCAATGCCAGTGAAGTGAGAATGCCATTCATCAAGAGCCACACTGATCCTGAACACTGGGGAACCAGCTATACTGACTCCCAGTTGAAGGTCAAGATTGCCACTGAGAACTACAAGCTCTTCTTCGAGGCTGGCACATTTGACGAGTTCTCAAGAACCCAAGTTTTCACGAACACGATGTCAGACAAGAACCAGAAGAGGGGCAAGGCACTCGAGAAACTAACCAATGCTCTTGATGCCAAGTCTTTGTCCTTGTTTGATGATGAGGGTGCATTCGAGGAGTCGAAGTCTGCGTTTGCTCTATTGGCTGAGAACCCAGAAGAGTACAGAAAGGCTCTGAAGGCACAGAAGGCCAATGCCGCTGCCAAGGAGAAGCAGGCAGCAGCTGACAAGGCTGAAGAGACGTTAGCAGAGAGTGCGGCTCCAAAGAAGGTGAACCCAGCTATTTCGTCTGTTATGGAGCAGGACTTGACCGTTGATGCTGACTCTACGATCCCACAGGACGACACGGAGATCAAGGGCAACGACACCACGACTGATGAGAATGCCAACGTGGATGAGCACTCCAACACTGATACTACGAGTATAGTGACGGAAGCTTCTAAGGCTCCTGTTTCTACTGCAAAGACTGATGTTGAAGATGGTGATGGAGATCTTGAGGTTAAAGATCAGGAGGGTGGAGATAAAGACGAGGACGGAGATGCTAAGATGGAGTGATCTTCCTAGTTTGTTGTACTTTTTCTGCTGACTATTTGAGAATGCTGTCTATTCATATAGTAACACAATTGATTTGAATGAAATGTATTTGTACCTTTTAGATCATTTTGTCTTGCGTCTGTATGTAATCACCACATCACCACTCTGTTTCCACAGAACACTTCTAAGCGTCGCCAGTGTCATATTGTTATCCAGCACCGTATCATGACACAGCGCCTCCAGCCATGTCTCTGGGTCCTGCCCTGTCGTTATTTCCAGTGTTTTCGTTTCGAGTCTGTCAGTGATATATGACAACACACGACGAATCCTGAGCATCGAGTACGCGTTGAGTCTCGTCTGACCATTCGTTACGCCTGGCAACGAGTTCTCAGAGCCCGGATGGAGCTTCACAACAAAGCCAACCTTAGGGAAGTCCTTGATGATGTACTTGTTCCTGAGCAGGAATGAACCAATCCATTTGGCCAGGTGTGTCTCGAGCGTAGGGAAGTCGAGTTCCGAGAGGTGCTCGGAGTAGATATCAATCTCTGAGCATGAGTTCTGGATGCGGCAGATAAGAATGACCATGAGATCTGGTGGGAGAGCAAGGACAGGGACTTCTTCGAGAGTGGGGATGACAAGGTGTGTGTTGGTCAGGGATGCAGATGCGTTGATGGACTCGTAGTAGATCTTGATCTCGGCTAGTAGGGAGGAGAGTGAGTCAGCATCTGGCGCACTTGACCGGCGTGCAAGGTCTCTTGGGCCTGGAAGCAAGGACTGTGATGGATGTGTCTGTGGTTCAGGCCGTAGAGGCAGCTGTGTTGGGGTTGCTGGTTCAGACTCAGGCTCACATTCTTCACTGAGTGTGGAAGAGACCCCTGAAGGCTTCTTTGAGAAGAGCTTCAGTCTGCGGAAACTTGAAGTGGCATCCTTCGTGTCTGCTTCTGGTGCTGATGATGGAGGAGTGCCAACGTCAACTGTTGATGCGCGCCTGGAAGTTGCTGAGTCACTGAAGTATCCCTTGAGATCCTCTGTTGGGGTACCGGAAGGCGAGCTCTCATGCGATGAGAACTTGGTGAGAATGTTGAGCTTCGAACTGCTCTTGAGCTCCCTCAACCTTGTCTGCCTGACCACTTGGTCCTTCTGAATCTCATACTCCACAAGCTTGGTGAAAATGGACTTGATGAGTATCTTACCCAGGTTGAATCTTGTATCTCTGTCCAGAGAGAGCCCGTACTCATCCAGATCATCACCGTACACTTCTGTGTCCGTGAAACTGGTCTCCTTGAGCACGACAAAAAGCTTTCCAGCTCTGATAGTGACACTGCACCATGAAGGCAAGATCTCCTTTGTCTGAAGCTCATCCACCACGTCTTCAAAGGCCTTTTCAGTGCCAAAGTCCTTCACACGCACACACTTAAGTATGTCCCACAGGACAACCGACTCGTCGGTGCTGAGGGTGACAACATGGCGTCTGTTGTTGAGAACTCTTGACTTGATGAGTCCGGAATCACCCTTTTTGCTCTTTGACTCATTGTCCCAGTTCTTGAACCCTGAGCCACTCATGGAGGAGGACCATAGATCTCCTTGGAACTCCGTGATGGAGAGAATACCACGTGCGTCCTTACCAACTGTCTTGGTGATGTCTTGGACTGTGTGGTACACGGATCCACTTGAAGTACCTGTGTAGAAGTTTTGTTCGAGGCTCTGGGATTGAGAGGAGTGCAATGTCCACACAGCCCCTTCGAAGCCATCATAGACATTCACGGCCTCGCTCTTGTTACGGAGGTCCCACAGACGCACAGTACCATCACTGCTACCTGAGAGACACTGATTATCTCCGGAAACAAGTGTCTTGACAGTGTCGGTGTGTCCAACGAATGTACTGATCACCTGTGACGATCTGATATCGAAGAGCTGGACGTTGCCTGCGTTATCTCCAAACACGACCAAGCCAGAAGGAGACGAGCACATAGAGTATACCGATCCCTTCTCGCCAACTTCATTGATGAGTGAGTCCACCACTTCACCTCTCTCCACATCCCAGACGTTAACATGCTTGTCCAAGCCACCAGAAACGATGTTGTTCTCGCTTTTGGCGAGTGCCTTGACATAGTCTCCGTGGTGGCCCAACAACCCGTGCTCGCCACCTTCAACGTCCCACCACTTGAGACTGAGATCCGACGAGCAAGAGATCACGGTTGTGTCACTGTAGAAGAGCAGATCATTGACCCAATCGGAGTGCAGCTGTACATGCTTCTGGATCTCCGCGTTGGAGTCGTAGAGCACGATGGTCCCGTCACGGCCCGCTGAGAGCAGTTGTCCCGCTGTGCTGCGGAGACAGTTGATGGGCAGCACGTGAGAGCCGGTGTGTGAGGAGCCTCCGAGAGCGTACGCAAGCGATTTGCACTGTTTGCTCATTTGTGTTTGGGCCTTAGTCGGTGCTGTTCAGGAGAGGGAGCCATGCTGTGTGGGGAGGCTTTGATGTTCTCGGGCAGCGCGGCGCACGCTCCGATACGCGAAACTGTGGAGCTGGCGGATCGGGCGATTAGCGGGACATTTGACTTATAATTGAAGTGAAACAGAGCGATTGTGAGCGATTGATTAGGGAGAAGATCTGTTGGATGATTGTCTTTGATAGGCCGGCATTGGAATCACAAAGATACTCGCAGAAACAGAGAAAACAAGATTGGCAAATTATTGGTACGGCCACGACCCAGCCGATCAAGATTTCAAAAAAAATGCTTCCACTGAGAGTCGAACTCAGGATCGCCACATTACTAGTGTGGCGCCTTACCAGCTTGGCCATAGAAGCTTCTTCGAAAATTTAAATTTTTCGTGTGTTTCAGCTCCGGTACCGATGGTAGGGGCACATCTGGTAAGGGGCACATCGACCTGACTGCTGCAGTCGAAGTCTTTAGCAATCTTGAGCAAAGATAGCGGTAATGTTCTTCATTAGACGGCCCAGAGACACCAGAAGACAGGAGATATAATTCTCATACCAATCAGCTCCAACAAAGGCATCTCTTCTCTCAATCTGCGGACTTATCACACGCACAATGTCATGGTGGAGCAGCACCCCCGCACCCAAACGCAAGCTCACTATCACCGCTTCTCCTGACTACAACACTCCTTCAGTAGTGGTTCCTGTCAACGCCGAGACACCAATCACCATCACCTCATCCACCGCTGACATCAAACTCCTGGTACGCATCAATGGGTTCGCTGGATCGGATCAACACAGCTCGCCTTCCGAGTGCGCATACTTCACTCATCGCCCCGAGTCTAACATATCCATCCAGCTGGCATTCACGCCACGCTTACCACTTTCTGGAGACGAATTGCTGTTTGGGAATGATTTTGGATACCCGATCAAGGACTCGTTGCCCTATGGTACAGGCGCAGGATTGAAGCTGTTCAAGACGTACGTCGATCCAAGTGTGGAGGGAGATCTATATGCTCAGGAGCCGTTCTTGTACGGGAAGGCTTTGACTAGTTTCAATGTTGTGAATGATCGGATTGGGCCTGAGTCTGGATCAGTGCTTGAAGAGGGCCTGGGGCCCAGAACTGAGGCGGAATGGTCCAATACAGAGAGACAGAAGTTTTACAGGGATAATGCAAACTTGGAGAAGTTCGAGTTCGAGCAGGGAAAGACATACCACTTTGACTTCTATTCAGGACTAGTGAGCTTGAAGAATGGCGATTTCCAGATCTCTCTACCAGGTGGCTTCGAACTCAACTTGTCAAGGTACCTGAATGAGAAGTTCAACAGTGTTCGATACGTCCTGAAACGAGCCAGCTCTGTGACAGAAGAGGTTGGTGTTGAGTTTGGTGAGCCTCTTCTGGTGATCACGTTCCAGCTAGAGTCAGAGAGTGACCAGTTGGACAGCTCAGATATTGAGGATGGCACAGGTATTGATGCAGAAGATGTTGATGTTGAAGATGAGGAAGATCTGCTAGATGAGATTGACTAATGTGACTTGCACGTATGCACTAGCTAGTGAAACGTTAAATGTATGCATTAGTAGTAGTCAAATGGGTTTAGAGACTCACCTCGCATGAGTTCGTCAAGGTTAAATGGAGCATCCCACAGCTTCTCTTCGTCGAACAGATCACTGTTCTCCAACGTTTCTATGTTGTTCGTTTCCACAAAGGCAAGCAGCTTCTTCAAGAATGCAAAGAGCTGAGATGAAGACTTGGGCCAGTAGATGCTTAGTGGATCCAGCTTTGCAACAATTCTGTTACAGATCCACAACCTGATGTTCTGCTCTTGAACAAGTTCAAGCTCACTCGGGATGAATGGATGTGCCTCAGTAGGCAAAGTTTTGAAGTCAAGAGACAGGTGTGGCCTGTTGTAGATATCTCTGATGAGTAAGATGATGTATTGGAACGGATTGCAGTTCCTCGTGAACCATTTGAAGTGTTCAATGTGCTTGTTCGGTGTGATTCTTATGTCAGACTCATAGAGAAGAAGAATGGCAGCCATGATGGTTTGCTCATCGTACAGATCTCCCTGTCTCAGTAATCTGTGGTAATCATCGGCAGACTCAGAAGATGTGGGACTTCCAAGATATCTGGCATGCTCCTTGTCCTTCACCTTCAAGACGCCAGGCTCCTTTTTGGTAAGAGTAGTATTTTCGGCAACCTTGTAAAGAAGCAAGAATCTGTGGGCAAAGATGGAACAGTGTGAAGTGATCCACCTCAGAAGAGCACTTGGGAGACCTTTGTATTCCATGATCTGGTCATTATAGGTCTTGATCCGTAGATACATGTCAAGTACGTCAACGTACAACTTCTCAAGGGTGATGAACTCGCCATAGCTCTCCTTGGAAGAACTCAGGACCAGCAAGAATCTCCTAAAGACCGAGCATGCCTGGAATCTCACAACACAGAAGATGAGGAGTGGATCTTGGAGACCTGTGAATGACTTCTTCTGGGAATCAAACCCGCAGGTGGCAGGGAAGGGAACAGTCTCATAAAGAGCAGAAGAGGAAGACGGCAATCCCAACACCAGAGCACTTCTTACCTCATCACTGTTAATGAAGTGCCATAGCATCTTTCGGAGCTCCTCTTTGATCAGTATCTCAGGCTCCACGTCCCTCTGATGTTGAACGCCTTTGTTGAGTCCAATGATGTGGGCTGCCCTCAACATCGTGGCAGATTCGAAGAAGGAACCTTTGCCGTTCACCGTCGTAACTTCAGAGAACAAGAGAGCAGACTGAATGGATGCCAGAGAGGGTACAGCTGGATAGTTCATGCAATGCCTGAGCTTCAAGGTGGCGTCTGCAAGAGAGTTTTTCTGAACGGCCAATCCATGTAGCTCATCAGATGTAACATCCGTAGTCTCAAGAGTCACCACGGACACGAACATGATTGTGAGAAGTAGCAACAGGAAGCCTGGATCGGTAATTGGTTCTCTGGAAGCGTACTCCTTCCAAAACTGGTGATACCCTTTGTTGATGGAGAGGGGATGAAGGATAGGGACAAGGGGATGTATGCTTTTCCAGTAGACAGTCAGATATCGATCACACACATCCTTGGCTGGTAGTGCGCTAATGATCTCTGTCAATGTGAACTTGTACGGAAGTCGTGTAGGATCATACCTCCCAAGAGCATGGAACGACCCCTTACTGTGACTTTGATCTCCCTCATATGAGTGAACCTCGAACAAGAACGGCGATGATATGGAGTCCAACAATGGGTAAAATGCGTTCGTGAGTTGTAGAGAGCCATTATTTGCCTGTTTGTGAGTGCTGAACGGCCCAGAATCATTACCAGTTGAGTTAATCTCGTCAAAGTTATAGAGACATTCGACAACCTTCAGACGTGTGCAGTTCAAGCAGGGTTTCGCCCTGTTGCATTTGAGGCGGTGCTCATAGCAGTACTTGCAGCTCTTGATCTTCCTATGCCTCGTGATTTTACCCATGGGTCACAGGATTCTCAGATTCTTCATTTGTTATATAAAGCAGTGGTACTGGCTCGAAGAGGAATGATCTGAAGTACCAAGCGGGCAGCGAGCAGCGATCGCATAATGAGTCAATACATCCGGATTAGGAAAATTACCTATTCTGGTCCCAAACCAGCTCAGTAATTAATTCTAGCTTAGAAGACACCAGACAACAATAGATATACAGTCAAACGAGCATGAGATCCAATGCATATCTCTTATCACTATCTTATAACCGTTGATAACCGTCTATCTTTTGTAGCTAGTTGTTGAGAGCGGAACTTGTGACTTGTGATCGAGCGACCCCCATCATCCGCTATCATGGGTTATCGCTCTCGACCGAGAGATGCACCTCTCAGCAGAGGGACAACCGGGCTTACCAACACTCAAATGTGGCATTGTCTCCCATAATGAGAAGACAAAAGAGATAAACCCCCCATGACACTACTATGCACCCGTCCTGACTATGAATTATATCACACAGTGGTTTCAGTTCGTTATGACTGGTTCTTTGATGACCTCTAGCGACATGGGCTTGAGATTGTTCGAAGACTTCTTCCTTCCCCGCCACAGATCAGCACACTGTGGATCTGTTATGGGCTATGGCATAGAGGAAAGAGGAACACCTCAAAACGTATTAGCCACAATATTGATTGCAAAACTGTGGATGATAGTGCAAATTGTGTGTGGGCGATGGTGAAGGCGGCTCAGAAGAGGTGGTTCCCGGCGCGCATTTCTCGGTCGAGAGTGATAAACTACACCAGCACACTACAATCACAGACAAGAAGAGAGATACACTGCTCTTCTCAAGCTCTTATATTTAAGAAGGCGTGATCCTGGTCATCTTTTCAACTTCGATGCCAGTTGTTAGAGCCACCATACAATCATGACCACCATGAAGACCCGAACTGGCTCTCTGGAGGTGAAGGACACTATTGTCCCTACCTACGGTAAGGAGGCCCCGAGCTCCAAGGTTGAGGAAGAGGGGCTCTCAGATGATCCAAAAGAGACGCCACTGGATGTTGACAGATTCTGGCAACCATCTGAAGAGAAGAAGCTGGTCGTCAAGCTTGACATCTTCGTTCTGGGGGTTTTGGCCCTTGGATTCTTTGCTCTCCAACTGGACAGATCCAACATCTCCAACGCTTTGACATCTACCATCTCGAAAGATCTGGGTCTCTCTACAGACCAGATCAAGGAGGGTAACCAGATTCAAGTTGCTGCTATTGCTGCTATGGAAATCCCATCCAACTTTGCCTTGCAGAAGCTTGGTGCCAGCAGATGGTTGGTGATGCAGAGTGTCTTGTGGGGTGCCGTTGCCACCTTCCAGTGCTTCATTACCAACAAACACTCTTACTACGCAACTCGCTGGCTGCTTGGTATGTTTGAGGCCGGTTTCATGCCGGGTTCCATGTACCTGATGAGTACCTTTTACCGGAGAAACGAGATGGCCACCAGAATAGCCGTATTCTACTTTGGTAACAATCTGGCCTCTGCCTTCGGTAACTTGATTGCCGCTGGTATCTTGAGTTTGAAGAGCAAGCACAGCTGGGCTGCGTGGAGATTCTTGTTCTTGATTGAAGGTTGTTTCACTTTGTTTGTTGCCTGTGTCTTGTTCTCCTTGCTTCCTACAAGTAGCACCGATACCCGACCATGGCACAAGAGATTCAACATGTTCACTGAGCGTGAAGCATCCATCATCTTGACCCGTAAGCTGCAAGAGAACGAGAAGCCAAAGCCAGACCTTGACTTTTCCTGGGATACTTTGAAGAGGGTCTTCAAGGGCTTGTTGTACTGGAGAATGTGGAGTCACGCTCTCTTGAACTTCCTTCAGCTCACTCCAAAGGGTGGTCTCGGGGTGCTCTCTCCCTCCATCGTCAAGTCTCTTGGTTTCACTACTGTCCGTGCCAACTTGTTGGTCTCTATTGGATACTTCGGTGCTTGTGTTGTCTCTGTCATTGTCTCTCTGGTTTCTGATAAGACAGGCCTGAGAGGTCCAATCTGTATCGCCACCAACGCATACTGTACCATCTTTGCTGGTGTTCTCAAGTCCATGAAAGTTGGTGTCACCAACAAGTGGTCTCTATTTGCCATGTTGACCATGGTAAACACGGGTACTGGTTTATCTCAGGGTGTCAACGATGCCTGGTTGTCTGTGAACACTATTGATCCATTTGCCAGAAGTATCGGTTTGGCTCTCTGTGTCATTGGAAGTAACTGTGGCGGGATATTTGGTCAGGCTATCTTCAAGGGAAAGGACGCCCCAACTTACGGTCCTGGTTTCCTTGGAATCTTGATCTGCTACTGTCTCTCCATTCTCTTCTCTGCATTCCAGACCGCTGAATACTGGTTCGCCAACAAGAGACTGAGCAAGCTCGAGCAGCTTGAGGGTGTTGAGGGTCTCCACTGGCGCTACCAGTACTGAAGCCCGGCCTTCGCCCTTGTATGTGTCGTTTTATATCTCTTAACTTATTCAAAATCTCCTCTATGATCTCCACTTGTAGTTACTAGTCGGTTCTCGCTATAGTATGTACTTTTATCATGAAGCTATAGCTGGTAGTTACTAGTCCTGATATCCTGGCTCCTAGATAGGGCGTGTGTTTGTCGGACCTCGGTCACTGACAGACAATGCATGCCCGCAAAATTCTCAAAATATTGAAGATTCAAATCATGAGCTGAGATACCACGACGTTTACCATGCTCCGTATTGTCGAGACCCGAACATAACCGGGCAACGTATCGATAAGCGGATAGTCTCTCGACCGAGAGATGCAACTGCACGCAAGATCATCTCTCTCGGTCGAGAACATGTGGCGGTTTCTTCAAGCCATAGTAGGATCTCTTTAAATACCCTAAAGTCTGCTAATCCATGACTGTGCAGACTGAAAGAGGGCAATGGTATTCCAAGCTTCCCGAACATGTCAACTGACACAAACAGGCCAAACATCATTCTCATCCTCGCTGACAACCTCGGGTTTGGCGAGCTCGGTTGTTATGGCGGTGGTGTCTTGAGAGGAGCTCCTACCCCAAACATTGATGCTCTTGCCAAAGAAGGTCTTCTGTGTACCAATTTCAATGTGGAGAGTGACTGTGTTCCTACAAGATCTGCTCTGATGAGTGGAAGACACCCTATCAGAACTGGATGTCGTCAGTCTGTCCCATGTGGTTTCCCACAAGGTCTGCAAAGATGGGAGCGTCTTCTTCCTGAGATTCTCCATGATGGTGGATACAAGTCTGCTCATTTCGGAAAGTGGCATCTGGGTGATGTCCAGGGAAGATTCCCATCTGATAGAGGGTTTGATGAGTGGTTTGGAGTCTCAAGAACATCGGATGAGACCCAGTTCACCGAGTCTATTGGATTCGATCCAAGTGTCGCTGAGATCCCATATATCATGGAAGGAAAGGCTGGCACGCCATCCGAGAATGTTTGTCTCTATGACTTGGAAGAGAGAAGAGTGATTGATGAGAAACTCGTTGCCAAGAGTAAGGACTTCATGAACAGAATGGTTAGCGAGGAGCAGCCATTCTTCCTCTACCATCCACTTGTTCACCTGCACTTCCCAACATTGCCACACAGAGACTTTGAAGGTATCACAAAGAATGGTAACTTTGCAGACTCCATGGTTGAGATGGATCACAGGGTGGGCGAGATCTTGAAGCATGTTGATGAGCTTGGAATTCGTGACAACACATTCCTCATCTTTGCCAGCGACAATGGTCCTGAGTTCAGAGAGCCATACAGAGGTACTGCAGGTTTCTACCGTGGTACGTACCACACAGCTATGGAGGGGAGCTTGAGAGTCCCTTGTATTTTCAGATGGCCTGGTAAGATTGCCGAGAACCACACTACCAACGAGATCATTCACGTCACTGACTTCTTCACTACTATCATCAAAGTTGCTGGCCTGGAGATTCCCCAAGATAGACCAATTGATGGTATTGATCAGCTTGGATTCATTCAGAAGGCGCATGAAGAAGGGGCTAAGTCGGACAGAGAAGGTTTCATGTTTTACATCAAGACAGAGCTCAGAGCCATCAAGTGGAGAGACTGGAAGCTGCACCTTTGGTGGGAGCCTGAGGTCAATGAGGGCAAGGGTAAATTGGAGTCACCATACCTGTTCAACATCATCAGAGATCCAAAGGAGGAAACCAACATCATTGCAACAAACACATGGGTGCTTCAGCCTGTCTTCAGACTGCGTGACAAGTTCTTCAAGAGCATGCAGGACTACCCAGCCCCACCAGATCCATTGAATGTGCTTTAAAACTTTCGTAATTTATAGCCCAATAATCGTTCTGGTAATTCGTCATATTGATCATTTGTAGCGTACGTCCAGCAGATCTTTGGAGTAGGTTCCGCTCGTGGTCTCATAGCCGGCTGGCATACAGTTCGATCAGATCATCTCATGATGTAACAGATCAACCACATACGCCAATGTAACCCAGAAAGCTTGGATCAGCATCAGATGATATCACTATAGTACTCTGTATCCTTGAAACGTGATCATGAACTCCAGAACAGAGAATTAGATGTGCAAACACCAAAGAAGACTGCAGTCTTGCAGTCTTGCCCCAATATGGTGTCCGGGTGTCATCTCGGAACGATCGCTCCGGTCTCCATGATTGGTCCTTGTTTGACACAAAAATCTGCACAGATCGGGAAAATGCGCTTTCTAGGAGGGGAGCGGAACATCTTCAAAGATCAACAGTTTTCGGGTTTTCAGGGGTTCAAAGTGTAAACAAAGCAATTCACAGTCGATCTCAGATCACACGAGGTCTCTGTCACTGAGAAGTCGCTTCTCCGATGAGCACCAAGATGAATTGTTCATGGCCTTCCATGACGGCTCGCGAACGGATCTTTCCGAACGGCTTCCGGGCAGGGCGCATCCAGTTGCGGTGTGTGGGCATCCTCTTGTATTTCCCTCGCCATTTTGGCCCTTGAAGGGGCGGCTTTTGTTCAAGGACGGATACTGACTATTCAGGCCATTCAACTGGTTCTTCCCTCTTCATACCACGAAGGGTTCTCGGTCAAACACACAGCCATGGCCGATGATACGTACTACATCACACCCCACGAAGCGGCGCTCGCAGTCGTGGCAACGTCCATGAAGAAAGCACGTCTACGGCTCGACACGCTCGTCATCAACTCCATTATTGGCGGCTTGCTCTTCTCAGCAGGAGGTATGCTCCATCTCTGTGCTCAGGCGGAGAACCCAGGCATATGGAACGACAACCCGGGCATTATCCACTTTCAACAAGGTGCGGTGTATGCCATCGGTCTGTTCTACGTGATCATGATGGGTGCTGAGCTATACAACAGCAATATCCTCTACTTCTCAGTGGGAGTCTGTCGAGGTGCCGTGACCATCGTTGACCTGCTGATCAGCTGGTCTGTCAGCTGGATCTTCAACCTGGCGTCCAACTTGTTTGTCTGCTATGTCATCTGTCACCTCTCTGGAGTCACAAAGCAAGATCTTTACGTCCAGGGTTCCATCCAGATCGTTGAAGACAAGATGTCTGCATCATTCATAGAGACATTTATCAAGGGAGTGGCGGGAAACTTTTGTGTTTGTCTGGCTGTCTACCTCCAGCTTCTTGCCAAACCGATTCACGTGAAGCTCATCGTCATGGCCATCCCAATCTTCACGTTTGTCACCATGGGATTCACGCATACAGTGGCAGACATGTACCTCGTGCCAATGGGCCTCATCAATGGAGCCCCATATAGCGTTGGACACTGGATCTGGAAGGGACTGATCCCAGCAACGTTGGGTAATGCTGTTGGTGGAAGCTTCTTCGGCATGGTTGTTCCTTGGTACTTGCACTTGGTTGTTGTGGAGAGAGACAGAAAGCTGTTGAACCTTCCTGCATACGAGGCAAAGGACGAGCAACCAGAGCTTGAGATGGACTCGAGAGTTGTGAGAGTCAAGTCAGGTGCAACCCAGCAGTTATCTGAGAAGTTGTCGGCTGACTATTCAGATGGTTCGGATGCAACGGATTCTGCGACAAGATTCAACCCGGTTTCATACAGACCGTCAGAGGATTCAGATTCATTGTCCAGGATGCCAACTCAAGCATCTAGAATGACAACCTCAACTCAACAAGTGGGCACGATGAGATCTCCACCAGGTGTCTTCCCAGTGCTGGGAATGGGAAAGCCTCTTACAAGAGAAGCTACAATTGCGGGTGAGATTGACCCTCAAGATCCTGACATGGGTGACAACCAATCCATCGACTCATACAACACAACAACAGGGAGGTCCATGGCAGACGTTGGCTCATTGAGATCCAGAAAGTCAGTCCGTCAGACCCAAAAGGATGAAGAGGAGGACTATGTCAACGCGGGTGGATACAACGCCCGTGACAACACATTGGGAGAAACACTCAAGAGAGTGGCTACAAACAGAAGACCCTCAAGGGACTCCCACCACACGGACATTGAGATGGGCATCTCACCAGATAACACACCGAGAAGAGAAAGCGTTGGTTCCAAGCTTCTCAGAACCATCTCAGCCATGACACAACGCCAGCCAGACACAGCGGAGGCAATCAATGAACATCTCCACCGACACAAGATCTCACAAAAGGCAGCTGCAGCTGCTGATAACATTGCTGGCATCGATGGATACAGCGCAGAGGACATGACAAGACCGGGCCCAATCAGACGGGCAAGTGCACAGTCCACGGCTTCAAACTTTTCTGAAATTCATGCACAGAAGTCAGCTCCTTCAGCAGTACAATCTGCCGTACAACTTGACACCATTCGGTCTGCCACTCAATCCCCTGAGCTGACACCAGACGAGGAATCAGATCAGATTTATGGCATGACGAGGACGGAGAGGAGTTAGAGATCACTCATTTTTGGTCCCGGACAACTGATTTTTGGCCCAGAACTTGGTATATACTGATAGATATTCATATTCCATATACTATAGACTAATTGAACAACAAAAGTCAAGTATGTAGCCGTTCTGGTGACATCTCTGAAGGCTGTGGAGATATAGAGTAGTGCCCCTACCGCTCAAAACGCGAAAACAAAAACACGACGCGTCGTCTCCAAAAGTACAACACGCGTCAATGCCATCGGATCTCCCCCACAAAACAGCTCCAAACAACGCCAAACAGCACCATGACGAAGACTCAGCTCGCCAGTCTTCACTTCAAGAAGACGATCATGTCTTCGGCCAAGGAGCCAATCCCGCAGAAGGACCTCCTGGACCGCTTGGACGTACGTTCGATCGCTTGCTTTTGCCCCCGTTGATATCTTTTACTAACACTGAATTGATAGGCTCTGTCTACTGAACTGTCTAAAGTTGAGCAGGAAAAGTTCAACATCAAGTCCCTGGATACGTACAAAGACCACCTTGTCAACAAGAAGCTGATTGGACACAAGGATCCAGGTGTTCAGTCTATCGTTGCCTGCTGCCTTGCCGATGTGCTCAGACTCTACGCACCAGATGCTCCATACACCGATGCCGAACTTGGCGAGATCTTCAAGCTCTTTGTCAAGCAGTTCAAGAAGCTTTCAGATCCAGAGAACGGATACTACTCCCAACAAGTGTATTTGATCACCAGACTTGCGGAGGTGAGATCTATCATCCTTGTCACAGATATCGAGAGCAGTACATCGTTGATTGAAAGCATATTCAAGTTGTTCTACGACCAGACTAACGTGTTCCACAAGAAGCTTGAGCCAATCATCTCTGATATCCTCATTGAGATCATCTCAGAATGGGATCAGATTTCCACACCAGTTCTCAAGCTCATCCTCAATCGATTTTTGACTAAGCAAACCAACTCAATCTCTGCCTCACTCTCATCATCATCTGCACAACCATTCAATTTCTCCGTCAATATTTGTAACGCAAACCCAGACCGTCTTGCCCGTCAACTCACCAGGTTCTTCTCTGAGGTCATTTATGAGAACACTTCCACAGAAGGAGGCGAGGTTGACTTCAAGAGTCTGACAAAGCTTCACACACTCCTTGTCGAAGTCTGGAAGAACATCCCTGAGATCCTCGGCTCTGTCATGGGTCTTCTTGATGATGAACTCAGTGCTGACTCGGATAAGTTCCGTTGTCTTGCTACTGAAACCGTTGGAAAGCTCATCGCTGCCCAGTCAAGAATCAACTTTGTCACAATCCACCGTGATACTTGGCTCAGTTGGATGAAGAAGACTTTGGACATATCACCACAAGTAAGATCCAGATGGGTTGAACAAGCTGCCGAAGTCCTCATCAGTAGATCTGATGTCCTTCCTGAGATCACCAATGGACTGAGCAAGACGCTCATTGACACAGACGAGCACGTCAGATTGGCCACGGTGAGAGCTATTTCGAACATTCCTGCCGATGTCTTGTTGAGAAAGGTGCACAATACTTCGATCCTCACTGGACTGGTCCAGCTGGCAAGAGAGAAACATGTTCTCATCCGGGAGGAAGCTATTTCTATTTTGGGATCGCTCTTCAAAGACACTTACGATGATGTCTTTGCTGATGGTGCAGATGAGCAAGGCGAGACATACAAGCTTGTGAAGGAGATTCCAAACCATTTGCTGAGTCTCTACTACATTAATGACAAAGATATCAACTACCTTGTTGATGTGACACTGCTTGATGACATTTTGCCGGATGAAGAGGATGATTTGAAGAGAGTGGAGAGACTCCAAAATGTTGTTGGTACTCTTGATGAGAAGGCCATGGCTTCATTCATTGCATTCAACAAACGTCAGCAGCAGCTCTCTGGTGTCATGCTCAAGTTCATTGAGTTCTGCGAGCAGTTGAACGGCAATACAGCTTCTGAGGATGAGACCAGATCCAAGTTTGATAAGACTGTCAACTGGTTGTCTGTTGCTCTTCCAGACAAGTACACACCCCGTGATTGTCTCCACAAGTTTGCTACACTGAACAACAGAAGAATGTACTCACTCATCAAGTGGTGTGTTTCATCAGACTCTGAGTACTCAGCCATTGTTAATGCCCGCAAGGAGCTCTTCAAGAGAATCCACGAGACCAAATCGTTCTCTTCCACATCCATCAAGGACATGCAGAACACGTTCAAGATTCTCATCTACAGATCATCGCTGATCATCTTTAACAGATCCAACATCGCATCTTTGCTCAGACTCAGTGACGATGAAAAGTACAGCAAGACAGCTCAGCAGTTGATTGAGAACATCTCATCAATCACACCAACCGCGTTCCAGAACCAGATTGAGAACCTTGTTTCTACTGTGAAGGAGACAAGAGACGCATCCAAGACCAACACACTCAGGGCACTGTTCCATATCTTCCAGAAGCTGCCTGAGCACATCCCCAATGGTGACACAGACTTCCTTGATACGCTTACTGACCTGGCCAAGTCTGGAACACCACTGGAGGCTAAGTACGCAGTCAGAGTTCTTTCATTGACAGACAAGTTTGATATCTTGAGTACCATCTTGATGAACTCTATCTACCCTCTTGACACATCCGACAAGAAGATTGCCACACATCTCGCCTCTATTGCTGAGCTCTTTGCTACAATCCCTGAGATCCCAGAAGCACATGCTGATGAGTTGACCCCAAATCTTGTCAAGGAAATTCTCCTTACCAACAACACTGCTTCCAAGAAGAATGACCCAGAATGGATTGATGATGATGCTTTGGAGGAAGGTCTCGATTCAGAGATCACGTCGAAGGTTCTGGCCTTGAGAATCTTCACCAACAGATTGGAGTCACTAGACAAGAATGGCGACGAGTCCGAAGATACTATCACTACCAATGGTGAGAACGTCCTGAAGCTGCTATTGTCGTTGATTGCAAAGGGTGGTGAGATTGTCAACTCCAAGTCCAAGAACTATCCGACACCACGCCACTACCAGGCTCGTTTGAGATTGGAGGCTGGTCTTTGCCTTCTCAAGCTGGCACAATCGCCACGCTTCAACAATCTGATCAAACCAGTTGTTATCGACCGAGTGATTTTGTTGATCCAGGATGAGAATGAGAACATCCGCTCCCGCTTCATCAGATCCACAGCAGAGCTTCTCAAGAAGGAGGAGATCTCCCACAAGTTCCTTCCAGCTATCTACTTCATTGCTTATGAACCGAACACCAAGTTAAAATCAGAGCTCAAGACTTGGATCAGATCCACATTCAGCAAGAGAACAAGTACTGCTACTGAGGGATCTAATGACATTGTGTTTGAGAAGAGTATCACTGGCCTCATCCATGCCATTTCACATCACTCTGAGTTCATTGAGTACATCCAGACGTCCAATGAGGCATCTGGTGATGACGCTTCTTCGAAGGAAGACGCCCTACTGAAGGCATACACGTTTGGCCTGGAGTACATTGCATTCTTCCTTGAGAATGTTGCTGTTGAGAAAAACATCTCTTTGATCTACTACTTTGCCACTCGTGTCAAGCAGTACCGCGATGCCACATTATCAGAGACAGCATACACTGAACAGACAGATGAGGCCAAGAACCTTTACAGAATCTCAGATCTTGCTCAGTTTACCATCAGAGACTTTGCGGAGTCCAGAGGCTGGTCCATCCAGACGTATCCAGGCAAACTCCAACTCTCAGCTGAGCTCTTCACCAAGATGCAGTCAAGCCAAGAGGGTCAGGCTGTTGCTGGCACCAGCTTCATCCCTGACTCAATTCTCAAGAGACTGGCTGGAATTGTGAAGCAGAAGATCAACTCGATCTCGAATGCAAAGAGAGTGCGTACCACGGATCCATCTACTCAAAGAAAGAAGGTCAAGACTGCCGTCAAGAAGGAGAGAAAAGAGAAGAAGTACAGAAAGAGAACAACATCGGAGGATGAGGGAAGTGATATTGATGAAGATGATGCTAAGGAGACAGAGCCAGTCCGCAAGAGCTCAAGAGCCAAGAGAATAAGCTATACTGCCCAGGTCAAAGAGTACGAGGAAGGTGAAGGAGAAGAAGAGGCAGAGGAAGATGAGAACAGTGATGAGGAGTTGTGAGATCACACAATGTGCTACCTATGTGTTGTTCAAATCAGTATCTACGAAGCTGCTAAGTAATCTCATACTTTAGGTGACTTCAAACTACAGTAGTCGAGGGTCGTAATGGATCAGAACGTCATACATTCACCGTTTCTTCTCATCAACTTGGTCATAAGATTATCAGAGCAAATCACTGCTTCAAGAACTCCATCAACTTCTCCTTACCCTTGAGCTCCATAAGCTTCTTTATGTGCAACAACTCTCTCAACTCCTCCTCCGAGACGGCAACATCATCAGCGATATCTTCATCCTCATCAGCACCAATTTCCTCAGCAGCAACCTTGATGAGTTCCTTAAAGTCACTCTCCTTCAAGTCAACCAAAGCAGCCAATGTTTGCTTCTCAGAGGTAGGAATCTGTTCATCAGCAGCCAACTGGGCTAAAAGACGTTGATTCTCACGAGTAATCTCATAATACTCATTAATCTTCCGGTCTCTCTCAAGGTTTTTGTCTTCTTGAATCTTATTCATGAAGTCCAACAAGATACCACGCTCTGGGACTCTGTAGACGACATAGTCATCATTCCACAACTTCTGCTGAGCCTTGGATGGCACTGCAGCAACACCATCTTCAGTGTTATAGTTGGCCATGTGTGGAGGAGTTCGGATCACAACAGGAGTTGAATCATACTCGTCATCGTCACTCTCAGAGTCTGAGCTGTTCAATCTGATATCAATATGTCCATCATTGACGAATCCACGGGCCAAATCGACATCAACAACCTCAGCATGTCTCAACCTTCTCTTGCGTTCAATCAAGTCATCAGCATGGTTTGGACATTTCCACTTGGTGCCCAGTTGCTTGATACCGGCCAATGGTGGACTCAAACAATCTAGATGCCATGCAGAGGGACAGAACTCACATGTGATGATTGGCTTGTCAACATCTCCCATGAGTTTGTTCGAGGAGATACCACTCTCACCACACTTGACACATATCAATGGCTTGCCGTTCTTGTCATGATGAGACTGTGGTGCTGTTTGCTGGAAGGCACCAATCTTTGGAGGGAGGTATGGCTTGTTGCTAGCATCTTCATACTCACCGAATTGACCAGTAGCCACGCCTGCAAACCTCTCTCTGATGTTCTTTGGAAGTCTGAACTGTGAAGGATTGCGCTTGTCTGCCTGATCGAGCAACTTGGAGAAAAGACCAGCAGGACGTGGGCTTGGTGGGTTTCTCTTAGCACTGCACTCATTACAGAACCATTCACCTTCTGGTAATGTTTTCTCTTCGTATGGAGGATCACAACATGCAAAGTGGAAAGATCTTGGACAATGTTCACAACAGAGGAAAATACCAGGTTCGCCACAAGCGGAACAATAGTCATCGTTGTCCTTGGTAGAGTCACTGAAGTCAAAGGCGTTGTTTCTGCGCTCACCAGCCAGTTGCAGTGGATTGTCGTAACCGAAAGGATTCTCACGTGTCTTCTTTGGTGAAGCATTCTTGATCTTCCGCTTCTCATCCTTTCTTGGTCTGCCAACCTTTCTCTTCTTCGGAGTCTGTGGCTCTTCTGGCGTTGTTGAGCGAGTTGATGATAGGTCCGTGACCTCAACATCGGTGTCAAACGCTGGAAGGTTCACAGAGGAACGGATCTCACTTGGTTGCTGTAACTGCTCGTTGATCTTTGTTGTCAACTTCTTGTTCAAATCAGACTCAATGGCTTCATGAGTGAGCTGCTCAACCTCTGGAGAAGTCTCAACAATATCAGACTCACCATCAGCACTCTCACTTTTCTTGCGACCATTCTTGCGTCTCACCACTCTCTTCTTAGGCCATAGACTGTCCTTTTTGATCTTTGCAGTTGGAACAGCACCGAGTGGCAACCCTGTCACACTCATGATCGGTTCCGTTGGTGTAGGCTCAATGAACGGCTTCAATGGCTTCACAGCAGAAGACTTTGCAGAACGTGGCTTCTGAGCTTGCAGACGTTCAGATGCATTGTTGTTTGGATGAACACCAATCGGCATAGAAATTGGGGCAGCGTGTGCCGAGAATGAAGCCGGTGGCTTGGGTATCTGGGTCTGAGTCCATGGTGCACTCTGCCATTTACTTGTTGGAGATCCAGCAACTCTCCCCACGGCTGGCTTCAGTTGGTTGCCATCAGCAGTAGGACCATGAGCAGCTGCCGGGATTGGATTTGGAACAAAGACAGACACCGAAGGAGGAAGCTGGGTATAGCTAGGAGGCCTTGGAAACTGGTTTTGAGGACGAGGATCGACAACGGTAAGATCAGTCCGTACCTGTGGAGTAGGCTGAGCACTGGACTTTGCTGTCAAGTCTTGGGAAGAAGAAGGTGTTTTGGATGGAGCGGAAGAAGGAGCCGAAGATGTGGCAGACTCCTTCGTAATTGTCTTGCTCCGTTTTCTCTTTGGAGGAGTGAGGTTGATCTTCAGTTTCTGCGCCTGTTCTCTTTCTGAGGCAGATTTCTTGTCCAGTGTATCCCTGATCCATTCTTGCCATTCCATCAAGTTCGACAGTTCACGGTTGACTCTCTTGGTACCCTTTGCAGGCTCGGACTTTGGTGTACCATCCTCTCTAAGGTTCTCCTTGTTCTTCTGGCGAAGGATTTCGTCACGAGCAGCATCAAATTCTCTTCTGCGTCTTTCTCTATCCGAAATCTGAGCAGCAGTTTCCTTGGGTGCGTCTGTAGAAGTGGTGGACTTGGTTGCGGATACATCGGCTTCAGGAGAAAGAGAAGGAGCAGCAACAGTGGCGGGGGTGGACGTGACCGTAGTAGCTGAAGATGTGGATGGCTTGGTAGTTGGTGTACCCTGTGATTCTGGAGCAACAGTCGGTGGAACAGGGGTAGCACCCTTTGGAGTCACCTGCGGCTGAGGTGTCACACTCTTACTCTTGAAGGTAACAATAGGTGTCGAAGCCACACTCTTCGTAATAACAGCAGGTGCGCTAGTAAAATGAGAGAGAGACAGCTGTTCACTTTGGCCAGATGTTGAGGCATTGTCAGTACCAGCGTTGTTCAACTTGGAAGCTGTGGCAGATGAAGTCGGAGATTTTGAAATGCTGAGACCAATAGCCGAGTTCATCTTCACCGAGCGTTGCTCAGGAGTACCGAACGCCCCTCCGATGGAACCGAACGACCCTCCGATTGTACCTTGCTTCAAGAATGTCTTTTGGAACTGTGGTTTCTGTGGTCTTGCAGGTGATGCCTGCTTATCGGAAGGAGGACCGACAACGAGTGACTTTTGATAACCAAATGTGAACTGCTTTTGCGGATTCTTGGGCGAGTCTTGACCATCAGTCGATAGAGCAGTGCGTTTCAGACCAAGTCCCGTATTCTTGATATGTGAGTCAGATTTGTTGATTGTAGGTGAGTTCTGGAAGTTCTTGTAGTCTGTGAAGCGGAATGGAACTTTTGTGAGCTTTGCTGCGGATGGAGATGGCGTCGCCGTGGAGGGAGAACGTTGGACACTGGCGAGTTTGAGAGCCGTTGAAGACACACCTGTAGCAGGTTTCGTGACCTTATGAGAAGAAGATATTGAGAAGGGACTCTGATGACGTGGTGGGATGGCATGTGGAGACTTGGTGGTGGAGAAGGGCGAGCCAGGACTTGAAGACTTGGTGTTTGTGGTGAACTTGAACTTCGGCTTCTCAGTGGTGCTCTTCGACTGCTGTGCCAAATCCACAAGGGAGAACATTTTGCTTGTGGGATGCACTGTGTGGGATTGTGTCGTCGAGGGCAGTTTGGCTTGGCCGGGTGAGGTCAAAGGGCCTGTTGGATCGTCTTTTGAGGACGGCATCCAGGGCAAAGGGGAAGCAGGAAATGTGATACGAGCACGAGGGCCAGGAAGAGAGGAAGCAGGTCCAGACAGGATTCTTCACAGCGAGCAGTCAAAGAGATGTTATGGAGGCAGACAGAAGTAGCTGCGGGGAGACGGAGGAGCTAGTGTCGTAGCTGGCGTGGTAGTTGAGCTTGTGGTTGGTGGTTGGTGGGCTGCGCGTGCGCGCTTGACTTGAATGCGATCTTGATTGAGCGCGGGCGGTGGCGGCTGTAGAGAGAGAGAATGGGAGAACAGAGCACAGAAGCGGCCGTTGTCGACGCGTGGAAAGAGGTAGTAGCGCGGTACGAAGAGACGGACGAGCACGTGTCAGCAGCGTGGGGAATTGAGCGTGGAGAGTGCTCTGTTTGGGCGGTGTTTGTGTGAATCGACGCGTTGTTTTTTGGGCAGAGGCCAACGTTTTTTTCCCGGACGTTCCAGCGCGTTAAGCTTTGCAGTACAGCCTGGTTTGATTATAGCGGAGAGCTGGTGTAAAGGTTTGTTCAGAGAATACACTGATATGTAGAGATTGACACTAGAGACATAGCTCGTCTCCACACTGCAACCCGGCTTTCTCCCGTCTCAATCGGCCTCCTAATTGGCCCTAATCTTCCCGCAATCACCGACGCACCCGGACATCTCGAGCTTGGCCCTTGTCCCAGTCCTGAACGGTCCAATATTAATGCGCAGCGCCAGATCACATGATCACTGCTGTTCTAAGCCCTCTGCAGTACTGTACACTCACAAGCTAACGGTATCCTGATTGGTCATACCGTGGCATCCATTCCATATATCCATTGCAGTGCTAGGAGTGTCGACCCCCACGCGCGCCAGTACACAAAACTCTAGGGCCGGGGAAAAGGCCAACAAAGACACTCGCCCCATACTTCAGCTTACCTACACAAACATGATTAGAAAGAAAACCTTCAATTGAAGCATCTGAAACAGACACCAGTGGTAACTGTCCAAAAAAAATCGGGTCATGAGCATGGTCGTGATGTACAGGGAACTTCTCCTCCTCTTGTTCCTGTTGGAGTTAATCTCTCGAACACTTTTTAGGCCTTGGCCTTCTTCACCTTCAAAGACTGAGACAAGAGCTCCTTGATCTCAGCGGAAACCTCCTTCTCGGACTTGACAACCTCAGCGTCGAACTCGGTGTTGGTGAACTTGACCAAACCGTTCTTGGTGATGGCAACGGTGACGTACACCTGGGCAATCTGCTGGCCCTCCTTCTCCTGAACAATGTCGTAAGCAACCATTGTGTTGTGAGTAACGTTCTCCTTCAAACCGGTCTTACCCTTGGTTGGGTCGTCCAAGTTCTTGATGGCGAATGGGAACTTGGAGGCCTTTCTCTTGATCTCGTTCAACACCAAGTGGGAGGACTTGAGCTTCAACTGGTAAGAGGTACCAGTGAGCTTGTAGATGGAGGTTCTGATCTCAGCTGGCTTGACCTTACCCTCACCGCTGGAGACCAGGATATCCAAACCGAACACCTGACCAACCTCGAACTCGAATGGAGAGACCTGGGATCTCTGCTCCTCATTTGGATTTATGATGATCTCCTTCTCACCGGTCAAGACACCACGCTCCTGGTTGTGGGAGAGCATACCCTCAAGTGGAACAACACCGTACTCCTTAGCAACCTGTGCAACGACCTTGGTGACGTCGTAGTTCTTGTTACCTGGCTTGATGGTTCTGATAGCAGCCTCGGAGGCCTTGTAAGCAGCGGTCAACAAGTCAGCGGCGGCACCAGTGACTGGGGCGGCCTTGGAGGCACCGACAACAACAGTCTCAGCGACAATGGATGGGAAACCGTCAATCTGGGCACCCAAGTGAATCTTAGCAACGTCACCGGCCTTCAAGGTCAAGTTTGCGGCCTCATCGTCCTCACTGATTGGGGACAAGTGGTCGGCAATGTTGTTTGGGGAAATGGAAGTTGGGAAGGCAATACCCTTGGACTCGACCTTGTTCTTCTTGGAGTTGTAGATCTTGGAGATCTCCTCCTCAATCAATGCGTCACCAGCCTGAGCAATGTCCCAGATCTTAGCACCGTCAACGACAAGGGTCTTAACGTGGGCCAAAGCCTTCTGGGCAATGACACCGGCGGTTCTGTACTTCTCCACAACGTCGGAGTTGTTGATGCTGTAGTCTGGCTTGGATTCCTTGGTGGTAGACATGGTGGTTTGTGTGTGGTTGGGCCCCGAATGCCGTCACAGCGGTTCTTTGTGGCCTACGGCTTGAAATTTTTTCTGTGGACGTCGAGCTTGAGCGAAAGAGCATCGGGGCTCACAACCAATCGGTTGTGCTTGCTCTTAGAGGTGTAAAGTGTAGTGAACGCAGATGTGGGGACATAGAGAGGTCTAGATAGGTGGATACAGGTATTTGGGTTGTATGTAGCCAGTAGCGACACCGATGGAAGTCAGCCTGCTCATCGCCTGCACCCGGCCCATCGCCGACTCCCGGGCCCATCGCTGGCTGGACTGAGTCATGTACTGAGGAAATTTGTTATCTCGAGACTGCTTCCCAAGCACCACTGATCTCGAAACAAGTCCTCAACCCATCCAATCCAATGAGCAAGAGACTCTTCTCCACGGCTGCAGCACTTTCCAACAAGTACGTCAAGTACGTCCCACAGTCCGGTTCCTACCCACAGGGCTACCGCGTTGGTGCCGTCTCCTCTGGTGTCAAGAAGAACGATGCCCTCGACTTGTCCCTCATCGTTTCGGACACTCCAGCCAGCGCAGCAGCTGTCTTCACCACCAACAAGTTCAAGGCTGCTCCAGTCCAGCTCTCCACCAAAATCCTCACCGAGACTGAGACCGTCAATGCTATCGTCATCAACAGTGGTTGCGCCAATGCCGTTACTGGTACCAAGGGTCTCGAGAACGCAAACACCATCGTAAACGCCGTTGATCAGCTCATTGACCCATCCACAACTCAGCAGTCCACACTCTGTATGTCCACCGGTGTCATCGGCCAGCACCTCTCCATGGACAAGATCATTCCAGCCTTGCCAAAGCTCTACACCTCCAACCTCGGATCTGACCACGCCGCCTGGCTCACATGCGCAAAGGGTATCATGACCACTGACACCTTCCCAAAGCTCGTGTCTAAGCAAATCACCATCAACAACCACAGTTACAACATTGCAGGTCTGTCCAAGGGTGCCGGTATGATCTGTCCAAACATGGCGACCCTTCTTGGGTTCTTCGTCACTGACGCACCAATCGCTCCAAAGGCCCTTCAGTCCATCCTTACATACGCCACCGATCGTTCGTTCAACTGTATCTCCGTGGATGGTGACATGTCTACCAACGACACCATTGCTGCCTTGGCTAACGGTGCTGCTGGCGGTCCAATCATTGATGAGTCCACCACTGAGTCTTACGAGCTCATTCGTGAGGAGATCACTGATTTTGCTCAGACTTTGGCACAGTTGGTCGTTCGTGACGGTGAGGGAGCTACCAAGTTTGTCACTATCAAGGTCAGAGACGCTTTGACCTATGCTGATGCTAAGAAGGTGGCCAAGACCATCTCCAACTCTCCATTGGTCAAGACAGCCTTGTACGGTAAGGACGCTAACTGGGGAAGAATCCTCTGTGCTGTTGGATACTCTGATGTCGAGCTGAACACTGAGAAGACCAACGTGTCCTTTGTTCCAACTGACGGTACCCCTGAGCTCAAGCTGCTCGTGAACGGTCAGCCTGAGACTGTTGATGAGGCCAGAGCCAGTGAGATCTTGGAGTTCGAGGACCTTGAGATCTCTGTTGACTTGGGCACCGGCGGTGGTGCTGAGGCTTCTTTCTGGACATGTGACCTCACTCACGAGTATGTTACCATCAACGGAGACTACCGTAGTTGAAGGGCAGATTAGATCTAATATCATTATAGACGAGTTCTCATATTTACGCTAGGTTTTCATGGGTGCGTAGTTTTCAGACTGCCCCTCCAGCCTCCCCCGCGGCTCAACCGACGGCCCACCCGCGCTCTGCCTAGCACCGGCTTGTTGATCCCTGTCCAGCTCTCGGGGCTGTTTGACACGGGCTGCCAATCAGACAGACAAGTCGCGCGGTCGACTGCAAAAGGGGACATCAACCATCAAAAGCTCCCAACAGCACCAAACTCCCTCGGCGGCAACCCACTTACACTCCATCCGCTACGCAAAACACACCGCCAATTGGGCGCTTGCTATGTCAGAATTTGACGCTTACGAACTCCACCAGCGGGAGAAGCACTCCGTTGGCTCCTCGTCCACAGAGGGCGACGTCAGCCCGCTCACCTCCCGCAAAGTCTCCCTCGTGGACCCATCCGCCAGCGGCAAAGGCAACTCGTTACTGCATCCTCCACAAGAGCTGATCGTCCCTGAGATTGACCACGAACAACCGACCTCCCCGAGAACCGAGACTGGCCGTGGTCACAGACTGAGCGCTGTGCCGTTCTCTTACAAGGGCTTCCACGCAGCAGCAGCAGTCAACAACCCAGTACCACCTTTCCAGCATCCTATCAAGCCAAAGCAAAAGAAGAGCCTGTTCGGTAAGTTTATCAACTCGATCCGTGATGAGAACAAACGTGGATCCAAGTCATCCGACTCTGGTGGCTCACTCTCAAGCGAGCCCAGATCAAGCGTCTCAAGGCCAGTCACACAACCATCCCACGCATCCAGCGCAAGAAACCCAAGCTTCACCAGTGATTTCAGTCTTGAACTCCCACCACAGTCACGCACAGCTCATCACAATCCAAGTGTTGCCAGTATAAGTACGTCTCTCACTGACTATGGTAGTGAGAACTCTGTGGTTGCCCTCAACCTCAATGACCTCTCGGATATCACAGACATCATTGCTGAACACCCAAGTCAGGAGGACTTACTGGAGCCAACAACGAAGGACTCATGGGCGGCTCCAGAGTCATGGGATGTCAAGGATGAGAAGCTTGAACATCCAAGTGTTGATGAAGATGAGGACTATGTTGTCAGAAGGACATACACCCACTTGTCGAAAGATGCCGACTTGAGACTTCACGATAACAAGCTCTACCACGTCAGAATCCATGCCGAGGACGATGACTTCACATCGACACTCAAGAGACCGTATGGTGAAACTGTCGAAGAACTGATCAAGTTCTTGAAGGGGAGATACCAATTGTCTGGCGACTACAAGCTCAGTTTGAGAGTTGGTAAGGTCACAAAGAAGCTTGAGCCAAACCAGAAACCAGTCAAGATTCAGACCAATTTGCTCTTGTTGTCAGGATACAACGATGATGACAAACTGGATGACATTGGAAGATTTGACTTGAGTTATTTGTTCAAGTTCATTCTTCATCACGACACGCTCAAGCAGCTGAGTCCCGCTGAAGAAGAGTACATCAACAGAGATCTGGTGCACGTCAACTTGAAGAGTAAAGACCTCCAAAAGATTCCAGCGCTTTGCTACTCTTCCAAGGTCCAGAGTTTGGATGTTTCGAACAACGGTGATATCACACTACCATCAGACTTCTTCCAGACCGCCGACTCCGAGTTGAGCTCGTTGAGAATGGTGAACATCAGAACAAAAGTTTTCCCTCCAAACATTGTCTACGCAAGAGAACTGGCTTCTCTGGACTTGGAGAGAAACTTCATTCAGATCATTCCTTCAAACTTCTACATGCTGCGCAACTTGTCTATTGTCAACTTGAGTTGTAACAGACTTACCAGCTTACCACGGCTACCAGCCAACCTGAAGATTCTCGATCTGAGTTCCAACGAGTTTGAGGTCTTCCCAGAATCTATCAGCAAGCTCAGTAATCTTTTGCAGCTCGATATCTCATACAACAAACTCACGACGCTCCCTCCATCTATCAACAACTTGTCATCTTTGAAGAAGGCCAACATCTCTTCCAACTCCTTGAGCCGTGTGGATATCAATCTGCCAAATTTGAGAACTCTGAACTTGAGATACAACGACATCTCCGAGGTGCACCTGGAAGGTGACAACATTGAGAATCTCTACCTCACACACAACAACATCTCAAACCTTGCCGATCCACTTCCAAGCTTGAGAACGCTCGATCTTCAGCAGAACCCAATCACTCAGCTCAATATTCAGAGTACCAATCTTGCATCGCTCAACTTGTCCAAGGCAAAGCTAACATCTCTTCCAACCTCCATCCTCACCCTCTCAAAGCTGGAGAAACTCGAACTGAGTAAAAACGCACTCCGTGTGCTCCCAGACATCTCGAGTCTATCAAACTTGAGAGAACTCTCCATCTACAGCAACAATTTGGAAGTACTACCAGACTTGTCGTCGTTGAAGAAGCTGAAGTTCCTTGATCTCCATGACAACAACTTGAAATCCATCTTTGACTTCTCACTCGTGGAAGAGGTCAACCTTGCCTCGAACTTGATATCTGAGCTGCCAATGCCAGCCAATGAGCGCACTCACATTCTCCACCTTGCAGACAATCAGCTTGATGACAACTGCTTCTACGCAATTCGTATGCACAAGCATTTGAAGGTTCTGGAGCTTTCTTACAACAGACTGGTTGACATCCCAACAGGAACTCTTGAAGCTCTTCCTCATCTCGATCAGTTGTACCTCTCTGGAAATGCACTTTCATCTCTGCCCGATGATATTGACCAGCTGAAACATCTCAAAGTGCTGATTCTGAACGGTAACAAGTTCCGCACACTCCCATCTGACTTGTCCGACCTCTCATCGCTTGAAGTGATTGACGTTGGGTCAAATGACTTGAAGTACAACACCTCGAACTCGAGATACGAGTGGAATTGGAAGAACAACCAAAACTTGAGATACTTGAACTTGTCTGGTAACAAGAAGATGGAGATCACGGAGGACTTGAACCTTCCAAAGTTGAAGTCGTTGGGTCTCATGGATCTGACCATCACCACACAGAGCATTCCAGATGAGTCGTTGAACATGAGAGTCCGTACCACGCCCACGACACTTGGTCACGACTTGTCCTATGGTATTTCTGAACGTATTCAGAAGAACATCACTGCCAGAGACTCTGTGTACCAGAACATTGATGGTGGTATCCTTATTGCTATTTTTGATGGTGGTTCATCTGGTAAGATCTCTCATGTTATGCGTGAGAACTTCCACAAGGTGTTTGAGGCAGAGTTGAAGAAGCAGACTGTCGCTGTCGCATTCAAGAGCACGTTCCTACAGCTGAATGGTATTGTCCACCGTGCCACTTTGAACACCGAAGATGGTTTGTCAGGGTCTACAGTGACTGCCGTTTACGTCAAGGACAAGAAGGTGTACACTGCCAACATTGGTGACACTATGGTCATGCTTGCTAAGCCAGATGGAAGTTTCACCTTCCTCACAGTGAACCACCAGCCATCCAGCACACCAGAGTTTGACAGAATCAGAACCTCTGGAGGATTTGTGTCGAGTAACGACAAGGTCGATGGTGTTTCCAAGGTTTCGAGAGCTGCTGGTTTTACAGACTTGTTGCCTCACATCCACACTGGTCCAGATATTTCTGAGACGACGATTAACGATGAGGTTATTGTCATTGGTACAAGAGAGTTGTTTGACTACTTGCCAACCAAGACTATGGGTGACATTGTCAGAGAGTCTGACAACCCAATGACCACAGCTGAGAGACTCAGAGACTACGCTATCGCATATGGATGCTCGGACAAGGTTCTTGCTTCTGTGTTGTCGAGAAAGAAGGCCAAGAAGATGAGTTTCCCAGTGACAAGACAACTCGTTGAGGACTCCAACTTGAGAAGACTGAAGCCTGAGATTCCTCCACCAGTTGGTGAACTCGCCATGGTGTTCACAGATATCAAGAACTCGACACTTTTGTGGGAGAACTATCCACTTGCCATGAGATCAGCCATCAGAACACACAACGATATCATGAGACGTCAGTTACACATTGTTGGTGGGTATGAAGTGAAGACTGAAGGTGATGCCTTCATGGTGTCGTTCCCTACTGTCTCTGGTGCCATGGTTTGGTGTTTGAACGTTCAGCAACAGCTGTTACTCGAGGACTGGCCAGCCGAGATCTTGCAGAGTGAGGAAGGTTGTGAGTTGAAGGATCCAAACGGTGTGATCATCTACAAGGGTCTGTCTGTGCGTATGGGTATCCACTGGGGTAGCCCTGTGTGTGAACCAGACATCATCACGAGAAGAATGGATTACTTTGGACCTATGGTGAACAAGACAGCTCGTGTTTGTGCCGTTGCCGATGGTGGTGAGATCACGTTGACATTGGACTGTGTCAAGGAGTTCAAGAGAATCTCAACGGCATGGGAGTTGACACAGGACGGAACACCTGCTGCCGAAGCATTTGGTAATGGTGAGATGTCTGCCGTGCTGGAGAACGAGTACACAATCCTGAGAAACATTGACTGGAGATGCGAGTACATGGGCAAGGTCCAGTTGAAGGGTCTTGAGACTGAGGAGGAGATCACTTTGGTGTTCCCTAAACAGTTGGAGTCGAGATACCAGTTCCAGCGTAAACCGGATCTGACATCTGAGGACATCCATGGGATCAGGGACATTGCACTGAGACTTGATCGCATTCTGTGCAAGTTGAACGGTACACCATTGGACATCACTAACCTCAAGAGAAGTGAGCATGTTGAGAAGCAGTTGCTTGAAGTGTTACTTTCAAGAATCGAGAACACTGTTGCCCTCTTGTCGTTGCGTGACCAGACGATTGGATTGTTCGAGGACAGTATGGATGTGTTTGCGCTTGTGCAGGAGTTGTCTGCTATGTATAAAGAGCGCAGAGGATGAATGCATATTCAAATGAATATATGGATGTTTACGTTTAGATGTTGTGCTAGGTAGAGTATTGTTTGGGCTATTTAGTCATGCTCAGCTTCAGAGTCCACACCAAAGTCAGCAAGGGTCTCACCATACCCATTCGCCCACTCCGTCTCCTCCGGTGTTTCTTCAAACCTCACCATTCTTCTCCTTATGCTAGTTTCATTATCATGATCCACAAAGCCATAATCATCTTCCTTGTGGTCAACCACGAGCTTTGGGTCATCATGTCCAGCATCAGGCGGCCATGGCATCGAGCTGACATCATTGCTGTCCAACTCCAACACCTCATCCCTTGCAAATACGAGTCCGTCTCCACACGGTCCTCCACCAAACGGCAAGATCCAGAACCATGGGTATCCGAACGAATTGACCAGGTTCGTCCATGGGTTGATGTTGTATGGGAACACAATGTCGTCGATGTCAATGTGTGGGCGGTCCTCCTGCACGACTCTTCTCGCCGAGGACCAGTTCAATGACGATGGGAGGTCTTTCCCGTATAGAGTTTTGTAGTTCTTGGCGATCTTGTCATAGAACCTTGGGCTTGTGTGTTGTATGTCAATGCGATCCCATTCCCAGCTCTCGATGGAGGTCATCCCGGTGAAGATGACGTGGTAGAAGATTCTGAGTGATAGAAGGCCAACTGAGATAACGACAAGGACGCTGAGGATTGAGAGAAGGATTGTCATTGTCAATGTTGTTTTGGAGATGAGGTATATTGGTAGGGCACGGTCCAGCCAGAACTGATAGAGACGAGCACAGAGGTAGTAGCACGCCAGACCGTTTGTGTAGTCGACCCAAAGCAAGAATCGGAGGAAATGAGGCATGTTTGCATGTCCCACACAGTTGGCAGTCCAAGGACAATGATGATCCATCTTCAGGACACAGGTGTTGCAAGTCTTGCAGTGATGCGCTCTCTCTGGCTTGTAGTTGTTGCACTTGCGACACCATCTTCGCCACTGGCCCGGCCGCGTCTGAAAGTCAGCTGGTGGTGACCCCGGTGAGGTGTAAATGGCCCTGAGGTATGATATCCATAGTAGTGTCAAACATGACTGGAACCAGAGCTGTTGCGAGCGTGTGAGGTCCGAGAACACGAAGTAGTGGCCTCCGTAGCCGATGGCAGCGATGATGGCCACAGGTATCTTCGGTCAGTTAGTGACATGGTTCTGGGATTGCTAGAGGGGAAGTACTCACACCGACTCCCAGGACAGGAGGGAGATTGATAGGCATCTAGTTGGGTGCAGCAGAGACGAGCACGAGGCCTTTCAACAGCTTCAATGGTGATGATCATGTTGATGTGGCCTCCAACTGGTCACGTGGCGCTGATCAGGTCACGTGTAGCGCAACGGCTGGCTGTGTGCCACCGGAAGCGCCTGGCCCACAAATTGCCGCGAAATTGCCGCGAATTTGCCAGCGCCCGCTCGGACAACACTGAGCCAGGGCCTGGCATATAACTAGCACAGGCCCGGCTGCTTTTCCTCCTCCACACCGTTTGCCAGCAGCTCACCACCCAATCTTCCACACACAATGTCCTCTAACTCTCTCGCACAATTGAAGGCCGCCGGCACCGTCGTTGTCACCGACACCGGTGAGTTCGAGTGTAAGTACTGCTCTTGTTTGCTCTTTCCTGGGGGAGCGCACCCTCTCGTGATGGCCAATTGAGCTTCCAACTAACACCTCCACAGCCATTGCCAAGTACACCCCACAGGACGCCACCACAAACCCATCTCTGATCCTCGCTGCTGCCTCTAAGCCAGAGTACGCTGCTCTCATTGACAAGGCCGTTGCCTACGCTAAGGAGAAGGTCTCCTCCCCAGAGGCCCAGGTCAGCCTCGCCCTTGACCGTTTGCTCGTTGAGTTCGGTACCGAGATCCTCAAGATTGTCCCAGGCCGTGTCTCCACTGAGGTTGACGCCCGTCTCTCCTTCGACAAGGAGGCCACCATCAAGAAGGCCCTCGAGCTCATTGAGCTCTACAAGGAGGCCGGTGTCGACAAGGACAGAATCCTCATCAAGATTGCCTCCACCTACGAGGGTATCCAGGCTGCCCGTGAGCTCGAGTCCAAGTACAACATCCACTGTAACTTGACCTTGCTCTTCTCCTTCGTCCAGGCCGTTGCCTGTGCTGAGGCCGGCATCACCCTCATCTCTCCATTCGTTGGCAGAATCCTTGACTGGTACAAGGCCCACACCAGCGAGACCTACACTGGTGAGACCGACCCAGGTGTCGTTTCCGTCAGAAGAATCTTCAACTACTACAAGAAGTTCGGCTACAAGACCATTGTCATGGGTGCCTCTTTCAGAAACACTGGTGAGATCAAGGCCCTTGCCGGCTGTGACTTCTTGACCATCTCTCCAAAGCTCTTGGAGGAGTTGCTCAACTCTGAGGAGCCAGTGCCACAGGTGCTTGACGCTGCTGCCGCTGCCTCCGTTGACGAGGTCAAGGTTTCTTATGTTGACGACGAGGCCACTTTCAGATTCTTGCTCAACGAGGACGCCATGTCCACCGAGAAGTTGTCTGAGGGTATCAGAAAGTTCGCTGCCGACGCTGTCACTTTGACCAAGTTGTTGGAGGAGAAGGTCAAGGCCTGATCTGTATACGTTACGAATTGAAAAACACGCAAATGATTTAAATTGAGTGTAAGTAGTTAAGCCCTTGGTGTTCACCATGGCCCCTGTAGACGCGACCGAAATCAAAACAAACAAGCCTTCCATCACCAAACACTCAACAACACCACTTAACACTTAACACCACAACCAAGCGCAATGTCGCAGGCCGTGATATCCGAGATCCTGGAGTACCGCATCCTGTACACCAAGAACATCACGCAGAAGCTCAAGTCGTGGTGTGACGGCAAGGCGACGTTCTACAAGCTGAACCGCAAGCTCCAGGTGCACAGCGAGGACGGCCATCTCGTTGCAGAGAAGTTCTTGGAGAAGCCACAGTTGAACTTTCTCGAAGATGAGTCTCGGTGGAGCAGGGAGGAGCTGAAAGTTGGTGGAGTTTTGCTGATGGTGGAAGAGCTGGTGGCGCGTGGGGAAAGGGACGTGGCGAGGGTGTTCAAGAGACAGAGACTGGAGCCATCAGCACCACCACAGATGTCAGTTCCCGTGATACAGAGACAACCACTGCCTACAAAGTCACCTTTAACACTGCCAAACACGGTACGCCGCCGCAAAGTTGGACTCAGCAGGCTCGAGACGCCGTCTAAGAGGGCAAGACCCACACAACCATCAGCATCCGCATCATCATCTTCTTCTCCAGACGAGAGTCCACGCCAGCATGAAGCACCAAAATCACCAACATGTGCTCCCAAGACACCCGCAGTGGTACCACGGTCCACTATGAGACGGATCATGGACAGAACCACACCATCCAAATGGACACCAGTTCCAAGCTCCAGCAGAGCGATCCAGAGGCCCACACCAGAGAAGACCGACCAACCACAACAAGCCCCACCATCAGGTCTTCTCCAGAAGCTTCTCGAAGAAGACGCCACAACACCACCCAAGCCACAGACGCCCGAACCGGTACTCATCGAAGACACCATCTCCTGGGGCACGCAACAGTCCGACACAGCACTCGCATCCCGTCTCTCCCTCCTACATCAACAATCCCTCACGTCCATCCATCAACCCAAACCAAAACCGTCACCACGACCACGAATCAAGCGCACACCTCGTGAGATCATCCGTGTGGAACAGCCAACACCGGCACGCACACCACTGCGGAACCTACAGAAGAACAGCCTTGTCAAGGTCGCTCAACAGACACCGGTGCTCGGGCTCAAGAGTGGATTGGTGACACCGGCGAGTGTGAGGCCAAAGGTTGATGTGTATGTCAGTGAGAGCGAGGAGGACGAGATTGAGGAGGAGGAGAGTCAGGGGGTGACACAGACGGAGACGTACAACTACGGCCGTGGACAGCGGGTTAGTGAGCTAGAGCTATAAATGCAATGTCATAACAAACGTGTGGGATTGTATTAGAAACCAACCAAAAAAGTCATAAGAGGCGTAAAGTGTGAATATTGAAGTAGTAGTTGTGTGCAGAGGAAGCTCTTTTAGAACTCCAGCTGATCCAGTGTGATTGACTGCTGTTCTCTCTTGACAGCCTCATCAAAGTCCCAGTCAAAGCCAAACTTGACTGTGTCGAGGGCAAATGGCTGTGTGTTCGAAGAGGCAAAGAGGTCCTTGAACGCCGTATCCAGACCAGGGACACCACCATGTGGGTCCTCAGCAGCGTACACGGGCGACATGAGCGTAGAACCTGAGTTTGTGTCACTTAGGCACGTCTCTTCCGGCTCGAGCGTGCTGTTGGAGAGGATGGCGTCCATTGTGTGTGCCCGGCGTGGCTTGAGCTCGAGCGAGGACCGGCTTGAGGTGGATGTGCTGGACTCAGGGGACTCTGTTGATAAGCTGAGACGCGAGTGGACTGCTCCTGTTGTGCGGTGCGGGCCAGTGGGGAGCTTGTGTACGTGGTTGTCAGAGTTTCTTCTTCTTGTGTGGTGTTGCGAGCTGTGCATCGCCCTGGGAGAAGGGCTGTGGCTGGATGAGGGCGAGGCTCCAACGTCTGTGATGTCATGGAGCGAGTACGTCTGTGTGGACTCAGCGAGGTTGTGCAGTCTGTCAGCCGGGAGCAGATTTGTAATCACCTTGTTGATGTCCCACTCGCCGTCACGGTTGAGCAGCTCTTTGTCAGCACAGAAGCCGTATAGCGAGCTCGGGCCCTCTTTGCTCTTCTCCAGCAGCTGTGTCAGCGTCTGGACAAGCACCGACACTCTCGTCTCGAGCAGGTCCACGTACGCGGCCGGATACACCTGGCCGTCCTTCTTCTTGGTCATGTATGTGCAGATCTTGCCGTCCTGGAGACAACGGGTGCAGGGGCGCTGGCCATCGCACTTGGTCTTGGACTTTCTGCAGCAGTCGCAGGCCTTGGACACACGCTTCTTGGTGTGTTTATCTGAGGGCATCGTGTTGGGAGTTGGGAGTTCGGGGCCGGGAGCAGGGATCAGGGGTGTCTTTATGGGTCTAGCGGAGTACCACGGGCAGCAGCAGCGGACAGCACAGGGAGGATGTCGAGTGGGTGGACACAGCAGGGTAACTGTCGTCAGCTTCCGCTTTTAGTCATCATCAGTGCAAACGGGAGCCGGGCGGGCGTGTGCCTTTATAGCGTTGAGCTCTCTATTGTTAATGATGACAGACGCAGTCCAAAACGGCGCTCGCGGCCGGAACGCGCTGTTTTCGGCTCATTGCTCCGGGCCGAGCCGCCACGGATTTTGTGGAGCGTCGTGGAACTTTTGCTGTTTCTTGCTTGTTTTGTGGTTTGTTTGTGCTTTGAGCGTTGTTTGATTAGTGTCTTGTTTATTATTCGACACTTGTACACGCAATGCTCAATTAGTGGGTTGCTCTCTCAAACTGACCACTCCCCAGAGAGCAATCTAGGCCCGTAAAGCTTCGGTCGTGGAACATCTCAGGCAACCTCCGCAGATGTGCCCCAGATAGACGACATCATGCCCCCACACCGCCAAGACCGTGTTGATTGTTTGTTCACAAAGACTGGAGATGCTCCGAAACGCCCTGCTGTAGTTGCTGCTGTTGCTGCTGTTGTTGTAGTTGTTTCTCGATGTTTCTGGTTGTTCCTCCTAGGCGTTTGTGGTATGGCTGCTTATCATCCTCTACCACAAATCCATCTATCTCAGGCCCACCCTTCTCTACTGATGCTGCCAAGGACCAATATGACACCACTCTCCCAGAATTCTAAACCACATGGGTGGAAAACCTCGAACCTTCCACCACCCTCCACCTAATTCCACAAAGAATACGGTGCCATCATGAGAGACATTCCCTCCAGTGGTCTGATAATTCCCATCTAATCAATCACACCGACAGCTTATTCCCGCTCGAGGATCTCCCTCCAACTATTCCACGCATATGTTCCATGGACCAGATCAACCGACCTGAGAGATTTTAAACGTCTACCACCGCCGACATGCTTCACGATGAACGGCTACACACCACCGACGTCATAAGGCTGGGACCATCCACCTCCTCCGCTGCAAAATAAAAGGAACTGGAGCTCCGCGCGACTATACGTGCTCATGTACATACTCGCTCAGGTACCCCATCTGTCATTGACCCTGTTGCTGCTGTTCATGAGGCCCTCGGGGTTTGTCACTTGTACCAAAGCGGATCAGGATGAGCTATCGTTCCCGTTGACACTTGACAGTCCTGATTCCTGATGAACACGGCTTAACACCACAACCCGTGCCGACTCACGCTCTTCACTCGTATACACCGTCGAATGTACCATCCTGTCACGTACTCAAAACCATGGTTCTCCAGAACATCCTGGACAAATGATGGTCAACCTTGGGAGTAGACGCTTTGCCAAAATGTGTCGTGCACCGGCGATAGCTTCCCAACCGGGCCCCGTATAACCCCGGTAAACCCCAGCTAACTCCGCCAAGAGCGAGGCCATCCTCACACACGGGCCCTTCGTTCTCGGCCGAGTTTAACGTCTAGGATTGGTCACCAGCGAGAATGAAGGCGAGTGTGTTTTGTGGCATGACACTGGAAGATTTATAGCGGGGGATGGTCTGACAAGAGTGGAGATACCACAGGATCTCTCGGGTTTCGGTGTCTCGGCCGAGCCGACGAGTGGCCATACCGAGTCACGTGCGCGCGTGCGTGAATTAGCAGCTTTCGCGAAGTTTTCATCCAACTACAGCACCATGATGATCATTAACCAGCTGAGATATATCAGACATTGGCACAATTTGGCATCTCTTGAACATGACTAAACGGCCCAATGATACAGTCGATATCGAGGAATCCTTGGAATCACCCAAGCGACAGAAACTCGTCTCCAGGACCGATCCAGAACCATCACAATCACAGCATGCCAACCTGGAGAACCTCTACCTTGATACCATTGACAGGAAACGCCTCGACTTTGACTTTGAAAAGGTCTGCAGTGTCACTTTGTCAAACTTGAACATATACGGTTGTCTCACATGTGGCAAGTACTTCCAAGGACGCGGAAAGGCGTCACCTGCCTACTTCCACTCGGTCGATGAGGATCATCACGTCTACATCAACTTCAACACACTCAAGGTGTACCTTCTCCCTGAGAACAAGCTTGTTGAGTCCGCGTCTCTTGACGATATCAAGTACGCGGTTGTCCCTACTTACACCAAGGCTGAACTCAAGAAGCTGGGCACATTCGAAGTCAATGACCTCTCTGGCAACACTTACACACCTGGGTTCATCGGTCTGAACAACATCAAGGCGAACGACTACGCCAACGTGGTATTACAACTACTGGCACATACGAAACCATTGAGAGACCAATGCTTACTATCCACAGACCCACAGCTGATCAACAAGAACGAACTCAACAAACGATTCTCAATCTTTGTCAAGAAGCTCTGGTCGCCCAAACTGTTCAAGAACCACATCTCACCACACGAGCTGCTACAGCACATTGGTGTCCTTTCTAACAAGAAGTTCACCATCACCGAACAGAAAACCCCAAAGGACTTCCTTCTATGGCTTTTGAACACACTACACCGCTCATTCAGCGATGACATGATCAAGTCAACCATCATCAGCTCCTCCTTCCAAGGAAAGCTCACCATGACAACCCAGGGTACCACAACCACAACCAAGTTCTGGATCCTGACTCTTGACCTCCCTCCCCTCTCCCTCTTCAAAGCGAAGTCTGGCGTCCAAGAAATCCCACAGATCCAGCTCGAACGCCTTCTTGAGAAGTACAACGGCACCACAGAGACAACCACATCGGGCAAGACACACACGTACAAGATCATTAAACACCCAGCATACCTCATCCTCGACTTCAACCGGTTCAAGGACAAGAACCTCGGGATTGACCTCCAGGTGAAAGCGCGCAATCAGACCATTGTCCAGTTCCCGCTCGAGCTGAGCTTCGAGGAGGGAAGGGTCCAGTACAGGCTTGTCGGCAACGTGGTGCATGACTTGGTCCAGAGTGATGAGTTGGATAAAGACGATGCGAGCTTGTGGAAGGTCCAGCTCCGGAAAGGGGAGGAATGGTTGGAGATCCAGGACCTGAAAGTACAGAAGAAGGAGGCGGCATATATGTTCTTGGGCGAGACGTGTCTACAGGTGTGGGAGAGGGTCAAATAGATGGTTCACGCTTTAGTATACATGTAGTGGACTCATTTGATAGCAATGGTATCAACAGCACCGGTCAGGACACTGACGACGTTCTCCTCTATCATAGCCTCAGCGGTCTCGAGCAAGTGCTTCTTTGGGTCCTGCTTACCAACATATCTCGTCTTGAGCTTGTCTTCTGACAACTCCTTTTCCTCCTCGACTCTCTTGACGTACTGCTCGGCAATCTTCACCATCTGTGCGGCGGCCTCCGAGTTGTGTTTCTCCTTGTGTTCATAGTCGTTGAGAGCAAGCCCAGATTGCCACTCCTTCTTGTGCAGATTCAGCAGCATGTTGGTTTCCAGTGGCGTCTTGTGGTAGTCGATGTTGAGGGAGTAGTAGTGACGGTTCAATCCATGGATCAATGCCTGGATGGATGGCTTGTTGAGATGGCCAACGTTGGAAGTAGTCTGTCTTGGCTCCTGGCCCATCATCAAAGTACTGGAGCTGATCAATCTGAAGGCATCAATGACAACTTTTCCCTTGACCGACTGTATTGGATCAATGACGACCGCCACAGCTCTCGGATTGAGCTGCTCAAACGATTGCTGTGTGTTGATATCCACAGAGGACAACCAACATCCGAAGCCCGGGTGGGAATGGTACCAGCCAACCACCATCTGGTCTCTGCCGGTCTGTCTGAGCATGTCCATCATTCTGGTCTGGAAGACATCGTCCACCGCTTCGACGGAGACACCCGTACCGGACTGTGGCATCGCAAACACGTCAATGACATGGACGGTGTAGTCGTCCACGAACTCACCGAGCATCAAGCCCATGACTTCCATTGGGACACCGGCGCGGCCGTGTTTGAGCATCTTGAGTAGTGCGAGCGAGGAGACGTAGACGGTCTCCTTGTTGTCAATGACTGGGCTGTCGGTTGGTGGGGCGCCGCCGGCACCGCTCTGGCCGAGAAGTCTTTGGAGTCTCTGCATCGTGTATGGTCTGGCTGTGAGAGATGGATTGGTGGGAGAGGGCTGTACTACGGTGTTTGGCGGTGGAGGTGGGTTTGTTTGGTGTCAGTGGCGATTTCTTGGTGGCGCGCACGTCCAGATTCACCACGGCGGGGCTGCGTAACCGTGATTATGTCAGCATGGGGGTTCGTTACGTAGCTGGCTGTTGGAGGTGACAGAGTGCTACGAGTGGTGGTGGGAGTTAGGTGCTTGCTAGTGAGAGCATTAGAGCCCAATTGGTGCACTGCTGATCCAAAACGGGGGAGTTGACAGGGATACGCACCGAGGCAATGATCTTCGTTGTGGAGGGCGAGGGAGAACAGCGTGCAGTCTGAGGAACTGATCAGTAGTCGGCCATTCAGATGACGAGATTGTACAAGCAGTGATAGCAGCCAGACTCCAGCAGGGACTAGTAAGCACACCTAAACCCCCAATCACCCCCAACTACACCCAAACACCGCCTCCGCTCCCCGTCGCAACTGAGCGAGCGTGGCCCAGAACCCAGAACCCGCGAATTGGTGGGAAATTCAAAACCGGACAACAAAATCTTGGTGACGGATTAGCTGTCCCGCACTCACACACACCGACACCTCCGCCCAATCCAGCGCTACAACAGGCGAATTCAGACCACGCAACGGACAGCTGGCCCTCCCACTCTCACCACTGGCCCCCACCGCCCCTCCGCCCGCTTTCTCCGCCCGTTTCTGCCACTCCTGCGCCCCTGCACCGCGTCGCCCGACCCCCCTGGATACACGGCACACCACACCAGCACTCGACACGGCGGCAAGACCCACACAGCGCGGTTCAGAGAACTCACACTCGTCCTTCCACACTCTACAGGACCTGCCACTGCCCTGCCCTTTCCCCTCTCACAAATACCGAGCCTGCACCGCTCCTGATTCACCGCATATCCCAGGCACGCACCTCCCCCTATCGCCACCACACACACACTTCTCTTCACACAACCCGCTATGAGTGAGATTCCATACAAACCCGGAGACATCGTTCTCGCCAAGTACGCATCTTGGGGTCCCTGGCCCTCTCTTGTGATGGCGGACTATGACATCTCCAGAGACAGCAAAACCGTCAAGACGTTGAGGAGCATGCGAAAGGACAAGAAGCAAACACACGTTTACGTTTTCTTCTTCGGTGACCGCAACTTCGGCTCTGTCCCCCTCAAGAACATCACACCGTTGGTCAAGGTTGACATCAAAAGAGGCCTGCAGAGTAATGACGAGAGTCTACGGATGGCATACAAGGAGGCATCCGACCACACAACGTACTGGGCCGTCCTTCTCGAGACCGGCTTGGTTGAAAAGGGTGACAAACAACACAACTGGGAGAGCATCTACGATGTACCACCAGGTGAGAAGAAGCCACAGTCTGACCCAGTTGTTTCGAAACCAAAGCGCAAGGCTCCATCTCCCGCTGGTCCAGAGAAGAAGAAGGCTGCACTGACGAATGGCAAGAGACTCAAACGGTCAACTCCGCTCAAGAGCGACGATGACGACGAGGGGACACCGGCACCACCAAAGGCTGCCCAGCCGGATACTGAAGAGTCACTCAAGAAGACTGTCTACACGTTCCGCTACAATCTCCAAAAGAAGCTTCTCCAACGAGACACCGTACCAGGAGCAGATGATCTGAAGGAAGGTTCATCCGTGCTTGAGGACCTCGAGGACTTCTCTCCAAAAATGACAAAGGACCTACTTGCCTTCTCCAAGCTCCACAAGGTGATGAAGGCCATGAGACGCGTGCCTGAGCTCGAAAGAGCAGACGACTACAAGTTCCACGAGAGAGCTGAGAGGTTGGTCCTTCAGTGGGAGCATCTTATTGAAGAAGTGAGATCTGAGAAGCATAAGGATTCACCAAACACTTCTGTGGCTGATGCCGTTGACACTTCGGTTTTGAAGAGCGAAATTTCACCAGATGTCAAGAGTGATGTGCTGGTTCCTCAAGACGGCAATGCTACCAAGGACACAATCAAGGATGAGAAGGATGAGAAGGATGAGAAGGATGTGAAGGATGATACAGTCACACAAAAGGAAAGTGACAAGGAGAATGTTCCAGAGACTGTACCAGAAACTGCACCAGAGACTGTCAAGGTTGACGTCAAGTCCGAGTCCAAGGCCCAGGAGTCCAATCACGTCCAGCATGAGTCTATCACCACCGAAGCAGCTGCCACGGTTTCCAACGGAGACGTCGTCATGGCGGATGCCTGAATCCCTTCCCATTTTGCTTTCTTGTTTCTTCCCATCCCTCCAGTGCACCCTCTTGGGATTTGTGCTTCATCATGTCATTGTCATGAGCTGACCATTTTGCTAGTTTGTCTTGTTTTGATCTGCCCATTGATGTCATCGTCATCTACTGGTTTCGACAACCCTGTCCAAGATGATCATGTACTATAATACTCTATATATAGCGAGCTTGCTCATTTGTTCACCATTGATCTGTAGCACCTCATCTAAACGCAGCGCCACCACCACTCAGCATCTGTTGGATCATTGCCCCATTCGGCGAGCTCAACACCTGTTCCGGGAGATGCAAGATCTTCTTATCCAGCTCCCCACCATTGACGAACTGTAGTGCCTCGTGCGTGAAGTGGTTGCAGTTGTTCCTCAAGAGATTGTATCCACCAAACATGAACTGTCCCTGTCTCAGCTCATCCAAGTACTCCTCAAACACGTCCTGGGGGATGTACGTCTCCCCGGAGTCCAACACCTCCATGGGCAGGCCGAACCGCGTCTTTCCGGCGGGAGTGGAGACGAGACCCTCGCTGTCAAAGTAGTACTCCTTGCCCCAGATCACGATGGATGTGTGATAGATGGCGTCGAGGTCGATGCCGATGATGGACCGGGCGAATGTGCGCGCGAGGCCGTGGGAGATGTCGTATACGTAGACTTGGACTTTTGTGGCTGCGTCGTCTGACATTTGTGAAGTGGGGTGTGGTGTGGTGGGGATGTTGAAGGTGGAGGTGGATGTTGTGAGTTCTTATAGAGGTGAAGAGTGGCGGTGGCGAACTTTGGTTATCTCCGCTGGATCCGCGCGGGGGAGATCAAGATGTGTCACAAAGGTGAGGTGAAGCACATGGAACAAGTGACGCTGTTGTGGGAAGGAATTACAAAGAAGTTGAATGATAAACGACTTCATTAAAGCTCTAAATGCTGTTTAAATGCGAAATTAGGGGGATTCTAGTAAGGCTTAAAGGGGGAGGAGGAGGGTCTCAAGTCATGTGACTCGATCTGCTCAAGCTCTCTCGACATGGATGCGATGCGGTGGGTTTAACGGTACATCTACATCCTTAGGGAGGGTGTGATGATGATGGTGGGCTTGAGTCCTCCTCGTGCTCGTTGGAGCTGGAACGTGACAGGATCTCACCTGTGACTTGGCCGGGCCTCATTGCACTGCTGTTCAACGTCTCCGAGTCGTCTGGGTCTGCAATCAGCATGTCCATCGTCCTGTAGTACAGGATGGACATCTGTAGCGAGCCATTCTCCAGCTCGAGCAAAGCCAGGATCGTCAAGGTGAGCCTCAGTCTGTTGTTCTCGCGTGAGTAGTGACAGTAGACGAAGAGCTCCATCAATGGATCGCCATGGTGGTGAGGAGCTCTGACACCTGGGACGTGGTGGATCTGGCATGGGTAATATAGTCTGGTGCTGAGTGTGTCGGCTGTGTGGTTCCAGGATCCAGGATGTTCTAGTGGGTTCTTTTGAAGAGAGGTGACCTGGCTTGGAAGGGAACCCGGGTCCGTGCTGAGAGATATAAGCTGGTCCGTCGGGTAAATGCCGGGTAAGTCGAAGCTTCTGGAAACAATGGAAGTCTGCGCACAGGCCACCGCCATTAATTTATACAGCGAGTCGGGTGACGGTTGGTGGACGGGGTGCTGGTGCTTAACTTATAAGTGGTGGGCATGTGACGTCCCCGGTGGTGTCAGGGGGTATTGTTCCCGGTCAGCGCTGCGTCTACCACGATTACTGCGCCTTTCGGGGTCTGCGGCGGGGTGGAGGACCGGGGTGAATAGCCACACAACGCTCGTAGCTCTGGGTCGAACAGGCAGCACCGACCACTGAGTTAGTACAAAAGATGCTCGGTCTAGGCTCCAAACAGTAATTCTTCTGGCTCTAATTGGCCTCAAAACCAACCCGCCGCCGGAGTTTCTTTCCGCGGAAGCAGCAGAAGGGGCAGCAGATTGTCATCCAGCTCCCTCACCACTTTTTTGGCACCGATCCACAATCTTTGACTCAGCACAACCCTGCCATTTTGCGGAACACACAGCCACCACACTCGATATTCCAGTCCTCTTCCACCCTTCTCCTCCCCTTTCCTTCCTCCCTCTTCTCCCCACCCCACACTACCAGCCTCTGCCCGTTTCAACTGCCCAAATCGACCCACCTTCGACCGGCACACACCAATGAGCAACCAGGCATCCAGCTACGGCCCACAGGGCTCGACCAGCACCACCACACAGCCGTCCTCCATCCTCTTCTTCATCGCCATCGCTGTCGGAGTCGTCATCGCCATGGTCTTCATCTTCTTCTCGCTCAGGTACTACGTGAGAACCAAGCTGGGCATCTACGCCACTGCCCGGCTCACCACAGGAGTGGGCAACAGCAACGTAATGCTACTACACGGCGACTTCCCCTTACAACAGCTCAACGCTTACAACGCAGGTCTCCATAACAACCACCTGAGGGCCGCCAGACAGCGCAGACAGTACATGAAGAAGAGAAGACTCACGGAGCAGGAGGTGGACCATCTCTTCCCCACCCGTACCTACCAGAACTGGCTCGACGGTGGCGCACAGAGAGATATCGAGACCAGAGACATCATGGCACAGCTCAAACAGGAGAACGATGATGTGATCAACGAACAGAACGAACATGAACACGAACACGAAGAATCATCTGTTGATGAAACCACCAGAGACACCCCTGTCACACCCGCAGATCATGAATCAACCACCACCACGCATAATGACACCACCACGACCCCACCAACCACCACACACACTGAGGAAATCGATCTCGGCAACCCATACATCCACGAACTCCACTACGACTCCGGCACATGCGCCATCTGCATCGAGACCTTTGAGCCAGCCGACATTGTCCGTGGACTCATCTGTGGACATGTCTTCCACCAGGAATGCCTAGACCCATGGCTCACGAAGCGCAAGGCCTGCTGTCCGATGTGTAAGCGTGACTACTACCTCAAGCATGAGGACGAGCCGGAGGAGAACGACGTGGACTCGTTTGTCGGCTGGCCAGAGTTGCAGTATGTCACGCTGGAGGATAGAGTGGCGGAGATCTTGCAGAGACATCCGGAGTTGCAACAGGTGGCAGATCAGGAGATGAGAAAGTACATGAGCTTGAAGTGGAGGGTCTTGTGGTTCTTGATGGGTGTCTCAAAGGCTGATTTGGTTAATTGTACTATTGCTACTGAGGATGCTAGACGCAGAGAGAATGGTGAGTATGCTGATCCTACCACCGATACTGAAGATACCCCTACTCCGGCTACTGGGACCCCAGCTACCCCGGAGAGCCGTGTCGAAGAGGATGTGACTGATCAGCCTCTGCATCCTGGTCCTTCCGATAATGCTACGGATAATGCCGCATTGGAGAGAAGAAGGGATATTGTTGAGAGAATGGTTTGATGCAATCCTCTGTGGATCTATTGGTTTTCCGGTTTTTTGTTGATGTCTTTCACTTCGTTTTATGTCTGATAATAATGGTTTTGTTAATGATGCCTTAGTTTCGAATGATTACTTGTTTTATTGATCATCTAGTAGCCCTTTCATTAGTCTAGTGAGTGGCACCCAAGAAGATGGTCACGGACAAGCAGACAACCATCACCACAACACCCCAAACTGACAGAACTGCAGCTCCGTAACGCAAAAACTTGATCTTGCGTGGAATGTTCTCATACTCACCAGTCATGACGTTGAGGTACTCGGAACCAATGAGCTGGTATCCGAAAATACCAGGAAGGATGAATGAAATCGACGTTGAACCAGTCGATCCAACAAATGCCAAAACGTGCGCCAAAGAGGTCACAGTGATTGCAACGAGGTAACTGAGCACAACAATAGTCGAAGTGACAACGTAGAAGGGTGTCCCTGTCAATGGTGGTGCACTCGTGTTTGCCAGGAGACCCTGCTCCAAAAGCTCCTCTTGCAGATTGATAGACGCATCATCACTCACTGCATTACTGTTCATCAACGTCGAGCTCTCATCATCTGGTCTGATGTATGCCCTGTCTGGACGATCAACGAACTGCGAGGCATGTGACACCTTGCGTGAGCTGGCGGTGCTCTGAGACTCCCGGCGCTGTTGGAGCAATGCGGCTCTGGATGGTCTTCTTGAGATCTCCTTGATGTTTTTGAAGTAGTGGATGATATGTCCCACTGAGAGTCTTGCTGGATGGCACTGCAATGGGTATGACAGCATGACAAGAATGACAATGGCGATTCTTCCAATGGTGGATGACATCGAGTGTGCGTACCCAACAATCACATTTGGCTCCACGTTGTCACCAAAGGAGATGTATCCAGTCAGTCCCACAAGGATGTAGAGTCCCATGGCAATACCAATAGCGGTGGAAATGACTTTGTTGATGACTTTACCAGACTGGCTGTCCAGCTCGTTTACCAAAGTGAACATGTTCTGGTGACATGTGTATGCAAAGACAAAGATTGGGAAACTGGAAAGGATCGAAGTTCCAGAGTATGGGGTGAATACTCTGACTGGGCCTCTGTCTTCAATGTCTCCTCTGAGGAAGTGCATAAACACCAGAATGACCAAGTATGCAACTGACGATAATGCAACCATGGATGCGTACTTCAACGAATCCATCTTTTTGAGGAATGACAATGGTGCAACAATAAACACCATGAAGATCGTGATCCAGAAGTTACGCTCCAATAACAACGGATACTGCTCGCCTGAAAGTGACTCTGAAATCTTTGGCATCAAGTCTCCAATGACGACCAAGTACGAAACACCAACTCCGAAGCATTTGATGACAATAGCCAAATCAAACACAACTCCCAACTGCGGATATGTCAACTGTGCCAATGAGAAGAATGATGCCTTACCCGGTGGTGTGTACTTGGCGCATTTTCCTTGGAGATAGAGTCCAAATGAGGACGTCATTGCAGAGAGGATGATCACAAAGAGTCCAATGATAATACCATCAGCACGGATGGCATATGGCATAGCGAGCATACCGGCACCTGTATCATTCTTGTTAGTAATTCGTCTAAAATCGGACATCCAGAGATGAAACACATACCAATAATGGTGTTGAGGAGGTTCACCGCAGCAGACTGCCACGACGCTTTCCCCATGATGTGCTTCGTTGTGTTGTGGTGATAAGGAAACGAGTGGCTGGATGGATGGATGGGCCGCTAAATGTGAGCGTAAACGGGCACGGAAGCAATGATGGATGAGACTGACGAGTTGACTGCCTTGCTGTGTCCAGAATGAAGAACTCAAAAGTATCCAGAAAGTGCTTGTGATTGTCGTTTAGTGGCAAATGGCAGCAACGACGATAAACCTTGCGCGCTAAAACTACGCGCTGATCGAAATTGTGCACGTGATTATCACGTGATGGAAATTCGAGTATCTAGCATGATGCTTCTCTCTCTATACCTACTCCAATCAATACGTGAAACTATGTCGTTAATGTGTGATATGTACAGAGTGTACAGGTGACTTTTATCTCCTGTTCAGTAGCCTCTTCTCTTGGCCTCCTTGACAATGTTCATGAGTCTTCTGATACCCTCGTCAAAGAGTCTCTTCTTTCTTCTCATTCTCTTCTCCTCGAGCACCTTACTTGGCTTCTTGTAGAATCTCTGGTTCTGGTGTTCGAACTTGATGCTGTTTGCCGATATGACGTTTCTCAATCTTCTGAAAGCCATTCCAATCTCTCCGTTATCCACACTCACCATTCTGCCTGCGATGGGTCCTGTGATTGGGATTTGGTTGGCTGTGTCTCTGGCTGTGGCACTGACGTCTGTCACCTCAATGAAGTTGGTTTTCTTGGTGGTCTTGGCCTCAAGGAGATCCGTGTTGAGTGATGGTCCTCTGACGTTCGTCTTGGTGCTTTTGAATTGGGTGATCTTCTGGGTAGCCTGGTTCAATGCGTTGGTGGAGTTAGCACGCAGTGAGGTGTAGACCATGCTTTGAAGCGGGCTCTGAACAAGCTGAGCGCGCGCAGTCCGGAGAGCAAACATCGTGGATCGTATGTGGATGGATGATATCCTGTGAATATGGCTGGACGGTCGGATAAAACAGCACAGATTTGACGCTTCGAGTCGCTTCATGGCCTTCGATCTCTTTTTTTCCACCACCACAAAGTATTCCGAGGGTCGGCCACCTCGGTTTTGGCCACATATGGGGGCGCCTTTTTCTTCATTGAACCGGACCATTATGGTTCATCATCTGCTCTTTCTCTCTTAACAAACAATAGAAGAGGTCATCGGTTAAAGTGCACGATGTCGCAAGCTGAGAACCCTGTGGAAGCAGCAGCTGCTCCTGCTGTTCCAACTGAGGTTGTTACCGAGAAGTTGGAGAACCTTGAAGGTAAGTGCATGAGAACGTGGAGGAGGAAGTGAACCAGACGGAACCAGGTGGCTCTAATATGATAGAGTCGAGAGTCGGGATTCCAACAAGCCTGAACTATTACTAACGAATTTTTTATTACAGTTGTTGATAAGGAGGATGACGATGATGTCGAAGACGAGGCCAACGGAGAAGATGGTGACAAGAAAAAGAAGAAGAAGAAGAAGAAAAGTAAGTCCAAGAAGAAGAAGACCGTCCTTCCAATCTCTTCATTCTACCCAGATGGCATTTACCCAGAAGGTGAATGGCAGGAGTACAGAGATGAAAACCACTACAGAACCACTGACGAGGAGAAGAGATACCTTGATAGAACAGAGGAGAACCAGACCAAGTGGAACGCCTTCAGAAAGGGTGCAGAGATTCATCGTCGTGTCAGAAAACATCTGGACGCCAGATTTGCCCCTGGAATGACTACAACAGAGTTGGCAGAGACCATTGAGAACGCTGTCAGAATCTTCTCCGATGAGCCAGACACAAAGAAGGCTGGTATCGGTTTCCCAACAGGTGTCTCAAGAAACTACTGTGCTGCTCATTACACACCAAACGCTGGTGACAAAACCGTTGTTGAGTATGATGATGTGATCAAGGTTGACTACGGTGTTCATGTCAACGGTCACATTGTGGACTGTGCTTTCACGAAGACATGGAATCCAAGATATGACAACCTTCTTGCAGCTGTCAGGGCTGCTACCAACACCGGTATCAAGGAGGCAGGTATTGATGTCAGACTCACAGATATTGGTGAGGCGATCCAGGAAGTTATGGAGTCCTATGAGGTTGAGCTTGATGGTAAGACGTATCCAGTCAAGTGCATCCGCAACTTGAACGGTCACAACATTGACCAGTTCCGCATCCACGGCGGTAAGTCCGTTCCAATTGTTAAAAACGGAGACCAAACCAAGATGGAAGAAGGTGAGGCATTTGCTATTGAGACATTCGGCTCCACTGGTCGTGGTTATGTTGTCAGTGAAGGTGAGTGTTCGCACTATGCCCTCAATGCAGATGCACCAAATGTGCCACTAAGACTCAACAAGGCGAAGGCACTTTTGGCTACGATTGAGAAGAACTTCGGTACTCTTCCCTTCTGCCGCAGATACCTTGACAGACTTGGTGAGGAGAAGTACCTTCTTGCATTGAACACGCTTGTCAGAGATGGAATTGTTCAGGACTACCCTCCACTCAATGATGAGAGAGGATGTTACACCGCACAGTACGAGCACACAATCTTGCTCCATCCAACCAAGAAGGAGGTCGTTTCCCGTGGTGAGGACTACTAGCTTGTACATACACGCTCTATTATTGATCATCAGTGCTCTTGTTTTAGGAGAGATCAGGGGTCACTTGGTCGGATCTCGCTTGCAAGCAGCGTTTCTGCAGCCAAATTTTTGAGATCACGTGAATACACGCCCCCGGATCGCGCAGGGCTGAAATTTCATAGCGAAAACGGCGATTTGAAATCGCCAGCGCAGTGAACGAACAATCATCAGCAACAGCAGCAACAACAGCAACCGTTCTTGCCGCTGCGTGAATTGAGCCTTTCCACTCTCCGCCCTCACCTGCTCCCACACAGAAGCTCCTCTCTGACGCCTGGACCCACACCGCTCCACGTCTCCCGCACACACATTACCGGCGCTTCGCTCCCCCAGATCATAAACAATACGCGAGACCCCCTTCTCCCTCTTCACCAGCCGCGGCAATCTCACAAACACATACCGCCACATCAAAAATGGACGTCGTCATCTCACCTTCTTTGTTGGAGTTCTCATGTATGTACTGTCCTCTTTGCAAACGCGCTGGACCACCGTGCCGCTAGCGCTGTGTGTCCTCCCCGTCTCAGCTTCCCGCAGTACCCATGCTCTTCCCAAACACCCTGATACTAACTAACTACGCTCAGCTCCCTTCACAAAGCCATCCACAAAGTCCATCACCATAGAAAACAACTACACGGACACCATTGCCTTCAAGGTCAAGACAACCGCCCCAAAGCTGTACGTATACTGATTCCTGACTCGATGTGGTGTGATGCACTCTGATGAGGTACTCCTATCTGACCAACTACTAACATTGATTCCACAGTTACTGTGTCAGACCAAATGCCGCCACCGTGTTGCCAGGTGAGTCTGTTGAGGTGTCTATCATCTTGCTGGGCCTGAAGGATGAGCCAGAAGAAGACTTCAAGTGCAAGGATAAGTTCCTCGTGGTCGCTTTGCCGTCGCCTTACAGTCTTGGTGACAGTACCGTCACTGAGTTATGGTCAAACTTGGAGGCTGAGTTTAAGTCCCAGTCTGTGTCTAAGAAGATCAAGGTCAAGTTCAACACCACTGCTTCTGTTGTTGAGGATGAGCCAACTGCCGTGTCATCAGGTATCTCCGGTGCTGCTGCTGTTGCTCCTTCAGTGGGAGATTCCAAGGTGAGTGAGATCACCGAAAAGGAAGTTTCTGCGGATGTTTCCGAAGAGGACAGACATAAGATTGATGCCTTGAACGAGAAGCTTGATTCTAATGTTGCTCCAAGCACTACTTCCGAGAAGAAGGTGGCTCCTGCCAAGCAGCAGGTTGCCCAGTCCGGCTCCCTTCCGATCACCACCATCATCCTTCTTGCCATTGTCGCCTTCCTCATTGCTTGGTTGTTCTTCTGAATCCGCACACCATAGCGGCTTTGTTGGACTCTCTCTCTCTTTTTGTTCTACCCTCTTTTGAATGAGGGATTCGGCTCCTCATACGCATACAACAAGGTCGCAGGGTTGGAAAAGGTGAACTACGTCGGTATTTTGTCTTTGTCACTGGTTTTTTGTTTGTTTGCTTATTACACCGTTTCTGTTCACATGTCTCCGATGACTTCTTGCTCTTCTTGTGCATGCAATGGCATTGACCTGAGCCTCTCATGTGATCGATCAATTTGTATGCGCTTTCCATCTATCCAATATGAGGATCTTCTATGTGTTTATATAGTTTGTGTTTTGATACATGGCCCTGGTCTTGATTGTCTCCTTAACTTGTAGGAGCTTGCGTGGCGTGCCATCCAATATTGGCAAACATCACTCCATCAGAGCATCTACTACCATCAACTTCGAACCCAAAAACATAAGCATGATTAGAGACTATTGTATACAATTTTGTGAATGAACTTAAGCCTCAAGAGCAAGACGACCCTTTGGGTTGGTGACCTTCAAACCCAAAGCCTTAGCACGGGCAAGGATCTCAACTCTGTTTCTAGAGGAAACACCGTGACCGATCTCAGCAGCGTAGGACTTAGTGTGCAACAACAACAAGTCCAAGTCCTTGGTGTTCTGGACGAGGAAAGCCTTGTGGCCGGAAGCCATCATGTGTCTGGTCTTCTTGTTGGTACGGTAACCAATCTTTGGCTGTGGGATAGTACCTCTGAAACGACGTCTGACACAAGAGTCAATACCCTTCTGCTTTCTCCAAGCCTCGGAGACACGGGCGTAACGGTCAGAGTGGTGTCTCTTGAACTTCTTGGTGACCTTCTTAACGATCTTTGGGTGAGAAAGAGTAGCAGCCATCTGGGTGATATGTTAGTAATCTGATTTGGTAAGCAATTAAGAGGATAACCACTGAATGACAATATGAGAGTGATGGTGTGATATCTGACTGATTGGAATGTTGTTGTCTGTTTGTTCTAACAAGTCTCCTTAGTTGGTGGGTTGGTGGTGTTGGTGGTATCAAGATTCAAAGGTGAAATCACAACTCGGGTTGAGCGTGGAGGACAGTGTTTGCTCCATTAACGGTATCTGGTATGTATCTGCTGGTGTCATAGAATCGTGTCTTCTCGTGGACCGTTGCGTGTAGTGCTGTGCCTGGTGTGATGGCTTGTGTTCATTCAATGTTCATATCGAAGGGTGGGAAACGGCCTTGGTGCCCGTATGATGACGGATCTGGTGTGTGATCACTCGTGTACTCTCATATGTCATGTCTGTAGTCTTGCCTCTTGCTCACATTTGCACGTACTTTGTCTGTTTATCTGGTGGTAACAGGTCTTCAATACGCCTCTCACGTTGACAGAGGTTCAAAAATTTCAATTTTGTGCGGGTGGTGAGGATTTCTTCGCGGGTGTGGCACGAACCGAGCTCTCCTCTTCAGCTGCTTATGTAAGAAATCGCCAGTTTCGCGGAGTCGCCAGGCCAATTGTGAAAAGTTCTGGAGTGAGGAGCACGGTTCGCGCCACATTTTTTAGACACATCCGTACACCTCTTAATTCTTGTGACTGCCCTATCTGTAAGGTCACGTGAGTTCTAGGGCAACACTCCGCGAACTTGATTGTGTGATACAGCTGAGTTGATAACGTGGAGGCACCAACAGCTAAGGAGTCAACTGTCAACACACCATTCTACACAACACTGACACCCCAAGAACGCATCGCTGAGACAGATTCAGCAGCTGATTCACACCATGACACAAGCTAATAGCACACAGGAAGAAAGCTACTACTATATTGACCCCTCGAAACACTACACAAGGTCGGCGCCACACCCAACTCAAAACCTCATTGATGTCTACAACCTTACCAACATTGCAGAGTCCGTTGCACGTCTCAATGATGATGGCACCAAAGGTGTTAAGCTGAGAAAGTCATACAAGGCACATGTCGGTGATCTTCCGGGTAAGCACAACGTTATTCCGAAGGAGCGCACGATATCACCAATTGTCTTTGCTCCTCAAGAAGGACCAGGAAGAATTATCGAGAGATTTGAGCCACAACTGTTGGCATACAACATCAACTTTGAAAAGACCCCGGATGCGGGTATCTCAGGATTTGATGCTGCTAATTTGGCAATTGGTGATACATCACAAGGAACGAAGAGAAAGTCAAAGACCAAGACTGATGACGCCACGAAACGTCGTCGCATTGATTAACACGTGGATTGCACCTCTAGAAACATTTAATGAAACACTTAACGACCCAAAAGTATCTGATGAGCCCCGTAGAAGCTCTTGTAGGTGAGATTGAACTTAGTGATGTTCACGAACGGTGCTTGAGGTGTTGGGTCCTAATTATTGGGCGAACACCACGGCTGACTACAGTGTACAACTAACGTAATGTTCTGTATCAATATCATAATATGCACGTGTCCATGTCCTCACTCAACTGTCGTCTCTGAAAGTGCTGATTCTGTTAGCAGCATAGTTACTCAGGTTCTTCATTGACTTTTCCACACTGTTACGTTTCGACAACTTGTTCCCAATGATGCTTCCTGTGTGGCTCAAAAGTGCCTTGATGAGCATCTTCTTGATGTACATGGTGAGGTCCAACAATGTATATATCCTGTTGGTGAAGAAGATCTCTGGCATGTTCAAGACAAAGTTGGTCACATTGATCAACCTCTTCGAACCTTTGCCTCTGAAGGTGATGGAAATCGGAGTGCTCTTCAACTTGAAGGAGACAAAATTGAGATACTTTGAAGCTCTTTGAACCATCTCATCCAGTCCATCATCGTCCTCATCATCATCATCGTCATCCTTGTTTGGATCGTCCAGCATCCAACTGTCAATATGGCCTTCTTTGGATCTGATGCTCAGTGACATACTCGGTCTCGGAGAGTTGGAATGGCCATTCACATTCAGATGTGTACCATTCAGTCTGATCTTCGGTGCAGCATCCCCATTTCCATTAGCTTTCTTGTCGACTGAGGAGAAGCTGCTCTTCGACTGAACATCCAGTAGACTGTTTCCCTTACCATTGCTGTCACTGTTTGCAACACTGCTTTGTCTCAATCTCGGGATGCTCGTGGATCCCAATCCTGGATCAGCATCAGGCGTGGAGTGACTCAACAATGGACTGTCATTCGGGAAGGCATACCTCATGATCTTGTCACCAGTGATCTCCTCAATCGAGATTTGAATTGGCTGTAGGGCGACCTCAAACTTCTTCATAATACGAATTCCACCAACTGGGTAGTCCATCTGCCAGATGATATGAATCAGTGGCTCCTCATCAGCTTCTCTCACAATCTTCTTCGGCTTCTTTTGGACATGGTGGGCAGAAAAGACCACCGGAAGGTTAGACTGTTTGTCAAGATTGATAACTTCCAAGTTCTCAATCACAATGTGGTTCTTGTCTGAACGGTCAGAGCGCTCCATGCGCTTGAAGTGAGAGTTGAACAAGATCACATCCAAGAATGGAAGTCTAGACTCGTCAAGCATGTGGAGCTTGATGTCATCTGCTCTGAAATTCCACTCCAAATAGTCATCAGCATCCTCCGTTGACTTTCTGTTTCCCATGACAGATACCCTCATCAACAAGTACAGCTCAATGGATGCTTCATACTTGACCGTGCGAACCAACTTCAGGTCATCCTGTTCGATATCATCAATGATTGACATTCTTGAACAGATGTTCTGAATGATGTCATCTGCATGTCCAATCCCCTGCTGTAGGGCAACAACACGCTTCTTGATCGCAGCCAAGTCATTGAGATCTAAGCTCAGACCGATCTTCGACTCTCTCTGCTTCAGCTTGAGTGTTCTTGGGTCGTTGTAAACAAGCAGTTCCATGATGATACTGTACAGTGAGTAATACTGTTGAGCATCGCATGTCAAGACAGCCTCGGATAGATCGCAAGACAGTTTGTTCACATCACTCTGATTAGAGCCGAAGATCAAATTCATGACCTTATCGTAGCGAACCATGATGGATGTTTTGTTCGTGAGAACGTGGTCCTTGATCAGAGAACCATCATGACAAAGTTCAACGCCAACCCAAGGAGGCCAAGCCGTTAAGGATCCATAGGACGACGAGTTGAAGAACAACTTGCCTGTCGTCAAGACTTCCTTTTCATGGAACATGAAGATACTGGCATTCTCCAAGATTGTACCAAATCTCTGCTCAAAGATGGCCTCATCAGAATCGTCCTCGGTATCTGCGGCATCAAAAGCAACAATATTGAGTTCGATCTTTGGGGCAGCAACAACAACTGCAGCGTGCTGGTCGCTGTCGCACTGAAGCTGAATTTGTGGCGAGATCAACTTCACCAAATAGTTGTCACGAGTCTTGTAGAAGATGTTCTCCGCGACTTCACGTAGCTCCTCCTTGAAGTACTTCATGCGCTGCGTAGCTCTTGTATCATCAATGCTCTGACGGTCATCCTTTCGGTCACTGTGTGCACTCTCATATGTCGTCACACGGGAGACTCCAACATGATCCACATCTCCACCATAGTTGGCTTTTCTCTGTGTCTCAATTGCGTCATCCAGCTGTGCCAGGGACTTGTGTTGGGTGTACCTCGAAAGTGACCCTCTCAACTCGATCAAGTAGATATATCTGTAGAACCCATCTCTCGTCTGCTCATTCCACTTCAACATCATGTTGTGCACAAGGAACCTGTTACTGAACGATTCCTCCTCTGGGTTCTCATCCACGGTGAAGTCAAAAGATGACATTCTCAACAGTCCAGGCATTCCTGCCTTTTCATAAGCAGCGGAAAGCTCATTAACGAACTTGATACCTTGTTGAAGCTGTGCGTTATCAACCTTCAGCTGATTAGAAAGCTTGAGATCTGAAGAAGTGGCACTCGACTTGAGGTGCATCTGGTTGATCTTTTCCACCTTTTCCAGATTCTGCTCCAACTTCGCTTGTAGCTCTTCCAGACGCTTTTCAAACAGCTCCTTCTGAGTGGCAAGTGAGGGGTTCATTCCAATCTCACAATCATGGAATGCATCCGATCCGAATGGTTTGACACGTCTTCCTGTTTCAGCATCCAGCTGATATCTGTCTCCGTAACTCTGTCTCTTGAAGTAAAGGAATCTGGGAGTGTACATCAGAGGGTGCGTGTTGACGTGACTCTTGTAGCCTTGCTCCAAATCAGCCTCATTAATCTCGGAGAAGTCGGCCAAATCAAACCAGGACAAATCATTGTCGAAGGACTCAAAGTTGTGATCATGAATGTGTTCAGATTCATGTGTCTCAATCTCAGGGTGAGCCTTATCGAAGAATCCTTCCAGCATTCTCACATCAAATTCCTGGAGGTCAACCTTGCCCAGATTGAACTTCATTCTCATGTCCTTCTTAGTCACACCGAGGTTTGCATTGTGCTCAAACGTCATCTCCTTTCGCTGGTGCAAGTCCAATGTGAACTTTGCAGCTCGACCTTTCACACCCACGCAATCCATCTTATTCGCATCTGTAACAGCAAGTTCAAAATCACGGTACACGTGAGATATGAACAAAGGTTCAAGAAGTGCCTTGTAGCTGATGGTGTAAAGGTGACGAGAGAATTTCTTGCTTGTCACTTCTGGGCCAAACAATCTTCCATGGCGGACAGCCAAAGTGTTCGAAAACATCTTCCACCAAGCAAAGAAATATTGGAATGCCATCGGAGTGAGCTGAATTGTGTTATAAGCCGACTGTTGCTGAGAGATCAATGTAAGCCCCATGTGGATAAACTCACTCCTGAATCCCTTGTATGCATCGTAAGAGTCTCTGTCTGCAACATACTTGGGGTTTCTCAGCACAACATCGTAGTGTGGAGAGAAATCAGAACTTCTTGAAAGGCCATCCTCGAGCTTTCTCTCAAAGAACATTGATAGATTGAACGAAACACCACCAGTCAGGCGGATAACGGTCTTCTGGATGAAGTCATCACTGAGCTTCCTGGAACGACAAGAATCAACTGGGGTAAGATCAGCCAAGTAATAACCGAATGCAGACTGCTGGAAGTTCGTCGAAACATCCCACAATATAACAGCATCATTTGTGGATTTGGACCAAACTGGAATAGGATGTGCAAAGTGATTTGGCACTGCAAAGACAACCTCATCTGCCTTGGACGAAATGAACTTCTTCGGATCATCATCCTCGTTCACATTCAATGTCACACCATTTTTGAAACCCAACATAAATCCTGATGACTCTCCACCGATCGCATATGGATCCTTTGAACCCTTGAACTGGATGTTCAGCATACCCTTATCCTGCCACTTGAACGAGATTCGAGCATGGAAATTGGCTCTGATCTTGTCCCAAAATCCAACCTTCTCAGATGGATCGATGGGTGGTTTGGTGAAGTTGTCAAGATTCAGCATGATCTGCTGGATGCATGGTTGATATGAAGTTCCCCAAGTGACAGTAGTTGCAAGTTGTGAACCCAGTTCCCAATCCAGGCTGGTGTAGAACTTGATGGCTGTCAAAGTCTTCGGGACTTCAATGGAATAGCAATCATCTTCATCAAACTCGCTACATCCAGGCACCAGTGGAACGAAAACTTCTCTCACCTCAGTCTTTGACTTGATCATATCCTCACCGATAACAACATCACCATGGATCCTGACAGCAGGCAATTGTTGTGGTTGGCTCTTGGATATCCTTGGCATGTGGATGAAGGGGAGTGGATAGTCTCTCAAGTGACATCTCAATTCAATCAGTTTGAGGTCGACATGAAGGGGAATCAGTGTTGAGTACTCTGTGTCTTTTGGAATACCCTTGCCAACATCGAACAAAAAGTCAGCAATTCCATCGTATCCACATGATGGCTTGTCGATATCCATGTCAATACCTTCGAGAATCAGACTGAGCAATGATGGTGTGGTGATAAAGTCCAAAACTTTGCGGTTGATGCATTCTGGGAGAGTTGAGTGGTCAATATTTCCCCACAAAAACTCAAAGCTGTCTCGGAAGTTATTCTCCATCTTTGACTTATATGCCTGGACTCTTGCAACCCACGACTTAGAAAATCCTTCATACATCGAAGTCACTCTCTTCTGCTGGGTCTTGGCTGATGGTCTTTGGTCAACATCCACCTTGCTCTCTGACTTAGTGACATGTTCAGAAGAAGGTGCAGGTATGCCCGTAGAGCTGTTGGCATGATGTTTCGTCTTGAATGTCTTCTTTTTGCCAATCTTCGGTAGCGCATTGAGTTGATCTTCGGTGAATGCTCTTGTATTGGCCTTCTTTGAAGCTTCGAACTCATCTGCCATGCGCTTCTCCAATGCAAGCACTTTCTCATGGCGCAGCTTCTGCTCAATCAAACCAATCTGGAAGATCATGTTCAACTCAGCCTCAAACGGATCGTCATCCATACTGAACACAAGTCGGTTCGATCTCAACTTCAGCTTAGGAATCTTGATTGCCTTAGTTGGCTTTGGTCTGATCACAAACTCATCAGAGTTGTACTTCAAGGAATGGTGTAGCTGCTTGAGTGTTTTCACCATCACAGATATGTTATCGAAGATCTTGTAAGTGATCAAGTGGTCTGGTGCCGTGATGTGACAAGTGTCATTACTCAACTCAAACCATGGTCCTGGAAGGTTTCCGACGATAGTAGGAACATTCACTCTTGTAGCACCATCAACTGCAGTAACAACTCTTGCCCAATAACCGGGTGTAGTTGGAGATTCTGTGCACAGCCTCAAGAAGAATGAAGACACAAGAAGAGGCTTATCGAGCATTCCTGCACAAGAAACATCAGTGACGTCCAATCTCATCTTCATGCGGTCTGGCAAAACAAAGATCACATCGACAATACCAACCGAGAGCGAAACCTCCGTAGAAGCCATCATTTTCTTCATAGGGCTGTCTCCATTAGAGATTCTCTCTTCACCAACAGGATTCTTCAGCAAGAACTCCAAGATGGTGTTTCTCACCAAGTGCCAACTGGAGATAACGATGAAGTGTGTGATGACAGAGTAGAGACCTTCAAGTCTGTCAACGTCACATTTGACAATCAACCTGTCGTCGGCTTCGCATGGTCTCAGGGAAACAGTGGAGGTTGGTACTCTAAGGAACACCTTCTCATGAAGCACAGTCTTATCGGAACTTCTCTCTGAGACAATCTTCCCAGTGAACTTCCACGTTTGAAGTTTCAAGGACCAGCCTTCATTGTCAGTAGTAGTCTCCGAAGAGGAGTCATTCAGCCCTTTGTCGTCATCTTCAAGCGATGATCCTGCTGTAGATAAGTCGGCAGTGCATCCAGAAGCACACCTCAAGAAAGTCAAGTCACATCTGTCAGCAGTCAACTCGACCTTTCGTAGCTCTCCGTTTATCAGATCATTCTTTGTCTGTGGGTCGATGCTTTTGACAAGATCCTTGTTCAGCAATAACGAGCGAGAGCCAACAATGACCGTGTTTCCAATGCAGTTGAATTCAACCTTTTGGACCCAGTGTGGCATCATATCCTGAATCAATTCAAGTGCACTCCTAGTATCAACCGGAGCCCTCGCTGGACATGACTCTTCAGTGCAGTTCGCAAGCTCCAAACTGTTGATGAAACGTCTGTACTCTCTGATCTGAGGAACAATCTTCTCATCAAGCTCAGATACAATGAAGTTGATACCGTAGAGCATCTTAATACAAGAGAGGTTGATCTTGGCTGTTTCTGTATGCACAAGAGTGGTGACGGCCACATGTGGTAGGATCTCAAGCTGCTGTTTGACGGAAATGTCTTCGAGTCTCACAGCTCTCTTGTCAAGTCCAGTCTTGGTGTTGCGGATCTCAAGCTTGGCGTTGTGCATGTCAAGTTTCTGGTTCACGGTATACTTCTCGACCCCTTCCAAGGTTTCTCTTGATGTCCTCAGCTCAACGGACAACATGTTCAGCTTTAGGAGAAGAATTCGATAGTAGTTCTCCTCAAACAAACTCTTGGTCATGATAACTGGATTCTCAATACCCAGTTTCAACTCAACAACTGGCCAAACGTTGGAGAGATTCTTGGCCACTTCCCACTTCTGGGCCCAAGATCTGCTTTTCGTGGACGGTTCCTGGTTCTGTACGCTCTCTGTCAATGAGTCCTGGCGACGAAGGAAAGTCAAAAAGTTCAAAGCACTCATGACAACGACAGAAATATCGTCGGTTGATAGGTCAATGATTGGCTCAGAAAGGTGACCAACAAGAACCAGCTTGGACTTGGTCTCCTTTCCTGAGATGATGGCCTCAAGTGTTTGGAAAACAACGTTGGAGCTTCCATTGATGTTCAAGACAGGAACAGTCATGATCTCCCTCGGAGGACTCTTTCCAATATGTTCCATAGAAACAGAAATGCCTGTGCAGTTGTAGACCATCTTGTATGGCTTATCGGTGTGGTCAAACATGAGACCGTACCCCGGAGACTCGAAGAAGATTCTCACCGACGAAGCCACAAAGGAGTTGAGCTTGAGGTGCAAAAAGACCAATGGAGTATAGCTGGGGCATCTGAGGAATTCCTTCGATACCAATGGAATCTCAGTGATACTGACGCCCTGGAACGAGATGTTGATAACTTCGATCAGACGTACCATGTTGCAGAATCCCATAAGCCTGTCGTGCAGCATATCCAAAATGTCAGACTCTGTAAGGACTCTGTTTGCGTTCTTGCTCTGCCAGTTCGTCATGAAACTCGTATTGATGTACTTCTTGATCAGTGTGTAGACCCTGAGTTTGATGGTTCTTGTATCACAGCTCACTGTAAGTCCTGATAAGTGGCCAGTCGCAAAGTCAAGAGATGCATGAGACTCAAGAACACAAGAGTCAAGAATCTCAATGCCGTTGATTTTCTGTTGGATGATACGTGCCTTGAGGGAAATGTTCTTCTTTTCCCGTGGATTCAGGTCAACCTTGGCTGTAAATGTCTCAGTATGGAGTGTGGTCTTGAGCTCTTCTGATGTGACCAGCACATCTGAAAACTTGATACCCACAAAGCGGAAGTAGAGAAGATAGTATTTGAGAAAGAAGTTGAGTATGCGGGACTCTGAGAGAATGCAGACTGGAGTATCAGGGTCGATATTCTTCAAGTCTTCGAAGGTCCGTACCGCTGGACTCTTCTTTGGCTCTGTCTTGGACTCTGTGGTACGCTCAGGTGTGTGCATTGTGACATTGACACCTTCCACTGAGATGGCGACACTTGAAAGATCAAGTATGGAGAGTCCAAAGCTGATGGATCGTACCTTGACGGTAGCCTTGCGTGTGGAGAAGCCAACGTTGTAGAGCTTGCAGAGGAACGGATTGATGAAGCCAATTCGGATCCCAAAGGTCTTGCAGAGGCAAGCTCGGATGATAAAAGTACCCAAGACAATGGCAAGTAGCGTCCTGAGCCAAAAGCTGCTTTGGACAGCGTTGTATGCCTCAGAGAGAGCCATTGCAGTGAGAGCGGCTATTGTTGTGATTGATGCTGGTCCTGCACGTAGCTATATCCGGCTAACGGCGGTTGTTGCGAGTGGTGTAGTTGCGGGAGGTTGGGCGGTTTGACAAGGTGCTTCAGATGAGCGTGATCGTGTGTCTGAAGACTTGTTTTTATGTGTGAGAGTCGTTGAAGTGCTGTGTTTGTGCTTGCTTGCCGCCGAGCTGCTAGTACCGCTTTTACCGTGATGGAACCGCATCCCGAAATCCAGGCTCTAAATTGGCGGGCTCGTAACCGCCATCTTGCTTACGTAAAGTTGATGCGCGAACAGATGAAAAAAAATCCGTTGATGGACCTGAAAAAAGTGAAAATTGGCATAATGAAGGGACATTTGAGCACTTATCACGAGGATTTCACCCACAAAAGTCAAGAGGTTTCCGTCCAGTAACTCCTCTACAACACGCCAGATACCCATATCAAGTATCCCACGCACCTAACCGCACCGGTTTCCTTATCAAACAAGACACAACAACCCGCGACCTGCACCCTTCGAAAACTACTATCCAAGATGCGTAAGTGAATGATGAGAGAACAATGAGACCTCACCGATCTGTACATTACAGTCCGGAGTCAAGAATCCTTGACCATGTTTGTGGATCAATTACTAACTTCCAAGCAGCTCCAAAACAGAAAGCCGTGAAGATGGACTTGAACACCTTCTGGAGTGACAACACTCTCGGAGGTGGTGACTGGGCCGACGATGACGTTGATTTCAATACCATTGAGATTCCATCTAAGAAGACTGGTCTTGACTTCCCAAAGAGAGGTGCTGCTAATGCTATGGATCCTGCCTTTGGCGGTCACAGCTCTGGTCCAAGAGGTGACCACGTTGAGTACCCAGTCCCAGATGTTCCACCATACAGAGCTAGAGTTAACAACTTGCCATGGGACACCACAGAGGATCTTGTCGGTGCTTACATTGAGGACTGTATCAATGAGTCAGGTGCTATTGAGAGAATCTCTGCTCCAACTGACATTAACGACCCATCCAGATTGAGAGGTTTCGCCTTTGTCACTTTCCAGACCAAGACCCAGCTTGAAAACGCCCTCAGCTTCTCTGGTCAGGAGATGAACGGCCGTCGTGTCTACATCTCTGTTGCTGCACCAGAGGCCTTTGGAAGACCAAGACGTGAGGAGTCTGACTTCGACTGGGGTTCTGCCCGTGGTTCCGCTTATGGCTCGGGCTCTAGCAGACAGGATGACCACAGAGGAGAAAGAGCTCCAAGAGAGGAGCCAAACTTGGATTGGGGTTCTGCTCGTGGCTCTGCTCGTCCTTCTGGTTTCTCAGCCAGAGAACCAAGAGAGCCAAGGGAGCCAAGACGCGAGGAGCCAAACTTGGACTGGGGTTCTGCCCGTGGATCTGGTGTTGCCAGAGAGCCAAGAGAGTACAGAGAACCAAGAGAGCAGAGGGAGCCAAGGGAACCAAGACGCGAGGAGCCAAACTTGGACTGGGGCTCTGCCCGCGGTTCTGGTGTTGCCAGAGAGCCAAGAGAGTACAGAGAGCCAAGAGAGCAGAGAGAACCAAGAGAACCAAGACGCGAGGAGCCAAACTTGGACTGGGGTTCTGCCCGTGGTTCTGGTGTCGCTAGAGAGCCAAGAGAACAGAGAGAGCACAGAGAGCCAAGAGAGCCAAGAGAGCCAAAGAAGGAGGAGCCAGTCCTCGACTGGGGTTCTGCCCGTGGTTCTGGGGCTGCCAGAGAACACAGAGAGCCAAGAGAGCACAGAGATGCTAAGCCAAAGAAGGAGGAGCCATCCCTTGACTGGGGTTCTGCCAGATCTGCCGTTTCATCTTCGAGAAGCAACAGCAACAAGAAGTCTTCTACTGGTGCTAAGAGAGTTGTCTCCCAGAAGGAGGAAGCTGCTAAGCCAGTCGCTCAGAAGTCTGCCTTCTCCGTTTTGGCTGGTGACGATGATGAGGACGATGAGGAAGAGGAGGAGTTGGTTGAAAAGACAGAGAAGTTGTCTGTCTAAGACGCTTAATTATCATCGATCTTCGATTGATCTTGAGTTTGATGTTTTTGGGATGCCTTTCGTTAGTTTGTTGGTGTGATGCTACTTGATTGGCCACCCGTTGTCTGTAATCTGTAAAATAGTTGATATCATGTTTGGATATATATACGCATGGAAAATATTTGGGTGGGGTAGGTACTAGTACATTGAGTCTGAGGTGATGAATGGAGATCAACTTATGAGATCGGTATTATCCGACTAAATCACGTGCAGAACCACGTGACTCACCACCAGTTACGATCTGGGTCGGGCACGCAAGGGGGATTCGCGGGACGTTCTGGCCAGAAGACCCAAACATACGCGCTCCCACATCTCACCTGAAGCAACGTCATTTCTTCCAGCAGAAACACGTTCTTGCGTTCTTGATCTTCCACGTTCGCTCTTCTCTCACCTCCGTCACTTCCAACATCTCAAGTCTTAGGCTCAGAGATCATCCATCCAACGGCTCAGATCCACACACGTCACGGGTCAGTCGCGTCCCTGAAGTCCCGAATCTCAGGAACAAGTCCAGTCCACGGAATACGGAACTCTCAACACACCACAAACATACAAGCTTTCCGTTCTTGAACAGGATATACAAGCTTTCTATCAGCTATCAGATTATCGCCTCTGCTCTGTTTCAACTTGCCTGAAGGACTTTGGTTTCATCACATTCAGCTTTCCTGCACGTTCTCGGTCACACCTCTTCGGAACCTATACTCCTCAGTCAAACGCACCCACGACTACAACCACATCCACAGCTATGTCTAAGCAATTTGCCAGTACGGGAAGAAGTGCTTCTCCCTTCCGCATAACAAACTTCACAACGGATCCTTTTGCTGTGTCCACTTGGTCCATCGCCCTCATCTCTTGGATCATAGCGTTTGCCGGTTCATTGGCATCCAATCTCACTGCAGTATTTCCAAAGTTCACATGGTGGGGTCTGGTATTTGAACTTCTCATTATTGTTATGATCTTCATCTTCTACGGATTTGACCTGGTCGACCAGTACAAGGTGTTCCTGACTGGTGCCCTCAGCGTGGCTTTTCTCTACACCACCAACTCGGCCACGAATCTCGTCTGGGCTGATGGTGCTCCACAGGCTGCCGCCTCCGCCGGAGTTGTTCTCTTGTCCATGGTCAACTTGATCTGGATCTTCTACTACGGTGGTGACAACTCTTCTCCTGTGAACCAGTGGGTTGACTCCTTCTCCTTGAGGGGGCCAAGAAGTTCGGGTAACCCATTCCATGGCTCTCAGTCCTTCTCGAATGCCCGCCTCTCCTCTAGAGAGCCTCAGTATGATGACGACTTCAGAAGATCAACATGGTCCAACCAGAAGTATGTTTCGTCAACGAGACTCAACGGTCTCGAGAACTTCTCTGAGAGAGAGAACGTCACTGACACGCCAATCTATGACATTCCAGAAAACGAAGGTACTCACATCTCCACTGGTACCAACGGTACCGGGATCACAGGATCGAACCTCATCATCGATGACTTCCCATACACTGCAAGAGCTCTGTACTCATATGAATCCAGTCCGGAGGATGAGAATGAGATCTCATTCGAGAAAGGTGAAATTCTCAAGGTCAATGATATCCACAGCAGATGGTGGCAGGCCAAGAGATCGAACGGTGAGATCGGTATTTGCCCAAGTAATTATGTTGAGTTGATTGAATGATTTGATGTTTAGTGCTTTCTTATGACTTCTTCTCCTTCACGTTGGCCCTGTACTTTTGAAAGTACCCGCTCCGCAATTTTCTTCAAGCTGCAAATATTGACAGACTCTAGCCTTTATAACTCATACATCGTACATTCATAACAGTCAATAGAATGGAGCCCATCCAAGGTAGATCACACCAAGATTATTAACGTCAGTAGCGTCTTGGATCAACTCCTGGACTGTAGCTTCAACACTCAGCCCATGATAAATGAGCTTTTCTTCAACTCCCCTCAAGGCTGTCACTGCCTCTGAGCCATTGCCCTCCAAGCTTGGTGTTCCACCCTCATTATCAGTATCAATTTCTTGCAGCCTTCTTCTGCGGATCGGCGAAATTGCCCATGTGTAAAGAGGATCGTACCTCAGAACATCAAGGATACCGATGATCTTCTCAGAATTGTCCCTCAAAACTTTGAACACTAGCTCAGATCCCTTTCTGAAAGCTCCCTCGACACCAGTCACTCCCAGACCGTCAACAATATCACGCGTCAGTCTGAATGGGATCAATTCTGGAACTGGAAGCAACTTCCCTTGATCAAATGCGACGCCAAGATCAATATGAATGGGCTCCCCTGTTAGCTTGTCCACCAAAATGTTATTCAAGTGACGGTCTCCAAGACCAAGGATATAACCAACAATTGAGGTTGTGACAATTCCTCGTGTGTAAATCTGACGACTGTTATACCACTCATCCATGTCAAGGAACGTATCAAAGAAGAACTTTCTGAAAACTGGCTGTGTCTTCTCGGCGATCTCCAAGTACTTTGTGACTCTTTCCTTTGTGCTTTTCTGCTGAACATCTCTCATAGCACACCTGGCCTCATCAAACGAAACCCCATCATTTCTGTGTAGTGGCTTCAGGATATCACAAAGAGAGATAGAATTTGCAACAAACTCAATGATACCAGCCTGTGGACCCATGGGAACAACCTTGTACGTTCTGATCCTGAGGTGTCTCTTTCTAGTCTCTCGCTCACTCATAAGGATGACATTGACCTTCTCAAACACCTGCTCCATGATGGCATCCTGTCTTAGGTCATCCATACTGCCTTTCATCAATAGTCTGTGAGTTGAACCATCTGAAAGCACCACTTTCATGATCTTGGGTAAACTGATACCGGACGGTGAAATTGATACCAGAGGGTTCACACTGGAAATCCGTGGCAACGAGTCGTAGTTCCCTGTAAGGTCAAGTGGAATGTTGTTCATAGTGGGTAAGGGAAGATTGACGGTTGGTAGCTCGGAGAGCCAATAGTGGCCAATCTTCAAATTCTCCAGGTGCATGGTCTGTGTGTTCTTGACCTTCTCCGTGGCCAACCTGATAGAGTTTTCGCAGAAGCCCTCCAACGGCTTCATGACTTTGGTGTAGTATGCCGCATCACGCCGGTGTAATCTGTTCCATACTTGGTCAGCTGCTTGAACTCTCAAGGCAGTGTTTCGGTCTGTTTGCACCAGACTGTACTTCTTGTGGGTTCTGAGGTTCATGATGTAGTAGAGAGAATGAAATGGGTGCTTCAAACAAATCTCGTCAATGAGCTCATGTAAAACAACCTGGAACGGAGTCGAGATCTCACTTGATAAACGTGAGCAAAGTTGGTTCAACCAAGGAACAAACTTGTGACATGGGACTCCTTGGATGTGAGAATCCATAACGTCAGAGACGTTAGTATCGTCACAAAACTGCAACCAGAGGGCACACAGTTTGTCAACATCCTCGTTATCATAATCGTCGCACATGCTGATTGTCATGATAATACAGGTCATCGCTTGAACAACACAGATGTTCTTGTTCTCAGCCAGGCCTTCGTACACCTCAAGATCAGCATTGAACTTCAGTGTGAGCTTTTTGAGATATCTCTTGGCTTCACGTCTCTCGTTGTCAGATGCCTTCTTGTTTTGAACAATCATCTTCAATTCACTCATCTCCCTCCGGCAAGCTTGAAGTAATAGATGTTTCTCTTGCATCTCATTATCATACCCTGCCGTACGTAGCTGTTTGAAGCAGAAATAAGCGATGTTGTGCATGGCCTCTGCTCTCTCTCTTAGTGATGGCACTGTTGGAGATAGACTGATGGCGGGGCGGACATACTCGGTCATGATGTTCTGAAACTTCTTCTGCCTGGACTCAGAATTCCATTTCACTAGGAAAGAGTTCAAAAACGTGTCTGAAATTGGAAGTGCCTCGAGTGGGAAGTACTTCGTCTCAATACTCACTGATGATTGGATCTCTTTGGTCAATATGGCAATCGGAATGAATGTCTCACCTTGTGACCATAATGTACACGCTGTCTCAAAGTTGGAAACCTTTCTCAGGATAGCTGAAATAGAGTCTGGTGGTGACGACTTGGATAATTTGTCCAGTAAAACTGTGTTGTTGACAGCCTTCTGTTGCTCTCCGTGGAGTCTTGCAAACTTTCCAAATCGGCACATTTCATACGCAGCTGCAAGAATAGCATCACCCTCAGATGTGGACTCAAACATACTCTCGAATGCAATCCTTCTGGAAGATAGTAAGTTTTCATAACTTTCAAACGATTTCACCTTGAACCAAGCCTCAGTCGGTTGGGTGTATGCAATCACATTTGAACGTAGCTCATGGATGGAAGAGCGAGATATGTCCTCGAGAGACGCAATGGTGCACAGAGTTTTCAAGATTTCTCCATTCTCTCCTTCTTGAAACTTTCTCAGTAACATTTTGTTGCAAAGTTGTTGAACCTCTGTGTGTGGTTTCTTTTCCTTCATTGCCTTCAATGCACTGTAAATCATTTCACCTTCAGTCGAAGGCCTTTCTGGTGAAGCAATGTCCCACTGATTCAACTTCCAGCACCAATCATAGCTGTTCTCAAGTCTTGACCCTGCTTCTGTTTGATCATTGACAAGTCCAGACAATCCATTAAGACTGTTTCGCGTCAAAGACGAGAAGAGATCAACTCGAGGAAGAGCTTCTCCATAAGACACACATGTATCAAACCGAGCACTGCTGAACATCACCTGTCTCATACTGTCGCCACTTGTCTTGTCCAAAAGATGCATAGCATAGTCGAGTGATGGTTCCACTGGAACACCGTGGACGAGGTCCACATCATCAATACCCTCATAGATCTTTGAAAGAGTGTGTGCACTCTCCTGGAGTGTTGAGCGTGATATCTTGGGACGAGTTGGTAGGATGAACTCCTCAAATACCGCCAGGGCGAGCTTCGACTTTCCCACGGCATGTGAAGCTGTGAAAATAAGCTCCAGATCCAATTTGTTGTAAACCATTGCCAGGTACTTGTTACTCTGTGAGCCCGCTCGGATCAAGTGACATAGATCCACAATAATACTCAACGTCTCGAGCCCGATCACAGACTGTTCCATATTCAATGATGTCACAAGAAACTGTGTCAGCAACTTCGCCGCTGGAGTCCCAAACTGGTAAACAAAAAGGAGCCAGACGTAGTTCATTAAACGCTCTGAGTGTTTGCTGTAGTTCTCAACGTAAACCATGAGAATACCGCACCACTTGAACCGTTCTGACATCGTCTCAAGAAGTGAAATAGTGAACGTCTTGCTCCATTCAGTAGTAGGTTGCTCAAAACTTGTTTCATTGATGACAATTTGTGCAAGTACCTGGAACACTGGTTCGTCAGCGTGTAAAATACCAAACCTGAATGCATCGAGTGGGATGGTATAGCTCGCAATGGCGTTCAAATTCTCCAGCAAACGGCCCTTGCTGTCTGTAGAACCTGGGCTTGAGTTGTACTCGTAGAGAAGGCATCCCAGTGCATCATCAATCATAGAAGACTCTCTGATGTCGTTTGTGTATGCTTTGATGTCCAACAGCACATCACAAACAGCCTCAAGTCCAGAGCAGTGCTTAGCCAAATCCTTGATGTACTTAGCATGTCCCGTGCGCTTTTGATTCTCTGAGCCCAGGTCATCTCCAGTCTCAAGATAGAAACGTCCCAGGTATCGTGCGGCAAATGATTTGACTTCATCGCTCATCTCGAGAGCCCTTGAGTGCAGCAGTAATAGTGCCACTTCCCGGTGTGTCTTGAGCTCATAACTCAAAACGCTCTTGTGCGCGTCCTCAGAGAATACCAGTGACATAGTCCTGAAAATGTTGAACAACATACCTGTCGTTGGCGACTCCGCAAGATGAACCAGTGCATTGTGGAGAGATTGCTGATTCATCCTGATGTTTCTCGAAGAGAGAAAGTCAACGAAAGGGGAAAACAGCGCTCTCCAAGGGTCTCGAACGTCAATCTCAGTGTAAATCTGTAAGAGAGTCTCCTTCAGTACTGGTTCAAGATGTGAGCCAGAAGCAACAAACTTCGTGGCAGTATCATAAACCTGCATCAAAACATCAGGGTATAGTGAGGTGTGAGTGACATCTGGTATGTTCTTCATAGCGAACCCAACCAATATTGCAACATCTTCATGTAGGTGAGGATCGGCCAAATACTTGATCAATGATACAACAATTGGAGAGATGACCTGTTCGTTTAGCAAGCCCTCACGCCCCATAACGAACAACACTTTCAGCTTTCTCAAACCGATCAGCCGGTCATCAACAAACCTTGAGTCAGATATCAGTTTCAAAAGACGTCTGGATATGAAATGCACAGCTTGTGAGGTCCACAGGTTTCCACCATTATGTTTGATCATCTCATGTATAGCATCTGCTAACGAGACAGTGATGTTGCAGAGTGTGTATAAAACACGGGGTTTGCTGGACATGAACTTCTCAAATTCTGGAAGATACTTGCAGATTTGCTTTTCCGATGATACATCAACAAGTCCAAACAACCTCTCTGTGATCAAGAAATCTTGGTATCTGACAAACTCGGAATCAAGATGCGTCTCAATCCACTTAAATGTTTGCTCCCGCACTCCGTTCTTCGTGAAAGACAGAGGAATCGCAAGTGATATCGATCTCAGTGCCAAATCTGTCTCAGCCACATCCCTTGTGAAGCTCAAGATGCATTGAACGGTCTCCATTTTGAACAGTTTGCTAGACTTGCAGATGGAATAGAGAATGATGTCGTTTTTCTGCACGAATGATCCAAAGCTCTTGTAACCGAACATCATAAATGGAAAGCTCTCAAAACTCTGACGCTCGTGGTACCAGACAGTCAGAACCTCAAGTCTCAATGAATCAGGTACAGCTGTGGTGGAGTAGCCAGCATTCGTAAGCACCCTGCTGATAGATGGGTCAGCGTACTTTGCAAAGTTCACAGATAAACTGAACCTTAGCAAATGTGTCAGAGAATCGACCAGTAGTGGATAACTGATAGTGGCCAAAGACTCCATGAGCAAGCAAAAAACACAGGCAAGCTCATTCGAGGATTCAGGGTGTCCCATTGTAGTGCTCAAACGACGGGTGAAATCACGTTGGTAATCTGTACTGATTCCAGAGAGGTATAAAGTGAGAGATTCCAGAGATTTTGAGATGCACACAATGGAAGTCTTCCAGACATTCAGCAGCAACATCTTGAAGTCAAGTCCTTCTTGGATGTTCAGAGATCTGTCATTCTTCATCAACTTCGAAATGAGGCCCACAAACAACGGTGATGTGTCCCAGTCCTGTAGACCATCCGTGAAGAAGGTGGTCATAGATCTGAAAAATCCCTCAAAAAGTGTGCGCTCTGGACCAGAAAGAAGCTCATCAGAACAGGCAGTAGATAGTAAGATACACGATGAGTGAGAGAGTGGTGACATTGCCGTCTCTTGATTCGTCAAAAGCTTCTGCACTGCAAAGGAGAACAGTGACGTCAAGATTCCCTTAGGTACCTTCTCAATACCGTCCTCAGTGAGAAACTCGATCACAGTGAAAATAGTAAGGCAAGCCTTCTTTGGTTCGAGCGTCTTAATGTAGTCAAAAACCTTGTCCATGGCGCTCGATGGGGTGTGGTCGTTATCAAAGCCTGATCCTACCTGCAACAACAGTCTGGTCAACTTCTGTTCAATGCTGGAGACACACCTCAGCTCGCTGACCAACAAAGAAGAGTGGTTGGTGTGTCGGTCCGTCTGTCTGCGAACGGTCCCAAACCCATCAAGTTCTCCACCGTACAATACAGATGAATCAATGCTCTCACTAAATGAGACATTCTCATGAGACATCGTGTCAATCTTGATGGCATCGAGAACAAACATACCACCGTTGTTGAAGATCTTGATCCCGCTGAGTTCATCCAAAACGATCTCATTGGTGTGTGATGTGATCTTCATAGATTCAAGAAGTCTGATCAAATCATACTTCAGTCTTTCAGATGCACTGCTGAGTTGTGTGGTTGAGTATATTCCTTGGTAGATGGTCACCCCATATCGAATCAAACGAGAAATGATGTGTGTGTCCTCCAAAGTGTCACACTTGTCCATCATGGAAATGAAAGAGTCAACGAAGTGCTCCAGCATGAATGTGCCAGATGGTGGCTTGGACGACTTGAACAACCCGAGGCTCGTAGAATCTGAGTGGGTGATCTTACTGCACAAGATGCGAGTAGGTAGCGAACCGATATTCATGCGTCTTAGGTTGAATCTGAAGAAGACGTCGTCATGAAACGAAGTCGTGTCATCGTATGTCATTGTGCTCTCCGAGAGCCACAAGATGAAGTAGGGAAGCATGTCACATGGCATTTTGTCAAATGTATCTCTGTCAATCTTGGCATTAAGCCATTCACCAATCTTGTCACCAGTGCGAAACTCACCGGTGTTCAAGAACTTGGAGTGGTCGGCAATGGCCATCCAGAACTTCAAGGAGTCATTGGAGATGTGATTTGGGCCGTAGACGGTTGGTGCTTCGAATATCGAACGGATCAGTTGGTTAATCGAGCGATCTGTAATCACAAACGATGGAGTTGAAAGAATCTGAAGGACCAGCTGGCATGAGGTGTCCATTGTTGAGGAGTCCTTGATCATCTGGATGTTGATGCGCAGCAGCCGTTCCTCTTCTTCACCAGAAAGAGACCAGCCATGTTGAAGCATGGTTCTTATGGAAAGAGAAGCCCAGTTTGTCAATGAGCTCTTGTCGTACATCATGACATCACTGATAGAAATTTTTGAAGTGTCCGTCTCAAAGTTGGCAATGTGAAAGGTCAACAGCTGGAGACCCAGTGTCTGAACTGAAACGCTCGATGATGACAATAGAGCCTGAAAGAGCTGAACTGAGTTTGCTGATACATCCAGACATGAAATGAATGATTGTGTGTCAACTTTTCTTCTCTTCCACGCCTGATCCGGTTGTTGAGACTCGCCTGCATCGAGTGAATAGAAAGCATTGAGAAGAGTGACAATTGTCAGAAGTGACATCCAGATTCTTGAATCTGAGGGATCAGCAAGTGCAATTCCTGTGAAATGAAACCAGGTTTTTTGCGGAGCTGGGGTGTTGTGTAGTAGAACCATCCCTGGAGACATCATGTCCTGTGTAGACTTTGTGGCTTGCATGATCAATCCATCAATCCAGTGAAGCAAGTCGTCTCGGTGCTCTTTCTGTGAGATATAGAGCTCACCATCACTAACAGACACCTGTGAGGCCATATCATTGCTGATATACTCCGAGGCAATCATTCCAAAAATCAGGAGTTGGTCTTTGAGTGAGTCGAAGTTTGTATGCGTCATTGAGCCAGCTGCCTTGACAACATACTTCACGATTTGGAGTCCATCAAAAGCAGAACATGTGCTGTAAAGAAGCAATGTATGGTTGACAATCTCCAGTGCTGTAGCCGTGGCTGTGCTCTCCTTTCGTAGTCTCTTGAAGTAGACGGTAAGAAAATCTGTGAGTGAGACGTTGAAGGCATGGATGGGCTTCATTGGATTCAAGAGCAGAAGCCTGAGAGTATGCAGCAGATCAATGAAAAACTTCTCATTTGTGTTCGAGTCTGTCTGTAGCCTCAATGCCTTCAAGACTGAATCAGTCGTGCTTTTCCAGAGATCGCAACTCATGTGCTGTCTGAAAGAATCTGATGATGTAAGGATGAGAAGTGCCCTGGAGAGATTGAGGGCGAATGGGGCGAAGATGCCACCGTCCATGCCGAAGATCCTGCTGGAAATGAACTCAACACATGATGACGCGGTCTTGATCTTCAGCTTCTTCTGATTTCCTGTTATCAGCTTCCTCAGTGTGTACGATCCCGCTTCAAGCCTGGTCTGTGTGGTTGGAGACTGTGTCTTGAGATATGATGCTCTTTCCAAGTCAAGCATAGCACGCAGAGACTCGAAAATCAGACCCAGCTCCTTCCTGTTGATTGCATCTCCTGAGTCAATGACATGGTCAAGAGCGTCCAGCGCGTCATTGCGGTCCTTGATCTTTGTAGATTCGAGCTTTCCTGAAGTAGTGAATTAGCATGTGTCCGCCATGGTATCAATTGTGCTTTTGAGGCGCTTTCAGATCACATACCAAGTAGTGCACCTAGATCAAACAAGCTCATGGTACTTTGATGTTTACCGCCCGCTGGAATCAGCTTTGGGGTGCAATGTTATAGTTAGTCGCCTAGATCAACTGACTGGTGAAGGCTCAATCGCGTACGCGTAGTTGGAGCTGTTGAAAATGGTAAGCGCACTATTAAGCCGAAAATTTTGTATGGGGCCACTGAGATGGAGAAGTCGAAGGTCTTCTAATCTACAACAGTTCAATAGTTCCGTTATGTTACATTTCGTATTCCGCCCCGGTTTATGTAGTTTCAAGATGACATTAATTTTGATAGCAAACAAAAGCACATTTAAACGACGACACCAGAGTTGGAAGCAATACGTGGCCACAAGTCGGCACACTCCTTACCAACTGGACCTGTGATAGCAGAACCCTTCATCTCACCCTTTGGGTTGACAATGACACCGGCATTGTCCTCGAAGTAGAGGAAGACACCGTCCTTTCTTCTCCAAGCCTTGGACTGACGGACAACGATGGCTGGCATAACCTTCTTTCTCAATTCTGGCTTACCCTTCTTGACAGTGGCCATAACCATGTCACCGAGGGAGGCAGCTGGAAGTCTGTTCAATCTAGCACCGAAACCCTTGACAGCAATGATGTAAAGGTTTCTAGCACCGGAGTTGTCGGCACAGTTCATGATAGCACCGGTTGGGAGACCCAACTATAGTAGATGTTAGTATGACATTCGAATGGAAAGAAACATGGGGTAGCAGACAAGACCGTAGCGAGTAGATCGATCCAGCGACATAGAACTTGGAGGATGTGATAGAAGTGTGCGTTGTAGTGTGGTTGTATCATATGTGCTGCGTGCGTTGAAGATTCAATAGTTCTGACAGGGTTGGACCTGACTGGCCGTATGTGTATCTGAGATAACCTTCAAACTCCTTCAAAAATAGTAAAACATGACTCTTTCTCTAATGCTGTGCAAGTGGGATTGGTAGTTCTTGTGTACTCTATGTGTTGATGGATGAATATGACTGTATCTTGTTGGTGTGTGTGCTTCAACTCCGTCTGTCTTTGATGAGTCGTTGTGGCTTGTTCTGTGCGCTGTCTGTCTCTGTTCGGTCTGCTTGTTGCTTCCTGGTGTGCCCTGTTACATACCGAAATTCTGTACTTGTTACCAGAAGCACCGTTAGACATTTTGGTTTGTGTATGTGGTGTATCTAGACCTGTCTCTGCTGGTAGTCGTGAGTGGTGAAAATGATTTTGTATTTTTCACCAGAGTCGTGGGACTGCCGCGAACTCCCACTGTGAAGGGCCGCCAACCCGCGGAACCGTCGAGCAAGGCGGGCCCACACCAAATTCGCGGAAGGATTTGTACGGTAAGGGCAGCAGATTTTCCTGAAATGTGTCCCTTACCGCTTATGGATTTTAATAATGTGGTGTCTGGATGTTGGGCGGGACCTGTAGCCCTGATCAACTACACGTGACTATGGTACTAGCCCTAGACAGATATTTCGCGCTGCTCGCCCCCGGATTAAGCCTGGCACCTAATACGCTGTGAAGGCGTTTGAGAACAAACTACCACCGTCTTGTCTGTCGGGTAACTACCGTTATTGCCAGACCTGGTGAAGAAGAGACTTACAGCACGTCACTGATGGGTGGCAGAACTGAGAAAAGAAAGGCCGAGGAGCTGCCTGAAAGCCCATCTGCAGACAATCGAGATGATGACATCAGGAATGAAATGTCAACAACAGGCCGCCAAACGAAACGCACACGACTTGCTCCTCCCACCCATTCATCAACTGTCTCAAGGACTCACATGCCAGAAGTGATCAACATCCCAAGCAGCAGTCAGTTTGTGGACCTTGATGACGAAGATGCTGAGGGTGGCGAGCATGATGAAGATGACGAGGATATCCCATACACACACTCAAGATCTCAGTCGCCACTGTTTGTGTTCTCATCGGATGCTGAAATGGTTGAAGCCCCGAAATCAAGGAAGCAGAAGGTGTCTACCAATGGAGATGTGAAGGCTGGGAGTGTGCCTGCCAGGAATGAAGTCATCACCATCGACGACGATGACATGAAGGAATACTACGTCATTTCTGATGAAGACGATGTTGAAGAAGACGGTGAGAATGAAACCAAACAGAAGACTGTTAACGAGCAGCTTGAAGACCAGAGCACCAAGAATACATCAAACTTGAACAAGGCGGTATGTTCCGTGTGTTTCGATACTCCAGAACAGACTATTCTGTTACCATGTGGTCACATATACTGCCAGGAGTGTGTGTTCAAGGCATTGAGCTCCATGAAGACAAGTACGAAGCTAGGCGGTCCTTGCTCTCTGTGCAGGGCTTTTACGAGTTACAAGAAGGTCATTGTTGGGAAATTCAAGAAGAAAAGGAAAGTACTGGAGGGTCGCTGAAAAGCTCAGGGCCGGTTGCGTTTATGAATTTACGATTGGACTCCGTTGGACAAAGGAACATATCTACATACTCAGGTTTCGGTAAATTGAATATTGGTTTTAATCATATTGTACGGGTGTAGGACCCTGGGTTTTGAGTGCTCCCAGAAGCCGATGCCCGGCTCGTTTTTGTGTCAGTTGCCCGTTTGACCCAATCAGTCGAGAAGAAACCTGGGCCAGAACTGTGCTCCATCGAAATATTTGAGAGAAGCTACAGGACTCATTGCTACAGATAACAAAGAGATTCATTGTAGGCATTCAGGCCTTCGATATCTTGACCACATTTGCTATACATTTCCAGACACTTGCTTTGACCATTCATCTATCAGCTCGGCCGATCATATCGTCGACATCAGACACCACCAGTTGGACATGGGAGTATCATCACTGGCCAACATCACCTACTTCAGCTCCATACGGACGCACCTCTCTCGCAAGAAGGATGACACTTCAGAGCCTCAAGGAATGACAGGTTTCAGCAGAGGTGACAACTTTGACAGAACAGGATTGCAGGAGAGACCAGAATCAAGCCACAGGAGAAACAGAGACGGCACTTTTGATTCACCAACATCATCATACTCATCACCACCTAGTGAAGTACCAGACATGTCAAGTTTCTCCCGACCTCCGCAGTCCTCTTGCTCGAACAGTGACCCTGGGAGTTCACGCAGACGAGAGAAGTTGAGAGTGGTAACTTTCCAGAAGGAGCATCCAAGATACACATACCCAGATGGTACGTCAAGTTTGATCCGGAGAGGTACCTTCAGAGGCCTTGTTGACAGAAGACCAGCCGCCTGTGCTTTCAACAACTGTGAATCATTGAGCCATTGTACCTTCAAGAGTTGTTACTGTATGAGAGCACTGCTTGTTCCATCCCCCTTGAGATTCTGCTTCAACGCTGAGGACTTCACCAACATTGAGGATGAGAACTTCTTGACTTCAGGTCCAGCGAACGACGATTTCGGCAGCATTGGTGGAAAGATCCGTCAGATATCATGGAGCAAGATCAAGACCTTCATGGATCCAACTTCGGCAGAACCAAAAGACGGTTGGTGTTCTTTTGATGAGCTCATTCCAGGGTCGAAGCTGCTTTCTTTCCCACCCAAAGTTGCTGCCCCACAGAGACACAAGCGGACCTTTATTCATGACAATTTGAAGAAGATCGTTGGTCACACATTGTCGGTTGATCCTGAGAGTGCAATTATTCTGCCTCCGCCTATCATTCTCCAATCCAGGACACAATTCAACCCAGGAGATAGCTGTGGTATGGAAATGGGTGTCAGTGCTCCCCATTCGAATGAGTCTCTGGTGGTGTCCTTTGACGTGTGATATTCAAGGAAGAACGTGTGCAACGCTCCAGCTGTGAAGTAACTCACCACGCATCCCCTTGTTTCTCTGTGTGTAACGAGAGCTCGGTTCCAGATTGTCTTTGATGTTTTGAAGTTGTAGATCAATGAAGCTTTCTCCTTGTTCGTTCTTTGCCCATCCGTCACCTCCATGAAAGATATCATCCATACTCTCATCTGCATTGAACTCACCAGGGCGTGGGTCCCATGACATTTCAAACGTCTTTTGGTACAGTCTTGAGACAACCGGTTCAGTGATGATTCTGAGAGATCTGTTATGTAGTCTCTGCTCGTTTGATGTGATCTGGGAACCACTGGCCTTGAGGTGTTGTCCCGCTAAGCTGCTTGTTGGATCGCTTGCACCAAACGAGCTGGTCTCATTGATGGAGTCACTGAACCCACCAAGACCCCTGGATTTCTTTGGTGGAACCACGATGTCCTTCTGATCCCCGTTGATAAGGGTCATAGCGATCTCAACACTCAAAACAGCGTTGACCTTGGAGTCTTTGAGCAAGTACCTGACTGGCGTTGAACCCTGGTCTCCACAGAACTCGGCCAGGTTGATATTCACACGTCCCAGTAGTGTTTTCTCAGCTCTTGTCGGTGTGAGGTCATCAGCAATGGCACAGGCGACGTTTGTCGCTTGTCGTGCGGTTGGGGAAATGTCGCCTGCTTGACTGCTGGTGCGGTGGTGTTGGTGGTGATGGTGGTGCTTGACGACTGAGTAGACCTTGAGTTCAAGTGGTTTTTCCTGGAGCATCCCGCTAGAGTTGGACGACAGCTTGACTACCACCTCGTCTGTGTGCTTCCATACACATCTGTAGTCTCTGATGTGTACTGGTGGGGTGCGTCCCCGGATGGCTGGAAGTGTGTTACCGATGCGCCACTGGACGTAGCAGTGGCCGGACGGTTTGGGGACGTTTGAGAGGTCAGTGACGACGAGCGTGAGGACGTATTTGGGCCTTGCCATGTCAGTAATCTGGTTGTAGGAGAGCAAGAGCAGGAGGTCTGGGTGGGTACTATTGATAGTTGTTGATGGAGCTGGCTGCTGTGGGACATTTGATAGCAGTGCGCGTACCATTTTTCGCGACATCGAATGCGAGGGGCAGCACCGCCGCAGTTGCAACAGCTCAAGGACACAATTCCCACCGAAAGCTTCCACTTCGAGCACCGGCGACTCAATTCACTGCTTCTTGACCGTCTGGAACCGTCCAAGCACCGCTCGTTACCCCTTCTCTTCGCTTAATACCTCCCGCCACTGGCACCACTGGCCCTGCTGGCCCTGCATTCCTCACCATCCAACACCGCTATCGATACTCGATCCCGGCCTCCACCGACATCCCTGTCAGGAACATCAGCATTCCCACTCCACCATGGATGATCCATTCACTACAACACCTCTACGCCAGTACACGGCACCTGGACATCCAGCCCATCGCGACTCTGCCTCGTCCTTCCACTCAAACTACTCGGCCAACTCCTTCCCCGCCTATGGCCTGATCAAGGTGTCCAACTCTGATCAAGGCTCGAGTTGTGACTCGATCTCGCTGGCTTCACCACAGGGCTCAGCCTACTGGAACAACAAGGAACTCTACTGGTCGCCTGGTGGTGGTAAACGCAAACTCTCCCTTGGTACCATCTCACAACCCAATTCCGTTGGACCAATTCAGGGCGAACATGATCTTGATCCAAAGACTCCACGCACACCACTCAGCGCGTCCTCAGCGACGTTTGGCCCCGCTTTGGACACTTTAAAGCAGACTGAAAGTGTCAGATCCACTACTCCGAGACCTCTGTCTCTGAGACTGCCGTTTGGTGAAGAAGCAAAAGGCCTCGTGGTTCCAGAAATGCCCTTTGAGAGGGTCCACTACTTCCTCCACCGCATCATTGCAGCATACAACTCAGAGCAGGGTGAGTACATGACAAATCGCTTCTTCATGAGCAAGCAGATATTTCTACAGAGCAACCATGGTGTTCCAAATGGAAGTGTCAAGACTGGGATCATCCAAGAAATCACGTCTTTGTTACGGAAGTTTGTTGAAGGTGACGAGTCCACGACCTTGAGCGGGGTTGAGGCAACATTGAGCTACTATGAGAAGTTGATGAACGCGTTTGATGTCTTTGCACCACCTTCAGATGATTTATCTGGTGATCAAGATTCTATTGGCACAAGTGTGGTCTCCCCAGTCAAACAGACTCATGTGGAGAAAGTTGAGAGCCGGGACTCGTCCTCATCTGGAGATCACAAGAAGAAGAACAGAAACTCATTCATGGTACTGGACAAGTTCAAAGGCAAGATGAAGCGAAGAAGTGTGCTCAGTCTTGATCAACACCTTGTCAATGCCACTACAAAAGAACACGCCCAAGACTACAAAAGCAGCACTCAAGAGACTCATACCCATACCAGATCCATATCTGTATCAACAACCACATCTTCCCGTTCGATGCGTGACTTATGCCCCCTCCCAGAGTATATGACGCTTTTGGATGGACTCTACCAATCCACTGACCTTGCTTTTAACAAGCTAGGTCCTAATCTTGGTCACAACGAGGCCTTGGAGAAGGTGGTGCTGTTCATGGATACACATGTGGTGGTGTTTATTATGAGGGACGTGACACAGCTCGCAATGGCACATCTGAAGAAGATGACTGGCGACTATTGTTGACTAAGGACTACATACCTGGGCACAAAAATTGAATGAAAATTACATCGAGTACAAACCTATAAAAGAAACAAAAATATAGTATGTGGGCTTTCAAGCGACAGTGAAGATACCAACTTCCTCATTGACAGTAGCCAGGGTGGTACTGTTGTCTGCCACATATCTCTTTGCAACTTGTCTCTTGACAAGGTTTCTCTTACGCTTGAACACATCAACAACAAGCAATGGTGAGGCGTCAGGGTAGTTGGCCCAGTTGACAGTGATGGATGAGGTAAATGGCTTTGTAACACTGTTTCCTCCTGCGACAGGCTGGAACTGAACAGTGTAGATGGTGGTGTAAGTTGAGACACCAGTAGAAGGTGGTTCATCAATCAATGCACCTTCGAAAGTCAAAGTAAGAGACTCGTTTGTTCCAATGGCTCTGGATGGAATGACAAACACACTGTTGGCATTGCTGGAAATGCTTCCGCTAAATGAAGAGCCTGTCACAGTCACATCTGGGCTAGTGACCCAGTACCCATATCCAATACTCTCGATGCGACTGACCTTGTAGTCACTTGTACCATCATATGCAGACCCATCTACTCCAAAAAGAAAGGAAAGAGTGGTTCCGTCAAAGTTTGTCTGGATTGCAGTTTGTGACTGCACACCTGTGATGAGAGTCACGAGAACGAAGGAAAACAGCTGGTGGTAGAGCATAGTTTTTGTTGCTTTGATGGGATTATAGGGAGGCACTGGCTCAGTATTCAACAGCATGGTGGTGGGAAAGCCATTTTATATGTACAAGACTTTGTTCTTGAGTCAATTGAATATGCTTTAACGGGTGGCCTCTGTAGAAAGAGTGTTGCCTCTTCCAAAGTCAAAACTCCATAGTTAAGCGCCCCTTGAGTGATTCGGGTTCTTCTTCCTTCCCATTCCAGACGCAAGAGTTGCCAAATTTGGCTCATCGGCGAAGCATATGCTGGACATACGGTGCAAGCTCTACGCAACTGAAGCTATCAATTGCCTAATCATGCATCCCGACATTCTCCTTGTCGGTTAGAGGCTCGCACAACTAAGAGAAAGAGAAAACAGTCTTTCGGTAACTCTAATTAGGTTAGCAGCGGTCGGAAAAGGTCCAGATTCTAGTCTCCAAGTGTTCTTATTCTTGGCTTCTGAAAGCTGGTTGGAGTGGTTGTTGGGGGTGTCTGCTGTATGCCGTCTGGTCTTTGTGCTCTGTGTTTCGGAACAGCACTGCAGCCGAAACAATAGCCTCCGCTTAGCCCCGCGTTTTGACAGAAGTTATTGAAACCAGATCATAGTATGGCAGTTATGGCAGTATTCAATGGACTGAGACTTGAGTGACCATCAATACGATCTTCTACTTTTGTTGGCTTGAAAAGACACTTATCCGAGGGAGACTTTTGAAGCGAATTCCCACCACGCTTAAGGTTACAAAGATTGCTGATCTACAAAACCATCAATTGCCAACTGCGCAGAAGAGATGGAATTCATTTTTTCACCGTGTGCGTACATCGCTTAGAACTGCATCAATCCAGAATATCGGAGCCAATGGCCCGGAACTGCTCTCTTCTAAGGCTAATATTAGCCATCTAGTAGTGATAGGACAGAGTCTAGTCCGAATACAACAGGTTCGCGGATGAGGGGAACGAAGCCACAACATCAACAACCACTCTCTTTAGAGCCACATCTTTGGCTTCGTTGAACCTCCAATGGCTCCGTGTGATCTGAGTGTACACGTTGATGGTCTCCGTGGGAACACCATTCATGGCACTTTGACCGTCGTTGTGCGCTCATCGGTGACCGTCTCCCGCATCACAGTGGCCCTCAAGGGAACCGCCACCACCCTCATCACCGTCAACCGAGATAAGACAATCACACGCACGGAGAATCATACCTTTGTCGATGACTCGGTTTCAGTGTCTACAAAGTACACAGAGCTCTCTACTGGTACACATAAGTTCCCCTTTGCTCTTGGTCTGCCGGACTCATCTCAGTGCAAGCCCTCCAAGGGCCAGCTCCACATCCACGGGCCTCTTCCTCCATCACATACATCGCACAACCTCCAGATCAAATACGCCCTTGCAGTGACATTGAGCATAAAGAAGGCTCTTTTCGTTTCCAAGCTTTCCAAGACTCTTATCATCCCGCTGAATCCACCCTCGGCAGTGCCTCCGAGCATGAACCGGTCAACACTCATCCAGAAACGCTTCTCCATACCACCCATCCCAGATCCTCCGAAGTCATTCGTTTCATACCTCTTGTTTGGTGAGGATCCAGTAAAACCAGACCGGCAGCTTATCATGGAAGTGCGCTGTGCTGGTGTGCTCCTTCTTGGTGGATCTCTCCCACTAGACATGTCATTCGTCTCGAAATCAGTCACACGACTCTATCTCCACAAGCTCACGATATCATTACGATGTGTCACATCCATTCGGGCAAAGGAATTGGCACAGTCAATCGAAAGGTATGTGACCCTCTGTGATGTCATTTGCAACGAGAGGTTACGCTTCAAAGATGGCCGAGCTGTTGTGTCTCGCAGTGTTTATGACTCAGTGGTTGCGGGTGTTCCCAAGAGTTTCAAAGCATGCAATGGGGAGATGAGCTATGATATGATTGTTACGTGTGAGGTTTCTGGTGATGCCTCACAGACTGCCCGGGTGGTGGACGTTTCTAAGGCGGTTGTGGTTGTCGAGCATGATTTGCCGACGTATGAGGAAGTGGTTGGCCCACGGTTGGAGGAGGCTGGGATCATAAAGACCTCAGGTTGAGTTTGAAAGAAGTGCAGGTTCACTTTTTGCGGGGGGCCAGGTAGAGCATATGTTGGCTATTGAACGGTTGCACTGGTTGCAAGGGCCACTGAATCTAAAGGGTCGAGAAGTATGCTTCACTCAATCATCAGAGAGAAGAATCAAACTCCGGACCATATAATGATACTGTATATATCTACTATGAACGAATAGATGCTAATCAGTGTTCGGATCTTGTCCTTCTGGTATACCTTTTGCTCAAGATCTGAAGTCTAGCCTGATGCAATCGGCTACGACCAGAGTATCTTGTGAAACATACTCTGTCGCCAGCATCTGGATACGTCCTTTCCTTATTGGTAACATCACATTTAAAAAATATGTAAGTCGTGTTTGATCATGACTAACCAATGTACAATTGTCCTAGCTGTGGGCTGTGGAGCTGGTCTGTCCCCCTATTTACTTCCTGATCGGGAAGACAACGGATAACACAACGTGTTCTTACTACACTTGTTTCAGTCTACAGGGCTCAAAACATGATGCAAACCCTTTTGTGATCTCCTGTGTGATACATCCTGCCTCGACGTTCGAAATGTTTATGATTATTCCAACGCATCTCAAGTTACAATTGTCCGCTCTCATCGGAGTCGTCCTCGCCTTGACCGCAATTTTCTCTCTACCAGATAGAGCGATGGAACCGGCATGGACGTCTATACTTAACACTCAATATTTAGCTCGATTGTATCAAACTATATATCATTGAATCATATCTATCAGGTTATGAGCTGGTCAATTTTAAGGCTAATAGCTGATAAGCCGCGTTCGAGCTTCTAATATACTGCTATCGGCTGTCGAACCGGCTCAAAATTCTGATAGATACATCTCATTACACTATAATATGAGAACTACTAGTGTATTACTATTGGTTAAATCAGATAATTTGGCAACATTCTGGATTTCAAACAAAAATGCTCCAGTGATCTTTCAATCTTCAAGTAAATATGAGAGGTTTTTACTCCATTTTCTCCTCTTAGCTCGATGTAAAATTTCAAATCAACCAATTAGCCTGGGAAAACTACTAATTATTATGAACATATCTTTGCCGCTCATGGTAAGCCCATCAAAAGGCAGACTTTCCGCTGTTTTGGTATTTTAATTGACACATAAGTGATAATTTGGTGTCCAGGTGTCGGGATAAGGTGTCTGGATGTGGCGGAGCCAACGGATTTAATGCCGTGACCCGTGACTTATCAGCATACTTCGCCTTGTTTACTACAGCCAGCCCGGCCGCTATATAAAAGGCCCACCACACGCTACAAACCATTGATTTAGCAGAACCACCCAACTGATCATCATCATCCTCTTTCAACGCAATGTCACATATCATGAAAGTCATCCTGGATAAGGAGCAAAGCTTCTACACATCTGGAGATACAGTCTCAGGAACCATTCTCCTCAAGGTCTTCAGCGATATTGACGTCAAGGACATTCAAGTCAAGCTCCAGGGCCACTCTTCATCCAAAATCACTGTCTACACCCACCAAAACAACAAAAGAAGGCGTGATACCCGTCATGAAAACCATGAGGTGTTTTACGACGTGCTGACAGTGTTCCCTCCACCAAACGTCCGTGACGCAGTGCATAACAGGAAACCATCATTCACTCTCGTTCCAGGTGAGTACAGATACAAATTCGCTCTCCAGTTTCCGGTATCTGCTCACTGTGGTGATGAACTGTCCAAAAAGACAGCAAACCTTTTCAGCTCACGATACGAGTCCGGAATGAGATCGAAGCTCTTCACTGGCAACTCCCCTGCACACTCATACCATGTTTCACACGGTAAATTCCTATTGCCACCATCATTTCCCGAATACAGTTCTCACGACAAATCGTTTGGTGTGGAATACTCTTTGAAGGTTTCCATTCACAGAGCTGGTCTCCTTACACCAAGCACCAGAGACGAGAGGGTCATCACATTCTACCCAAGAGGTCCAACGTCCGTTCAAGCAGTTGATCTCATTCAAGGAAGATACTTGATTCCTGGCGAGCTGGTCTCCCTCAAGATCCCAGTACCGGGAGCTGAACCATCGAGATTTCTGCAGAGAACTGAGACAAATCTTGTTTACTTCACATTGGGCGCCACAACAAGTCAGACACTGGTCCCAGGAACTCAGCCGTTTGCCATCCACATCTTTTCATCAAGGGATCCAAGGTCATTCCTCACACAAACAAAAAACGGAGGTACTTCTACTGGAATAATCTACCTCTCCGAATTTGAGATCGGAGTCAGAACTCATCTCAATATTTGTGCATCGGGATACAGATCTCAGATGACTTCCTCCTCAACCATCTTCAAGTACCGTGGAAAACCCAAGTTGATCGACCTCAGCAAGATGAAACGCTCAACCCTCACACCAGGATTCAAGTACGAGCTCGATATTACTGAAATACTCAATGGTATGACAATCCCAGCGCTGACCCCCTCCTTTTCCATTTGCAATGCCTCTGCAGCACCATCAGTCTTCATTAAAGCTCAGTTTGCAAGTACACCTGATCTCCGCAGAACAAGCAAATGTGAGCTCCAATGTGCTGTTAATGTCACAAGCCCAATCATGGACTCGGATGTTTCACCTCCAATCTACACTGTGCCACCAACGACAAGTCCAACAGTCTCCCATGTACAAAGTGCTACAGAACAGTCTTCAAACGGCTCAACTGAAGATGAAGTTTTGCCAACATACCAAGAAACACTGTCAAGTGGTCGGAGATGATTGCCAGCTACAATCATATATCGTACTCGGATTCATTCAAATATATACAGAATCAGAAGTTGCATATTCTCAACATTCAAGCTTTCAGAATTGCACAACTCAAGCTCTCCTGTAGAGCAGCCGTGAACACAAATTCACTTTTAGTCCGGACGTCTTCAAAACAATATGGTCAGCAGCATAGTCACCTCCTCCGTAACAGAAAAACTCACGTCAGCCAGCGATATAACAAGTGAACATTCAAAAACAGGGGACCAAGAAGCAGCATAAATGGATGGTCATAGATTCGTAATGGGAAACCGGAGATGGAAAGGATAACTCTGGTGGAGGTTCAGGCGGTGGTGTGTACAGATATCTCGAAGGAAGAATCTGGACAGGCGGTGGCTCTTCAGTCATCGATGGACACCTCTTGTTTCCACATCTCAACTTGCAATCTTGCAGTAAGTCAACAGCTCTGTGTATCAGTCCATATAGGCTTATCAGAAACTGTACTATTCTTCCCTCTTCTGGTCCTCGTCCTTGGTGAGCCCCCTCAGCTCCATGTTGGCGTAAACCATCGTCAGCTCCTAGTATCTCTTGAGTCTCTTCAGCTCCTCGTATCTCTTGAGTCTCTTCAGCTCCTCGTATCTCTTGAGTCTCTCCAACTCCTCGTACTCGATGTATCTCAGCTCTGTATGATCCTCTTTCACACCCAATGCTGTAGACAGCAACAACATAATAGATATCGGCAATGTAGCGATAGTTCAAGAAGAAGTATAGCACCCAGCACCACTGCCGACTGAGCTCATGTGAAAACTCCCTCTGCTTCTTGAGGATCCGTTCAAGATTGAGAGAATGGGCGAAGTTAGCTCTGGAAGATTGTAGAACTGCAAGTGGAAGAGCAAGTAAATCATCACCACCAACACTCGTAGGACTCTCCAGCGCACTTCCCGGGGAGCGTTGATTCTCGAAGTGTTGTATCTCCTCGGATAATGGATCTGCGCCATAGATCATCTCCAATGTGCACTTGGAAGAGTTAAAGCGAAGGAATACTCGTCGAACCAAAACTCCACTGCGTTGCTGGTGGTGTAAGAAGGAGTCAAGAAGGTACGCGTCAAACTCTTGGGAAACCATGTTGTGCCTCAAGACGTGATGTAGCTCTCTTCTGTTAGCTCTGATACGCCCCGCGATGCTCTTACGGAAGAAGTTTCCGCTTGAAGAAGACAACTGAAGTCCTTGATTCGGTAGAGATGGTTTCAATGGATGCACGATACTGAACGAATAGGTTCTTGAAACTTCCTGGTCCCTCTTCCCAAATGGCACATGCGCTTGAGGGACCTGTTTGGTTGCCTCTTCGTAGGTGGGCAAGTGGTCATCCTCGATGTCCAACAACGGAGCATAGGTAGAACACGATGGACCATCAGGGGAACTTGATCCCAGAGCTGAGACAAAACCGGAACCTTGTACACGTGGAAAGAATGTGGCCTCCACTTCATTTACCTCAACGTGACATGAAGACTCTGTAGGGGAAAGCGGAAGAGACTGAGGAGCCTGTCCTCGTCTGTGAACAAAAGCCAAGCGTGGTAGCTTGCAAGGAGTATCCCTCACTGGAGATGATGGACGGGAGTGGAACCTGTGTGATGTCCTGTTTGCTTCTTGTATACTCTCTTTCTCAAGGCCCGTGCTGGATGACGAAGTGCGACCTCGGGAAGCATCAAAGGGGGAGAGCAAGGGGGAAGGAAGCCGAGTAGAGGTGGTGGGAAGTTCAAAGTCAATACTGTCATGCTTGTAGCTGCTGCTGTTGATGCAACCGCCAGTGTCGTCGTATGCCTGGCAAATGGCAACAGGTGGCTGCCCAGAGAAGGGGGTGAAGCGAAACATGTTGTAGTTGTGAGCGGTATAGTTAGCGATATTCTGATATTTTTTGGTGTTTTTGTAGTTTTCAGTGAGTAGAGAGAGCAGGAAAGAGAGAAAGAAGATGTGTGATAGGAGGAAGTTTGGCGGCGTATTTATATTCGTTCTGAGATCGAAGCTGCTTTTGAGATCTGCCACAAAGACAGACCTTGAAACCGCGATGGGGCCGCCGCCACAAACAGAACAGCGCGGCTAATTATTGAAGGTCCAACCCTGAAATATTAGTGCACAATATGAAACTAGAGACGGCACACTTACTAATGGCGAGCTTAGATAGTCGGGACCATATCTATTTGCTAGATTGGCATCGAATTAGGCGTATAGATCGTATGACGTCATCGACTCACACTCCTTTAGAGTCGCTTCTGACGCGAAGATCGATCAAACCTCTACATAGGAACACCAAGAGACGCCTATATCATAAAGTTCTAATTATACTTACAGATCCACCATATTATAGATGTTGAAGAAAGACCCTGACTGACACCCGGCTTTGTCTTTGCTCACTTCCAATGCACATGCCGCCATTCTAAAGAAAGGGCAAAAAAGAGCGAATCTCGTAGAAGCTGTATGCAATTGTTGTGGTATATGCTCTTCTTGAAGTCAATGAAGGTTACCACACTGTCCTCAGTCCGACTTGATGGCACCATAGATCTTGTAGATGAATATCGAGGCACCGTAGAGACCCAAGGAACCGAATGCAAATCCGACAAGCACGCTGAGAATGGTGGTGTATGCAAAGAATAGAATGATTGATGAGAAGTCAGTCACGTTGAGATATGTGAAGAAGTAGTATATCGAGTAGACCTCAATGTACCATGCGACAGACGATCCCACAAAGAAGGATCTCCATTGCCATCTCGGGTCACCATTTATGAGAGAAAGGTATACCGCAACAATGACACTCTCAGCCACAACCACAGCGAGAAGAACAATAGTGAAGAGCAAGAATCCATACATGTAGTAGAACGACGTCTTCTCCAACCAAACCGAACGGAAAACAAACAACAGCTCAACGTAGATCGTACCGAATGGAATCAATCCAAAAGCTGGGATCATGTAGAGGTACGACAAGAACTTTGGTTGCATTGGTATATGCTTCTCTGGTTTGGCCAAGTTTGAGTTCATGGCTGCCGGCGGCTTTCGGTTGCCAATGAAGCCACCAATGACGGAGAGAGGTACCTCCAAAACCAATAGGAAAATCACCAGAAGCACAACGGTTCCGAATGGCAATGCATTTGAAGAGTCTTTTGCCCAGACAACACAGTTGAGGATAAGGACAGATGTTAACACAAGGAAAGGAAGAGAACCACCGAAGACGATGGAGTACCTTAAGTACGGCTTGATGTATGTTTCCTGCGTGAAGTTCTTGTAGAATCTGATCCCTGAGTATCCGGCAGCAGTACCACCAACAATGAAGAGGGTGAGGGAGGCACTCAGCACACTGTTTCTGACATTTGGACCCAGGACACCAGTTGTTGAGAGGATCAACACACCAATGATAGTGAAGAACACTTGAACACCAGAAGAAAGAATAACGGCCAGTAAGAATGGTCTCCTTGGTGCCCTGAACACATCATTGGATATCAGCTTCCATCCAGAGTTTGTAAAAGAGTCAGTCTTGTCAGTCTCAATGGCAATGTTTTCAGTGGCCAAGTCCATGTTGTTGTAACTCTGGATGTCACGGTTCAATGTTCGCAAAAGAACAACACCAACAACAGCAGAGAGGAAAGCGACAAGGACCAAAGAGTTGATCAATGAGATCCAGTGGATACCATCGTCATTCACTTCGCTCTTGAAGAAGAGTTTCCATCTGTCATTCCAACTGATGCTTGACTCCTCACGCCAGTAGACTGAGTAGGTGAATGGAATGATCACGGTGCTCTTTGCATCGACATCAATGAGATAATTGGCGTAGTTCTTGGATGCACCTGGACAGTGGAAGTCACTGACACTTCTTGGGTACACCTCAAATCCAACAATGGTACTCTGGCCGTTCTTCTCTGTGTGGTGTCTAATGACGAGCATCACATGGTTGTGAATGAATGTTCTGCCATCTTTGACGAAACCAAGCGGGAAACCAGCAGCGTAGTACTTCTTCTTGTCTGTGGAGCTGATGAATGTGGTTGCACCTGGTAGGTCATCAATCAACCATTCGACAACGTATCCGCTTCTGATGAGTTCATCTGCTCTTCTCAGGCCCTCTGGCTTGGTAATTCTGTCACAGAGTCGAAGACACGGAGAATCCTCACCAAACGCGAGCTTGTAGTCCGACTCCCATATTCTGTCACCCCTGATGACCTCATTGAGAGAGAGGTGTAGTGGCCGTGACTGCGGTGTTGGCGGACAAGTGAATGGGAGGTCGTAATACGCGAAGGGAAGCTGTGTCGTGTCAGACTCCACTCTGTTCACGTAGAGATCCACCTTGTCACCTTTATTGAAGTAGTTGGGTGTCCATCCTGCGGGGAAAGTGTGTTAGTATGAATGACAATGAAAAGAGTGGGTGAGAAAGGCATCGGTTGCAACTTACCGAAGGGATCAAATGCAGCAGCCAGTGAAGCATTGCCCAGAGTTGCGAGAGCCAGCAGCGGTAGACTTGTCCAGCGCATTGATGCTGTGTTTCGCGAGAAAAGGGAGTGGGAGAGACGTGAACGAGGCGCGTTGTGGTGCCGTGTAGTTCGTTGGCGAGTCGTCTCTCAAGGTGCATCTGCCAGCGAATTGTTGTTGATGTTTTTGAGCACACGCGACCCCGGCCACAACAATTGCAAGGCCCGTTCTAGACCACCACCCATGGGGGACTATCCCGCGAAACGAGCAAGTTCGCGTGGATTACGTAATTGTTTATGTTTTGCGTGGAGCTCGTGAAGTAGTAGCAGAGACGAGCCGCTGATGATTGGGCTGGAGACGGGCGGCTAATCGAGCAAACACGCCGAATACATCACAAACCAATGAGTCTGAAGGGGTACTCGATCCAGCAGCTGCGGTCGATCGTGCTCTACAACTTGGACAACGACCTCGCCGACTCTGCGGAGTTTGCCGCTGAGAGGCTTCTTGCGGAGGCAGGCGACTCAGATCCAGACTCGATACACCTCTACGGCCTTGTTCTCTTGAAAAGACAGCGTTTCAAAGCAGCGTACAATGCGACGGCAAATGTGCAGCATCTGGGATGCTCGTACGTGTTCGGTAAGGCCGCGTTGGCACTTGACTTGGGCGCTGAGGGAGTGTACGCGTTGACCAGCACACAGCACATGTGGGAGTCGTTGCCCGAGAGCTTATCGTCGAGCTATGAATTTGACAGACAGCTGATGCCAGACCCGGCTGTTCTTTACAATCTTTTGGGACGACTCTACTACTCCATCGGTGATGCAAAGGAGAGTGCCATCAACCATTCTAAGGCATTGAAGAGGAACCCATACCTCTGGGACTCCTTCCAAGAGTTGAACAAGATGGGTGCCAACGTCAGAGTCAAGGCCATTTACAAGGTTAACCAAGGATCCTCTTCTCTGTTCCCATCGGGTCTTGACAACTCTACTGACATTTATGATTCCCGTGACCCATTCCGCGAGTCCACAACCAACATCCAGCCTGTGAAACAGTTCCCGAAGAGCATGGAAGGAGCGTCCAAGGCCCGTTCAGATGCATTCTCAGACTTCCAGACTCCAAGAATGAAACAGTCAAACCTACCCGAAGCGCCAGTCATGCCAGGTGTTCCAAACAGGAAACTCAGGTCATCTTCCACGAGTAGAGAGAGCACTTTCAAAGCACCACCACTTATTGCTGGAGACGAGACTATCAAGCGGGGCCCACGCTCGACCGCTGCCAAGGTGACGTCAAGACTCATCACACAACCACTTGCTCGTGCTAACAAGAGTGCAGTGAATGCGGTTGCTGGAAGAAAGAACTCAGGGGGAGACCTTGGTCAGAAGAGGTCGAAGTCTGTGCTCTCTGTTGAGCCTACAAGCCAACGCAAATTCATGAGTAACGAAGAACTTGGAGAGCAACATCTCTTGGGACTATATGCTACATACGCAAAGGGATACAAAGCAATGAGTCGCTATGATTGCTTTAAGGCGATTCGAATCTTGAGTTCCCTTCCAGAGTCTCATCTTTCCACACCTTGGGTCTTGAGTAAGTTGGGAAGATTACACTTCGAGATTGTCAACTACGAGGAGTCGGAGTCTTACTTCACAAAACTCAGACGCGTTGACAACACAAGGATTGAGGACATGGAGTACTACTCTACATTACTCTGGCATTTACACAAGGATGTTGAACTTTGCCACTTGGCTCATGAGATGCTGAGCATTGACAGAAACGCACCACAGTCCTGGGTTGTTGTTGGTAATCTCTTCTCCATTACCAGAGAACCAGACGAGGCCATCAAGTGCTTCCGCAGGGCAACGCAGTTGGACGAGAAGTTCTCATATGCATACACTTTACAAGGTCACGAGTACGTTTCAAACGACGCATACGAACACGCATTGGAGTGCTTCCGCTTTGCACTCTTGATGGATCCAAGACACTACAATGCACTGTACGGAATTGGTATGGTGTACTTGAAGTTGGGTAATTTCAGCAAAGCTGAGTTCCACTTCCGCAAGGCCATTGACATCAACCCGATCAATGTGATTTTGATCTGTTGTCTCGGTATGATGCTTGAGAAGCTGGGACAGAGAGAACAAGCTTTGCACCAGTATGAACTGGCATGCAAGATCCAACCACTTAGTGCACTTGCATTGTTCAAGAAGGCCCAGTTATTGCTGTCCATGGAACAGTACACCGCTGCTCTTGCTGACTTTGAACACTTGTCCACGATTGCACCAGATGAAGCCAGTGTACACTACCTATTAGGACAGCTGTACAAGCTTGCAAACCGCAAGAACGAAGCTATCAAACAGTTCACAATTGCATTGAACTTGGATCCAAAGGGAAGCCAATTGGTGAAGGAGGCTTTGGAAGGACTATCTAGCTGAATGAATTTGCTTACATCCGCTTCTACTGACATGACTGTAGTGAAGAAGGCCATTTAAAATGTACTGTTTCATTACTATTTTACACTCATAAAAGACTCGTACCGGACCAGTTTGTGCACGTCATATAGCAGGGTGTCAGAAGCAAACCTGTCACTGTTGCGTTGGTTGTGGCTGTGGAGAAGATTGCTGCTGGCCCTGGAAGTTGCTGTTGTTGGAACGACGGTTGTTACCACGGGTCTGTCTGCTCTTGTTGTTGCTGTTATTGTTGCTGTAGCCTCTGTTACCCTGGTTGTTGTAACCTCTGTTATTATTGTTGTTGCCGAATCTTCTGTCATTGTTGAACGAACGGTTGTTGTTGCCGTTGTCGTTATTTCTGTTCTTGTTTCTCTGATCTTGGTTCTGCTGGTTTAGCTGTTTCACCTCTGGGATGATCTCTTGTGGGATTCTGAGATACTTGATGTCCTTACCTCTGACAAAGATTTCAGGCATCTTGAGGAAGGTTTCACCGTCTGCACTCGTTTCAATCACGTCCTGGAGTGTCACATTCATCCAATTGTCGATCTCCACGAGGATACCGTTGACAGTCTCACCGGACTTGAGCTCCACAAGGAGTGGCTGACCCTTGGATGCTGTCAGAAGATAGATTGGAAGCTGGTTAATGATGTTAGTAAATTGCCACATTAGTTAACGACTTCTTCGAGATCCAGGACGGTACGTACCATTTTGGGTTAGGTGTTGAGCTAGCAGTGTCCGTTAGGGAAAAGTGTAGATGAACTTTTGTGATCGTGCAACAATGAGCGGTTTGAATGAAGAAGATGATGCTTGCGTGGTTTATCGTTCGTCGTTGTCGTTGTTTGTCGACGGTGTTAAAACGAAAAAGCGAGAATCGTTAGGCCCACACACCATCTCGTTTTGAGGAGACAAGAGAAGTTACAACTGTGGAGTAACGACCTTATAAAACAGATAAGTGGAAGGAAAGAGGGTATTGGGCTACTCCTGACGACCTACTCTAAGCTCAGCTAATCCACGATTACGTGCAGAGCACCACAAATTGGGAATGGCTGAAGTGGCTCGCGAAAGGGGTCATCTCCCAAGTCTGGTTGGGGGACTGGAAGGACTACAGTACGTGAGCCCCTAATGTGTTATCCAATACTTATATCTGGATGAGCAGGTGGAATTCTGCACAATTGGTACAACATTCAGACTCTGGAACAACCGCAACACGGAGTGCGTTGTTTATCTCTTACTGACCGCATTAGGGCACCATATGTACTGAACAGGGTTACCCGGATCACTAAATCGAGAGGCGCGCGACCTGACGAAAACCGCAGCCTCTACATCAACACCCGCGCTAGAGCTATTCTCTCAGCAAGAGAACCAGCAGCAGCAAGAAGCAGCAGCTTTTACCGCTCTTGTGAAACCGCCCAGAGTCGACACTGAGCCACTCATAGACAATTGTCAACTGCAATTGACTCTTTTTGTGTGCAACCGCCCGCTGCAGTCTGTGCAAATACGCTTCTCACTCCTCTCCCTCCTGTCTCGGCAATCAAAGTAGCCAGGTGCCCCTCACCAGCTCCAAGTTCTCAGAGTCAAGCACTACCATCTTCCAGTGCTGTGATCCTCACTTGCTGGTAACAAATACACTCAGGTATCAATCAAACGAGTTACAGAGACCCTACCAAGTCCATCCCGCTCATACATTGTGATCACACGCGTCCACACTTCACGTAACAGAAGAACATGTCCAAGCCACAGGTCCACCGCAACAGCTTTGACAAAGGCCCTTCTAACAACCGCTCCAACTCCAAGAGCTCAAACCGTCGTCCAAGCTTTGAGAAGGACAAGGGAAATGGAGCCGCTGAGAAGAATGGAACCAATGGACACATCGATACCGAGCCATTGCAGGACGACTCATTCCAGTCACACCAGCAGGACCGTGTCTTGTACCTGATCATGAACTCCATTGGTGCAGGAATCACTCTCTTGACAAACTCTGGCAGTCACATAACAGGTATCATGGAGAACATCGATCCAAAGACGTTGAAGATTGTCTTGAAGTCCGAGGGCAAGACCATCACGGCCAACTATGAAGACGTGATCGCTTTTGAGATTGCGGATGTTGACCTCTTCAAGACAAGCTATTCCAAGAAGAATGGTGGCTTCAAGACCGATACTGACATCTCTACTACAAAGAACACGACTGGCCAGCGCCGCTCTGAAGTTGAGAGATGGACCCCAGATGCCTCGATCCCAATGGGAGAATCACTCGAAGGTATGTCTCTTGAGGACAACTCTCATGGAAAGTGGGATCAGTTTGCTACAAATGAGAAGAAGTTTGGTATCAAGTCCGAGTTTGATGAGAACTTATACACCACAAAGATCAACAAGGACAGTCCAGAATACCTGGCAAGAGTAAGAGAGGCTAACAAGTTGGCCAGCGAGATTGAGAACGGCGTCACGGAGAATGCCCACATGGCTGAAGAGCGTGGTATCAAGTTTGACGACAGTGGTATTGATGAGGAGGACAAATACTCTGGTGTTGCACGCAACGCGCCTTCTACTAAGCCATTGACCACCAAGGGAGATGCACTGTTTGAATCCCTGATAAACAAGGGCCAAGAAAGCAAGAACAGTTCCTTTGCCGCTGACACCAAGGTGAACAAGTACGTTCCTCCTGGTCACAGAGGGAGACTGCAGAACTTTGATCCTGCCATCATCTCAGCCAGCAATGCCACTGGCAAGAAGGTATCTGCTCCTTCTGAGAGCAAACCTGCAAACGAGAACTTGCCACCACAAGGAAACAAGGTGCCGCTCTCAAACAGCTCTAAGGTTGTTGTTCTTCCATCCAAGCCATTGGTTGCACCAAAGCCTGGCAACACACAGGAAAAGTTGAAGCCATACGAGCAGGTCAAGAAGCTCAACACAATGAAGGAGATCAATTCGCTCAAGGAGTTCTCTCAAAACTTCAAGATCCCTGGAAAGTTCCCTGAAGATCTGCTGCCGATCATCACCAAGGACAAACAAAAACAAAATGAGATTATCAAGAAGTCGGAAGCATTGTCTGCGAAGTCGCCTCTTAAGGCAGAAGCGGAAACGGTAAAGCTTACTCCGGAGTCCAAGTCTTCAGAGGCAACCACAGCACCTACCCCTGATTCTCGTTCCATTCCAACAAACCCACCAGCTGCTCCCATTCCAGCTTCACTTCCAGCATCTCTTCCTTCTGCCGCCGAAGGACAGGTACCAGCGAAGGCTCCAGTACAGAGCCCAGCCGCAACCGCTTCAGTGAGCCCTGTTGCCAACAAAACTGAGACAACAAGACACAAGTTGAACCCTAAGGCCGTTGCATTCACACCTTCGTTCACACCTTCCTCAGCACCTTCGTTCACACCACAGCCATTCATCAGTCCAAATCCGAATGTGCAGCTCCCACAGTTCACCAAGAACTCCCCAAGACTTCAAAATGCATCAAACGCCTCTTACAGAGCAAAGAGATCATTCCCACCATTCTTTGCTGCTGGAAGAGCCCCATCAGATGACAGGAAGAAGAAGAAAGTGATCGATGATAAGTTCAATTTCTTCAAGGGTTGTTACAACGATTATACAACGTCAAAAGTTTCAACACCATTTGCACTTGAGAAGCCATTTGTCACTCCGCCAACATGGGCTGAAGAGACCGGTCCATTCAAGTCATTCTTCCCGGAGATTGACCTCACCAAGATGCATCCAGTTTTGCCACCACAACAGCAGATACAAACGTATCAGCCAATGCCAATGATGCAACCTCCACAGGTGTTCTACGGTGGACCACAGTTCCCAAACATGCGTATGTCACCACAACAGCCACATCCAGTGCTGTCTCCTTCAGATCCAAACTTCATCCAAGGTCAACGAATGCAGCCAATGTACATGCAGCCAGGAATGCCTATGAACCCTGGTCCGATGCCATACCAGAGATACCCTCAACAAGGATATCCAGGACGTCCAGCAGGTGGACCTGGAATGATTCCTCCAAACTCACAAGGAAGAATGAACACAGGGTACAAGAACCATTGATTTGGGTTGATGTTTGATTATAGTCAAAGGACGAGAAGAGGGTGTCTCCCCAGCTGAGTACTATTGGAGGCTGTTACATATCCTGCAATCAATGCAGCTTAGTGATACAGAACACCTGTACATGTAAATACGATATCAAATCGTAGTATTTCCATAAACAAACCCATCAATAGTTGATAAACTTAGCGGACATCTCCACAGCAGCGGCACCCCAGTCCTCACCGTGGTTGTGCATACCTGGCTTCAAACCAGCTCTGAGCTCTGCCTGCTCCTCAGTCAAACATGTGAGGACACCAAAAATGACTGGGATGTTGAGGGACTCGTTCAATCTCATGAGAGCCTGTGTGGTAGAGTCACAGATGTACTCAAAGTGCATAGTTGATCCCTTGATCAAGACACCGATTGGGATCACGGCGTCGATCTTGACACCCTCTGTTTTTTCCAACTTGGCAACGTAGTGCTTGGTGGCAAATGGAAGCTCGAAGGAGCCAGGAACAGTCTCAACGAAGATGTTCTCCTCCTTGACACCGAGCTCGAGCATTCTCTTGATGGCACCATCGACCAACGCCGAGATGATTGTGGAGTTCCAACGGGCGTGGATAATGGCAATCTTCAAGTTCGAGCCATCGTACTGCTGGTCAATTTCACCCAATCCTTTAACAGCCATCTTGGTCAATAAGTAGTACTCAACGGAGAGAACGTCTGTTGAGCTGGAAGAAACACCTCGATTTCGAAGAGCTGATGTAATTTGTCATGCTGAGTTCGAGCTCGGGAGAGCTTCAGATTTACCGATTTCCGGCCGGAAAATATCACGTGATCCGAGGGTAGATTACTAACATTCTGGCGGCTGATCGTAAATTTTGCTTTCGTAAAAGCTTCTATGGCCAAGCTGGTAAGGCGCCACACTAGTAATGTGGCGATCCTGAGTTCGACTCTCAGTGGAAGCATTTTTTTGCAAATTTGTCTCCTTGGGGCGTGGCCGAACCAGAAATATGGAGATTGGTTTCAGGCTCACCACAATACATGGCCAATCCATGGTCACTTGAAATTGGTTTTATCACATGGGTTGAGTGCGATTGCCAAGTTTCATTATGAAATCTGATTGTATGGGCCGTTCTTGTTTAGAGGCTAGCCGTCCCAGGTGTTCGGGATATAGGATACGCGCTGTCAGGAGCGCGCTCCCACAAAACAGCGCCACCCCGCGACAGGCCGCAGCACTTCTCTATAGTTGCACAATTACCCAGTCTACTCGCACACTCACAAAGACGTGTGTATCGGCACCCCAATCCATAATCTCGGGATATCGATATAATCTCCACAATTTCCCCGGCTTCATGTCCTCTGACGACGAAGCGGACCGCTGCTGGATTTGTCTGGGCCGCGATGGTGATGCCCCTCCACTCTCCCGCCCTTCTGACTCCCGACAACTGATCCAAGTGTGTGGGTGTTCACTACGTGCACACAAGAGATGTCTGGTCGACTGGACAACAGACATTGATGCAAGAAGCCGCCGTGAAGGAAGACCTAACGTGGGACTCAGATCACACAACGTGGTGCATGTTGGTATTTACCCACCACGCGGAACGCCTGCCGTGGTTGGGTTCAAGGGTCCTCGTGGGTGCAAGCTGTACACGGGATCAGATATTTGCTGCCCTCAATGCAAGAGCAAATTGTTGTTCAGAATGAAGCCAAGCTCTCTGTTGTCGTGGTACAACCTTGTCATGTCCACTGGGCAGTCGATGGCCGCCACAGCGGGGACTGCCGTTCTTGCATCGTCTGCCGTTACCGCTGTTGTACTGAGTATGGTCTCCCTGCTGGTAAGTACTGGGTACAAGATGTGGGACATCCTTGCTGGCGAAAGTGTTCTTTTGAAGTTGTTGGACGTGAGAGAGCTATCATTGGAGGCTGCTCTTCGAAATGACAGTTTAAGGCTGAGGCATCTTTATCTGATTGGTGGTCTTCCATTGTACCTGTTTTGCCAAGGTTATGACACTGCTCTTGCAGAGTATACCGTGTGTCTCTACCCACTCCTGTTCATCACAGGGTCCTTTAGCAAACCGAAGCAGTTACTGCTCATGTTCCAAGCAGCCAAGACCGTCTACAAGTTCTTCTTCAAGTTTACACTCAACAGGATCTACTACCGCTGGCTTCTTTTGATGAAGCCATGTTTCATTGCTGATAGACTTTCTTTACCAGAGCTGGAGCAATTTGAGCAACAGAACGAGGAGATCTCACTATTGGAGGCCCGCAGAATACAAGCATCTGCTTCTTCAACAGATAAGCCATGGTACAGACGATTTTGGTCATGGATGTTCCCAGCGTACTCCAACGAGGAATTGACTCTGTTGCAAAGTATGCGCAGAAGAGAGCTTAATGCTATTATCAGTCGGGACTACTCGTCTGTATTTGGGAATACTGGGAGGTTCTGGAGATTTGGAGTTACATGTCTCTGGCCATACGCAGGATCGCTAGTGGGGACACTTCTCAGTCACTACACGCCAATCAACAGACTTCTCCTTCCATATATTGACACACCAGCCGAGGGAAGCTATGCATGCAATCTGATTGGGATGTGCATCTTGGGTGTGGTTCGACACCTTTCACAGTTGTTCTTTGCCTGGAAGGAGCTCAAACAGTATAATGACTTTGACGTGGTGGACTCCCAGTACACTGGGCTCAGCATACACTGCATTACACATGAGGAGAACCATAACCAGACCCTTTCCCAGGCCTTTGATACCCACATCGCAGTGTGCAACGACAGTGCCCGGGATCTTTCTCAGCGTTTGGTGGACTCATGGGCAACACAGATGGAGAGCATGTATCTGAACATGAACATGCTGGACTGATTTTTAGTGAACAAACAGAGATAAGATGGCTGTGGATTTTTGTGTCGTGGTCTTACAGGCGTAATAGGTACGTACTGATCTGGCAGCTGGCTGTGCGCGAACCAGGCAGATGTGCGCGAACCGAATGTCTTCTTTCTCCTTTCTCCTTTCTCCTTACCCCTTTATGCTTATGGTGAACTAGTCAATTATCTCATTATCTTGTTACCTAACGCGTTCTACAACCTAAGCTAAGCTTTTCAGCCAATCTTATTCTGAGATCTTGTGATTCCACAGCTTTCATCTCGATATCCGAGCACAGAACAGGGGGCGATCTCGGATGATCTCCGCTTAGCACGTGACAACAGTTAGGGCATGACCTCTACAATATTCATACTTCAGTGTGACTGCAGCCGTGACTGCTGTTTATACGTACAATATGAGGAGTAGAGAAAGGTTTATGGATGAACATAGTTCAAAAGGGATGTTTTATTCACTGACGTGGTCCCCGAAATCTATGTATTACTTGATTGGGACACAATATTCAATTGACCATGAAGTCCCTGAAACTCATCATACTTCCATGATGGTGGAGTCTGAATCCCTCCAGCCAGCCTGTATATCGATGGAGGTACCTTGGAGGGCGCGAAACACCCTCTCAGAATTCAGGGGAACTCTCGAGTCTCCTTCGAAAACAGCGCCACCTCCATGCAGCACTTCTCTAGTTGTTCGATTGCATTCAACGCGCGCACACACTCACTAAGACGTGCGTACGGGCCTCAATTCATCATTTATGTCCTTCAAAGACGAACAGGACCACTGCTGGATCTGTCTGGGTGATGACGGTGATGCCCCTCCACTCTCCCGCCCTTCTGACTCCCGACAACTGATCCAAGTGTGTGGGTGTTCACTACGTGCACACAACAGATGTCTGCTTGACTGGACAACAGACATTGACGCAAGAAAGCGCCACGAGGGAAGGCCCGACGAGGGACTCAGATCACACACAGTGGCACATGTTGATTTGTACCCACGTTCCAAACCCACAATGACCCTCGTTGTTGGGTTGACGGGTCCTCCTGGGTGCAAGCTCTACGTGAGTAACGATGTTAGATGCCCTCAGTGCAAAGAACAGTTAGTGTTGAGAATGAAACCAACTTTTTTGTTGTCATGGCACAGCCTTGTTCTGGCTACTGAACAGTCGATGCCCACGACAGAGGTGACTGCCCATATTGCATCGTCAGTGGCCACCTCTCTTATACTGAGTAAGGGTTATTTGCTGGTAACTACAGGGTACAAGATGTGGGACATCCTTGCTGGCGAAAGTGTTCTTTTGAAGCTTCTGGATGTGAGAGATCTATCATTGAAGGTCGCACTTCGGGATGGCAGTTTGAAGTTAAGACAGCTTTGTCTCATTGGTGGCCTTCCATTGTACTTGTTCGGCGACGGATCGGACGTCGGACTTCCCGAGTACATTCTGGGTCTCTACCCACTCCTGTTCATTACAGGTGGATGGTCCTTTAGCAGACCGAAGCAGTTACTCCTCATATTCCATGCAGTTAAGACCGTCTACAAGTTCTCTTTCAAGTTCACATTCAACAGGATCTACTACCGTTGGCTTCTCTCAATGAAGCCATATTTCATTGCTGATAAGATTTCTTTACCAGAGCTGGAACAATTTGAGCAACAGAACGAGGAGATATCACTATTGGAGGCCCGCAGAATACAGGCATCTGCTTCTTCAACAGATGAGCCATGGTACAGACGCTTCTGGTCATGGATGTTCCCAGCGTACTCCAATGAGGAATTGACTCTGTTGCAAAGCATGCACAGAAGAGAACTTGATGCTATCATCAGTCGAGACTACTCGTCTGTATTTGAGAATACTGGGAGGTTCTGGAGATTTGGAGTTACATGTCTCTGGCCATACGCAGGATCGCTAGTGGGGACACTTCTCAGTCACTACACGCCAATCAACAGACTTCTCCTTCCATACATTGACACACCAGCCGAGGGAAGCTATGCATGCAATCTGATTGGGATGAGCATCGTGGCCGTGGCCCGACATCTTTCACAGTTGTTCTTTGCCTGGAAGCAGCTACAGCAGTATAATGACATTGACGTGGTGGATCACAAGTACAGTGGGCTGAGTATATGTTGCATGCAATTTTTACCCACCTAATTTTTTTTCTCTAGCAAAATTGCACGATGGCCCTGGGGATCAACACCCCCCATGCCACTTTTACCACAGCGCTATTGGAGTGACAAAAGTGGTGTCAGATTGAAGCCTGTAAGCCATTGCATTGGCTCATATCGATCATTATAATTTTCGCAAGTGCATTGGTGTCCAAAATTAGAGGGGTAAAAATTGTAGGGGGCGGCCCGTTTCGTAAATACCCTGTGCCGTTTTTTCAAAATTATAGGTATGCATAGGTGACTAGTATCATTGGATAGCCAACATCCAGGTGCATTCTGTGGAACTATTATTGTGTGCACCACTATAATTTTTGGTGGGTTATGCTTGTTTATCAGTGTGCAAGCTTCCCGCAATGAGACGGGAAGGCTTGCCTTCTGGTATAGATGGAGTCCCTAATACAGCCATTTTCGCACACTAAGTTACACACGAGTAGCCCAATTAAATACAGTCGAAGAATCCCCTATTTGGACTTGTTTACCACACTCTATGAATGAAAACCCGTCAAATACAGCCCATCTCAGTGGGACTTGCACACAAAAGACCTTCACGATCGCCATGTCCTATTCGGGAACTCCGGGGCACCCAAAATCCGAGGGTCTGCAAGCTTCCTACCGCAAGAGCTCAAGTCGTTCACATGATTAAACGAAAATAAACGGCCAAATATTATAGGACAGAACACAAGAATGATATGACATAGGGGGCTCAATCCAGGCTATCCAACAGTGCAACTAACTAACTCATACCTATAATTTGGGGAAAATGGCTTGGGGGTACATACATGCCACCAGTCGTGCAATTTTTATCTCCCTAATTTTTGACACCAATACACACGCAAGCAATTATAAAACACTATATAGGCCAATGCATTCGGCCAGTAGCTTTCATTTGATAGTACTCATATCCCCACACCGGTGCTGTGGCAAAAGTTGCATGGGGTGTTTTGGCTTCCGGACCAGTCGTGCAATTTTCCTCGGTACAATATTTTTGGGGGGTAGAATTTGCACGCTACATATATACTGCGCTTCATCAGATATTTCGCCCGAGATACGGGAGGAGCACCTCAGAGTATGTCCGAGAACGAGCACAGATTCGGAGCCCCATCACATCATTCTCCGTGGGTTGGCGAACATCTCGCGCCTGTGATTTATTGTAAATAGGAATAAAATGGTTGCTGTGTGTCTTTGTGTCATAGAAAACGTCCGTTTTGGGTCGACCCCGAATCGCGACTTTCCGTTTTGGGCGACAGTCCAACGGCTTTTCGCGAATTCCGCGAATTCCGCGTTGCCGCCGAGCGCGTTGAAATTTGGTTGCGATGAACCAGCGAACTAGGCGCAGTTTGTTTTGTGCCCTCAGGAGACAAGAAAGCCCTTGTTCAAGATGTCCAAGGTTCGTACTGAGAATTGTGTTCCGCTGTGTGCGGCTGTGGCTTTTTCTGGGTGAAATTGCGAAACCGAGAGCCCAACTGGGAGACATTCTGGTGGCTCGTTCGATATGTGGCCTCGGGGTCTAGCATACATCCCGTGTTAAAGCACACATCTCCACACACACAAACACTTCGCTCGCACACCAATCAGCCATACTAACAACAACATCAGAACCATACAGTGAAAGAGTACAAGCTTGTCGTTGTCGGTGGCGGTGGTGTCGGTAAATCTGCCCTCACAATCCAGTTCATCCAGTCACACTTTGTGGACGAGTACGACCCAACCATTGAGGACTCTTACAGAAAACAGGTTGCCATTGACGATGAAGTCTCCCTTCTCGATATCCTCGACACTGCTGGCCAGGAGGAGTACAGTGCTATGAGAGAGCAGTACATGCGCACCGGTGAGGGATTCCTCTTGGTCTACTCCGTCACCGAGCGTGAGTCCTTCAACGAACTCTCAACCTTTTACCAACAGATCCTTCGTGTTAAGGACACAGACTCTGTTCCAATCTTGCTGGTTGGAAACAAGTCTGATTTGGCTGAGGAGAGAGCTGTCAGTTTCGAGGAAGGTGAGAAGCTCGCTAGACAGTTCAACTGTGAGTTCCTCGAGACAAGTGCCAAGCAAGGCATTAACGTTGACCAGGCCTTCCACGACTTGGTCAGAAAGATCAGAGCAAAGAACGAGGCCATGGATGCCGGTGCTGCCAGCCAGGGAAGCGACATCCAGAACCAGAACCGTCAGAACTCTGTTGGTGGTCCCCAGAGCGTTGCTGCTGCTCCAGCTGCCACACAGGCTACCGCTGCCCAGAAGGCACAGTCTGCTAACACTGCCAGTGCTCAGGCCAGAAAGCAGAATGTGTCACAGGACTCTGCTTCTAAGGAGTCTGGTGGTTGTTGTGTGATTGCCTGATTGTGCTGCTGGTTGGACCCATCAGACCTTATAAATCCACCACACTCTCTTTCTCATCTCCCTCCCTGTCATCCATTTCCGCTTAATCTCTCTTTCAACAACACTGTTTACATGACGACAGTACGTTCCAACTGAAAAGACAAAAAGAAGACCAAAAGTCTTATTTGCACGAGGTTAAGATGCTAAATTGTTTATCTTTCCTATCATTGAGATGCATGTCATGAAACACCACATTATAATGCCCGTGTTTGGTTGTTGTTTCTGTCATTTCTAGTTGTTTCATTTACCATCGACTGTACTTTATTAGACCTAATATGTTGTTTTCTTTCTCAATCTGTCCTGATTGTAGCTTAAACTACGGGAGTCGATCTCAAATCTCGTTAGTTGCACCTGCTCTATACATCGGCCATCTTTTCATAGCACCAGAATCAGTTGATGAAGTGGTAAACAATAAAGTGCAACACCAACGAAGCAAAAATGAAGTCTCCAATAGCTCTCTCTGGCGACACAGTAGGGAAAGTGTCCTTATTCTGCTCTGCCGTCTGTAGTCTGAGCGACACGGTCAAGACAAACTGGCCAACAGTGGAGATGAATCCACCCAAAAAGGCATTGAATGGGAAGTTACCCAACACAATAGCAAACACAAACTGAACGAGTGCAACCAGCACAAGGAAGACGAGGAAAGTATCCACGAGCTTCAAACGAGGTGTCAGTGTGTCGATGTACGATTTGTACGACACGGTCAGCGACTTCTGGAACTCGAAGAACATGTTGGCCTTGGACTTGGCCTTGGAGGCTGCAACCGCTGGTACGACTGGAGCCACTACTTTGACTGATTTGGCCATTGTTGTGTGTTATGTGTGTGTGTTTGTGAGTTTTGGCGTTCTGGAGGCGATCCGGAGGTGATTTGGAGGTGTTGGTTCCAAGCCGAGTCGTGTCAACTTGAGCCCAAATGCGTGGTGTCCGGATGTTTATCCATCTCTTTACCACTCTCCACTTTTTTGATCTTAACAGGTGATCTACAGATGGATGATCATTCAATTCATTAGAGACTAAACACAAGAGTCACTGACACTTGTACAGGCTGTGAGATCCGTTCATGATTATGTTCAAGGACGGTGGAACAATCAGCTCCGGCATGTCCCTGATGGAAGTGTGCGAGAGGTCGAGCTTGCTTAGCATGGCCAAACGAGCCGTGGAAATCCAATTGAAGCTCCTGTTGATGGACAGATCAACCGACGTTAGCAACGTGTTTACCACTGACCGGTCAGATCCCCCGAGATTGACCACTTGCTCAAGACTGTTGCACTTTGAAATCACCAAGTCAGTCAGTTTGGCGAACACACTGGCATCAAAGGATCTGGCAACGTGGTCTCCATAGATGTGCAACACCTCCAGGTTCTCAAACCTGTTGAGAACTTCTGGATCAACATGACCTAGAAGCTCAATGACTCTCAAACTCTTGGAACAGCTGCGGGCAAGAACGGAGAGGAAGTTGGTATAGCTGACCCTCCTCACATTCACTGTGTCGTAGATAGCTCTCGTGATGATCTGATAACTGTGATCGAATACTCTCAGCTTAGGAGCGGTACACTCGAATAGTTGAAATGACAAAGATCCGATTGTCAATCGTTCAAGGTTGCTCATATAGCAACGTGTGTTATCCAAGAGCCGGAGGTCATCGAAGGCATTGATCTGTTTCGTCTTTGGTAGGAAGAACTCGAGGTAGATCGAATTGAACTTTGGTAAGAGCGTACGCATCAGGACATCATCACTGAAACTTGCAGACTCGATCATGACTGTATGGTATTTGCGGTGGTGGTGTAGGTTGCTGAGCATGATCTTGAGGAGCTTGATGATGCTTGAGGCAGCCACAGCCGAGAGTGGAGGCGCTGTGGCACCTGACATGTCAAAGACAAAGTAGTCATACCTCTCAATCAATGAATCCATCGTTGTTAGTGAGATTGTGTCGATGTTGATACGCGTCAACAAGTTCAGAGAGTTGAGGCGATGACCTGGCAGGGAGCTCCGGGTAGGATCTTGGCCGCTGTGTCCAATAACGACAACTCGTTCTCTCACAAGCTCATGGAACTTCTTTGAAGTATGGAGAAGGTTCTGATATGATTGATAGGAGTTGAAGCGGATGATTTTGAGGAGAATCTCGGACGGAAGATCGATGAGAGTGAGAGATGCCCTCATTGCTGGCCCCTTGCCTGTCGTATCTGATCTTAGATAAGAGGATCTCTGGGAGATCGTGGTATTGATAGGTGATGATGAGAGTTGTATTTGGTGTGACTCCAGCGATTGAATGGTTTAAATCACTGTGAAATCTGTATGTCTTACGCGTTTGAGAGTGCTTTGAGCTCCAAGGAGAAAGAAGGTGTCATTTACCCAACGCGACTCCGCATGTGTTACCCGATTAGGAGAGCTGAGCGGGATGGATGGACACCCGAGAATCTCAAAGTACCGCTTTCTACATGGAAACAAGGGGGCTAATATACTGAAAGTCAATGATTTTATTGATCAGTTACTCTTCATCCTCCTCTTCATCATCACTGCCAAGCTCAATTTCTGGAACTTCAAAGTCACTGTCATCACCACCATCGCTCTCATCGATCTTCACCTCAACATCACCAGAATTGACAGTCTGTGGACCCTGTGTGACCTTGATACGCTTGAAAGAAGTGTCCTCCTCAACCTCATCCTCCTCCAGGGTTCTTGCTGCCTTGGTGACAATGGTCTCCTCAACAACTGACTTAGCCTCTGGGAAAGAGAGTGTCTGCATCTGGATCTCCTCGTTGGTCTTGAACGCACTCAACTTGGCATCCGGGACTGTCACCTGAGATCTCTTGAGAGTCTCTGAGAAAGACTCCTTAGGTTCCTCGGAGGCCTGTTCTGTGAGGGCAACCTCCTCATCGACATCCATGATATCCTCATCCTCGTCATCAATCTCCTCAATGGCGGCAGACTCACGTGGTCTGTATTTGATCTCCAAGGTTGGGAATCTTGGGTTTGTCAACAAACTCAGCTTCTCATTGTCTGGAAGAAGACGCTTGGCGATTGGCAGGACGGAGTAAGTCTCACCGTATCCTGGATAGAGAACCAAAGCTTCAAGCAGACGCGTGAGTTGTGCGGAAACTGCACCATTCAAAGTGGACTGCTTGACAGAGGTGGACAAGATGTATCTCATCACCTTGATACGGGAAGTTGGAGAAAGTGCTGGGATCTTCTTGATGATAACCTCAAAGAAGGCAGAAGTGGTAGAGACTGTGACTCTTGGTGGCTCAAGCTCAAACAACTCAGCATGTGAGAGGAGGTCAGAGAGTGGAGTGGAGTCCTTGCTCTTCTTCTTGTTCTTCTTACCGTTACCCTGTGGCTGTTTTGGCTGCTGGGTGGTCTGCTTCTCCATGAGACCGTCCAATGGGGTTCTCTTCTCCAAGAACAAGATACAGACATCAACGAGCTTGTTGATCAATTCGAGCTCAGTGAGACCTTCAAATAACTTCAAGATCTCAGTGGTGGTTCTGACAATACTCAACAACTCTGACTCAATAGCCATAGCTGCCTCGTTGTCAACCTTGACCATCTTTTGACTAGTGCCGGACTTGAGAGGGATAGCGACTTCCAAACTGGACAGAATGGCAGACAAGTGTGGCAACACCAACTTCTTGTAGAACTTGGTAATCTGCAAGATAAGCTCAGCACCAATAGCCTGTGTCTTGACCATGTCGTTCAAGATAATCTTCTTCAAGTCTTGGTCTCTCTTCAAGTCACCCTTGAATGGGATGTAGTTTGGAGAGATACCCAACAGGAGGTTTGCAACCTGAACGACCAAGCCCAATGGCACTCTGATTGGGAATGGAGTGGCAGAAGTGACAAAGGCGGTCAGAAGCTTGACAAGGGTGAAGAGTCTCTGGGAGATGGTTGTCACTGTGATTGGATCTGAAAGGTCCACTTTCAAGAATGGGAAGATGAAGTCCTTTGTCTCCTGGTCTGGGAGCTGCTTGATGATCTCCATGGTGTCTCTCTCGTTCTTCAAGTCGATAAAGTTGTCGTAGATAAGCACAACTGAGCGGATCTCATCCATGATCTTGAAGATTTTGGCTCTCCAGTCATCATCTGGGAGTGCCTGGGAAGTACCCGAAGAAGCGTTTCCATTGCTGTTGTTTGGCTTGATGAGGTTCAAGTATGCGTAGGACTTGCAGACGTCGTTCTGGAGGTCAGGAGAGAGATTTTGGAAGTTCTCAACAATGGCTTTCTGGAGCTTGACCTCGAACTTCTTAGTGAATGGCTTGAAAGTGGTGGAGTGCTTGAGGAGAATTGTCTGGAGGATTGGGAGGATGGTGACGAAATCACGCTCGAGGTTGTCCATAAGCGATGAGACAATAGATGGCAAGTTTGGAGTCAGGATCTCTCTGGTCAGAACTGGCTTACCTCTTGTTCCCTTGAGGATGGCGTCCAGAGCAAGTACAGAGTTCTTCAAGTTGACGGAGACGGTGTTGGAGTCATTAGCGATCTTGAGCAAGCTGACGATGAATGCAGCACCCGAGTTTGTGAGAATGACAGGGTTCTGAGCGAGGATCTGGACAATATGGCATCCGTACCATCTCTTGTAGTCGTCGCGGGCCTGGAGAAGGTTGTTGATGCGGGCAGTGAGCAGGTTGAGGTCGGCCTTGGAGGCATGGGTGACTGCGGTCTGAGCGAGGTAGAGCGACTTGAGGACGTACTGGAGGTTTGAAGGACGAGGAGACTCAAGCAGTGAGAGGATCACCGGCAGGGGGATCTCAGCGGAAACCATTGTAAGAGCTGGCTTTTGAGGGTTGTGGCTGAAGGAGGAGCTAAAGTGATGTTTGGGAGAGAGCTCATCGCTTATAGGTGAAAAAATTATGCGGTGGCTCGGGATCGCTCGGGAGGGCCGCTGAAGTTTGCCGTTATGAGTAGATTGAATGGGTTTAAAATGGATTATATGAATAGCAAATGGCTGTTATAAGCATCTTAACACCAAAACACTCAATTAATCATCCAGCAAAGCCAAACTCCCAGTCAAACTCAGCAAGCCGGGCCTAATCGGGAATACTTCCGTTCTTGGCCATTTCCCGAACACACCAGCACCACAGTACCAACGAAAATTCCAAACAAACAACACTCATCACCGATAACAACAAGGAATTGATCTCTATCTGCACTCAGATACAGCCACAGATCGACCACTGCAATGGCCTCCACACAGACTGCCACCGTCACAAAGCCAACAACCTCCACCATCTTCAACTATGTTCCCAACTACATTGGGTACCTGAGAGTGGCCACCGCAGTCTTCTCCTTCTTCGTCATGAGGAGCCACCCAATGTACTGCATCACGTCGTACTCCATCTCATGTCTTCTCGATGCTCTTGACGGCCATGCTGCCCGTCACTACAACCAGACCTCTCAGTTCGGTGCCGTGCTGGACATGGTGACGGACCGCTGCACCACCTCGTCGCTCATCTGCTTCCTGTGTGTGCTCTACCCGGACTACACCATCATCTTCCAGTTGCTCGTGTCTCTTGATCTCGCATCCCACTACATGCACATGTACGCCACCCTCCAGACAGGTGGAAAGTCACACAAGAGCGTAGACAAGGAGTCGTCGTGGCTGCTCAACTTGTACTACACCAACAGAAAGGTGCTCTTCACCATGTGCTTCTTCAACGAGTTGTTCTACGTGGCTTTGTACTTGTACTACTTCCCATTGGCCACCATTTCTGTCTTTGGCACAGAATTCTCCATTGCCGGCATCATTGCGGCCGTCTCCTTGCCATTCTACCTGTTCAAGCAGAGCACCAACGTGATCCAGCTGGTCAGAGCCTCGGTTCTTCTCGCAGAACTTGACGTCGCAGACTTGGAGGAGAAGAGCAAGAAGCAGTAAGACATACCACACATCCATCAGACACATTCATTCATTTCCTCGTTTTTAATCAATTCCTGAGAGATCGTTTAATAATACAGTGTTCTACAAGTGATTTGACTGATAGTTATGCATTCGATACACACACAAGTTTGATGAACCCTCCAAAGTTCCAGCCTCCAACCACGGCCAAAGCCAGAAGAAGAAGAAGGGTCAGAAGTTCTCAGTACAGGCGTCCATTTGTAAAATTGTAACAAGAAAGGTTTGCGCTGAACGCCGTCCCCAACAAGACCCAGACAGCGCGTTAACGTGCCATTCCAAGGAGACAACCGTGAGGAGGTCTCAACCTGGGGAGAATTGTAAGCGGAAACGCGAGATTTCATCATGTAGTTTAAAACTTGGAAGGTTCATAAGGAGCTGGAACAAGTCAAAAAAGGGAGAGAAATGGCTGGAGAACGAAAATTTTGTAGGCGGAAGAGTGTGGTAGGGCCACGCTTTGAGGGTTGAGGCGTGAGAAAATGGATCACGTGACCAATACATCTTCGTGTCTAATGTCTACTGTTTAGGCTATCATTGGACGGATGAGATGTTGATTGAAGAGTGTTTTGGATGCATAATGTATGTATAGTTCCAGACCTTCCATGAGAGTCTCAGTGGTGACTGCAGGAACAACCATTGTCCCAGTCATCGTCGGAGAACTCGTCATCATCAGACTCTTCATCATGGCTATGATGGCCATGAGAGTGTCCACAAGACGACTGCTTCTTCACCCTTTGGAAGTCGAGATGTATCACCTTAGAGTCATCCACAAAGTCAGTGATGTCTTCATCTCCACGTAGAACAGTTCCCCGTACAGGGTGCAACAGCTGGATATCCTCTTCGGTCTGCTTGAGGTCCCGTGCAACGCGCTGCCAAAGTTCTTTGAGGACATGTGGCTTCTGCCAGCGGATCCGGTAAGCCAGGTCAACAGTGGCAATCTGGACCAGACGGAACTTGTCTGGCTTCTCCTCGATGAAGGGCTGGATGTCCGAGAAGACGGAGATGGATCTGAGATCTTCGATCTCTGCTTCGAGCTTTGAGATGCGGTCAAGGAGCTGTTCGTTGGTATCTGTGGTCATTCTGTGATCCGATGAACAGTAGTATAACTCGGATGAGCAGTAGTATGACTGGGATGTACAGTAGTATGGGATGCTTAGATGTGTGAATGGAGCTCTAAACTAATAGTAAAACCCGGTGTGCGCGCAGAGAATTTTAAGCGCGCCTTATGACACAACACCCTATTAGAGCAATCCACTCAGATACACTACAAATCACAGAGCTCTCACAATATCATTTATACGTATAGCACTGTATAACAGTACAACCCTGTGAGTCCCAAAACATTAAAAAAAACAAGAAATGACCATAGAAAACCAGAAGACACAGGGGGATAGAGAGAGGGGGAAAGCAATTATGGGTCCAGTCTCTTATCTAACCAGAGAGACTTACAACAAAAGAGCGGCGAGACCGGCAACAACGGCAAAGGCACCGGTGTTGGCAGCGAGAGCACCAGCAGCAGCGTTAGAGGAGGTCTCGTTGGAGCCGTTGGAGGCGTTCTTGGTGTAGACGTTGAGCTCAGCATCGACGTAGGCAAACTCTGGCTCCTCGACAGCAACCTCAGATGTGGCAGCTTCCTGGGAGAAGCCGAAGAGGTTGGAGGAGGCGAGGTAGGAGGCGACGACTTGCTGGATCTGCATTTTTGTATTGAGCGAGTGAGTAAGTGAGTGACTGGGTGGTGAAGTCTGATGGTCTGTGGAGAGGACTAGAGGAAGAGAATTTTGTAAGGGCTCGACCGGCTCTAGCTGCTGCTTTAAATCCCTGTGGAGCGCGGTAGGGCGAAAAAGAAAGAAAAACACGTCCCGATTGGGGAAAAAGGCAGCCAAATCCGTCGCTACTACTTGCACTTAACAATAAGATCCAAGAATATCCATTACTCTGACACGTGACACATTAACATATATAACTCACACCGCTCTATACGTAGCGTTCCTAGACTTGGCCTTCATCTTCTCGATACGGGCCTTCAACTGCGACGTCACCTCAGCAGCACGGCGCCAGCTCTCGTCGTTGGTGTCCAACCCATTCCGGTTCAGCCCAGCACCGTTCTCCTTCTGCTCAGAATCAAGCCTCAATGACCCAACCTCTCGGTCAAGACCCTCTAATGGAGACTTGCCACCACCATTGCCGTAGACACCAGTTCCTGAAAGACCAGATCTGACACCGTTGGAATCCTGCAGTGGCGAGAATGAGCTCTTGAAGCGATCACTCTCAAATCCACCAGATGGGATCGATGTGGTAACCGAAGACGCAGAGGTGAACATGTTGAGACTCGAACTCTTCTGCTTGTGTATGAGCTCAATCTCGTTCTCCAACTGTGAGATCTTGAGACGCGAAATCTCCAAGTCTGAATGGGCCCTTTGGAGCTGTGTCTCCTTCGACTTGATGGTCATGATGTCATTAGTGTGTTGTTCGTTAAGCTTGTCAATCTTGGTACTGATAGTTTGGATCTCTTTCATCAATCTCGATGACTCGGCAAATGATTCCTGCACTTGCCAGTTGAGCTTGGCCTTCTCTTGCTCCCAAGCCTGCTTCTCTCTTCTCAACCCCTCCAACTCGCTTCTTTCCGCCTCACTGATACCATTGTCTCTTGGTGGCAAAGAACTGACAGCTCCAGTAGACTGGAGAGATCTTCCAGTTAGACCACGATTGGCTAATGAGCCCAGTCTTGATGATGCGGTATCACTCTTCAGGGGCGAGGTTGGTCCTCTCTTGGAAGGAATAGTTGAATCAGCCACATGTGCCTTCTTCTTGAGAGCAGTTGAAGAACCCACACTTGTCAGACCAGTTGGCTTTCCAATCATAGACTTACGCTTGGCCGATGCAGCGGCGGCAGATGGCGTTGGTTTGGTAGTTCTGGATGAAGGAGCAGTGGCAGCGGGAGCAGCAGATCTCGGTTTGGCAGAAGAGAATGTGGTCTTAACTTCAGCCTTCTCATAGAACTCCTTGATCTTACCCATCTTAATATCATCAATACCGTCCAAGTGTGCGTTGAGCTCTCTTTCTCCTGTAATCTTCATCAACGTAGCAACAGCCTCAAATCCACTAGCTCTCACATCTGGCAAAGTATCACCAACAAGCTTCTTAGCCACAGTGACAATCTCTTGGACCTCCGTCTTAGAAGGTGGAATCGTGGTGTTCTTCATACACCTGATCAAGTACTGTGATGATACCAACCTCACCTGTGGAGTCTTGTGCTTCATGGCGTCCAACGTCTCCTGTAAGACATCTGAAAGAGAGGTAGACTGGAACACAGCATCCAACGCACCACTCAAGGCTTCGATGACACTCGGCTTCTTCTCCTTACATCTCTCAAGCAATGGGCTGAGGACAATCTGGAAGTATTTGTGGAATCTCTGTCTCAAACCCTTGGCCATCAACTCGATACAGTTGGCAGCCAGTGACACAACCTGGATGTTAGCGTCCTTCTGACATTTGGCCAAGATCCTCACGAGATCAATGTAGTCTGCATCTGCATATTTGAGGGCATTCATCTCTTTGTGAGTCTCTGTGAGAACTTCGACTCTCTCCTTCCACTTCGTATCAGCAACTCTGGTAGGCAAATCGGATGGAATTTTGCTCAACACAGCAACAGGATCCACCAAGTCGTATGGGTCCATATGGGCAGCCTCCTCGGAACCATTCATGACAACATCATTGTCGTCTACTCCGGCATCTGAGCCTCCTTCTTCGGCTCTCTGTGCATGTGCCTCCATTGCGTCACGCTGCGTCTTCAAGTATCTCTTCTGTGATGGCTTCTCGTCCTTTACCTTCTCAAAGGCAGCAGTAAGGTCCTTCTGCTGAACAGGCTTCAATTCAGCAAACAAAATCTGCTCCAAGGCAGGACCCATCCACTTGAACAACTCGACAGTCAAGTTGGAAGTCTCTGCTCTGACCGTTCTGTCAGCATGTGAGAACAACTTGGGCAAGGAAGGCAACACAAGCTTCGGGTTGACAGTCTGAGCACCAAACTCAGCATAGATCTCGGCAAGTGCCTTCACGGTACCTGACACCAGCTTTGGCAGCTTGGCTGTGAGATGAGGAAGCATCAGCTCAATGACTGGTTCTGGGGTATCTAGCTCAATGAGCCACATCAACGCGTCTGTGGTCTTCTGCTTGGTACCAGCTCTTGCTGATGACAAGCCTTTCTCACACAATCCCGGGACAACATGTGATCTCAGCTTGGTGCAAGCACCGACACCACCGTACTCAAGGAGAGCACACAACGCGGCAATACCTGATTCTTGGGCAACGACATTGGAATCGGTGACAATCTTCTTGAACAACTCAGGATTAGCAAGGTATGGTCTGAAGCATGAGTCCTGCTCGTTTGGACTCTTCTGGAACTGCGATGTAATCTCCTGGTACGCCTCAAGACGCGCTTTCCAGACCTGTTATCGGGTGTTAGTCAATCAGATCTCTGTGGGGGTGGGACATTCTCATGGCAGGGCTTTGTACTTCGGCGGCTGAGACGAGGTGAGCTCACGGGACCCTAAAAGACACGTACTTTGTGGACAAGACGGTCCTCGAGCGGGAGCTGTGTGTAGTCGGGCTCGTCGGCGGACATTGTTGCTAGCGAGTGGGCTCCTGGGGATCTTCGCTCTTGGACGGAGAGTGAGCGAGCTTTTGTTTTGATTTTGGTGGTGCTGCTCTTTGTTTACTTTTCCGCGAATCCGCTCGAGACACTCTTGCTCGTTGCCGTGGTTACTCAATCTGCCATTTCCACACGGGCATTTAGTTCACTCCGCCAAAAAGTGAAGTGGGCGGTAACTTCTGCCGCTTCGAGACCTTCAAGACCACAATTAGACACAAGAACTGCGCAAGATGTCCGACATGTCACTCCGTCCACGCACTCACCGTCTCGGCTCGAGAACAGCACGTATGTCTGTGGCACGTGCCCAGCAACAACGCTCCACAGAGGCGTACCCGGGCCTGAACGACATCACGGACGCCTTCGAAGCCTTCCCACTTGACATTGTCAGATATTTCACTCTCTTTAAGGAGGTCAATGCCAAGTACGGTACCCAGATTCCAGTCCTGCATAACCGTCTTGCACGCTTCAAGGGTCTTCCAATCACAGAAGAGAACAAACCGCAACGTGTCAAGGCAATCCGTGAGATTGTTGAGCTCCTTGGTGAAATCCTCCCCTGCTTGGAGGAGAAGATGCACATCTCTGCTCTTGGAGCTGACCGTACTTCATCATGGGCCAGAAGAATCAACGATGACTACGACCTTATATTCAAGAACGAAATCCCAGAGGCTGTCAAGTTTGGACAGAGCAACCACCCAGCCATCATCCACGACGCCAAGTTGCCAGACAACAAGTCAGCCCAGTCACAGAGAAGCGAGAGCAGAAGAGAGGCACTGGCTGCCAAGAAGGCTGCACATGATCACAATGATGAAGAAGGCGCGCTTGGTCCATCCGCTACTGCTGGCTCTTCCTCCACTAATACTACTACCACTGGTTCATCAGCATCATCTGGTAGGGGGAAGGGAAGACCAAGAGCAGATAAGGAGGCCACACCAGTTGCACCTGCTACAACAAAAAAGCGCAAGACCAATACTGCTCAGACAAACAACAACAATACCGCCTGGAATACCGCTGGTCCTAATAGCGCTGGAAGTGCAACCAGTCAGCTGCAGAGCTTCACGGCGAACATCTCCACAGCACCAACCGCACACTCTCAGCTCCTCCAGTCAGCAACTACAGTTCACCCACCTGCTCTCAAAAATGAGGACCAGATCGCTCGTCCTGATACTCCATCTGGTCCTAAGAGATCCCGTACATCCACAAAGAAGAAACAGGAACATGAACAACAGCTCCACGATCAAGAGCAGGAAGAAGGGCTCTACAGAGATGCAGAGGGTCAAATGCGCAACTCTATGGGCGAGATGGTCTACTGCTACTGTAACCAAGTGTCCTATGGAGAGATGGTGGGTTGTGACGACAATGATTGTAAGAGAGAGTGGTTCCATTTGCCATGTACTGGATTGACCACGCTCCCTAGAGGAAAGTGGTACTGTGACGAGTGCAAACAGAAGAGAAGCAAGAAATGAGTCGTCGTTTCACATGCTCTCTGTAACACACAATTTTGCTGTCCTACTTCTTCTTCCTCCATTGTTTGCTTAGAAAGTTTCGAAGTCCGAGAAGAACACAGCGGGAACCGAATCCCGCGTTTGTGTACATCTTCCGAGTCTGTGGTTTGGGTTGCGTTCCAAGAGACGATGCAAATGCACAGTCTAACAGACTTCAATGAACAATGTGATTCCTCTTCTACCAACGGTGATCTTCTGAGTTCCCGGTGTTGTACTTCCATCCGCTACGAGAGATTTGGCCTTTGTCCCGCTACGAACAGAATGTTGTTGAAGTCCTCTACGTTGATTGGTGCTCTCTTGTGTACGTCTGGTCAGGCGCTTGCAGACCTTTGGAGTGACTCTTTCAAGCATCAGCTCGAGAACAACCAAGAGACATGGGCTCACGGCATTGCCGCTCCAGAGAAGTTTTTATTGAAGCCAGAGGAGCAGCTTGTCTATTCAGACCAGACTGATGAGCCGAAGTTCAAGCCATCACAACCGACACTGCTTTTTGATGACGATCCAGAGGATGTGGAACAGTACGAGAAAGGGTTTGACTACGATGCAGACTCGGATGATGATGAGCTTCCTGAAGAGGACCCTGAAGAGTACTACGCCACCAAGACTACCCTTGCCCATGATGCTTCACCTACTCCTACCCCAACACTCAAACCATTCCCAGATATCCCAACGAGCCCAAGAGACCTCAAGATCCCAAGCTTGTTCACGAAGATCGAGTTGTCAGACGCGCTGGAGCACTTGGACCACTCTTCCCAGCTGTACGCTGACCTGTTGAAGCTGGTTGGTGTTGAGAACGTTGTCAAGGGTGCCTGGGGAATGACGTATTCCTTCTACAAACCACTGGGCGGATGCAAAACACCACAGGAGATACAAGATGACATATCCAAGTTGGGTGACTTTGAGACCATCAGAGTGTACGACACTGATTGCGAGGGTGTCTTGAATGTCATGCGACTGATGAAACCATACCAGAAGTTGTTTGCTGGTATCTACTTCTTGGACAGAATTGACATCTCAGCTGAGATAATATCTCAAGCAGTGACTCTCACAGGAGGAGATTGGTCGAGGATTCACACTGTATCTGTTGGCAACGAGTTGGTTAACTTTGGCCGTGCCACAACTCTGGAGATTGCTGCTCTGGTTGAACGTGCTAAGGCTGTTTTGAGAGCCAAAGGCTACAAGGGATACGTTGTCACCACCGATACACTTGTCGCAATGTTGAACCACAAGGAGTTATGTCACATCGGGGACTACGTCAGTGTCAACTCTCACCCTTACTGGGATGGGTATGTTCATCCACAAGATGCTGGCCCTTGGTTGGTACAACAGTTGGACATGTTGCGGGATGTTTGTGGAGCTACTACTCCAATCGTCTTGTGTGAGACAGGTTGGCCTACAAGAGGGCAGAAATTTGGTGAAAAGGGAGTTCCTTCGAAGAGCAACCAGTTGGTGGCATTGAAGTCTATTGTTGACACATTGGGATTCAAGACGATCTTGTTCACCACGCACAATGACTACTGGAAAGCGGACGGATCACACGGGGTTGAAAAGTTTTGGGGTATTTTCGATGAATGAATAGCTGACTCCAAGGGATGCACTTATGTACACGAACAGTTATGTTGTTCCCTCAACTGGTAGATTATGGAAACATCCATCCGATATGTGAACTTCCAATCCTAGGCTAACTCCGTGATTATCCGATTGCCCCGGCTATCGCCGGAAAATCACTTTTGTGTCACCATTTCGGCTCTAGAGAGCACTCAAATAGGCCAGACACAAAAGAGAATTCAGTACACTCCATCAGGAGAGTTCATCAAAGACGCTGAACGGGTGGAAACTGGGACTAAAGAGGTGTCATGTCGAAGTACTTGCTAGGACACGGGTGCTGGCTTTCTACTTGGAGTGAGAACACGGGATTGAAGCGGCGAGAAGGAACTCGAGCTGGAACATCATGGTTGCCACACAGAGTCAGACATGATCGAGCACAACTGTACCACCCGAAGGAAGATGTCTAGAGTGAACCGGGAATGGTTGATAGATGGTGTTTCAGTGCCACAGAGTCGAAGATTGCAGGAGCTGGAGAGTGACACACTTGGAGTTGGAGGACCATTTCCAGGTAGATCCGGTGAGGAGGCAGCTACTTTGGAGAAGACAACAGGTGATGTGGTGCTAACTTTTGGAGTCGCAGTATCGCTACTGTGCCGAGTATCCTAGCTGATCAGTCGATCTGTTGTGGTCAACCTGGCTCAGACACCTTGCTTGCACCCACGACGATGACGCTGTGAAGTAGTGGGTACCGGAACGAAGGAAGTGGCCCACAGATCCTTGAGTCTTGGGGTTGTCCTCTGCAGGGCTATTGTCCGGTCACATACTGCCCACCTTGTGCGCAGTCTCGTGCTGTGCACTCCCTCCCGATATCGTGGCCATCCATTCCTTGCTGATTCAGTCTTGCGTGCTGTCAGACTTGTTCGTGGAGAGCTTGCTTGCATGCCAGGGCTGATGAGGACCTCTCTTGGTTTGGTTGTCTCACTTGAGAGGACGGTGTGGCGGAGATGGTCCATGGTGATTCCCCGTGGAAGGCCAGTCGAGGTCTTTGCTGTCCAGTGATTCTCAAGGATAACAGCAACGGCACCACTGCCCATGTTGACGGTACAT